>OW964832.1:1200000-1895000 GCA_943142095.1 Ophonus ardosiacus | reverse complement strand
TCAGGCTGGTTCAATCTGATCGATCTATGATGTTCGCTCAATCTTGTAGAGACAGTTCTACCAGTCTGACCGATGTAAACTCTCCCGCAGACACATGGAATTCTGTAAATCCCTGATGATTGAAGAGGGATGACGTCTTTCACTTGTTTCAACATATGACGAAGTTTAACATATGGTGAAAACGAAATCTTCATGTTCTTCTGACGAAGAATTCTACCAATCTTGTTCGTTACATTTTTAACATAAGGAGGCGATGCATATAATACGTTCCTTTCTTCTTCATTGTTTGTTGTTCTTTTTGCTTTAAGACATTTTTCAATAGAAGACACAGAATATCCATTCTTCATAAAAATATTTTTAATTTCACTCATCTCTTTTTCTCTTTACGTTGGGTTTAAATAATAAATACAGAACTTAAACTAAAAAGGTAGTATTATTCCAATTGTATATTAATAGTTATAATATGATCGTTAATTGTAATTTGTTCCAAACAATTTAATTTTCAATACCATAAAATAAAAACTAGGAAACAAATCTGTTTTTCCTTTTTGTATAAGTTTCTGAAAACTTTCAATATTGAAATTTTAAATCCTGAAATTCCGAGATAACTTTGTTTGAGAGTAGCCCTAGAAACACATTTAGCGTAAATTGAGAGCATTGTTTAGCTTAAGGACATACTCGAACCTGAAGTGTCTAATTCACTGTTAAGTACCCCATTTACTTGGCATTGTCTCACATTGTTGGCTTCTCTTGAAGTAAAAGAGCCTGTAACATAATTCGTTCAATTTACTTTATTCCACACAAAATTGAGTTCTATGAAATGAGCAATTCTCGAGAGTTTTCAATAGTAATGTTATTATGCATTTTCGAGTGTGTCAATCTGCTTTTATTCTCAAATTTCGGTAATTACCATTATATATTTGTACTTTTGAAAGCTCTTTCTAGGTGTTACCCAATAGACTCTTACAGCTGCCGTGGAGAGAGCGCTATATGGATCACGTCACTACTATTTGAAAATTGGAAATATTTTTTAAGACGATAAATTCACATTTTTACCTCTCGCTAAGAGAGGTACTGGAATCATACTAAAAATCACAAATCCAGATTTTAATGAATAAGCACTTTTCGTGGTCACTAGAAAGAACGATACCCCATATTTAGATAAAAACTTTAAAATTTTCAAAAATTTAATTTTTATGTATCTAGATACTTCTCAAAGCGCTGATTCCAAATTTTGAAACCGCAGGTCTATATCTCTTTTCATTCTCGAAATATTTAGGTTCAAAGTTTTGCACAAAACTGTCCATTTTTGGGTAATAACCCAAAAATGGGTCGAGATATGAATTTGGCGACAACACCATTCTATTCTACGGGAAAAATTACATAAGTACACCAATTTTCAGAATTTTTGAACACCGGATACAATCTCTAAAGCAAAATAACTGAAAATGGCCAAAAATCACAAAAATCTAAGGGGTACCCCTTACGATTTTTTCATATTTTGGCCATTTTCGGGGGTTTTTAAACTTTTACTCATAAAAAATGAACTGGTTTGACAAAAATTATGAAAATTGGTATACTTATGTATTTTTGTCCGTAGAATCGAATGGTCGTATCGCCAAAATCATATCTCGACCCATTTTTGGGTTAATACCCAAAAATGGGCAGTTTTGAGCAAAACTTTGTATCTAAATATCTAGAGAATGAAAAGCGATATCGACCTGCGGTTTCAAAATTTGGAATCAGAGCATTAAGAAGTATCTAGATACACACACATTAGATTTTTAAAAATTTTGAAGTTTTTATCTAAATATGGGGTATATTGACTTTTGGGGCAATAATTCAAAAATGGGTTTGGTAGTAATATTATTTCATCGACCTTTAAACTAATAGACGCAGCGTACAAGCAAAACGTCTGTCCCGCCATAACGGTGCAGACATAGTATCTCTATCCTTCAATATTACGGAAGTTAAGAAAACGCAGCAAAATAAAAAATTTGATTTATCCCTAACTTGTTGTACTTGGTGCATAATCGCTAAGAGTATAGATTTAATTTTGTGCATAATTCGATTCATTATATATTTTTAATACAATATATTACATAAATATTATATTATAGGGGACAAGTAATAATTAATAAGAACTTACATATAAAATGACACAGCTGGACCGCGTACGTACTGTTGACTGCACGAAATACACCGTTTCCCCATTATTTTGTCCCATACACACCTCACAACACATACACGTATATATTGACAGAAATAATTGTAAATGTTCTCCAAAGAAGCAAATAATACACAAACAGTTACGAAACGTCAAATATAAATTTTGACAATTATTTAGTGATAGAGAGCGATGTATAAAGGTTTACATATGACTGAAAAAGATGTACAATGAGTACGAACGCATGCGCAGTATACTTTAACTGAGAACTTCCGTACTGATGAAGGACAGAATATATATTTCTATCTTTCTATGTTGGAACAATATTCTAACTATAAAGGAATAGGAGACACTTGGTCCATTAGTTTAAAGGTCGATGTATTATTTGCTTGTAAAGACAATGTTACGTAAGTGTACGCATTTTTATAGTAATGTATCTAGTAGCCCAAACTCCATGGAAATCAGTTTGTAATTGACAGAGAAATGTGAGTTGTCAGTGTCAAAAATCCATTTACGTTACTGAAGGCTTTTTCTGGGAAGTACATTTAATATTTCTTATTTTATTATTAATTGAATATTTAAAATTATAGGTACATACATACATCAAAAATACGGCCAAACTCGTCAATGAATTTGAGGAATATCGAACATTTAGAAGATTAGGAGAAAACTTATTAAGAATGAATAAAAAATATAAAAATATATTAATAATTAGATTTTTTGTGTATGTACCAGAAATGTTAAACACAATATATACTTACTTAATTTAATATGGAAATGGCGAGAGGTTTTGTGTTAGCCACAACAGATTTTTTTCTTTTTAAAGGTGACGGTATCCAATGACCCATACTTTCTTTTATATTTTTTATACATTAACTCTGTACCTTATATAAGAAAATATGAATCAAAAATCCATTAATTCCCTAACCCTAACTCTTCTGACCCACATCACATTGGGTGACACATGACCTCTGGAGTCCTTAAACCAGATCAGCCATTCCTGCCGCACGGATTCCTGCAAACAAGTCCCGAAACCCAAGCTAACCTTATCAATTTATTGCCGCGTCGTTCGTTCATTCGCTCGCGTCTCGTGTCGTCCTAATGTGCAAGTAATGTCGTGGGCAGAAGATGTGGACGGATTAAACTACAATGGAATAAACGTAAAACAAACTGAAAGAAAATGTGGGTCATATAAAGAGAGGAATATTATTCTGCGTACGTAAAGAAAGATAATAAAAGAGTTAGCTAATGCAGGATGTAATTTATGTGCTCGTGAGGATTTTTAGGGTGAATAAAAGAAATGTTACTTTTTTTGTTATACAGGTCAAGAAGGTAAAAGTAACAACCCTAATATCTAAATCCTAAATTTAAAAGCCCTAAAAAAGTCATTATTTAGAACTTTACGAATTAGATTTTAGGTTGACCCGCACTAATTATGTAAATTATGTTCATTGCTATAATTTGTACAAAACATCAAATTTACTGACAAAGAATAGCTTTTTAGCTTCTATTTCTAAAATATAACATTAACATTTAATCTGAAGCACTAAATTAAGACGAATTGTATAATTCATTTTGTTTGTTCTGATTTGGAGTTTCATTTATGAGAAGAAGACCTAAATCTTAAAAACTAAATGCCAAAATGCGACGTGGAACACAACCTAGCATAAAAATAAAAAATCTGATGTGGCCATTACATTACCTTCGGACAATTGTATGAATTTTGCATAAATCCCTTACCTACCTTGTAACACGATCATAACTATTTTCTACAAATTCCATACCGAAAATTCCTTGGAAAAGATTTTGTAAATCCAATAAAATTATAACACGAATATACATTATGTAAATTTCACTTAACACTGACATCTGTTAATTAGAAATATTTGAATATGTCGCCAGTTTCCATGGTTATAGCAAAGCTGGCTGATTTATGAAAGTTAATCTCTTTATAATTCTTTAACTCTATATCTAATGAATATGAAGGAAAATGTATAATCAAACCGTATAGACAATAAAATATTCTTTCATAATGATAATCAAATAAAAATGTCAAAAAGTGATATTTAACTGCGTTTTTCAAGAAAAACTTTTAAATACTTCAAATAAGAGAACTTCTAGTGGACCACTTATAACCGAATTTAATCAGCTTTTTATATGGATGTAAAGAAGAGAAATACGAAAGAATTATAATTTTTAAAATTGTTGTATTGGAGTTATCGTCGAAGAAATATTTGACACACACACACACACACACACACACACACACACATACACACTTACATACAGCCATAATCCTAAAACTAGTGAAATCATACTTTAGGGACCCTAAAACGTGTTTATTCATTTAAAACTTACTACCGAATTTTTTGACCAAAGACAATACTTTCCTTACCTAACGGAGACGAAAGGTAATAATAATGTTGCAATGGTTTTTTGTATTATAATTAATTACATTGTCTGTGCTGTACCTAGTATAAAAGTAGGTACTTTCTAATCATGTACTTTATTAATGAATATGGGATATATGAATAATATTAATTTTGTGTTTTTTATTACAGGTGAGTACCTACTTCATTTCTTTATCATCATGTGAAATCTCCACCTATGCGGGAATGTATGTAAGTAAATCACAATGAATTATAGTAAATCAATTATTTTTATCGGTTTCGATATTCGGTAATTAATGTATTCATAATTCAACTGAAGGGAAATATATTTGACAAGCCATAAATATTAATTTTCCAAATATTTATTCGGACAATACATTAGAAATGCACTCGATTTCGAGATTTGGCCCGGCCCGGCCCGAAGCCGAAAATGGATGTTAAAAAGGATCAAAATGATTTAATAACAACTTCACATATTAATAAATAAAAATGTATTATTTTACTTCAAGAATTCAAGGTTATTCCTTAAAGCATAATAATTATATTGTGATGTTGCTATTATTATTGTTATTACTCGTATACTTAAATAAAAGTGATTTTTGTTCCTACCATAAAGATTTCTTGCTCTATTTTTGAGCAGAAACGAAGTTAGATAAAAAATCTTTAAGTAAATTATATTTCTTATATAAGATTTGTGAAAAAGTTGGTTTTTTTATAAGTTTGACGCGAAAAAAGTTAAATATTTCGCCTTAACATAAAAATCAACATTAGGAATGCCGGATGCACCCAATTTCGAGCTTTGGCCCGGCCGGGCCCGAAGCCCGGCCCGATTTCGAGTCGATTTTCGAGCCGGGCTAGTTAATTTTTTTATCGAGTCGATCTTCGAGTCGGGCCTGCAATTTTTACTTTCGGGCTGAGTCGATCCAAAGCTCAAAGTCCGGCCCAGCCCGTTCCGAATGCATCTCTACAGTACATACACATGCATCATAGACATCATCGTAAAATTACTAAAATAGTAAATAGAAAAACTCACCACCGAATTTTTTGACCAAAGACAATACCTTCCTTACCTATAGGTGACGGAAGGTAAAAATTATGTTTAAATAAATCGAAAAGTTTGGAGTTTGGTATGAGCGAGATCAGCGTTTATTTTTAAATTTGTTCATTATTAAACTCTCGTATGATTTAAATATATATCATTATTAACAAGTTTTAATAATTTAATATCAAAATTGTTAATATATATTGTTCGCTATACCTTTGGTTTCCTGCAACACGAAAATTATTTTTTGGAGTAACTTTTTCATTGTGACAATGCTAATTCGTTCTAGAAATATGCAAACATTTGTATATTTCTTTTAGTACTGTATTATTTTTCTGGAGATCTAGAACATTAGGTTCAGCAGTGTCTTTTCCGATTCGCACGTATCCCTTTGGAGAGAGGGTGTAAGCGTCCTGCTCGATTTCGTGGATGAGCGGAAATAAGAGAAAGGTCTGCTGCCAGCAATAAAAATAAAGCCAACCGTAAACGTAAAATAAATTCAAAAAGAAATATAGACCAATCATTCTCTCCCTTACTCGCACAGCTCTATTCAATTAGTGAAATTCTGCTGGTTCATCACAAAAACGAATACGACATATTGAAGCAAAAAGTACGAATTCGGTTAGTATTATAACATTATATGTAGGTTAGATGCTTTGCTGATGTCATGAAGATAAAAGGAAAGACAGATGAAAGCCTAAAAGTTTTTTACTGTAAGATATTTATTGTGTTTCGTTGTCCTCACATTTATCTAATGTAGGAGGATGTCAAGAATAATACAAATATATTTTGTTAATGTTTTTCTTACATTTATTTCTAAATTAGCTTCTTCACGAAATATGACACATTATTATTGGTTGTCGTCCGAATTCGTCCAACGTAAAACTTTAAAATTAGTGCCAAAAGGGTATAGTTTGCAAAAAAATACTTTGTCAATCAATTTATGTACAATATATCTCCCAAACATAAACAACGTTAGTATCCAAATAATTCAGTATGGCAACGAATACTGTGATTGGATTTCACAATGCGTAAAATGCGAGTAAAAATTAACAAATTTTTGTACACGGCAGCAACAAGGCCGCACCGAGTCCGTTTGGAAATAAGCAGGACCATCGTGTTGCAGCAGTGATGCGGTCGTGAAGTGAGTGTGCATCTTTAATTTTTCGTTTGTATCACACTTCACACAAACAATGTACATTTTTCCTTGGGCACGCTAGAAATTTGAAATAATTATATTTTTGTCCTCTTGAAGTGTAATGGGAACTTTACAATTGTAAACACAGCATGCGGAACCTACTTTTTACGCTTACTATGTTCTTGTCTAACTATGTGGTAAAATAATCAAAATACACTGGACGTTTATGGGCATTTATAAAAGAAATCATCTTTATTATAATAAAGTTCATGTAAAAAAGTACTACCTACGTAAGTTTTTTTTTTTACTTTAGCATTTCCTATATTTAAAACTAAATTATAGAAACCAAAATCACGGTAGCGACTTCTGTCATTATTATAAAAATCTGCCGTTACCGACATAGTCACCGATCGCTATATCTGTCAAATACGCAAGGCGAACATTGCTCAACTGTCAAATATCGACACCTACCTATTATTTATTACGAAGAAAACATAAGCAAATAAATATATTATCAGTCATAAACAACGTCTATTATTACAAATAAATTTTCGCTAGAAGAAGAACTCTAAAGAAGGTAAGTAAAATCAAATTTGGGAATTAACTTAACCCCAGTATTTTGAACTATCCCTTTTCAGAAGTACAACCTATTTCATTAAAAAAAAGTGATTTTCATTATCGTCGGCCAAAAAGTTTGATACAATTCTCGTGCGTGAAGTATTTTACAGCGCTCCAGCTAATAAGGCCCTCGTCTTAAGGGCTCGTGCCTTAAACAAAGCTGTCGCGCTGTAAAATACAACTTACACGCACTCGAATGTAAATAACTATTTTAAAAATAATAAAGGTAAACCATTTATTATTCCGAAGTGGCGTCTTTTTCTGGGGACACGGGAGGTGTCAGAAAATAGTCCCGGGGTATTTTTATTACAAAGTAATGGTATAAGTTGATAAATTAAAGCTTTTTACCTCCCACTATCCTTGGTAAGGGAGTTTTAGTGATTTTACTAAAAATCGCATATCGAAATTTTAGGAAATGACCAAGTTTTAAGATCCCTAGGAACCAATTTTAACATTTTCACGATGATGTCTGTACGTGTGTATGTGTATGTATTTTGTCTACGGTCTAACACAAATATTATTATAATTCAGAAAATTCTTAAACCTTGTATTTCGACCCTATTCTAACATGCAAAGAAACCATTAGATAACCGAACATGGTATTTTACTTGAAACTTATAGGTTTTTCTTAAAAAATACTATTAGTCATTTTTTCGCATTTTATGTCATTTTAAAAATGAAAAATTATTGAATTTTCTACAGGTATACATCAATACTTTTGCTATATATTTTACAGATAAATTTTTAAAAAAGTTTTTTTTATAAATCCTAGAGCCTTTGTCTTACAGATAAAAACAATTCCTTTGTTACACAGTTGATATTTCAAATGTATATAACTGACAGATAAATGTCACTGTCAACAAACTAATCATTTCAAATTAATAATGGTTACATTCTAAGAAGAAAATATTAGTAAAGCAATAGTTATATGCAAAGGAATTGAATATAATTTGCAGGATTAGTAAATATGTAGGTATTTATTTAAATAAATAAAATAAAAATAGCGGGAGGTACTGTGTTGACCACATCAGATTTTTTTTTGGAAAAATTCAGCACTCTTAAGAACTACAGTATAGCGTCCAAGAATATAGCTAACAGAAAAGTGCAAAATAAAAAACTACAATCACAATCATCAAATTATTATTTTCATACATGCTAATATGCAAAAAGTGTTCCTTCTTGCGAAAGATATATATTTAACGTGCTACATAATTCATTATAAAAATGTTATATTATAATTAAAACTGTATTATTTTTGCTCGGTTGGACAGAAAGTTATCTAGTTTGCGTTTCATTACAGTGTATTATTATTTTCACATTGTACTAGATGAAGTGCTTATCAAGCGGATATCCCGGGCAATATCTCACAGCACGCCACTGGCTGCAAATTACCCTCCATCCGCAGGCTTTTTGTCCGTACCGTAACTAGCTGCCAGCCGCCGGACAAATAGTTTTTGCGCGCTCAAATTAAAAACAAAACTTGGCAAAATTTTTTCGCCGAGCTGTCATAAAGTTGCGAGTTGTTTAAGCCTTTCGCCGCATTACGCGCTGATGCTGATGTCTTTTTTCTCGCACTAAAGAGCATTCGCAAATACAGAGTAGGACTTTTTCGTCGTTTTGCGCTCGTTTAAATTAAATTAGAGGGGATATGTTGTACGTGGCAGGTCGACGGATTAAAGTACTCCCTTGCAAATGCAGTTTTCAGATTTGCAGGAACTGTTGTGTGTGGAATATGATACAAAACTTGTTTTTTCTCAGAATACATAATAAAAGAAAAAGCAGCTTGTTTGCAGGACTATCTGTTGTCAATTAAAAAAGATGCAGGGGCATGATTTCGAATTACAAAGGGAATCGCGTTACAAATAGATAAAAAGATATATAAATCTATTTTACCGTTTGACTTTTAATAAGTTTTGAAATATATGATGCTGGATTATACAGGGCGTTTTTAAAAGATGGGGACATGTCTTAATCTCAGATTCTTGCGGCTAAAATAAGACGATTTAACTAAACTTGCTTGTACCGGATAGTGTACCATTTAGCCAGTATTCTGCTTCAAAAATATTTGAATAAAAAAATAATTTTGCTTATAGTAACAGAACGCTTTATTCGATTTGAATGAAATTTGGTATGACAGTTCATATAGTTTTAAATCATCTTTTAAGATGATACTTATTATTAGTGAACTTTTTAATGGCCATGCCGATGACGTGAAGTTATATTTTTTTCAGAAAGATACATTCTGTCAGATAATAAACTGAAAACACATCTTTCTTTAATAAATTATATTGAACGTCTCAAAATATACAATATTTATCGTCTAACGTCTAATAATTAATTATTTTTTTTTAACAACTGAACATCTATTTTAAGAATATGAATATTGAACACATTCAATAGTAAACTTTTCTCTCTCTGTGTAATTTGTTATATCTGTTACGGTTCATACAGAAAAAAAAATATAACCTGACAGCCCTATTCTCAACAGCGAATTCTACTCTAATGTTGACAGTTTATAACTTAAAATATAGTCTAATCTGCACTGTGAATTTTGTAATAGTTATTTACATTCGAATGCGTGTAAGTTGTATTTTACAGCGCGACAGCTTTGTTTAAGGCACGAGCTCTTAAGGCGAGTACCTTATTAGCTGGAACGCTGTAAAATACTTCACGCACAAGAATTGTATCAAATTTTTTGGCCGACGATAATGAAAATCACTTTTTTTAATGAGATAGGTTGTACTTCTGAAAAGGGTTAATTTAAAATACTGGGGTTAAGTCAATTTCCAAATTTGATTTTACTTACCTTCATTAGAGTATTTCTAGCGAAAATTTTTTGTACTAATAGACGTTGTTTATGACTGATAATATATTTATTTGCTCATGTTTTCTTCGTAATAAATAATAGGTAGATATCGAAATTTGACATTTTAGCAATTTTCGCCTCGCGTATTTGACAGGTATATCGATCGGTGACTATGTCGGTAATGGCGGATTTTTACAATAATGACAGATGTCGCTGCCGTGATTTTGGTTTATATAAATTAATTTTAAATATAGGAAATGTTAAAGTAAAAAAATAACTTAAGTAGGTAGTACTTTTTTACATGAACTTTATTATGGTAAAGATGATTTCTTTTCTAAATGCCCATAAACGTCCAGTGTATTTTGATTATTTTACCGCATAGTTAGACAAGTTACTACACAGTAAGCGTAAAATGTAGGTTACACTTGCTGTGTATACAAATGTAAAGTTCCCATTACACTTCAGGAGGGCAAAAAATAAATTTAATCTAGCAGTCTATCCAAATGTCAAACAACTAATTTTTAATTTAATTTTTTATTAGCACTTATAAATATACATAAGTATCTAATAACAATAAATTCTCCTCTATTCATTCCCATTCTTTGTTTGAGATTAAAGATATGTTAAATATCCACCATTTGCTATTTATATCATGCAACAAACAGTTTCTTTTTCATGCTGATCAATTCACGCATAGCGTAATAAATATCCCGTCCATAGATTACTTTTATCTTATTTGTAAGCAGTATAGACATAAAATTCCAATTACTTGGCGTTTCTCTCTCATAAAAATGCATTCTCCTGTTATTTTTACGCCAACAGATTGGCCATGTATTCATGGCATAAATCTCAAACGGCTACAATAGTCAGCGAGACTGTGACTGGCGGCCGTCCAACAGCCATATGTGCTGAAAGAGAAAAAAACGCACAATTTATCAGAATATTAAACGCGTCGATTTTTCTCGCACTTGTCGCTGGATGCTAGCCAGTCATAGCCGCCCGAAACATTATCGCCTGCTTTTACACACAGCGTGAATTACAGTTGGCGAAAACAACAAATTTAATATGCGAGATTTGCACCGGAGAAGATTATGGTCCTGCATATTCTCTCCAGTAAGATGGTAACTAGATTTAGTACATCGAAATGTGAAAAGTTTTGGCTAATAATTACAGAAAATAATAAAATAACTGTATATTGATTTATACAGGGTGTTCGAAAAATAGGAGATTAAATTATGAGGGCATATAGTCCTAACCAAAATGAGTAAAAAAAGTTTAATCAACATGGGTCCGATCTTCAATAGTTTCCGAGATATAAGGCAATGAAAAATGAGTTTATTCTGTATTTACCTCTGCTATTTCGAAAACTGTAAGAGTTACGACTTTGATTAAATGAGACATTTTGTTTACCTGTCAGAGGTCATCTTAGATGTGTTCTTGTTTTTCAAAAAAATCAAATAATTGTACTAAGACAAAAGTTGTGGCGACCTTTGCCAATATTTAGTTTTTAAATAACTTCGTAACTATTAGAAAAAAAAATGTTTCTTATAAAACGTTATTGTTTTTTTATAGTCTATTTACTGGCAAAGACAAAATTTTGTTCGACCACTATCTTAGTCAATTTTTCTTCGATTCCAATACAAAATGGCCTCTTTCTCAAAAACAGTTGAAGATCGGACCCATGTTGATTAAACTTTTTTTACTCATTTTGGTCAGTACTATAAGCCCTCATAATTTGGTCCCCTATTTTTCGAACACCCGTATAGTCTTTATCAGACTTAAGCTGTGTCTGATGTCGCATTTTGGCATTTAATATTAATTAAGGATTTAGGTTTTCACATAAATATAATTTCGAATGGCACAATAGTGATATCCATTGGTTTGTATGACAACACTTTAAAACAACAAAGATGAATTATACAATTCGATTTAATTTGATGCTTCAGATTAAATGTTGATATTATATTTTATAAAATAGAAGCTAAGAAGCTATTCTTTGACAGTAAATGTGACGTTGTGCACAAATTATAACAACGAACATGATTTATTTAATTCTTAGACTGTGTCCGATGTTGCACTTTTATCATCCTAATATCTAAATCCTAAATTATATGCCCTAAACCTAGTGATTATTTAGGATTTTAGGAATTAGATTTTAGAGTTTTGCAGGAGCACACTATGCCTTGAAGTTGACGTTCACTAATTAAACAAATCATATTCGTTACTATAATTTATACGAAACTTGTTTTTCGCTGATTGTGAAAAATACCTCATATCTCGATTATTATGAGAGATAAACAAAAAATGTTCAGATATTTTTTAAACTTTTTTTACGTAGAATAACATGGTGTAATTAGATGTTTCAAAACTTAATAATTTTAGAGATATATCACAAACATAACCCCAAAAAATTAATAATTGAAGTTTTATCCATGTTTAAACAAAAGAATGTAGACTTGTTATTTATCACTGAGTTATTTTCAAAATAAGCGAAAACAAGTTTAAGCCTGCGCCTCAAAAACAAAAGACGATAGTTGTCTCAAAAAGTTGGCCCATTAAGACCTATACCCACATCATTCAAGCAGCCAATGCACGTCATTAATAAAAATTGAATTTTAGTAACTAGATGTGTGACGTCATGTACTGCTACGTTTGCAGAGGTTTCAGAATCTTTATGAAAAGAGTTATACAGATTGCAATCTATATTATCGACATGTTCATGAACTGTCACATCTACAAAATAAATACTATATTTTCGTCACTGTCCATTTCTATTTAAATTATTTTATAATACTAACCTTATTTATAATTAAGTATGCCATATAAAGGCAATAAATAAAAGTGAGCCGAATTTCAAAGAAATATACCAAATTCTTCTGATTGATTAGAAGTGCTATCTTTGGCAGATTCACAGACCTTTACAACGCACAAAAATGTTTCAAACACGATACAAATATTTTTCAAATAATAACTTTGACAGTATGAACATACAAATTATCAATGTTGGCAACTATAGCAATAATTAAACGAATAATATGACGTTGATGTACATTATTTATATATTATTCATGTCATATACGATA
Organism: Ophonus ardosiacus; assembly: GCA_943142095.1. Lineage (NCBI taxonomy): Eukaryota > Metazoa > Arthropoda > Insecta > Coleoptera > Carabidae > Ophonus > Ophonus ardosiacus. The sequence continues at coordinate 1,881,756 of OW964832.1, read as the reverse complement.
AGTAGTGAACTCTACTATTCATCTTAATAATAATTATATAAGGCTATACACTTTTTGACGGTTAAAAATGATTGAAATTTTATTTCATTTTTCACTATTAGTGATTTTAATGCATTAAGGTTTTCACACTAAGTGGCGACGTGCATTGGCTGCTTGAATGATTTGGGTATACATCAATTTTCTCTAGCGTGCTTAATAAGAAAGTTTTTCATATAAGAACTCGAATTTGATCCGCCATGTACAAGAAATTTTAGCCGTGCGTAAAACCCATTTGGTAAATGGTCAAATATACTTATCAACCCTAAATTTTATAATATTTTGCAAATTGTAAATAATAAATTGAGGTAAAATAATACATGTAGCCATTTTTCTATAAAGCTAGTTGTTAGCGAATTAAGAATATTTATTGTAGGTACTGAAGAAAGGTGTGTTTGCTCTTATAATTTAATCAGTTCGTATGTAGTCTACTATAGTTTTATCCTTCTCTTGGGACGAACCGGCAGTGCGCGAATGCAGATGACACTGCCATATAATATGCGAGTTCATTTTTGCCTGAAAGTGAAACGAAATATAAAATATTTCAACATTAAGTTGGCTATGCAGCCGGCTCTGGTATGCAATTTTTTGTTTTTTCACGGCGTATGAACAATATACGTCGGGATAAATTTCTCGGGAGTCGTCCGCGGATGAAATGAAACTGTTGTGCGCTGAAGGGTTAACGGCCTGGCAAGGGAGGCCACACAGCCCTTGCTCGCAGCATGAATTTATGGAGCTTGTGGTAACATCTGGATATCACATTAGGTTACGCGTTACCCGCCTCTACGGCGAGTGTTGTCATTGTTCACCTCGTCAAATACGAACATAGGAATTTTTTTATTGGGTATTGTTTCAATGTAATTTACACATAAATAAAAATATATACAGGTTGTCTCTTAAATAAGGGGACATGGCTTAACCACAGATTCCTGAGACTAAAATAAGACGATTTAACTAAACACTTGCTTCTACCGGAAAGTGTACCATTTAGCCAGAATTCTGCTTCGAAGTTCTTCGAGAAAAAATTAATTTTGCTTGTAATAACAGAACGCTTTATACGATTTGGATGAACATTGATTAGACCGTAACTTTTTATTGGCCACGCCGATAACATAAAATTATTTTTTTTTAGAAAGATACATTCAATAGTAAACTTTTCTCTCTCCGTTTAATTTGTGATCTGTTACGGTTCAGACAGAAAAAAATAAAACCTGAGTGACTGCATTGTGAATTTTTTTAAAATAAATTTAATCTAGCAGTCTCTCCAACTGTCAAACACCTCATTTTTAATGACAGTAACGAGTTGTCAATCTTCTCAACTTGTTTAGGAGTAAGCTAACATATTTATTCGTGTTATTTATAATAATGGTAGTAAAATATTATTAGGCCGTTACTAGTTTCTGAATATTGCTAAGAAATTCTTTGACAACCCATAAACAATTGTTACTGTCATTAGAAATTAGGTGTTTGACATTTGAATAGACTGCTAGATTAAATTTATTTTAATAAAATTCACGATGCAGTCACTCAGGTTTTATTTTAACAGATATCACAAATTAAACACAGAGAGAAAAGTTTACTATTGAATGTATCTTTCAGAAAAATAATAATTTTATGTTATCAGCGTGGCCATTAAAAAGTTACGGCCTCATCAATGTTAAGACACCTTAGTTTCATACACTAGTGGTTCACTAATAATAACAAGTATCACATTACAAGATGTCTTATAATCATATGAACTGTCATACCAAATTTCATCCAAATCGTATAAAGCGTTCTGTTATTACAAGCAAAATTAATTTTTTTTTTTCGAAGAACTTCGAAGCATAATTCTGGCTAAATGGTACACTTTCCGGTAGAAGCAAGTTTGGTTAAATCGTCTTATTTCAGCCTCAGGAATCTGTGGTTAAGCTTTAAGAGACACGCTGTATATATATCATCACGGCATATTACCCAATTCTGAGTGTGCTACAATCTGCTTTATCTCAGATATCGGTAATGTTGATGACATATTTGTACCGTGCGGGCGCTTACCAGGCGTCATTTCACGGGCACTAATTACTGGTGTGGAGAATGAACCACACGAATCACTTTTGTGCCATTAAAAATTCGAAACATTTGGCGTCGGTCAGTCTCAGGTTCAAATCCCGGTAGCTGACATTCTTTTACAATTTGTATCGAATGTATAAGCTGTTAACTCTGTGTTCATTTTATTTCATTTAATTTCAATTTCAGACTTACATTTGATAGTATAACATGCAGAACATACGTTTTTATTATAATGAAACGTACTACCACTATAACGCTTCTATGTACAACATCCATTAAATATTAATTACAGGGAATTACACACCGAAAAAGGCCAGGGAAATAAAACACTCACACTCTTTGTCTTGATAAAATTAATGACCAAATCCCAAATGTAAAATAAAAGGCTTTTTGTTTGGAGCACAACGCCTGACGCTGAAGATTAATCCATATTTTTTCCGATTATAAAACCCTTGTCGATGGCCAAGACTCAGGGATACTGACACTGGACAATACTTGATGGATTTGTGAACTGACCACAGGGAGATCTTGATTAATGAGGAAAATAGTCTGAAAGATAATTCTAAACGAAATTTATATGCCACTGGTTTCGAGAAAATATATCTGTGTATTCCACAGTGTGTTAAAAAAATTTTTAGTCGGAGAAGCTAAGAACAAAAAAAACGACAATTTCACACAAGATATTGTCAAAAATATTATCTAAAGAAATCAAAAGTTTTCTTTTTGAATACTTATTTTAGAAATAGAAATAAATTAGAAAACGGTAAAGGGCAATATTCTATATCTTAGTAAATGACGCCGTCCCTAGAATCCAATTTTAACATTTTCACGATGATGTCTGTATGTTTGTGTGTGTCTGTGTGTGTGTGTGTGTGTGTGTGTGTGTGTGTGTGTGTGTGTATGTGTGTATGTGTGTATGTGTATGGATTTTGTCTTCGCTCTAACTCAAATTCTATCATTCAGAAAATTCTGAAACCTTGTATTTATACCCTATTCTAATATGAAAAGAAGCCATTAAATTTTGGTATAAATCGGATAAATGGTTTTTCTTCAAAAAATACCATTAAATTTTTCTGTAGTATTTACAGATAAATTTAAAAATCATTTTTTTTATAAGTCCCGAAGCCTAAGATAACCACAATTCCTTTGTTACACAGTTCACATTTCAAATAAATGTAACTGACAGTTAATGTCACTATCAAAAAACTAATCACTTCAATTTAATAATAGTGACATTTTAAAAGAAAATAGTAAATAAAGCAATAGTTTTATGCAATGGAACAATTTGCAGCGTTAGTAAATACGTAGGTATGTATTTAAATTAATAAAAATTAAATAGCGGGAGGTTTTGTGTTGGCCACATCAGATTTTTTTTCAATAAAACAGGCACCCCCCAGGCAGAAAACAGAATCAAAACTGTTTTCATAATGGTGAAATTAAATTTTAATGCCAGATTTTCAATTCAATATTTGTAGCAACATCCGTGTAATAATTGTAAAAACACCGTTTGCATAAATACTTTATTTCATGAAATTTTCATGAAATAAATTTGAAAACAATAGTGCGACAAATAATTTTTACAGGCTTGTAAAAAATCAACGAATCGGAATATACCAGCCAACTTATTACGAAATTGTGATTGAAAATTCGTGTAAAATTATCAGTGTTTGCTTTTTCTGTCACTGTGACAAACAATTTTTCACAGTTTTAGCAACACCATCCTATAAATTTTTAACCGGGGATAAGCTAAATCATCACAAAAAATAAATTGTAAAAATCCTTTACAAATCTAAATCCGAGAGCGTCAAAACAAAAATCCTGAAATTCTCGTGCAGACTAATTAAAGCAACACAAATAGTATGTGACATATGAAGCAACCGTCTAGTTATTTATTTCACATTAGTGTGTAAATCAAGTGTGAAACAAAGGGTGAAGATGATAAACACAGGTTGTAATTGCTGTACACAGAACGCTAACATGGATAGTTGTGCTTTGTAATTCAAAAGTGAAATTATTCTTATGTGCGAAGAATGAAATAGTTATTTACATTCGAGTGCATGTAAAATACTTCACGCACGAGAATTGTATCAATTTTTTTTGGCCGACGATAATGAAAATCACTTTTTTAATGAGATAAGTTGTACTTCTGAAAAGGATTAGTTTAAAATACTGGGGTTAAGTCAATTTCCAAATTTGATTTTACTTACCTTCATTAGAGTACTTCTTCTAGCGAAAATTATAGATAGGTTGTACTTCTGAAAAGGGTTAGTTTAAAATACTGGGCTATCAATTTCCAAATTTTATTTTACTTACCTTCATTAAAGTACTTCTTCTAGCGAAAATTAATTTTTAATAATAGACGTTGTTTATGACTGATAATATATTTATTTGCTCATGTTTTCTTCGTAATAAATAATAGGTAGGTGTCGATATTTGACATTTCAGCAATGTTCGCCTCACGTATTTGACAGGTATATCGATCGGTGACTATGTCGATAACAGCGGATTTTTACAATAATGACAGATGTCGCTGCCGTGATTTTGGTTTATATAAATTAATTTTAAATATAGGAAATGTTATAGTAAAAAAATAACTTACCTATGTAGGTAGTACTTTTTTACATGAACTTTATGATGATTTCTTTTCTAAATGCTCATAAACGTCCAGTGTATTTTGATTATTTTACCACATAGTTAGACAAGTTACAACACAGTAGGCGTAAAATGTAGGTTACACTTGCTGTGTATACAATTTTAAAGTTCCCATTACACTTCAGGAGGGCAAAAACAATATTGAAATATAGTTTTCTAAATGTTAACCATTTGTTTCTCAGTGGGTATAGAAACTAATTAATAATAAACATGGGTCATACATTAACAACTAATTTGTTAAATTTGGAGAGAAAAGGTTCAACCGGCTCATATATCACAAAGGCAGTCCCTCTCCATGTTTACAGAAGGCGAAACTTTATATAAAATATATTTGCGCCTTCACAAGCAGATTGTTATACATATAGTAAATGATTCGATAATTTTGGAATTAGGGCACTAATCGCATGTTCTGTGTATTGATTACCAACCCTAGATTGGTAAATGACGGACAATTTACATAGAATTATATCTCATGTTACATATTCGTATTTGTAGTTTCAATAATTAATTTCGTTATGTTATGCATTGGATTACACTAGTATTAAATGATAGATACTTATGTTACAAACCTAATAGTAAATCATAGAGATTTGTAGTGAATTTAGTTATTAATATATGGATATTAGGTACGTTTAGTATTATGAGGAATTAATCACTATTGACATTTAATATTGTTTTATTTACATAAAACTAATGCAATATCTAATGATAAATGGCAGTATTCCATTTCATATTAAAAACGTACCTTAGTTTCAAAAACTGTAATAGAGACTTTTTACTTCTCGCTAAGAGAGATATTGGATTCATGCTAAAAATCGCATATCCAGATTTTAGTGAATAAACATGTCTTAAGGTCCCTAAAATTCGATTTTAACATTTTTACGATGGTGTCTGTGTGTGTGTGTGTGTGTGTGTGTGTGTGTGTGTGTACGAAAATGTTAAAATTGGGTTCTAGGGACATTAAAACGTTGTCATTTACCAAAATTTCGACATGTGATTTTTAGCACGATCCCTATACCTCCCTTACCAAGGGTAACGGAAGGTAAAAATGAAAATATTTGGCTGATGATTTCATTAGTTTCGTTGTCATGCCCACTGTTTTTATTATTTAAAATTAATAATTGTTGTATTTTCCCTGCCCTAAAATGTAAACCAAAATTCATTATTTTTATATATGGAAGTTATTTGCAAAAATAATAATGTGAATTTAGATTATTATTAAATTAAGCCAATATATTTGAAGGAAATTTATTTATGAAATAATAAGAAAACGTAAAACTGCACAGGAGATAATATATGGAAGTAAAGCAATAGATGTCCAGCTGACGAAATCTAGGATGTGACTACTCGATAGCTTAAGAGAAAGCATGAGAACAAAGAGCTGTCATAATTAATAAAGTAAGAAAAACAGATGTTTAAGAAGGCAGCTGAGAGGGTCGAATTTAAAATTTATATTTTTTTCTGAGATTTCTGTACAATCAGGGGCGTCGCAAGTATGGGTCAGAGGGGGCAGATCGCCCCCCCTAACTTAAAACAGGGTGGGCATCGCCCCCTCTCCCTCAACTATTTTCCTTTTCCCTTTACGTGACCAGGTTAACCTTATTTTGTCGTTATATTATAAATAATTAAAAAATATGTCTAAAATTTATATAATTCAATAAAAGTTAGTATCATTACCGGGCTTTTTTACAGTCCGGTGGACAGTAAAACTAGCAAAAAGCCCGGCGGGCGTAATGTTCAATATTCCGCCCTAGTAACTAAGATGTAAACAAACAATTTTAATGCATTTGTGCGTAAATTTCATATACCGCCTATTCGCGATTCAAGTTAAGCAAACTCTATCTGGTGGACAAAATTTGAACTAAAAAATACGTCCATAATATAGTATTTCCTTTCCTTCACAGAAATTTTCTAGAGATTATAAGCTATTTAAAATATCCTTTAACACAAGTTTCATGTTTTGAAACTTTTTCAATAGCGTACAGTGTTATGATGTCATAAACACTGATATATAATGGCGGGAAAATTTAATTTGAATCGCCAGTATACTAAACCCCCCTCTCCCCCACCAATTCTCCTTATTTATTTAGATCCCGATTTACAAAAAAAAAAAAAAAAAAAAATTCATCTTTTTCGCCCCCCCTAAGCGAAAACACTTCCGACGTCTCTGCTGTACATACACTAATATATTCGCCGCCAAATTAGTACGGATGTTCATCTTATTCCTTTCACCGCATCCTGCCCCCTGCCTTGCGGTGTTGCAGCTTCTCCATAACTTAGCAATTTCAAAGTTACCCATAAATTGACAACAGTGTAGAAATCTCTAGTTCATAATTATTTGACGGCAAGTGTAGTAGATTTTTCGCATTGGTTTGATGATAAATTGCATTGAGTACATTATCGTTGTTATAAATTTTATTTAATTGCTACACATTGTTAAAAACTAGAACAGATTATGATGAATTACAATGTTTTTATCATGCAGATGTTTGTCTTTAATTTGTATTTTCAGTGAATCATAATAAATCATATCAATTTTGTTTGAATGCTGTATTTGTAGCTGTGCTCTAATTAGCAAGCTTTATATACATATTTCTGTTTTTCTTTGGCAAAATGTAAACTCTACCATATTGTACCCAACTTGAAATAAGTCAAAAATAATAATACTGTAGACATATCCTTCATCTTTTCCTAAACATTCTACATCCGGAGGTTTTGCTGACTATTTTCGTAAAGTTAAACATTGTCTGCGTATTACGTTCAGGAGAGCGTATACTCCAAACACATATAGATATATATTTTTACCAAATGTTGGTATAACTTTAAAAATCTGTTGTAGCCAGCACACGAAACCTCGCCTCGCCATTTCCATATTAGGCTATATAAGAATATATTGTATTTAACAATTCTAGTATACGCCAAAAAAATCTAATTATATCTATTATTAATTATTTTATAAATAATGAAGATTTTGCACATTCATTGACGAGATTAGCGATATTTCTGATGCATATTTGTAAAAAAATAATACTCAGCTCTCCAGGCCGTATTGCTCATGGCTCTCTTGTAATATTCTTCCACTGTATTCTGTCCTGCGCTCTTTCTCTCCAGTTTTTTACCTCCCGCTACCCTAGGTAAGGGAGGTATAGGGATCGTGCTAAAAATAGCATATAGAGATTTTATATAATAAGCACGTTTTGATGTCCCCAGAATCCGATTTTAACATTTTTACAATGATGTCTGTAGGTATGTATGTGTGTGTGTGTCTGTGTGTGTCTCTGTGTGTGTGTGTGTGTCTGTGTGTGTGTGTGTGTGTGTGTCTGTGTGTGTGGATCTTGTGGACACGATTACTCAAATACTATCAATCAGAAAAATTTGAAATTTTGTATACCCATTCTATACTAATATGGGAAGTGCTCATTAGTTTTTAGTGTATATCGGATAACCGGAAGTATTATTTATACAAGGTTTTAACAGTTTTTCTTGTAAAAAATTCATTGAATATAATTTTTTAGCAACTTTTACTAATTAAAATGGAATATAATGGTTTAATCTTCAATTCTACGATAATAACATTTAGTAAATAACTCTAAATAACTTTAAATATGAATATATAATATAATTTATTTCCATGTATCACCTAGCCTATGCGTCAAACAAAATCATGATTTTAATGACAGGTTTGACATATTTAAACAAATGTCACTGACAGGCAGCAATTATATTAAAATTATTAATGAAACCGTGTTAATGAGAATATAATAATAAAATATTTTATTAAGGTTTGTAAAAATAATATATTTTCCATCATACATAAATGTTAGATGTACAGGATGATCTGATTTAAATTTGCTAATTGCTATTTTTGCAGCACTATAAATTAATATTACATTTACGAAATGGATTATGTACGGCAAAGAATTTACAAAGATTGTACGTGTGTGACGATTTTTCCTTCAAGCCTATTAAAATATGATCCAAAACTTCTCAAATTTGGTATTTAAAACTCATATATAATTTGAAAAAACATATTAGATTTTAACCATATATGATAAATCGGATGTAGTACTTAATTTGGAGCTCTAACAAATTTTTGAGGAAAAACAATAAAACAATCCAAAATTTCGTATTACAGACTTTTCTATTTATTGGACAACAAATTAGATTTTATTTACAAACGAATAACCGGAAATGAGACTTTACTTAAAGCTCACTGCTATTTTAAACATGAAATTGGCGGGAGGTCATGTGTTGGCCACATCAGTTTTTTTTTTTATCCCTAACACCCTAACACTTGGAAGTTTTTTTTGCAGTGATATGTAATATATGTATCTAAAATTATAAATATTTAATTAATAATAAAATAACAAATAATAAATGTACTTCAGTAATGTATCTGGATTTTTGGCACAGACATTTTCTGACAGTTACAAACATTTTAATTTTTCAACTGGTTTCCATGGAATAACTTGGACTGAAAGATCCATTACAACGGATAATTTTGTGTATGTGTGTGTGTGTGTGTGTGTGTGTTTGTGTGTGTGTGTGTGTGTGTGTGTGTGTGTGGACTTCCCAACACAACTGTCACAATGAACTTAACCACGAGATCCCATAAACAACGTACATGTATCATTTATTGTTTGTAGGGCCAAGTAAACATTGTCAACTTTTAATTTAGTTCATATTTTCAATCTGTATATCCAATTATTATCACTAATTATAAATCTCAACATGGTGGTAATTAATCTGTATTCTCTTCGAAAGTTCCCCGTTCGTCTATCTCACTAATAACTTATCTTGCCAATCAAGAGCCAGTTATTCGTTACTGGAACAAAGGTCCGGCAGGAGTTCCACCCTTTTTAAAAATTTCCAAACTCTGCATTGTTAATCGCCGCCAGATAAAGATGATTAATGGAGGCGTATTCTTCAAGCTGCTGCTACTGCCATTTCAAACACTAGAGACGTCATTACTGACACCCTGGGAGAACGGCTACTTTATATAGGAAGTATTGGTGATGAAGACGAATTATTAGGGAATTAATGGATGAAATAATGGAATGAATAATGGGTGATTGAGGCACTATGATCCAGGCAGAAATAATGATTAGTAATGGCATTGGATTTCGTGTTTTCGAGATCTTGTTTCTAATTTCTCTAACTTTTACCTCTCGCTAAGAGAGGTATTGGATTCATGCTAAAATTCGCATATCCAGATTTTTAAGGCGGCGTGCCTAAGTGTCTGGTCGCGAACCTAGGAATCCAGGATCGATCCCGGCCAACGCTGAATATTTCAAATTGGCACACCTAGAAATGGGTAATATGCCATGATGATATATTTATTTATAACATTTTTGCGGTGATGACTGTGTGTGTGTGTGTGTGTGTTTGTGTGTCAGGAAGTTGGAAGGACGTTTCCTCAGAAACTATAAAGCTTAAGACCTGTGTAACTATATATTCCTCAGTCTGACATTGATGAGAAGAGCTGAAAAGGTTTTCATAACAATTGGACAACCGGTAGTAGTAGTTTTTTCAAAAAATTCTTCTAAATATTATTTAAAAAAAATTTTTGTTATTACAAATATTGAAGAACTTAAAATTCTCTAATGCCCAGTTTTATAAACATCGAATAACTTGCTGAGTTATTACTTTGAAAGTAAATTTAATCGATGAGTAAATAAAAATGTCTGTTTTATAAAATAAGTTGCAGAGTAAAATAAGTACTTGCAGAGTAAATATTTTATTCTAGTGATTTACCGACAGAGACATCGTTTATTATTATTCAAACGTCAAAATAAAGTGTCATAAAGTGTCAGTTCTTATTAAAAATGGAAAAAAGAGAGAATGGGGAAAGAATTATACTAAAATAGATAAAGTGAACATGTTGGAGATAACAAAAAAAAAATATATTAGTATTATTGAAAACAAGCAGACAGACGTAGCAAGCGTCAAAAGCAAAAATAGTGCATGGGATGAGATTTGTAAAGAATTTAATGCAGTTTCACAAATAGGTTCCCGGAATAGTGTTCAAATGAAACTGTTATATGACACATTGTATTTATGTTAGCTTGGAGTAGTTGGGTTTTGTACAGGTGTTAATAAGTAATTTTTACAAGGGTATCCACTATCCCCTAACAAGTAGCAATTACCAAATTCTCTGTTTTCAAGTCTAGCTCTTATTAATGAATTGTTAAATATGTTGCTGTCGTGTGCGGAACCAGGCCATCTAGTAACAACATCCGTTATTTTTAGATTTGCTGAACATACCATTTGGCAATTCATAGAAAACCATTCTTTTAGGTTTCTATAAATTTCTGCGTTCTCTATAAAATAATTAATTTTGACATGTTTCAAATGTATTCTACAGAATAAAATTTACTTCCTCGAAAATCAGTGGAGTAATTTATTCCATAGATTTATTTAGCTAGTATTTTTATTCTTGCTTTATAAAACGAAAATCTCTGGAATAAACTGTTTTACTTCGAGAATAAATTTTACCTTGCTAGTAATTTACTTATCCATCTTTTATAAAACTGGGCATAAAACACTTAAAATTTTTTTCTATGTTCTATAGATTTAAAGATAAGGAAAATATAATATATAGAATAATCTGTTGCAATAATTCGCACAGTCCAGACTACACCAAGAAAATAAGTTGTAAAATTCAAATATTTGTAATTGTCAATTAAATGTCAGTGTCAAAAATCAACAGTTTTACTAACGTTACTGCTTATTTATATATATATTTCTTATTATCTATTAAATAAATATTTAAAATTGTAGATGGGTTTGGTCATTAATAGTAATAGTACATACAATTTTAAGAAATACTACCAATCCCTTCAATGATTTGGAACCATCTTAAAATTTTTAGAAGAGTTGAACAGATTCCGTATAGAACGAAAAAATAAACAGGGCACCACTTCCGAAGGATTAACTTTAATATAATTAAATGGTAAAAGAAAATGTGTTATTATTTCTAAACTTATTATTTTGTACCTCCATCTTTAGAGTCCTAACATTATTGTTGACGCAATATTCTGGTAAAACATTCCAATTTCTATTTTTTCTATATGAGTTACTGCGGATGCGACACCTAATATAAAAAGAAGAAGAGTGTGTAAGAGAGTGCTAAAGGAATGTTAGATCTTCATCGCTCCTCGTTAAACTCGGCACGCCGAAACTGTCATCGGAACTCTGATTTAGATACGAAACATTTCCGTTTTACGACATCGCCAACTTTGTAATTTTATTTTTCAACGAACACTGACTTCATAAAACGTAAAACGTTTTTGCTATATTCTCATATCTAGATTTCCGTTTAACAGTTTCATATTACAGAGAAGCGACGGAGAACTTAAAATTCGTTTTTATGGCAGATAAAAACGACTATTCTTTTTAAGATAATCATTTTAACATAGACAAGTTTTAGTATCTAAGTGTAAAAATTGATTAAAATGGAAGACAGGACAACGGTGTAAATAAAAGAATATATAAAACAGCAGAAGTCTTTCCTGCTCTATAAAAAGAAAAAAATATGATTATAAATACTACATACACATCCACATTAAAAAGAAAAATACGAGGGGTCCAAATGAAGTATTCAATTCAACTTACATTTGAGCTACAAATATGTTAACAAAATTGTCAACCGATTTAGATTTAAGATTACGTTTTTAATTTGTTAGTAACTCGCGAACCGCTCATCAGCAAAATTCGTGCAGTACATGACATGATGGATAATTAGATGCTAAATTCATATTTTCAAACCAAGTTATCGTATCTTTAACCGGGTCAGAGTAGTGGATGAATTTGAAGGAAAATGTTGACAAATATTTAAAAATCATCTATAATTTGCTTCTTTCGATGCCACGACGAATGTACACTGTTATAAATTGTAAAACCTATTAGACTAAGTATTAAATAGGTGAAATTGTTTATTTTTTGAATAATTTAAATGTCATTTATTAATTGTTATTCTGGTTAAATATTTTTTATCATACTTCTTTGAGAGTTCATCCTAGACAAAAAATGTAAGAATCCTCTCTATATGTACAAACTGGTATTTAGTTTGCACTTCTTTAAGGTACTTTTTAAAAATATTGCTAATAACAATGTTTTTCATGATTATTAGATTTCGAGTTATGATGCTAAATTTCAATTTTTTACCTCTCGCTAAGAGAGGTACTGGATTCATGCTAAAATTCGCATATCCAGATTTTATTGAATAAGCACGATTTAAGGTCCCTACAATCCGATTATAACATTTTTAAAATTATGTCTGTGTGTATGTGTGTGTGTGTATGTGTGTGTGTGTGTGTGTGTGTGTGTATGTATGTCTTGATGTTGTAGTCATGATTCCTCAAAAACTATAAGACTTAAATAACATTTAACTGCAGTTTCCTCAATCTGACGTTCCTGGGAAGAGCTGAAAAGGTTTTGGTAACAATTAAACAACCGGAAGTAGTACTTTCTTAGAAAAATTCTTCTAAATATAATTTTTTGGGAGTTTTTTTAAAATTAAATGTTGAAGAACATAGAATTCTCCATCTAATACACTTTATAGAGTAAACTAATCGCAGAGGCCAAGACACTAAGGAGACCAGTTGACAAATTCCAATGTTTATAACATGACACATGTCATTGTCAAATATCAACAGTTTTAGTGACATTCTGATAGCTTCTTCTGGGAAGTATATTTAACTTTTCTTATTGTTTTATTAATTAAATATTTGAAATTATAGGTAAAATGCATAAATCCATAAGAAATACCGCCAATCTGGTTAATGAATTGGAACAATCTTTGACATTTAGAAACTTCGTCATACAATGAAAAATAGATATAATTAGAATTACATGTGTGCAGAAGACATGTTAAATACAATTATATATATATATTTATTTGTTTAATGGTCTGTATGATTTTGTTATAAAACGTCGGTTCGAAAGCGAAGTGCAATACAATATATATATATATATATATATATATATATATATATATATATATATATATAATATATATAGCCTAATATGGAAATGGTGAGAGGTCTTGTGCTGGCCACACACACACACACACACACACACACATATTTATAGAATATTTTTATTTTATTTTCATTGCTACTATATTCAATTTTCAAAATATTGTACAGTTCAATAAATTTTAATTTTAATTGAAAACAAAATATTTTAGAGATGAATATGTTAAATACATGATTAACGATGAATACTTAAAAACAAACATTTGAGAATACATAACAAACGATTTCATTCGTTTCATTGTTATTTTAAATCCATAATTTAATTTAATAATTATTGCATTTTTGCTGTTTGAAACAAATGAACAATGATAAATTATATCAATGGAAATCTAAAATTTTTTTGGTATCATAACTCAAAATTCATGAGTGATAAATTTTTTTTAGCATTAACATTCGAAAGATCTAAAAAAGAGCCCTGAAGAAGTGCAAACCAAAATCTAGTATTATTTCATGCAAGGAAGTTATTTTCAAAAATAAAAGTCTATATATTCCCCCCCCCCCCCTTGTATCAAATAATCTATGATTTTTTTCGGGTAACAACTTAACCGACACTATATGTCGACGAACTAATATCACGAAATCCTTTTGAAGAAAAGAACTAAATGACTGAGTTACAATTACTTATTCTTTATTAATTTAGTTGTTGTTAACAATATCTTATGCCCAGTTGCAAAAACTTTTGTCAACCTGTACATAATCTCAATACGCCTATCATAACTTCACAGTTTGATAGAGGTCCCCTCATATCTCCAGGCATAAACCAAAACCCTGAAGGTAACTGCCAATCTTCAAATTTTGCCACAATTTTACGACACATTGGTTAGAGAATCCACCCTAGTCAAATCACTATCATATCACCCTCAACATCGGCCTTATCTAGCCCTCCTTCTTCCTGACGTGTACGTCACCCGGAGGGACAAAAACAGGAGGAGGTCCTCCCGAGACACCTCTTCCGGGCATGCAGCGGAGCATCGCCACAGCACGCTAAGATTTGCATACGCTTATTGTGTAATAAAGCCGTGACACTACGAGAAGGTCCGGTCACTGAGAAGGTTGCCGCGATTATGGTGAAATGTAGACCCGAGGGGTGGTTTATGGACACTGGGAATTCATCCCGTGCGGAAATGAAACAGAATTCATCAGTTTAATTTGAATATATAAAATTAAGATGATTATATAGAAAAATCAGATGTGGCCAACACAATACCTCGCACTATTTATTTTTTATTAATTTAAATACATATCTACATATTTACTAATGCTGCAAACAAATTCCTTTTCATATAACTATTGCTTTATTTACTATTTTTTTTTTAAATGCCACTATTACCAATTTAAAGTGATTAGTTTTTTGACAGTGATATTTATTTGTCAGTTACATACATTTAAAAAATCAGATGTGGCCAACACAAAACCTCCCGCTATTTAATTTTTATTAATTTAAATACATACCTATGTATTTAGTAATGCTTCAAACTATATTATGTTCCATTGCATATAACTATTGCTTTATTTACGATTTTCTTTATTATTTAATATGTCACTATTATTAATTTGAAGTGATTAGTTTTTTGACAATGACGTTTACCTGTCAGTTACATTCATTTGAAAAATAAACTGTGTAACAAAGGAGTTGTGTTTATCTTAGGCTTCGGGATTAAAAAAAGAAAAATTATTTTTAAATTTATCTGTAAAATATATAGAAAAAGTATTAATGTATACCTGTACAAAATTCAATAATCTATAATTTTACAATGACATTAAATGCGAAAAAATGGCATTTAAGGTATTTTTGAAGAAAAACCATTATGAGCTTCAAGTAAAGTGCCATTTTCGGTTATCCGATTTACACCAAAATCTAATGGCATCTATTCCTATTAGAATAGGGCAGAAATACAAAGTTTCAGAATTTTCTGAATGATAGTATTTGAGTTAGAGTGCAAACAAAATTCGTACACATACACACATACACACATACACACAGACACACACACACACATACACACACATACAGACATCATCGTGAAAATGTTAAAATTGGATTCTAGGGACCTTAAAAGGTGGTCATTTACTAAAATCTCGATATGTGATTTTTAGCACGATCCCTATACCTCCCTTACCAAGGGTAGCGGGATGTAAAAATGAACTGTGTATCAAAGGAATTTTATATATTTTATATATTATAAAAATATTTTTTAAATTTATCTGCAAAATATGTAGAAAAAATATTAATGTATGCCTGTAGAATATTCAATAATCTTTAATTTGTATGATACAAAACGCGAATAAATGATATTTAGTGGTATTTTTTGAAGAAAAATCATTACAAGCTTTAAGTAAAATGCGATTTCCAGTTATCCGATTTTCATCAAAACCTAATGGTTTCTTTCTATATTAGAATAGGGTCGAAATGCAAGGTTTTAGAATTTTCTGAATGATAGTATTTGAGTTAGAATGTAGGCAAAATACACACACACACACACACACACACACACACACACACACACATACATACAGGCATACACACAGGTAGACATCATGAAAATGTTTTAACTGGATTCTAAGGATTTTAAAGCGTGGTCATTCAATATGTGTTTTTTAGCATGATCCCTATACCTCCCTTACCTAGGGTAGTGGGAGGTAAAAATGACATGACTGAAATTATACAGGGTGTTAGTGAATACGTATTACACATTTATAGGATATGTACGGGATGCAAAATAGACTAACTTTAACTAATTTTATTTTATTTATTTTTAATTATCACCCTTGTTTTTAGTTGCCATGGTAATTAGTTAGTTAAGGAAGGGTGAGCAAAACTTTTAGTAAATACTACCAGTCTCTATTTTATATTTGTAATAAATACATAAAATAACATTATGTCAATGACCATTATTTTATACATTATATTATATCCTCAATAAAAATATCAATATTCAATTTCATATACCTATATTTAAATTCAAATTGTTTTTACTGTCACTAAAACAAATTGAACACAATTAGCTTTTAACAAACATTTGCATACCAAAAATAGTTACCCGTATTATAATTATAAAACACCATTTTGACTACATTTGTTTTGAAAATTTTGTGTGTCCCGTCATAATATGTAAATCAAATATTTGTTCATTCTTTCCTTTGGGAAATACAGAGTTAAAAAATTTGAGTCCAAGAGAACACTTTAAATATCGTGTTTTCTCCATGTATGCTTGTATATTAAATATGTAACAGTAACAGTTAACAATCCTACGAGTGAAACAAGTCTAGTGTGCAATGTGCATTATTCATATCTTGTAGCTGTTGTTCAACTGAATTAAAGTAACTGATATCTAACGTTTCAGCACGAAACTAAAACTATAATTTGCATATCGTTGCAGCTATGTAATGAGCAACATTAAAAGTTTTATAATTACTTCACCGAGATTGGTATTCGAGCTGTACACACATAAACTTATCTGGAAAAAACTTAATATCACACCTACAACTTGAAAACTAATATTGTATCCATCAGAATCCACAATAAAATCAGCATAATAAAATACTCTCATTTATTCCTCATAAAATATGCATGAGAGAACCACAACGAATATTCAGACGAGGAAGTTGTGACCTCCTGATTTGCACAATGCTAAATTGTACTATTACAAAAAAAAAAAAAATACTACTACTTACAGTCAATCAGGTGTTGCACGATTTTTTTAAAAATTGGTACTACCTTTAATATACAGGCTGTCTCTTAAATAGGAGGACATGGCTTAACCACAGATTCCTGAGGCTAAAATAAGACTATTTAACCAAACTTGCTTCTACCCGAAAGTGTACCATTTAGCCAGAATTCTGCTTCAAAGTTCTTCGAAAAAAAATTAATTTTGCTTATAATAATAATATATATAATAATTATTTTTCTTCAGAAAGATACATTCAATAGTAAACTTTTCTTTCTCTGTGTAATTTGTGATATGTGTTACGGTTCACACAGAAAAAAATAAAATCTAAGTGTAAATCGTCCATGTTCTGCTTTTTAATTAACACACTGTACATACACAAAATTACTTTTTTGCCCTCCTGAAGTGTAATGGGAACTTTACATTTGTATACACAGCAAGTGTAACCTACATTTTACGCTTACTGTGTTGTAACTTGTCTAACTATGCGGTAAAATAATCAAAATACACTGGACGTTTATGGGCATTTAAAAAAGAAATAATCTTTACTATAATAAAGTTCATGTAAAAAAGTACTACCTACATAAGCTATTTTTTTATTTTAACATTTTCTAATTTAAAATTAATTTATATAAACCAAAATCACGACAGCGACATCTGTCATTATTGTAAAAATCCGCCGTTACCGACATATTCACTGATCGATATATCTGTCAAATACGCTAGGCGAACATTGATGAAATGGCAAATATCGACACCTACCTATTATTTATTACGAAGAAAACATGAGCAAATAAATATATTATTATCAGTCATAAACAACTTCTATTATTACAAATAAATTTTCGCTAGAAGAAGTACTCTAATGAAGGTAAGTAAAATCAAATTTTGAAATTGACTTAACCCCATTATTTTAAACTAACCCTTTTCAGAAGTACAACCTATCTCATTAAAAAAAGTGATTTTCATTATCGTCGGCCAAAAAATTTGATACAATTCTCGTGCGTGAAGTATTTTACAGCGCTCCAGCTTATAAGCTTAAACAAAGCTGTCGCGCTGTAAAATTCAACTTACACGCACTCGAATGTAAATAACTATTGGGTCATTTTTATCAGAAAAAGAAAACTATCTGTTTTTCACTACTTATGATTTATGTAGTTAAAAAATTCCCACGCTGGCATCGAAAGGCGAGAAAAATTACCAGAAATTAGAATTAATCACCTTCCTAACTTCCACTTTTCATTTAATAAAATTTCTCAATCCAAATGAATGGTTCACATCACGACAATAAATAGCTCAAGAGCAGCGCTGCAAGCGAGCAGGTTCATTATTCGTTATAAATTAGAAATTTCCATGCGACGCAGACATTTGTCAGTGGCACAAAGTAACGGTTAAACAATAATCGCGTTACATAACGCTTGCCGCATTGTTGATGTATTTATTACCAGTTAATACCGGGTATATTGATCGAAGCGGGTGCTTTTGCTTTTGCTTTTGCTTCTGCTACCGAGACATATGCACCCGAGGACTGAAAGACGCTTCCGCATTGGTAAACACATGCTGTCGACCCATTATGCTAAGTTATATTCTTCAAGCAAGATAGAAGAGCGCTGATACAGAAAATTGCACCAGTTTTATGTATTTGAAGTACGATATTCAATATCGTTATTATCTACCGAGTTATGAGCTATTATTTTGACATACTCGTACTATAAAATTTACAAACGAGTACAGGGTGATTTAGGGCTGGTTTATGATGAATTTAATTTACGAATTTACAATTTATAATTTAGATTTTAAAATATAAACTCACTTAAGACGCATACGATGGTTTATGAACGATTTACAAATTTAAAAGTTTGTTTTGAACTATAATTTATGTTTCCAAGTCTAAATTTCATATTTGACCAATCACAAGAGAGAACTATTAAACACGGTAAGGTATAACTTTGCTTCATCTGTCAGCTGTCTTCCCTGTTTGTGAGTTGTTGACATTTTAAAGATGGATTCACAGGAACAAATTGATATTTTGTTTTTTGTTAATAAGCAGTATTCGCGAACATCGTAATATGTACGATAAAACAAATGAATTGTACAAAAATAAAAACGTTTGCGCAAATTCAATGCAACGAAAGCAAGGAATTATATACATGCACACTCATACAAGTATATTTGAAGAATTGTTCATGATCTTGTTATTTCACTTTCAGAAACAAACTATGATACTGCCCGTTTACAAATCAATGTGTTCATAGGCCTAACTAAGGCCTAAAATATCATCTACGTTTTTCAAGCGTTTGTTTTGTTTCTTTATACAAATGAACAATAGTACAAAAAATCCCGATATTATTAAAACATCATCTTGTTCATTAGCGTCTAACAATGGCTATGAAAATAAAATTTTAACCCAAATCTGAACTAATAACTGGTGAAACAAATCCAGAATTTAAAAATCTGTTGTGGCCAGCACAAAACCTTCCGTCAATTCGATGTATTTTGTACATACATATCCTATACCAAATGTTCCTTGAAAAAGATTCCATATATCCTGTATAATTGTAACAAAAACACACTATTTTTGCACATCCATACTGAAAGTTTCTTTAAAAAGATTCTAAAATCTAATAAAATTTTAATACGAATACGAACGTATATTATGTATTGCACTTAACACTTCCTCCTGCTTCAACTTTGCCTTATTTTATTAGAAGTCGCTGTTTGTTACTCTTCTCTTCTACTCATTCCTGTCCAAAGCAGCTTCGTGACACAGTTCTTCCTCTCTCAAATCTTCTGCTATACAGTCTTTCCATCTTCTCTTTTGCCTTTCTCGTACTTCTGGCATTATAAGTTCCTATCTTGAGGCGAGGTCGCAAATGCAAGTCACTGGCGACGGACACTCTGTCACTTATATCACTTTCAGATCATATACTTTCCACTTTGGTTTTGTACTTGCCACTGACATCTGTCAATTAGATTTTTTTGAATATATCTGTTGTTTTCATATTTTTTGCAAAGCTGACTGATTTTCGAAAGTTAATCTCTCTATAACTCTATATCTATTGAATATGAAGGAAAATGTATAATCGAACCGTATAGAGAATAAGATATTCTTTCTATTGATAATCACATAAAATGTCGAAAATGATATTTAACTGCGATTTTTCAAGAAAACACAGACACACACACAGACACACACACAGACACACACACACAGACACACACACGGACACACACACACACACACACACACACATACACATACAGACATCATATTAAAAATAGTACATTCGTATTGTAGGGACCCTAAAACGTTCTTATTCATTAAAAACTCACCACCGAATTTTTTGACCAAAAACAATACCTTCCTTTTGACGGAAGGTAAAAATCTAACATAAACCAGAGAGAACAATGTAAATTTTAAATCAAATTTTCTAAATGTATGTTATCTACAGTTCTCGTCACCAAAAATCGAGGACCGGTCATAAACAACTTTTGGACTTCCAACGGAAAACTTTCCCTATAAGTTTTGACTGTCAAGTAATTGTCAAATGTCATTTGTGTTTATATTTTTGATGTGTACAAGTATGGAGTTATATAATGATAATTTTAAACTGAAAAATGGCAAAATCGGGTAGAGAAGTAATTAATATCTTGATGGCTATATAAGAAAAATTCATGTGAAGAAAATTCAACGACAATTTAATGTAGATATAACTTAAATTTTGATACTTAGATATTTTAATTCACGCAAAACTTGATCGTGTAAATAGACTTGATCGGTCACTTATAAAGACACTTGAAAATAAAAACTTTATCGTGTAATCCACGCTTAAACCACCTTTCTTGTTTTCCTTATATTGCCTCTATTATAATAACAAAATTTACAGTTTGTAAAATGAAGATTATCTGACAACATTGTAACTATTATGATACACTTTTCATTAGTTTTTAATTCAATTTAAATCTACCGTCATAAACGTCCGTCTTGATTAAAGATCCCTGCTATTAAGTGCTGAATTAGGCCAATGGATAATAGATATTTTATGTGTGTGTTCGACGTATAGTGTATTCTTCGTTTGCTATAAATTCGCTAACAGTGTACGGAGTCTTCGCTGATGGCAATCGTGCCATGTCGCTCGTGAGCCCGCGGATTAGCTTCGCTTTCCATTCCACATCCTCCGACCAGTGGGAGGACTTTTATTATTTTCTTATTTATATATATTAAAATAAACTAAATGCTGTAAATTACTCTCAGAGAGAAGTTTGCAGTCATTCCATGAAAGTCAAATTGCGTTCGAACGTTGCAAACGAAATAAAAATTTAAATGGAAGAATAAAATAAGTAACAAAGTATTGGGCAAGGAAAATAAATACGTACTAGGTGTTTGCTATTAACGTTATTTAAGCAGTATCTTCTATGCGAATATGTTTTGGTCAGATAAGCGGCCTAATTCACTAAACAGTTGTTAATATTAACAACCATTTTCATTGGTTAAATTGAATGTCCGTTGCTAACTTCAAAGTCCCAATTCGCTATTACATTAAGTTGCTAAAATTTCACAAAGATTATTGGCATATTGAAGCACATTAATTCAACTGGCACCAATGGAGTATTTCCACTGATTCCAAATCATTATTATTATTATTGTCAGGAGGTGGTTCATTCTTGCCCCTGTACTGCGACCTTTTTGTTCTATTGTACCCTCCGTGTTTCCTCCTATTCTAGGAGCCCTGTATGTTTTGTAAACTCCAAGATTTTCTTTAGACTAATGTCCTTTGGTGTCTCAGTGTGCAATTTCTTTGTTCCTAAAAGACTATGTCTGCTTGCCATAAATGCTTCGCAGTAACATATTAAGTGTTCAGGGGTTTCATCCCCTTCTCCACATCCTCTGCATGTTGGTTCTTGTTTGAGGCCCAACCTATGCAAATGTTTATTTAATTGACAGTGTCCTGTTACCAGTCCTGTTATTAGTCTGACATCTTGCTTGCTCATTACAAGTAAGTTGTCTGTTCTTTTCTTGGATGGCTCATTCAGGAAGAGCTTGGAATGTCTTCGGCCTGATGTGGCTGTCCAATGCTGTTTGTGCCATTGCCAAAGCAAAGTATTAAATTCTTGCTTAACTGTTTGCGCAATTATTCCGCAAGCAGGTTCTGGTCCTATAAAAGGTATATTTGTCCCATCTTTTGCAAGATGGCCGGCTGCCTGGTTTCCTTCAATTTCTGAATGCCCGGGTACGATTCCAAATCATGAAAACGCAGGTCGATATCGCTTTTAGTTTTGGAGATATTTAACCGCAAATATTTTCTCAAAATGACCCATTTCCGGGCTAGATCTCTACCTAGTTTTAAATTATTGCTCCAAAAGTCAATATACCCCATATTCAGATAAAAACTTTAAAATTTTCAAAAATCTAATTTTCATGTATCTAGATACTTTTCAATGCGCTGATTTCAAATTTTGAAACCGCAGGTTGATATCTCTTTTCGTTCTCGAGATATTTAGATTTAAAGTTTTTCATAAAACTGCCCATTTTTGGGTAATAACCCAAAAATGGGTCGAGATATGAATTTGGCGATACCACCATTCGATTCTACGGGCAAAATTACATAAGTACACCAATTTTTATCATTTTTGAACACCGCATACAAGCTCTAAAGCAAAATTACTAAAAATGGCCAAAAATCGCAAAAATCGCAAGGGGTACCCCTTACGATTTTTTCAGATTTTGCCAATTTTCAAACTTTTATTCATAAAAAATGAACCGGTTGGTGAAAAATTATGAAAATTTGTATACTAATGTATTTTTGTCCGTAGAATCGAATAATGAAGTCGCCAATTTCGTATCACGACCCATTTTTGAATTATTGCCACAAAAGTCAATATGCCCCATTTTCAGATAAAAACTTCAAAATTTTCACAAATCTAATTTTTATGTATCTAGATACTTCTCAATGCGCTGATTCCAAATTTTGAAACTGCAGGTCGATATCTCTTTTCGTTTTCGAGATATTTAGATTTAAAGTTTTTCATAAAACTGCCCATTTTTGGGTTTTTACCCAAAAATGGGCCAAGATACGAATTTGGCGACACCACCATTCGATTCTACGGATAAAAATATATAAATGTACCAATTTTCATAATTTTTGAGTAACTGGTTCATTTTTTATGAATAAAAGTTTGAAAACCCCTGAAAACGGCCAAAATCTGAAAAAATCGTAAGGGGTACCCCTTAGGATTTTTGCGATTTTTGGCCATTTTCAGTTATTTTGCTTTAGAGACTATATGCGGTGTTCAAAAATTATGAAAATTGGTATACTTATGTAATTTTGCCCGTAGAATCGAATGGTGTTGTTGCCAAATTCATATCTCTGCCCATTTTTGGATAAATACCCAAAAGGGGGCAGTTTTGAGCAAAACTTTGAATCTAAATATCTCAAGAACGAAAAAAGATATCGACCCGCGGTTTCAAAATTTGGAATCAGCTCAGTGAGAAGTATCTAGATACATAGAAAGTAGATTTTTGAAAATTTTGAAGTTTTTATCTAAATATGGGGTATATCGATTTTTGGGGCAATAATTCAAAAATGGATAGAGATATAAACTTGGTAGTAATATTATTTGATTGTAAAGACAATGTTACGTAAGTGTACGCATATTTAGAGCATTTCAACAACTGACGGCCGAATTCACCATCCCTGAATCAAATTTGATTCTCTGATCAACAAAATTTGACACTGTTGCTTTGTTAAAACTATTGATATCCAAGGTAACCCAGAACTTGATTCACAGATCAGTGTTGATCAGAGATTCAAGACTTGATTCACGGTTAGTGAATTTGGTGGTGAGAGAATTTTTAGAAACTTTGGCCCTAATTTTTTGTCGAGTCTATCTTCAAGTCGGGCCGGCTATTTTTATTTTCGGGCCGAGTCGATCCAAAGCTCAAAGCCCGGTCCGAATGCATACCTAAAAGTGACCAAGGTTCGTAAAATTATAATGCAGTTTTCATATTATAGTCTCCCAGTATATCAATTTATATTTTATAGATGTTAAATACTTCATCTATTATATTGTTATTGGCATGTTGGCCATATACCTATACAAAGTATCAATTTCATACATTATTATATTATAGGTAGATACAGTAGATATTTAACTCTACATTCCTTCTCGAATTTCATGACTTCGTTGAATGAATTTTCAAGTATCTTCTTATAAAAAATGCATAGTTTATAAGACATGGACACAGTAAAATAGAGTAGCCATTTGTATCTCTGCCGTAAACTTGTAGTTTAATAATAAGAAGCGACCAGTAATAGCTATGTAAATACCCAGAGCACGCCACTGTACGTGCACATCAGGTGCTGCTGTCCAAACATCGCACATCTCACTGCAAAATGTGGACATAAACGTCACGGCCAATTTATATATGACATCATTATTGCAAGAGAATTAAGTTCACAATAAAATATTTAACACTTGCGTAGGAATGGGTAAATACTCTCTCCATCCAAGAATAGATGAATAAGAAAAAGTTAAATTTAATGAGGCGAGACATTTGTGAATGCAAATTCTTTTCGTGTCGTCTCCGGCAAGAAACTCAGCAAAAAAGTGAGCCGTTTGAAGTAAAAACAGAATCGGTTGGGTTCTCGGCTTTAATGCGTTTTTTATACAAGATGTAAGCAAGTTTTTTTTATTTATTTCTACTAATTTGTGTAATTATTGTTTTACTAATGGCTGCCGAAATACTTTCCATATGCAAAGTGAAATTAAAACCAACACTTTAGTTTGTTTGTTTGTTTTGTGAAATGTGATCTTTGCATTAATTTAATTACTAATTTATGGTGATTTTGGTACTTAAAAGTTTAAAGAATTCAAATCACAAGATTCGTAGAATGTTTACAAAAGTTTTTTGGTATGTATAGTTTTGTTGTGTGTAGTGTGCTGGATGATTTTTAACGAGTGTAATACACAAACAGTTGTTGGGGAGGTCATTTGGATTTAAGAATGCCATAAAGAAATAGATCTTATTCCCTTTTAGTTACTAAAATGCAAGAAATCAAAATTTTTAAAAAGTTAATTTTCAAATGTTGTTAATAAAGATTCTTTTATAAAATAAAATGTTTAAATCTCATGTTAACTACAGATTTTTCAAACAGAGATGATAGAGTGTTGGTAACAAATGGACAACCGGAAGTAATAGTTTCATAAAAAAAAAACTTCTACAAATATATATATATATAGGGTGTAACACGTACACCGACCACCGCCATTATTACCTTTATTATTATAGTTACAAAAAAATACTATAGAACAAACTTGTAGGGGACCAAAGGGGACATCCTTACAGAGAAGAATTTTTTTTTTAAATCTGTGGTTCTCAAGTTACAACACAAAGTTATATTTTTTCAAATGGGATTCTACATATTTTTTATGCCCATTCGATAGCATATTTTTTTTTTGAATTTAACCATGTATTAGTTTTAAATCCTTACATAATAAAAATATTGAAAAAAATGTGATTGAAATTTAAATAAATTTTTATTTTTAATATTATTGTACAGTAGGCCATGGATGAGAAACAAGAGTGATAAATTTAAATTGAAAATTAATAATTGTTAATTACTCCTTATAAATAATGTTCTATTTGATTTCCATTATTTTCTAAGCATAATTCTATTCTATTTACAACAGAAGAAGTAGCTTTTATTACAGTTTCTGGTGTCAAAGCAGCGCAAGCTTCTTTAACTCTGTCCATCAAATTTTGTTTCGTTGTCACTATATATATAGTAATTTTTGCGAAAAAAGTTCAAAATTTTAAAAAAATCCAATTTGTTTAGATATTTTTCATCATCCTGATTTCAAATTTTGAAACCATAGGTCGCTATCTTTTTTTGTTACGAGATATTTACATTTAAAGTCAAGGCCACAACTACCCATTTCTGAGTAATAACCCCGAAACTGGTGGAAAACAGACTTGGGGACATCACCAAGTATACCAATTTTCAAAATATTTTAACGACGTACACAATTTCTAGAGTAAAATAACTGAAAATGGCCAAAAATCGAAAAATATCTAATTTTGTTGTGATTTTTTTCAGATTTTGGCCACTTTAAGTTATTTTGTTCTGGAAATTGTATACGTTGTTTAAAAATTATAAAAATTGATGTACTTATGTTTATGTTATTCAAAATTTGAAATCAGCTCGTAGAAGTACCTATTTTAATGGTGTAAAAATGGGATTTTTGAAAATTTTGAAGTTTTTAACCATAAATGAGTACAAACAAATCTTTTTAGGACTGTAACTTAAAAATGGGCCGAGATATCAACTTGAAAAAATCATCAATCGCTGCGAAATAAAACAATTTTTAGTATAGAAATAATAGGAATATGAATTTGAAAATAACTTTTTGGGAGAATTCATAAAATGTTCAATTCTTTTAGTTTGCTATCTTACTAACACCCGGTTTTTCCACTGGTGGATAAAGTGTCAATTAACTTAACTGTCAGCTAAAAGAAAAATATCGCATTGTATAATTGACATGTGTATAATTTTATCAATTAACGCTTTACTGTTGACGCGATATTTTCCTTTTATTTGGCAGTTAATTTAACTGAGATTTTATCTAGATATAGAAAAACTTGGTTTAAAAGGAATAGGTATAGGATTTATGTTTATGTGATATTTTACACAAAATGTTATGAGGAATAATTCGTTACAAATCATTCTGTATTCCTATTAGTAGAGAACAGTCGTTGTGCAGTAACTTAATAAACACAGTTTACATATTGCAAATTGAAGTAAATACTTGAACGATAAATCATATAGGCACACAGTAGAAACACAAATTACCATTTCAATACAATGCATACATTAGTCTTAAGTCGGTACAAAATATGCATTTATACATGTAAATTTTGTAGAAAATAGCAGTTATAGTATCACAACTGATAGTTTCTCTCATTAATGGCGAGTAACAAATGCCTCTTAAAGGTTATGTTTCACTCCTATAACTTTGAAAGGTGTCTGCGAGTAATTTAAAATTATAAACCTACAAGCTTACATTACAGTGTTTGAAACTAACGAAGTTTGCCTCTTAGAGGAAAAATATTTCCAACATAAATTAATTCCTAACACAGACACGTTTCAGACATGTTTGTCATTACGGCGCCTGAGTTTTTTTCGTCTTGGCGAATTATTCTATCCATATGCACAAGTTGGAATACATTATCCGGTAAAAACCCACGTGGTCTATTTCATAGAGCATGTAATGGTGCTACATTAAACATGCACGGTCGTGATATATTTAAATCAATGTTATTATGAACAGAATATCACGAACATAACCATCGATATGATCGGAGAGCAATTACAATTATTTATGGAACGAGAATAAATTATAAGCATTCCGGCAGTCATTTTAATTGCTCGAATAATGATCTCTCTATTCAAATTTCGCAATTTGTAATGAAAGTAAACATTGTTAGAATATTATAATTATTTGATATAAAGTTTATATACATATTAAATAGGCTGACATTTCTATTTTTGTTTAATTGACAATATCGTTTCTCTGCAAGAATTTAAATCTCTACAATAACATTTACTATATTTACATATCAATCGAATTGATCATTTTTATTATTATTCGATTTTATAACAGCTTATGATTACAACATGATAAAAAAGTGAATAATGAAAGTAAACCGAACGCGATAAAGTAATCCTATTGCATTTGCTTCAAAATATACAGGGTGTTTCCTTTAAAACAACCAGAGCTTTTATGGCCGAACTAATGACTTTAGCAGAAAGAAGGGATCAATTTATCAATAAGAACAAACCGAAGATTCAACCATTGATTCTCAAACGGCAGAACAAATTATACCTTTTTAAATGGTTTCCTATAAGTTTTTAATCCATTGGATGGAGATTTTTTTCTGATTTCACTAGAGATGCATTCGGACCGGACCGGGCCGGGCTTTGAGGTTTGGATCGACTCGGCTCGAAAATAAAAATTACCGGCCCGACTCGAAGATCGACTCGACAAAAAATTAGCTAGCCCGGCTCGAAATTGACTCGAAATCGGGCCGGGCCGGGCCAAAGCTCGAAATTGGGTATATCCGGCATTCCTAATGTTGATTTTTATGTTAAGGCGTGTCAAACATAAAAAAAACCTCTACATTATTATAACTTTCAACATTAGTTAACATAAGTAGTTAAAAAAGAGACCCTTCTAGTGTAAGTTTGTTATAAAAATTACAGACCTACGAGTATTTAACACTTTGTTTACCAAAGAATTTAAACAACTTTTACACAAATCTTATATTAAAAAATATAATAATTTGCATAAGGATTTTTTATCTAACTTTGTTTCTGCTTAAAAATAGGACTAGAAATCATTATGGTAGGTAGGAACAAAAATCTCTTTTATTTAAGTATACGAGTAAATAACAATAATAATAGCAACATTACAATATAATTATTATGTTTTAATGAATAACCTTGAATTCTTGAAGTAAAATAACACATTTTTATTTATTAATATGTAAAGTGTGTTGTTATTAAATCATTTTGATCCTTTTTAACTTCATCCATTTTCATTAAATTATTAAGGAAACTGTGCATTTGATTCAACTATAAGATTTTTCGGGCGGGCCCGAAAAGCTAGGATATCTAATATTTTATTTCTATCATTAATTTTACAACTGCATAAATTACATTGTCATATTTTTAATATATTGGAATATCTCTCTGAACTTAATATTAAATAAATAAGAACAAGAAAAAACTTGATTACAACAATGATAAAATTGATTACAACAATGGCATTGTTTGATCACATCAATCGGCCGAATTCCCGCCAGTATTAAATGATTTAATTCAATATCTGTCTTTATTATTTACAAATTAATTATATATTCTAAACTTACCTTATAATGATTTAATTATTTGTGCTCAATATTGTCACTATCGAGATCTGTGTCAACAAAGTACATAAGTAAATTAACTATACTTCAAATAAACATTAAAACTATATCTAAATGTGTTTTTCATTAAAATGAAACAAATCTCCACGAAAATATGTAATAATTTGCACAAAATTAATAAATAATAAAATAGGTTTAGAAAAAGATGTACCAGATTTCGAAAAATATTCTAAATAACGCCGCATAACTAAATTGGCAGAAATATCCTTTTTGACTTCAACATTTTTTAAACAACCATGCTAAATCTTCCCTCTATCCTTTATCCTTTCATTCTTGCTTCGTATCCTTCTCACGTATAACCAGCACTTTCTCCGTCCCGCGTGGGAGTGCATCTGGCTCCGTCGACACGTGACAGACACGTGCTAGGGATTTGTAACGTCGCGCCTGGATTTGCAGGACACGGATCGGGACACAGGATCACCGAAACGAAGGATCTGGATTAACACTTGCTGCTGTGGGATTCCAAACGGAGAAAGAAATGTTGGGTGCTTAAGAAGGGACGTACAGTATTGACCAAAATGAGTAAAAGAATGAATGCGAATATTAATAAAAAAATCTGTTGTGGCCAGTACAAGACCTGTCGCCATTTCCACACTAGGCTATCTAAGTACATATTATCTTCAAATTCATTGACGAGATTGGCGGTTTTTCTTTAAAATATACATATGTATCTATAATTTTAAATATTTAGTTAATAATAAAAAATAAATATTAAATGTACTTTCCAGAAAAATTCTTCCGTAATGTCTCTGGAGTTTTAACACTGACATTTTTCTGTCAATTACAATCATTTTAATTCTTCAATTGGTTTCCATGGGGTTGTTCGGGCTTTGAGATTCATTAGAACATATTATTTTTTTGATATTTATAATTAATAATAATAATAATAATAATAATGTATTTATTTGTCATCAGGTCCTTTGACCTATACAAATTAACGTACATGTTTGTTACAAGTTTTGCATATTTACAACAGTTTGTTTGTAGAGACATTTTTAGTGCCCTCTACTGGCACCCTCGTTACATGCAGAGTAGCTTATAGTGACCTCTGCTGCCACTCGGACTCATCTGGGTGTGTCGGCTTTTTTTATTAAAAACTGACTCGTGCGGGATTTGAACGCTGTCCCACACGAACAGCCTTGTGTTGCCAGGCGAGCACTATAGCCGCACGACCACAGATGACCGTTTGATATTTATAATTCTCTATCTCTAAATCTATAGAAGATAAAAATGTTAAATGTATCGGATAGAGAATTTTTTACTTTTTAATATTTGTAATAACATAAATTTCAAAAAAATAACATTTAGCAGTTTTTTTAAGAAACTACTACTTCCGAATGACCGATTGTTACAAAATCTTTTTCAGCTGTTCCCAGTAATGTCAGATTAAGGAATATGTAGTTAGAATGGTCCTTCCACACACACACATCATTGTAAAAATATTTTTGCCCTCCTGAAGTGTAATAGGAACTTTGCAAGTGTAACCTACATTTTACGCTTACTGTGGTGTAACTTGTCTAACTATGCAGTAAAATAATCAAAATACACTGGACGTTTATGGGCATTTAGAAAAGAAATAATCTTTACTATAATAAAGTTCACGTAAAGAAGTACTACCTACGTAAGTGATTTTTTTTTACTTTAACATGTCCTATATTTAAAATTAATTTATATAAACCAAAATCACCGCAGCAACATCTGTCATTATTGTAAAAATCCGCTGTTACCGACATAGTCACCGATCGATACCTGTCAAATACGCGAGGCGAACATTTCTGAAATGTCAAATATCGACACCTACCTATTATTTATTACGAAGAAAACATCAGCAAATAAATATATTATCAGTCATAAACAACGTCTATTATTACAGATAAATTTTTGCTAGAAGAAGTACTCTAATGAAGGTAAGTAAAATCAAAAAAAGTGAGTTTCATTATCGTCGGCCAAAAAATTTGATACAATTCTCGTGCGTGAAGTATTTTACAGCGCTCCAGCTAATAAGGCACTTGCCTTAAGGGCTCGTGCCTTAAACAAAGCTGTCGCGCTGTAAAATACAACTTACACGCACTCAAATGTAAATAACTATTAAAGTCGGATTGCAGGGACCTTAATTCGTGCTTATTCGCTAAAATCTGGATATGCGAATTTTAGCATGAATTCATTACCTCTCTTAGCGAGAAATAAAAAGTTGCAGTTATTGTTATTACTTCGTGAAAAAAGCTTCAACTTCTGTTAATGAACATATTGGCGTTCATTAAATGAGTCGTATATATGAAAACAAAATTGAAGTATGTAGTAATAAGAAATTCTTGCCAAAATTCTCTGCAAATTACCACTCATCCCGGACTAATGTGCGATTTATCTTCACGAAAATAGAATTTCCACAACGTAATTACAACTATAGCTACGTTAAATTAGTTTGGAATGTCTTAATAAGAACATCTAAAATTGTATTTTCGCTATAAATCTTTTGCCTCATGGAATTTACTTATTTTAATTGACCGTCATATAAATAAAGATTCTTACAACAAGAAACGTTGGTGTAACATATGATCATCTTCCTAGAACACTTTGGTACGAAAGTCACGAGAATCAGGTAGATAGTGGGATGCAAGATTTGCATTTTAAAAATTTCCTGATTAATTCCTTTTTATCACAACGATACTATAAAAAAATTGATTGACTTACTATCATTGTTATAAATAAGACGATTACATATCTTAGCTTACTCCAAAACAATTGAGAAGATTGACAACTTGTTACAGACTGCTAGATTAAATTTATTTTAAAAATTTCGCGGTGCAGACACTCTGATTTAATTTTTTTATGTGTGAACCGTAACAGATATCACAAATTACACAGAAAGAGAATAAAATAAAAAAGTAATTTTACGTTATCGGCGTGGTCGTTAAAAAGTTACGGCGTAATCAATGTTGGGACACCTAAGTTCCATACACTAGTGGTTCACTAATAATAACAATAATCATCTTAAAAGATGACTTGTAACCATATAAACGGTCATACCAAATTTCATCCAAATTGAATAATGCGTTCTGTTATAAGCAAAATTATTATTATTTTTTTTTTTTAACAACTTTGAAGCAGAATACTGGCTAAATGGTATACTTTCCTGTAGAAGCAAGGTTAATTAAATCGTCTTATTTTAGGAATTTAAGGAATCTATGGCTAAGCCGTGTCCCCATCTTTTAGAGACACCCTGTATTACATATATCCTTAAGACATACCGACAATTTCGTCAAAGACTTGGAATAATCTGGAACATTTAGAAGAGTCGGAGAAAAATTGTCCATAGAATGATTTATTAAAAATAGATTCATTGGGAATATAAGATATGTTAAATACAATATGTACCCACTTATAGAGCCTAAAATGACGAGAGGTGTTGTGCTGGCCACAACAGATTTTAATATTAGAAAAGTTTCACCAAATATTGCAATAGGCTATTCCACGACATTTTTTTAAAATGTTTTTCTTGAAATACATAAAAATATAAGACCACATGTGAAAGTCCGAGTTAATAATTCCTCCAAATAAGCGAGATATTAAGGTCCGAATTTTAAATCCGCTTTGTGACGTAGGTTATGTGGATATACCAGAAGTAAACAAACAGTGGTTCACAAACCACTAAAAATTGTTAAACAAATTACAAAATAATGTATATTTAAATTGTAATATTATAATTCATTATTAGAGACAGAAAATAAATTATTTTACTTAATTTATTTCACTTTTTTCTCATTTTATAAAAATAAAGAAATTAGAACGTCACCCGAACAGCAACCGAACAGATCCGACACACCCGAAGAAGTATATTCTTAGTTAGGGCAGGGCTTCTCAAAATCGGGGGTCATACTTGGATCCTATTTGCTCAAACACTCGTGCACATGTCCTGCATCATCAAAAGCAAAACTCCTCGTGTCTTCTAGAAGGAATAATTTATAATAAAAGAAATATGGTTTTCCTTATCCTTTAACTATTATCATTCTTATTTTCAATAAACTTTTACTATTTTTGATTACAGTGGAAATAGCCTATTATACTTTGTACATTTATTATCACCAGAAATTAATTTAACAGCTCCAAAAGTTTTCAAGTCTCTCAGAAATTAATGTGAAAGCATTCGAAAAGAAAATTAATTGGAATCTTTTAAGAAGTGTAAGAAAATAATGCTGAAGTGTATTATTGTAAAACATCTTTAAAATAAAATTGTGAAAAAATGAACCATAATTCTACCGTGACCCTCGTTAGGGACCTTTATGTTGTTTATTGTACGCCGCTGACAACAAATATAAATATTTTACCTATCTGCAGAACGAATTATTTGCATACAATCATCAGTCACGTTAAATCAAAGATTAACAAACCACAATCACAGCATCGCAGGCCATAATTACATTTCCTAACCTAACCTCAAACCCAAATAAACTGATTGTCACGATTTAAAAATCAAGCTGCGCTCGTCCTTCCAATCATTCATTTATAATTGCATTACGTCCCACAAAAACGCGTCTGCCTGCAATAAATCAAACGAAACAAGTTGTCAATTACAAGAAGAAATCATGAAAATTAATTCCGCCCACAGACGCAATTTCTCCGTGCTATTGAGTCCGTGATTTCGGTTCGGTTGTCATTGCACACGTGCTGGTGTTGTGTTTTCCTTCTAATGTATTGTAAAGATTGGAGCCCAGGGACCAATTAAATGGATATAGGGAGCTTGTGCAGAGATATATGTGAACAGTTGAAGGCGGGACAGTAATATGTAATGAATCTTTTGACATGATCTAGTTCGGCGATACTGAAGCTGTAAACTTGAGGAGATATTTATTGCGAAGGATTAGATCTCCTCCTTTAAGCATAGTTTGATAGTTTCTTTTCACTATAATACACTAACATGATATGAATATCGTACTAGCGCGATATGGTTATAAAGCAATGATATGGTGAAAATGAAATGACAGAAGACTTACGTCATAGATCTGAAAAAACTTTATAAAATGAAATATAACATGTAAAAATTATTTATTTTTAAATACAGACGAAAGAAAAATACTAGTATTAAGAAAAATATATATTAATGAAATTTACAAGTATTTCTAAATCAATCTCTATTCCTTTTACGGAATTTGAAATTATTTGAAATAATTGTAGTTTCTTTTTATTTTATACGTTGGTATGACAATGTTTACATTAAATTTTATATCAATCAAATATGCATCCTGTCACTATTGTCACCTGGTTGTCAGTTTACATTCATAATAATGCCTAAAGCTTAAAAAAGCAATTTCAGAAACTAACCATGTCATGAACTATTTTGATTGGGAATTGTGGGCCATTAATTCCGTTGAAAGCCGCCCAAAAGGTATTTTTTTTTTCAAATATTTCTCTTGTTATCAATGTTTAAACTATGTATTTTTAGAGAGGAGCAAATGCCCTGCAAATAAGCAAATCTTGACAAGCAGATATGGGCACCCGTTTCAGAATGACAGCTAGTAAGTAATCATGTACATAACTTACAAATGTCATAAATTTTAATTCAAAATATCAAGATTTTGTAAGTTCACGTGGTTTCTTTGTCACCAGATGCGCGGACTTTACTTGGCGAGTTATATAAATCACATGAAATTTGGAATGAAAAATAATGACATTTGACATCTGTGCATGATTACTATTACTGTTTCTTCTAAATAATTTTCATTCTTTGACCGCGGATTTTCGCCAAACATTTCCAGATTGTCTTCATCACTAGAAGAAAATTACCCCGATTTATACGACTCTTCAGATGAAAATTCGTCAATCGTATTTATAACAGAAAATGACGCTTTCATTTCCAAATTACAAGGTTAATTTTTAACAAAACAGCTGACTAAAATCGTATAATTGCGTTAACTCGAATCATTAGTAAGAAGATAAACTACCTGAAATTGGAAAATATCATGAAATTTGGAATGAAAAATGATGACATTTGTCATTTATATTATTAGCTCTCATTCTGTCACGGGCCCCCATATCTGCTTGTCAAGAAAGACCAACAAAGTCACATGACTGCCCGCGCCTTATAAATTAGTATCCCATGTAAACTTAGTAGTATATGATGTCATTACTTTAGGGATATTTCTTGATGACGTAAGTCTTCTGCAATTTCATTTCTACTATACCAAACCAACATAGCCAGGTAGCTTTGCTTTGTTTGTTGCTATAATTGTTTGAAGAAACCAGTAAGTATTTGAAATAAAATTAGTGAAAATATTTATATTATTTATGTCGTCTAAATAATAGTGTTCATAACTCACTCGAAAGTAATATCGAATGATATTCGCTGAATCCATCTGATTATTATGATAATGTACCCTTATATTTCAATTTTTTTTTTTTTAATTCCTAATAACAAAATAGAGCTAAAGATATGGGTAAAGTATACATCAATTATATGAACTTTTGCTCATGGAACATTTTTATTTATAAATTTTTAATAACATTTTCTTCATCATTTATATCTCCTTGTACTTAAATATTTCGTTTATTGACTTTTTTTTTCATTTTGTTCACATTAATTTTTAAATGCCCGCATATTCAGTGGGTAATATAAAGTCCCCAAGTCTTGATGTTATTATTTCCGAAACGACTGTTTATTGTTACGTGCAATTTGATAGCTTTTATATTCTTTTACTACCTTTTTTTTAATTCATGTTGTTTAAACACGGGGCCCATTTCGCATATGACTTAATAAAATTGCCGTAAAAACGTGTCGTGAAGACTTGCCACCAGTATTGTTATGCGACGTCAACTTCAATACCAACACATATTTTATGATACGCATCGCAAAAGTCATGTTCAAAACACTAAAGATCGAAAAATGATACAGTAATACGATACTGTAAGGTTGAAGATGTCATTTATCAATTTGTATATGCTTTGCATAATAAGAACAAATTGCAAGCAATACCTAGTTACCTGATACGTATTGTATTCTTCAGTATTATCAGCACTGTGCTGATGGTTTTTTTCTTAAATAAAAACAAAGTTTCAGCCACTGAATTTTATGAAACTGTTTTTCTCAAAAATATGAATTAAATATATGAACACCATAGAGTATTTTTTTAATATAGAATTAAAGTGCCGTGAAAGATATAAATACGAAACAAAATATTCACTAATTTTTGTTATGATTCTCTATACTTTGTAAAAAATAACTTTCCATTCATAGCATTCTTAAAACAGTCGTACTTAAATAATAGATCATTGTTAAGAAATTTGATTTCTTCGAGTGAATAAACATCCTTAGTTCACGTGGTTTATACAATATACAATTCAATTTTGACGAAATAATAATAAAAACCATTACAATATTTAATTTTGACAAAATAAAAAACTAATCAGTTAGTAGGCTGTGCATGACAATCGTCGTCAAGTCATCTATTTAAAAAGCTTTATTATCTGTCATTTGTTTAGTGAAAAATAATGAGAATGGCTGAGAACGTCTGATAAGTACCGTGGTGAGTGTTATTTTCGTGCCTAAAAAAGTACACTTTTTTCACTAAAATTGATTTATAAGGTATATCTTTTTTAACACAATTGTGAAAAAAGTGCTCTTTTTTTAACGCTACGAAGTGAAATAATTAAACGTTACGGCACTTTTTTCACACTTTTATTGCAAAAGTAAAAAAATTTATGCAACTCGAGTAAAAAGTGTCTTATTTCACTCATAGGATTTGACGAACTCGCCTACGGCTCGTTCGGTTAAACTTTCCCATTCGTGAAATAAAACTATACTTTTTACATTTGTTGTATAAATAACTATTAATTCAGTTATGAAAAAAATGTTACCTATAGTTGTTGGTATTAAGTTAATAATGACAGTTTAAAACATCAAAATTTAATAAAATTATATGTTTATATATACATTTTTCTGAAAAATATCGTTGTGCCAATTAAGCAAATAAAAAATATATGGTCCTATTTAAAAGCAAGATCCTGTATTTTGAGAACCACTAGAACATTTTTATTTTACTTTGTTCATTACATTGGTCTTGTAAAATAGACATTGTTTACCAATTTAACCTTCTTTGTAACGTTGGCCCATTTAAATTGAACACCCTTGTATATACTACTTTAATCTTTTATGATATATTGTGTTCTTAATGTAGTGTGCTGTGTGTGTTCCAGACAAGTAAACAATCATAATTCCTATCTAAGAAACACTAATAAAACTAGCACCATTAAACTAGGGGTGCTGCTATCTTTCCACCCCATAAGAGTTCCCTATTCTCTGTGCGTACTGCCACCCGGGGGTGTATTTGGTAAGCCCGGTATTATAGCTATTAGTACGTATCTGGCGCATATACGTCACGCCAATTACTGCAAACTGCAGAGATATGGAGCATGTCTTGCTGACTGGCCACGGTAATGGCCGATGCGTTTAGCTTAATACGAGGATATAAATTGACAAGGGTACCCCGACCCTGCACTGGTGTCATCGTCATCAGATGAGGACGGCGATGACGTCATTAATGTGCAGGATGCTAGCTCCGGGCGGCTGGGATAGTTAAGATGACAATTTGCGCAACTGACGCTTTGATTGCCTGCGAGAAGATAACGCCAAATTGACGACTACATGCCAATCTAATTTCTATTAACTAAATTGATACTTCCTAGGTACTTTCTATAATTGGAGTTTTTAAATTCAAAGGAATTCTGATGTAGGTATTAGAATAATTCAACAAAATAATATATTGAAAGACATCACGAATGTGTAATTAAAATAAACCATACGAGTGATAAAAATGAACTTCTGTGCCGAGGTACGTATTAAATTTTATGTGAAATCGAAATTTTGTGAAAATGTAAGCGTGGTTTTTTTGAAAAAATAATCCTAATTAGCAGTTACCGCGAAAACGGAATCCAACAATGTTAGGAATTGATCCGTAAGGTTTTAAAGTTTGTTGATATAGTTTTAAATTTTGACCGTTTAATACATTGTGATTTTTACCTCTCGCTAAGAGAGTTACTGGATTCATGCTAAAATTCGCATATCCAGATTTTATTGAATAAGCACGATTTAAGGTTCCTAGAGTCCGATTATAACATTTTTAAAATGATGTCTGTGTGTGTGTATGTGTGGATGTGTGTATGTGTGTGTATGTATGGATGTTGGAGGGATTATAAGAATTAAAAAATATTTAACTGCAGTTTCTTCAATCTGACATTCCTGGTAAGAGCTGAAAAGGTTTTGGTAACAATTGAATAACCGGAAATAGTTGTTTCTTAAAAAATTCTTCTAAATATAATTTTTTGGGAGTTTTTTTTATTAAATATTGAAGAACATAAAATTTTCCATCTAATACACTTAAAATTTTTATTAAATTTTGTATAGATTTAGATAATAAATAAAGACAATATAATTTATAGAGTAAACTAATAGCAGAGGCTAAGGCACTAAGGAAACCAGTTGACAAATTCCAATGTTAATAACATGACACATGTCATTGTCAAATATCAACAGTTTTAGTGACAATCTGATAGCTTTTTCTGGGAAGTATATTTAACTGTTTTTATTGTTTTATTAATTAAATATTTGAAAAATACCGCCAATCTGGTTAATGAGTTGGAAGAATCTGTGACATTTAGAAACTTCCTCATACAATGAAAAATAGATATAATTAGAATTATATGTGTACAGAAGACATGTTAAATACAATAAAAAACAAAATTTGAGTAAAGTTCTGTAATTTTTTCTTATAAAACGACGGTTCGAAAGCGAAGTGCAATACAATACTTATATATCGTAATATAGAAATGGCAAGAGGTCTTGTGCTGGCCACAACAAATTTTTTATTATGTACCTATTTGAACTCAATTATTTATTTATTTATATATTTTTTATTCTATTGACGTTGTTCTTTACTAATTTTATATGTTACATATATGTATTTCAATTTTAACTTCTGACTATTGTAAGTATTTGTTTAATTATTAAATTATGTGTTTATTAAATGTATAAAAATTGCAGCATTCCATGAAGAAGACCGCAGTACGGTCGAAACGTCGGTCTGAATAATTATTTAAATAAATTGACTGAAACCAGTGATTTTGTTTATATTATAAATAATCGAATGTACTATTGACAAGACAAGGTAACACATCGAGTCCGCAAACTGTATATTCAGATAATTTTCAAAGCTCGAGTTGTATATATGTATATGACTTTACCACGAGTTAACCAACTAATTTAACCAAATATCAAAAATATTACTAGTGTATTTATGTCCATGAATGATATGGTTACATATGATTCATTTGTTTGTGACCGAAATACACTAAAGGCTCATTCACAGCTACGAAATTAATAAATATAAATAAAATTATAAATAGGATATTATGGTTGGCGTTCGCAGCTTCGAACATAAAAAATCAACTGTCATTTAATATATTCATAATTAACAAGCAATAATAACAACTTCATGCCTTTTAAAGCACTGTACGCAATCATATATGCGAACTTTTGGCTTAAGACAGCTTTTTAAAGGTATATTTAAATTCAAATCCTTTTGCCAAACTGTAAATTGACAGCTAAATTGACAGTTGTTATGTATGTGCTTATTTTTATGTAAAATATTTAACATTTGCAAATCCTTGTGTTTATGTTTAATTTTATTTTCGAGAGCTGTGAACACTTTCATAAGAATCTATTGTTTATATCGTTATTTTTATTTTTATGTATAATTTGATTTTTATTTTCGGAGCTGTGAATGAGGCTTAAGCGTTGTGTTTTGCGAAACTCAACTTAGCAACGAAAAATATCCGAAGTTATGAGGATATGAAAATATTATATCATTGAATTAACAATTAAATTCTAATAACTAGTGTAGTATATATAATGCAACTTGATGTAAAAAAAAAATATGTGTTAAATGCACAAAAATGCATATATTCAAATACATTAACACTGTGATACATATACTGATATTACAGATTACTAATTTAACGTTATATTAGTAAAATTGCGCTTTAACAGCATTGTTTTTTCTTACAAAAACAAACATAATAGTATTATTATTTGGAATTGCCCTTCCGCACTTGTGAAACCATTACACTCGCCTTCAACTCTTGTACAGATTTT
Organism: Ophonus ardosiacus; assembly: GCA_943142095.1. NCBI lineage: Eukaryota > Metazoa > Arthropoda > Insecta > Coleoptera > Carabidae > Ophonus > Ophonus ardosiacus. The sequence goes on along the minus strand of OW964832.1, from coordinate 1,841,187 downwards.
TTGGAATAAATTCAATTAGCTTTCAAAGTTAAACAACAATGAAGTATGTGAATAACAAAGAGTTGAAATAACATTATTCCTCATTCTATATTCGCGAAAAGAAAGCAAACCTATTATCCCGCATCCTGAATTTTATAAGCGAGGAAGAAATGGAAATTACGACGGTTCCCAGTTGGAGTTTATTGCGTTTTTACAGTTTTATAATTTGAAAGCAACGACCATTGTGCCGTTACTGAAGTCTCTGGAGGCGAATATGCAGCGTCATTGATTCCAAACATTGTTTCGCAATTATGTTGCAGACTTTATAGTTCGTTTTACACCTTTTACTGTCGTGGTGGTTAAATACCGATGTTTACCTGACTTTTTACTACAACGCATTTCAATAAAATTGGTTACTAAAGATGTTTTCGAAATGTGCAATGGAATTCAATTTCATAAATTTTATGGAGCAATTTTATTGTGCGTTGATATTAATTTTAAAATTGATTTTATGTTTAGTATTTTTGGGCATATGACATTCTTATTGGTTATCTTTTCATTTATTATATTTGTAAGAGATGTATTACTGGTAGTAAAAAAAATCTCAGACATAATGCTGTCACCGCCGTATTTAATTTACTTTTAAATGTTTTAGATTTTCTACTTTTAAAATAAAAGTTTTAATTCTCTATTAGGTTTACTGGTAACTTAAGTAACTATAATACATACAGATTAGATAGAAGGCAAAAAAAAAAATGGAGAAAACCTAAAATTTAAAGCATTTAATAGTAACAGTTAAATAGCATTATGTTTGAGGCTGTATTTTCTCAGCGGGAGTACGTAATTTGTAATTATTGAAACAATGAATAGCAAAGGTTACCTCGACATTTTAAAAGCAAATTTAAAACAAGGTGCCGAAAAATAGGACCTTAACAAACAATTTTAATTTCATGCATCAGAAAAATTCGACAAATAATTCGCGTTTATAAGAGAATGCGTAATGTATAATATTAAAAATATGCCTAAATCATCATTCATAGTCTCTGGACTTTAACCAGATTGAGAAAGTGCGAAAAATTCTTAAAATAAATAAGAATGTAAAGCATATTATGTGGCAAGTGTATGAAGCTGAAATGACATGAGGGTGGAGATTGCGACACGATCCGAAGGTAATAAAATATATTTTTTCTTCACATTGTCATTCTTCTAACGTAAAGCCTCTGTATTATCGACTTGTGCAACCATGGTTACCATTGTTACGGGTGTTTAACAGCTTTGTTTTATTAAAATACAATTCAGTTTGTAATATTTAATATAATGAACGATGCGTGAAATGTTACTTCACGCACAGTGTGCAAAAAATCAAACTTCACACATAAAAATTGATACGTGAACTACTCACTTCACTCATGGGAGTAGAAAACAATAATTTAAAATTAATTACAAGTAAAATGGCAGAATATAATGCAATCGGTGACTAAAAATTTGGTGGATTCAATGATTCATCGCTTAGTTACTGGTGGAAAAACCAAAGGAAAAACCCTCCTAATATTATATTTCTTTATGAAACATAAATAAATGGTTCATTATTTAAATGTTTTGGTTATCGTACGGAGACTTTTTTGTCATGAAATTATGAATACTTTCAATGTTTACCCCATAATATAAATAAATTAATGAAATTATTGGTTTATTTTATATTAATAATAACGTAATATACTGCGTTTTATTTTGGATTAAAAGGAAATTAAATATATTGAGTTTTAGACTGCTATTTTTCCTAAAATACATTAAAACTACTGTCGTACGGAGACTTTTTTGTATGACTGGATGTATGATAATCTCACAAAAAGTAAACAAAAAGTCTCATTTAATTGAAGTTGTAACTTTAATAGTTTTCGAGATACCAGAGGTAAATCCCATAAAAACTCATATTTCCGTACCTTGTATCTCGGTAACTATTGATCGGACCCATGTTGATTAAGCCATTTTATTCATTTTGGTTTGTAATATATGCTTGTAAAAATTGTGACACAGTTTTAGAAATATCCTGTATAGGTAGGTATTAAATAAAATTTTATTTCAAAATAAAGTTCAGCAGATAATTTAATTTGCGTTGATTATTCTTCTTCCCAAGACAAATATTTGCTTTAAATTTCGTTTCAAGTATAACAAATTCCCCACACTCACTTGCCAAAACCATTAAAATGAAAAACTGCATAATCCCATAATCTTGCCTTCAAAACATCATTTCTCATTCCACTGTTGCTAAAAAAACAACACCTATCAACATCTCAAGATGAGAAATCACCACTACTGTGTGTAAGTCTGTTTACACTGTTGGAGAATCCGAAATAATCTTAATTAAAGCGTTTAGTGTCGGCTGGCGCAGTGAATTAATATCTCTCTCCGCTGCATAATTCCTGCATTACGCCAAAACATACAGGATTTATGCGGTACGGCCGCAGTAGCGTAGATTTAGCAGGGTTAGCGCTGCCCGTGTGGTTTAATTGGAACTACAGCAGGAGAGATGCAGCAGGAAGCAGTAAAGGATGTACACGTCAAGCAGCAGGATACAATGATATTGCAATTGTTGATATGAAAGTGAGATAAATGCAAAGATTTTGAAGAATTTATATTTTAAAAAAAATTTGCAAAACATTTATGATTCCTCGACATAAAAACCAAAATAATTTCAGTACTTTTTTCAGACTGTTCGAATCAAATCCACCGGGTGTCTACTTGGAATCCGTTTTATAGGGAATACAATGTTATTTTTTTCATTTTGATGTAGTTTATGACAATTTTAGAGAAAAGTTGTAAACAATAAAGTTGTTCGGAATTAAAAACTACACAATTTCTTTGACATAAACGTCATTTTATAGCCCGCGAGCCTTATTATAGCCCGGCGGGCTATAATGAAACGTCAAACCAAATTATAACTTACAATATAAACAATTTAAACAGGCAACATAAAAAGTTTTTATTACAAATCGAAATTTTTTATATTCTTTAATGAAAAATGAAAATTAATTTTGTGATATTTATATGGAAAGCACGGAGATACACAAAATAAAACTCAAATGACATAACTAATAAACAAACAATAAACTGTTGATCTCCGCTTTCATAGCAACACTTAGATACTGGATGTACGAGGACAAATTCTTTTCGATACAATTTTTCTAACACTCATAATTTGAATATTTTCGTCCGTGCATAAAGTTTTGTATGTACCACGAGCGTAACTTGCTTTTATGGCCTTTGACATGTTTTTATCCCTCGGCTAACGCCTCGGGCTCAAAATCCCGCCGCAGACCATAAGAGCCTCTTTACGCTCTCAATATATTTTTTATTTATTTATTTATTTATTTAGAAAGAAAGAAAGGCCGTACAACAGGCCAAGGCCCAATAAAAGTACAGCTCAGTTAACAATATACATAAACAATAAAAGTTTCTATCTAGACAGTATAATATTAGATAATGAGAAGTACAAACTAAGGATCAGACAAAGTATGCGAGAAAACATATTTTAAAAATGATTTAAACTTAAATAGTGAACAATTAAAAATATCTGGAACATTATAGCTAAGAATCATGTTATTGAAAGAACACATTAATCGATTTACTGTAGAAAACATAGCAGCATTGGTTTTATATTTTTTAGAAGAGAACGTTTCAAGAGAACGAGTAGAATAGGAAGGCACACGCAGGGATATTTTACTTAAAAGGACGGGACTATCTATATAATTATTTATGATTTTGTATAAAAATGTCAAATCCAACATTTCTCTACGTTTTTGTAAAGTGACGAAACTGACAGAATTATAAGGGAATTTCCAATTAAGCTGAAATAAATTTCCGTTGGATACCTTCAATTCTCTTAATATATATTTGGTAATGAGGAGACCAACAAACGACACTAAATTCTAATTGTGAATAATATAGTTGAACGAGAGTGTTATATTTCTTGAAAAGTGCTCCAATTCTTAATATAAATCCAAGCATTTTATATGCTTTCTTTACAACAGTGTCGATGTGAATGTCATATATGAGTTTACTGTCTAATATTATTCCAAGATCTCTTACATGAGATACACGATTGATTACATTTCCACTGATATTGTATTGAAATTCAAAATTGGTCCGATTTCGAGATATAAATAACTATTATTGACAAAAGTAGAATTATGAGATCTATGAAATAAAAAAAATATACATCAGTAATTCAATGGCACTCTGAAATTTGCTAAAACCATGAATTTTAATTTGCGTCTTTTTCATAAAATAATAAGAAATTGTGATTAAATTAAATTTTTATTTTTTTAAATTAAATTTAACTAATCGGAGTATATCGGTGATAAAAGAAATGTACGCACTTGTTTCAATTATAACAAAGTAATTTATGGTCCGGTTGTAGAAACGTTCATCAATTCCTTTTTAGTTAGACAACCATCAAAATAACAAATTCGAATTAGTTTCCTTGTACTTATGATAATTAAATTATTGCTGTCAAAAAATCGTGTTGTATTTGTTCGTTTTAATGAACCGTTGATTGATCAAGGATTGCCGAACGTTTCTACAATATTATTTATACAAAAATAATCGAACTGCCAATAGTTCCAATGTATTGTAATCTGTCAAATGCACAATTAATCCATCTGTCAAATATTTATCCGCATCAAAATCGAGGGGATTAATTTAACCGTGAATTATATAGTATTTATTCCTTTGATTATTTGGAACTTAAGAAAAAAATATTTAACTGAACTTTGTAAAGTCTCTTAATGATAATAAATCTACAGGTTTTGGAACAACACAAAAATGTATTCAATATACGAATATTGCCGAAATTTACAATAAAACAATTTATTTTACAGAATAATCAATACCGTTAATTATGTAAAACAATTCATTTGCTTCGGGGCAATATTTCAAACAAAACAATATTTAAATTTAAAATTTGTCCAAACATCAATACCCACACTCCCGTTTTATCTACATACAGATAAACTGAACCAGAACGAAAATCGTTTAAGTTAATTAAACCATCAATATCCTCCCTGTTCTTAACCCTATTCGGAATTAAAAATGTATCTCCCGATCACAAAACACACCCATGACGGTGATCATTTAAACCCAACCTAATTTCATTATCTCGGCGGTGGTATAAAAACAGCGGGGCTAACCACATCAACGAGCGTTCGTAGGATTACTCATCCACTTGGTGGAGCAGAGTAGCTATCTCCGATCTGCAAGAATGGTGGTAAAAGGGCGCAAATCGAGGGGTGAATATTAGGGGGCTCTAATAGGATGGTGTGTATAGTTTGTATGTTTGTCTTTATAAGAGTCATTTGAAATTTGTTAGTTGCGCTGACACTTAAATTTTTCTGTATTGTTTGTACAATGAACTGGTCCGCTTTTCGCTCTGAGCGTTCAGAATAATAATAACAAATGTATTACTTTTAAAGTTTATAACATTTGTGAAAACGAAATCGTCAAAAACAGTCGACTCTCTATTAATCGAATTCACATGATGGGTATTTGAATTTGTTCGAATTAGAAAGAATTACAAATAGTAAATATACAGGTGTCTCTTAAATAGGGGGACATGGCTTAACCACAGATTCCTGAGGCTAAAATAACAAGATTTAACTAAACTTGCTTCTACCGGAAAGTGTACCATTTAGCCAGTATTCTGCTTCAAAGTTATTTGAAAAAAAATAATTTTGTTTATAATAACAGAACGCTTTATTCGACTTGGATGAAATTTGGTATGACAGTTCGTATGGTTTTAAGATGATACTTGTTATTATTAGTGAACCACTAGTGTATGAAACTTAGGTGTCCGAACATTGATTACACCGTAACTTTTTAATAGCCACGCCGATAACGTAAAATTATTTTTTTTTCAGAAAGATACATTCTATAGTAAATTTTTCTCTCTCTCTGTTTAATTTGTGATATCTGTTAAGGTTCAGACAGAAAAAAATAAAATCTGAGAGACTGCATCGTGAATTTTTTTAAAATAAATTTAATCTAGCAGTCTATCCAAATGTCACCTTCCGGTAGAAGCAAGATTACTTAAATCGTCTTATTTTTAGCCTCGGGAATCTGTAATTAAGCCATGTCCCCCTACTTAAGAGACACCTGTATAATAATAATAAAATCATTACGGCATATTACCCATTTCTGAGTGTGTCAATCTACGTTCTACACAGATTTCAGTAATGATAATGACATATTTGTACCGTGCGGGCGTTTTCCAGGCGTGGAGAGTGCGCCGCAGGGGTCACTTTTGTGCCATTTAAAATTTAAAATATTTGGCGTCAGTCGGGATCGAACCCGGTTCCCCAGATTCGCGACCAGATACTCAGACACAAGGCCACGGGACCCCATGGGTTTATTTAGTTTTATAACAGAAACATAACAACGAGATGTACGTTATGAAAGTTGGAATTTATAATTGGTTTGATATGAAATTGATGCTCTATGGTGACTTGTGAACTGTAGTAAAATTCAAAATTTTTATTTCAATTTCTTGAACTGCCATAAAGCCTTTGAAGTTATTGTCAAACAAAAGAAAATCTAAAAGTTTTCTACAATATTTATTTACTATTATTTTTTGTATTTATATAACATAACACCCAGAAACACATTTTTATAAATGAGAATATTGTTAATTGTTCTTTAAATTTTGGTTTTCTTTTTCGAGAATCGATTTTGGTGTTTCTAAATTCATATCGGTTGGATAAGCCATATTTTCCTAAAATTTGTAACACAGGATTAGAAATAACCTGTGTACCCAATTCAGTATAGTCATTTTAATAATATCTTCCAGTATTTGAGGACATACAATTTTCTTGTTTGAATGAAATTAGATAAATAATAGATAAGATCAGCAAAGATTATTTTACCAAAAACTGAAAAAAATGGGTCAAATTTTCGATTATTCTTTCGCTTTTACGGGCAGCAATAAAAATACAATTCATTATACTTGGAAAAAGATGTTAGAATTTAGGATCCTACTCAATATAACTTTTACATGTAGTGTTACTGCTATATTATAAATACATCTAATATTTTATATATTTGTTGCAGGTGAGTACACAACCCAGTTTTTTTCATCTAAACAAAAGGCGTACTCGCGTAAGTAAAACACAGAATATCTTCCAAACAACAGTTATTGAATCTAAAGAATAGTTAGTGTCACAATGTCTTTTTGTTGTCATCTTTTATGCGTCGTATCGTCAACAAAAACTCTCGTTTAATGAATAACTCATGTCAGAGCCATTGTAATCCAAAGTTAAGAATGCAAAAGAACCGAAAACAAAGTCGAAAACACAAGTAGGTGGCTATGAATTCATTCTTGACACCCGCTGCTTACGAATACGCTTAGCAATACATCACATCTCAGCCGGTAACAAAGGAAACTGTAGCGAACCGGTAACGGAAAATGCATTGTCAACTATATACCGGAAAACATGTAATGACGGTACAATGTCTCTCTGATGGTAGTTTCGTGTTTGCTGCGATCGAAGTAGCCTTGAATTCTAGTTTGCTTTTGTTACTGTAACAAGCGAGTAAAACTAATTTTTATTTTTAGTTCATTATTATCGAAGTTTGAATGACGGATTAGTAGTAGTATGAATTTATGTAGATAAATTCCAACGACTAGTTTTTGACAAATCATGAAGCAAAACACTTAAAAATTCAACCAATGGGGACAGTATTAAACTAATAAAACCCCGCTACCCCGATAATTTTCCGCTACCAAATAAATAAAGAGTTGTTATTGTTTATAGTTGTCAGTGTGACAATTAATGTGTCAAGTTTCATTTTGCGCTGTCTTTGGAATTTATCTAACCAAATACCATACAACCTCTCAGATTTCCTCAGATAAACTTTTATTTTTCAGCACTCAAATTTTATTTGAATTTTATAGCCTCTACCTTTTTTTTTAATACGTAAGATTTATGAAAACGATTTTGCAAACCACTTATTAAATGTTTGTCTCTTATAGAAATAAACAAGACGCAAAATTAAGTAAAAGTAATAGAGTCACAAAAGGTTTCATATTAAAATTTGGATACGATGTATTATGTTATGTATTGGATTCATGCTAAAATTTGCATATACAGATTTTAGTGTATAAGCACTTTTTAAAGTCCCTAGGATCTAATTTTAACTTTTTTACGATGATGTCTATGTGAATGTATGTGTGTGTGTGTGTGTGTGTGTGTGTGTGTGTGTGTGTGTTTGTTTGTTGATGTTGAAAGGAAGATTTCTCAAAAATTATAGGACTTAAGACCTATTTAACAACGTATTCTTCAATCTGCCATTAATGGGAAGAGTTGACAAGGTTTTGGTAACAATTAGACAACCGGAAGTAATAGTTTCTTAAAAAAATTCTTCTAAATATTACTTAGTCCCTTAGCCTACCCCATATATTGAAAAGTTTTATTATATTTTCTATAAAGGTAGAAATAAACAATATATAAATAAATAAATAAATAAATATATCATCACTGCATATTACCCATTTCTGGGTGTACCAGTATCTACAACACATGTAGACATCGGTAATGGTGACGATATATTTTATCGTGTGGGCGCTTACCAGGCGTCACCTCACGGGCACTCATAGCTGGTGTGGAGAGTGCACCACAGGGGTCACTTTTGTGCCATTTAAAATTGGTAATATTTGTCGCCTGTTGGGATCGAACCCGGTTCCCCCAGGTTCGCGACCAGACACTCAGGCACGCGGTCACGGGAACCCATCAAACAATATACGAGCCCTGTCCCATAAGTGTTGGCCCAGTTGCATAAAATCATTGAAATGACTTTTTTAAGCAAAAAATCAAAACACCTACTAATTTATTTCCATTGAATTATAACTTAATGCCTTAAATACTGAAAATAACTGATCTACACTAACTAATGCTATTGGATGCAGCTTCTCCAGTTGAGCACAAGTATAAGAAATGCATTTTTTTTTTACTGGGCCAACACTTATGGGACAGGGCTCGTATAATATATAAAAATCAAAAGTTTTAGTGACATTACTGAAAACTTTTTCTGGGAAGTATATTTAATATTTCTTATTGTTTTATTAATTAAATATTTAAAATAATAGGCGAAATATATAGCTACATCTGTAATAAAAATCGCCAATCCCGTCAATGAACTGGACGAATTTATAACATTTAGAAAATTCCTCATAGAATGAAAAGATGTAATTAGAATTTTTTGTGTTCAAGAAATGACGAGAGGTATTGCGCTGGCCTCAGCATATTTTTTAATCCTTGATTTATAGAATTTATCCAGAGAAAAATATTATGTAAAACTGTTGTAAAATGTAAGCTATTATAGCAGTAAGAATGAATAAAGAAATTTGAGGATTAGAAAAGATATTCTTGTTGAAGAAGAGTCTTAGCTAACCAATGTGTTTTTGTTAAAGGCATGCAACAGGTATTTCACAGCTCATTACAAATAAATGTTCGCAAAACCAGTTAAATTACATTATTAACGAACATCATGTTTCACTCCTACATTATCCATATTTCAACCTCTTTATTCCACGTTGCAAAGTTTTATGTAGCTCCGATAAATTTTTCAAATGCGAGTATTTGCTTTTCAATATCTGTCGCATGAAATTAACATAAATATTGTATAATGGCGATATTAATGCTCAGCTATAAATAGGTCTAAATTGAATATGTTCGGCTGTAATTGGTACCTATTCCAGTCTGGGTGTATTTCTATTATATTTCATGTTTAATTAATGTTATATATGTTCCGAGGCTGGCTCTTCGCTGAGACGAGCAAATGCGGCATTAAATCGCTAAATTATGGATATTAAACAGGTACATGTGCTTAAGTGAAAATACTAACATTTTGTATCTGCATATTCAAGAGTTTTCTTACTCATTTCATGTCTTTATATCGTGTTTATACAGTGAAATATACATTTTATTTCCGATTAATTATACACGACATTGCATAAAACGCAAAACCGTTTAAACTGCATAAAAATATTATTACGCATTTATAACAATTTTATAGGTCGTTGCTCTGCGGGAGAAAACACATTTGGAGAATTTACTTCCATGTTATGTGTTACTAAATAAAGTAATTACATTTCTATGTACAAAACGATATGCTAATATTGAAAGTTTTTCCATTAAATCAAATAGCAAATATATCTGGTTTAATGCAAAAAAACAATTAATGGCATTTTTCATCAAGTTTTCTCATAAGTTTTATTGTATTTATTGGCAACAAATAGAAATATTTTGAGAGACAACTCCAACCAAAATATACCTCTAAAAAAAATCTGTTGTGGCCAGCACCTCTCTCCATTTCCATATTATTTTATAAAAGTATTGTATTACACTTCGCTATCAAACCATCGTTTTATAACAAAAAAAATACAGAACTTTACCCAAATACTGTTTTCTGTTGTACTTAACATGTCTTCTGCACACATATAATTCTAATTATATCTATTTTTCATTGTATGAGGAAGTTTCTAAATGTGACAGTTTCTTCCAATTCGTTAATCAGATTGGCGGTATTTCTGATTGATATATGCATATCACCTATAATTTCAAATATTTAATTAATAAAACAATAAGAAAGATTAATGTACTTCCCAGAAAAAGCTATCAAAATGTCACTAAATCTGTTGATTTTTGACACTGAAATCTGTCATTTACATATTATGTTATAAACATTTGAATTTGTCAACTGGTTTCCTTAGTGTAGTTTCGCCTACTCGATTTGTTATATTTCGATATTCTATATATTATACCGTCTTTATCTATAAATTTATAGAAGATATAATAAAAAATTTAAATGTATCAGGTGTAGTATTTTGTTTTTCAAAATTAGTAATATCAAAAATTAATATTTGGAAGAATTTCTTTTAAAAGCTACTACTTCCGGTTGTTCAATTGTTACCAAAACTTTTCAGCTCTTCCCATGAATGTCAGATTGAGGAATTCATAGTTAAACTGGTCTTATGTCTTATAGTTTCTGAGTAATCGTCCCTCCAACATCCACACACACATCCACACACACACGCACAGGCATCTTCGTAAAAATGTTAAAATCGGTTTATATGGACCTTAAATCGTGCTTATTCACTGAAATCTCGATATGTGAGTTTTAGCATGAATCCAATACCTCTCTTAGCGAGAGGTAAGCAGTAGGAATCGGCATCCGTTGAATCTGTTTAAAAACTAAAATACATACATACATAAAATCAGGCGTAACCCACTTTGTGAGTTAGTAATAACCCGAAAACAATAGTAACAGCAATAAGAAAATGGATAAGGATAAGAATAAGAATAAGAATAAGAGTAAGAGCTCAGCTGATTCACTTCACTCTTTAACAATATTCTTCTTTCGCCTTGTCCACAATCATCATCAGATACGTACATAAGAACATATTAAAGTGACCGATTTTCGGTAGCGAATAACCGCATCCCGACCACAATAATAGTTACGCAAAAATCATCCTTCGCCACATATTCCAGTCTAAACATACTTCTTTCACCTCGTTCATATAACAGTTCAGCTGTATCACTCCATTCTCTTAAGAACATTCTTACTAGCCATACATCTTCACACCATAAAAGTTACTAAATAATCATCCTTCGCCACACATTCCTATCCAGACACACTTCTGTCGCTTCAGCCACATTCATAATAGTATTCATACATGCTCTTCTTCTCATTCCACTCGGAAACTTTCTCTTCTTTAGAACACTAGCGATCACATCCATCCACTTACACACTGGACGGCCACGCAATCGAACACCCTCAACTTTACCAACATAATACGTTTTACAAGCCGTTCACTCGTCATTCTCTCCACATGACCAAATCATCTCAACTGACTCTCTTCATTTCTCTTAACATTTAATAATTGTATATTTATTAGAACTGGCAATTTTACGATTTTAGATTATCGGTTTTTAAATGGTAGAAATATTCTTTAAACCAAATTTAAATTTGACTTTATATCGGGCAAACTACGGAGAAAAATTATCACAGTAGGCACTTAAGGCTTAGTTGAAATTTTGTGTTTCAAATCAAAAAAATCACTTTTCAGTAATTATGAACAAAAGAATGCACTTTATTGTGAATTACTGAATAAAAATTCTATGAAACATACTTTATCGATTAATACATCACGTTTATCATTACCAACGTTTACTCTGCAAATTGAACAACACGAAATTTGCATAAATCTGTCAATTAAGAGTAAATTGCCCTAAAAATACAATAAGCTAAATGATTCGGCAGCATATGAGCATAAATTGGTACACTCATATTTTATATTTATAATTACACGTCAATATAACAGTTCTTCTCTCTATAAAATTATGACATTTCAATAATGTGATATTATCTAGTATTTTGTTCTATGAGGTACATATTATCACAGATTAACTTATTGAAATTATTGAAAATGTGTCAGTTTTAAAATGGAGCACTAAATGAATGTATGTTTTGATTTATTATTATTTTCATTGTACCCGGATTACTGTCTCTGAAAATATAAAATTGAAGTAAAACTGGACTGAGCCGTCATTGACAAATTTTACAAAAATTTGTATATTAAAATAATTAAAAATTATTTTTGACGTGTGCTATATTTAATTGCAAATATATGCCAATCAGGTTTTATTTATCATATCTGGTAGCCGCAAACATTATATTAAGACATTTATATTTAAGGAGGATTACAGGCTTGGTAACAAGATTAAGATCTGTACAAAGTTACGAACAACCCGATTCAGGAAAAAGTTTAAGCTAATCCTCATTTTTGGATTAGCGAATTCTACTCTAATTTTAACAGTTTAATTCTTAATATATAGTCTAATCTTACAAAAACGCAGTTAAATATTATTTTTTGACATTTTGTTATTATATTTACTAAAGAAAATACTCTTTTTTATATGGTTTGATTATTCATTTTCCTTCATATTCAATAGATGTAGAGTTAAAGCATTATAAAGAAATTAATTTTCAAAAATTAGTCAGCTTTGCTATTTCTTATGAAAACAGCTGACATAATTATTCAAAAAATTTTAATTGACATGTCAGTTGCAAGGGCAAAACCAAATATGGAAAAAAGTATAGGATCTAAAATTGGTATGTCATAGTGTTGCTCGCAAGTGACACGCAGAGAAAGGCCAAAGAGAAGATGGAAGGACATTACTTAGTGTAGTTCATGTTATAATTTTATTGGATTTATAGAACCTTTTCAAATGAACTTTTGGTATGGAATTTGTAAAAAATACATGGATTTGACGGAAGGTCTTGTGCTGGCGACAACAGATTTTTTAATCTCTCTATAACTATATCTATTGAATATGAAGGAAAATGTATAATCAGAACATATAGAGAATAAGATTTTCTTTCATGTTAATGATCATAAAATGTCGAAAATTGATAGTTAACTGCGTTTTTTTCCAGAAAAACTGTTAAGAACTTAAGAAATAAGGGTACTTCCGGTTGACCTATTATAACAAAAATATAATCAGCTCGTCATATGGTTGTAAAGAAGAGGAATACGAAAGAATGATAATTTTTAGAATTGTAGTTTTGGAGTTATCATCGGAAAAAAATTAGTCACACACACACACACACACACACACACACACACACACACACATACAGACATCAATGTAAAATTAGTAAAATATTATTCTAGGGATCTTAAAACGTGCTTATTCATTAAAATCTCACCATCGAATTTTTTGACCAAAGACAATACCTCCCTTACCTAAAGGGCGTGTTCTTATGTACGTGTATATGTATATATATATATATATTTGCAGACATTTTAACAAGAAAATGTTTATTCAAATGTCAATTAACAGTCAACGTAAGATTAAAAATAATTGTTAATTGAATCTTCCATGAATATGATTTTAATGCATTTAAATATTTTAACAATTTCCCACATTTTTCCTGTTTTCTAATCAAGCTTGTATGATTATATATTCGACATGTGGTAGGTATTTCCTTTGCGACATGTAACTAGCGTTCATCCAATTACATCGTTACACATTCGCTGATCTGTAAAAGGCGCTTGTCTTACGACCATGTCTACTTTACATAGTCGTGTAATCCGTGATCTATGTATGCAAAGCAAGCCGCTCTGAGTAATTAAGCCCTGTTATGCGATGAACAATGTTTTGCAAGTATAAATGCGATTTTAATTTATATTTTAATATCTCCACTCCAGACCAAGAAACTACTTTCAACGGTGTGCTGTGTTTTTTCATGAATAAATTTATGGCGGTGTAATTTTCTTGTTTCGTGTAGAGAAACTCAGTCTGTTGAATTAAATTTTTATCGAGATGATGGTATCTGAGTTGTTAGAAATAAATTAACCCGAATGGTTCGATATTTACGGAAGGTGAATTATTAATTTTGTTGGTTAAGTTTTTGCGTGTGATAAAAAGCTAATTAAATGAAATTATAGCTGGTAATTGTTTATTATACTCACTCAAACTTATACTGACGTATTATCTATCCATATGAAGCCTATAACTACAATGTACCACTCTTTTTTCACGCGACGTACAATATGTGGCAGAACTCTCAAATTGGGATCCCATGGCCGCGTGCCTGAGTGTCTGGTTGCAAATCTGGGGAACTGGGTTCTATCCCGACCGACGCCAAATATTTCGAATTTTAAATGGCACAAAAATCATGCCTGTTGTGCATTCTCCACGCCAGCAATAAGTGCACGTGAGGTAATGCCTGGTAAGCGCTTGCTCGGTGCAAAAATGTTATCATCATTACCGTTACCTGTGATAAAGCAGATTGTGTTACACTCAAAAATGGGTAATATGCCGTGATGATATTTATTTTACTTTCAAATCGTGAACGGCATCATTGAAATTCATATACCTTTCAATTTTAATTGTGTTCTTCAAGTTCTTATACAGGATAAAACATAAGGATTGTGCTAAAATAAAAACATATATTGGAGGAGTCATTTTGAGTAAAAATTGTTATATGTTATCCATCAAAAATTGATAATAACTTTGTTCATATAACGGTTTGCAAACGGTTGGAGTTTAAGATGGAAATACTGTGAAACTGTAAATCTTACTGCAAAATCATCTGCAATTTGTTTGAAAGTGTTCAAAAAAATCTGAATACTCATTTTTGAGTTTTTACCTCTCGCTAAGAGAGGTATTGGATTCATGCTAAAATTCGCATATCCAGATTTTATTGAATAAGCACGATTTAAGGTCCCTAGAATCCGATTATAACATTTTTAAAATGATGTCTCTGTGTCTGTGTGTGTGTGGATGTGTGTGTATGTGTGTGTATGTGTGTGTGTATGTATGTATGTATGTATGTCTGGATGTTGTAGTCACGATTTCTCAAAAACTATAAGACTTAAAAAATATTGAACTGCAGTTTCCTCAATCTGACATTCCTGGGAAGAGCTGAAAAGGTTTTGGTAACAATTGAACAACCGGAAGTAGTAGTTTCTTAGAAAAATTTTTCTAAATATAATTTTTTGGGAGGTTTTTTTATTAAATATTGAAGACCATAAAATTCTCCATCTAATACTTAAAATTTTTATTATATCTTGTATAGATTTAGAGATAAAGACACTATAATTTATATAGTGAACTAATCGCAGAGGCTACGGCACTAAGGAAACCAGTTGACACATGTCAGTGTCAAAAATCACCAGTTTTAGTGGCATTCTGATAGTTTTTACTGGGAAGTATATTTAATTTTTCTTATTTTTTTATTTAAATATTTGAAATTATAGGAAAAATTGTGGTAAAATGCATATATCCATCAGAAATATCGCCAATCTGGTTAATGAATTGGAATAGTCTCTGACATTTAGAAACTTCCTCATACAATGAAAAATAGATATAATTAGAATTATATGTGTGCAGAAGACATGTTAAATATAATAAAAAACAATATTTGGGTAAAGTTCTGTGATATTTTGTTATAAAACGACGGTTCGACAGCGAAGTGCAATACAATACTTATATAGCCTAATATGGAAATGGCGAGAGGTCTTGTGCTGGCCACAACAGATTTTTTTCTAATAGCCATTATTTCAAAATCGTCGTCTTCTCTTATTTTGCTTAAAATATTTATTAGGATAATAAATTTATTTTTAATGTATCAAACAACAATTTCACGTATAACCTAATTTTCTGCAAACGAAAACAAGGTTATTTGTTCAAAAAAAAATAATACAAAGCACTTTATAAAACAGGAAATTTTGTATTAAAAAGAGAAAAGTTATTTCAAGGATGTTAAATTTATGTTGTAATTCAATTTTCCTTGTCATCATACTTGATTGTTGAAAATTTTTAACAACTTATTAAAAACTAATTTCTCATTACAGAATATGACCAATTACCTACTTTAGTATCTTGTATGTTACTTTATTATCATTATTTCACACAAAATTTATCGGTATGAGTCATATAGAATTAATCCATTAATTTTTAGTAGGTAATTATTTCCGTCCTTTACTGAAACAACCTTCTGCACTAAAATATTAAATTCATCTGAATCACATCATAAAACACATTGATCTCTAATTAATCCTCCCCTAAAAATCCTTCTCGTTCTTATAAAATTTCATCCTTGGTGATTTAATCATCGCGAGAGGTATGAATCGAGAATGACTTCTCAAGTCATGAAGACAAGTCGTCTATTAAATATCCCAATTAATTCCGAGGGTAGCGATTTGGTTTCAAGAGAAGGGGGTAGATTTCAGACTCCGGAGGGTAAGTTGAGCACGCGTCCTTTAAACGAGACTGTGTGTTCGTCTGAGAAAGTCAACAGTCCCATTCAACGTTGAGGTGATCGTAGCAGGTTCATTGACGGTAGAGGTAGACAGGATAGGAGTTTGATAGTTTAGGAAGACGCTGAAAAACTTGAAAACTGTATTATTTTTTTATAGATAGTAGGTGTAGTCGACCGAATAACATGCTAAATTGAAGTTTAAATTTGGAGTTACAGTGTTCTTCAAGATATAGCATATTGATGTTCTATACGAACTCTGTCCCTACTCAGTTGGTCTGCCTGTTGCAATTTATCTATCGTTTAGTTCAATTTCACAGCAGATGATTTGTTAAGAGGACTTACAAAATAGAACCATACTCGAATTATCCATTAATTCAGTTATTCAACTACCAAGTGTGTTAATAAAGGCGATTAATAATCGAGACATTTTTATGTCCGATCACAGAAAATTATTGAATTATCAAATACAGATTAACAAAAATGGGTCAAATTCAGAACTCTTCTTTAACTAAAGAAGCTTATCTAAAAATAACAAAATGAAGAGAAACATATGCATTGATGCATTATTAAGAGAAAGATGCAAGTTGTTTCCATAGTTACTAGAGAAGATTACTACATTAGTGAAGAGTAATGAATTCGGCCCAATATGTTTCAGTAGATCATATTTTATTAAATTGTAAAAAAAATTATTTTTATTCAATGACAATATTTTTATTCTCAAAGTTTTGGCATTAATGGGCTACTTGCTTGGTACTGAAAATCCGATTTCTGTCACCATATACGTAATGTTATATTGAAAACATATATAAAAATATAAATTTTATTTTGAAATAATTATTATTTGACATTAGTTCATTTTTCTCTCTCTTTGGTCTCTCAAATACATTAATTACTTTATAAGTAAACACATAGGTAATTACTTGTAATTTAAAATATCGATACCAAAAAGATAAACTAAAATACTAACCTCCAAACTATTGTTGAAACGTCAAACAGGTGATCCACATTACCCGCACAAACATACCATTACTATGGGACGGCACCACGCTTGGCTTTGCAACTATTCATTGGTGTGGCGTAATTCTACGTCATACATGGCGGGAATTCAAATAATCATATTTCATTATTTTTTTTGTAGCTAATTAATAAAAAATTTGCCAAAAGAAAAAATATAGGTAGCAAGTTTTTACCTTCTCTTCAAAAATATTAAATAAAAAAAAAGTTCGGAAGGGTCCATTGTCTATCAGTGTTATGTAAAGTTACTTAAACTAAACTAGAAAATCAATAATTAATAGATGTCAGTACTAAACTATTTTCTATACATTAATGCTACCCATTAATGAACGATCAACATCATAGTTCATTAAAACACAAGTATTATCTGTTGACGTTAACGTACGAGTCCAAGTTTGGAAAACGAGCCGCGAAGCGAGTTTATTAAGTTAATTTAGCAATGATATTATTAAAAAATACGACTTGTCGGAAATATGATTTACACTTTAAATTTCATATTTTGATAGTTTGTGTTTTGTTTGTTGTAAATTTTGTCTGATTGTATACGTTATACATATATTGTATCAAACAGTGCGCCTGTATGTAGATCTTCTCAACGACGTATTAACAGTGCTTTTATAGACTTATAAAGAACACGGAAGTAGAAAAATAATATCTAATTAATAAACAAAGTATGTTTTTCCTTGTTGAGTATGTGCGATGTTATTGAACGGTGGCCAATTACATACGCGATTGAAAGTTATTACTGAGCTGTCATTATTAATTGTTTACTGATAAATGCATAATTTATAGCTCATTAATCAATCGTTGAAATTACCAGATTAATTTTACTATGCATTATTCAAAGTATTATAATGAATCATTTTTATTTACATACGTTTAGTCATCAAATTATTGTCATTGATGAAACAAAAGAAAATCAATGTCTTTGACATTAAATTTAATGCAGATTCATGAAATTGTTATTTATGCAACAAGAATGTAAACATTAACTTTACGACATGTGGTTAAGGGTTTCGTTACGACGTTTGACGAGTTACGAAAATTATTGACCGAATGTCATTAAGCTTGTTTACACGAGTTGCATACAAGATTTTTGATACAATATTAAATAACATTCTTGAAATAAATCAGAAATTTGACAGACGAGATGACGACAATATGAACATAGAAAATACTAAGTTCACATACAAAACTCAATCAGTATTACCAACATGAATGTACAGAAAAAAATTAGGTGAGACAAGTATGTAATTTTACCTTTATTCATAGATATGTATATGTACGTGGACACATAATGACAATTTATACTATTATATCATTAATTAAATTATAAACAAATAAGAATATGTGATTTGTCTTAGTTACCATGTATTACCGCGGTTATTATTAAGTAACCATGGTAAACGAATATACGAATCTTTGTATATTCGAATATACCTACTTTCGTATATTCACGTTTAGTTATTTTGTTCTATGTACTGAAAGTTGTCAATATCTTTTGAATTCTGTTTATAGAGCGTATGGAGTACGATCTTTTTTTTCAAACATAGTACCTACCTGCTACATAAAAGAATTTGTAGTTTGACTTTAAGGAGAAAAAATCATGTTTTTTTGCTTTAAGTAGACAACTGAAATGACAGTGACAGCTCCGAGTGCACCGAAATGAATAATTAAATGCACATATTGTTTGACAGAAAAACCTTATTGAAATTTCGCAAGTAAGCATTTAGTTATTAAATCACAAGTCCAGAAACTGCGTTGTTGCTACTGCGAGTTTATTTAGAAATACGATCATTTCACCATAATATAATATTACAATATTACATAGCAATATTTAAAAAGATAGATTATGTGGTCTACGCCACATATTTCAAATTTTAAATGGCACCTGTGATGCCCTCTCCACGCCAGCAATGAGTGTCCATGTCATCATTATTACCGATATCTGTGACAAAGTAGATTGGCACACCCAGGAATGGGTAATATGCCGTGATAATATATTTTTTTATTTTATTTATATAGTCTACCTCGACATACTCAACGAGTTGTTTTTCTAAGTAACACATATCGTATTATTGAGAATTGACAATCGTTTTCTTATAATATATTAGTATCTGACGGCGCTAACCAAGCGACATAACAAGGACTCTCAAGCCAAAGCTATTTAGGAGAAAGCACCACCAAATTAAAAATAATTCTCTGGTTTGAGGTTTGTAGCATCCGAAACCTAGTTGTCACGATCACTACCGGTCACATAACGCACTTACCCATGCGACCCCAAATATGAAATTTATATTGCAAAAAAATTTATACCTCTATAAAATCTCCCCATGCAATAAATTACTCTTTTGCATCCTTCATTCGCGTCGTTGAACTTCCCTGATGCACGGTTGTTTCACCTTCCAAATTACATCTCTATCTGCGGATCGGAGTAGGCTGGGTGCAAGCGTTTAATTAAATCCATTATACAAGAATGCGCCTTGCGTAGCATCCCTATTCTATGGCATTGTCAGACTAGCAGGGCAGGTATGTAAGGGTGTAAAACTTTACTCCGATATTACAAGGGTGGACGACGAAGTAGATGGTTGCAGTTAGAGTTTTATAGCTGAAGGAGAAGAGTAAGATGATTGCGAATTGAGGAAGAGGGTTGGGTTTTATGCATAGGTTAATGATGAGATGTCATCATAAGAAGGGAAAGTTGTCGAGAAATAATTATTATTATTATTATTTTAAACTTTATTACTTACACATTTATATTTTCACCTCTCGCTAAGAGGAATTGGATTAATGCTAAAAATCGCATATCCAGATTTTAGTGAATAAACACGTTTTATGGTTCCTAGAATCCAATTATAACATTTTTACAATGATGTGTGGATGTTGGACGGACGGTTTCTCAAATTCTATAAGATTAAAGACCAATTTAACTACGTATTCCTTAATCTGAAAAGGTTTTGGTAACAATTTACGAACCGGAAGTAATAATTTCTTAAAAGATCTTTTAAATATTATTTTTTGGAAATTTGTATTACAAATATTAAAAAATACAATATTCTCTATCCGATATATTGAACATTTTTATTATACCTTCTATAGATTTAGAGAGAGCATAAATATATCAAATAATCCGTTGTAAAGAATCTCACAGCCCAAAACAACCCCATGGAAACCAGTTGAAAAATTAAAAAGTTTATCATTGACAGAAAAATGTAATTGTCCAGAGACATAGCTGAAGGATTTTTCTGAGAAGTATGTACATTTTTTTAATATTTCTTATTTTATTATAAATGAAATATTTAAAAATACATATACATATATTACATATGCCCATCAGAAATACTGCCAATCTTGTCAATGAATTTCTGAATAATCTCGAACATTTACAAGAGTAGGAGGAAACTTATTTGTAGAATAAATTAAAAAAAATCTGTTGTGGCCAGCACAAAACTTTCCGTCAATTCGATGTATTTTATACAAATCCCATACCAAAAGGTCCTTGGAACAGATTCTATATAATATCATGTAATATGAAATACGAACACATACTATTTCTATTCTATAAATCCAATAAAATTATATCATAAACATACACTAAGTAAAATGCGCTTGACACTTCTTCTTATTTTTCAGCTTCCCCTATTTTATTAGAGGTAGCTGTTTCCTCTTTTCTTCCACTCATTCCTGTCCAACACATCTTCTTGACACAGGCATTCCTTTCAGTCTTCTGCGATACAGTCCTTCCATCTTCTCTTTGGCCTTTCTCTGCGTGTCACTTGCGAGGAACACTATGACATACCAATTTTGTGATCCTACACTTTCCATATTTGGTTTTGCACTTGCAACTGACATCTGTCAATTAGATTTTTTTTAATATATCAGCATCAGCTGTTTCCATGATAAATAGCAAAGCTGATTAATTTTTGAAAATTAATTTCTTTATAATGCTTTAAATCTACATCTATTGAATATGAAGGAAAATGTATAATCACATTGTATAGAGAAGAATATTTTCTTTAATATGTAAAACGTGCTTATTCATTAAAAACTCACCACCGAATTTTTTGACCAAAGACAATACCTTCCTTACCTAAAGGTAACGGAAGGTAAAAATATAGAAATAGTAACAATACATTTTAAACATTTAACTTATATTATCTGAATTCTAATATAAATAATTTTCGTTTAATATTGTTGGATTTTATTGAATTTTTATTTTTTAGTCTTTACCAAAATGTTAAAAAGAATTCCTCTAACAGCGTTAAAGAAAACGCACTTATTTCATTTACATTTTCTTTCATCAGGCCCTTTCTTTCCTTTCCTTGCAGTATCATATTTATTCTTTTATTTCCGTTTTGTATTCCCAAAAGATTAAACTTTTTCATCTTCCCCTTTGTTCCATTAGAAAATTCTTTCTTTGCAATCGTAATAAATTTTTCTCGTTTTGTTTTCTGCATATTTCACGCTTGCTGAAAATTCTTAGAATTCTGCTGATACATTATGCCGTAAAATATTAAAAATAACTAAACCAATAAAACAAAACAATTTTCGCGAATGTTATTGCGTCTGTTCCGGGATGGGGTAGATTTTTATGAGTACTTCGTTGCTTCTTGAGAATTTTGTCTGTAGACGTCTCGAAGATTCACAGCAGGAGGAAAAACTGCAGTGCAGGACTAATGCTATATTTAACTTTATCCAATATTGCAAACTTTAAAAATAAATATTATTACAATGTATTTTATTTTTATTAATAATTTTTAAATAGAATAAAGGTGACTCTTGTAGTGAGCAGTGTTCTCCCCGTGATAGCTTTGAAAGCTCGTGAGGTGACGCCTGGTAAATGCCATTAGTATCCCCTGAAATAGATAATAAAATAATTATTATGTATATATTATACATACTGTTTTTTCTACTATAAATAATAACTGTTAAAGGAAAGTTTATTTGACATACTTTTATTTTGTATTTATATTGAATTATTTTATAATATATAAATCTAATAAATATTGCAAATTTATCTAAATTTAGTACGGGAATCTGTTTACTAATTAACTAATATACCCTAATGGTGAATGTGATTTATCCTAATATTAATAAATTTTATTGTCTACAAAGAACAGATCGTAAATCATATATAATTATTGTTATTAAACACTAAATCCTACCCAATGTAAACAGTAAGCTTAAACAATTAAATAACAAACAGTTGTAGGACAGACGACTATTTATAATAATAAATGTCACTGTTCATAAACAAGTATACAATATGCATACACAAATTGTAGGTGATACATACTAAATAAATAAATGAAGACTTTTTCGGGAAATACATTGAATATTTCTTATTTTATTATTAATTACATATATTACATATACCCTTCAGAAATACCGCCAATCTCATCAATGAATTGGAAGAATCTCGAACATTAGAAGAATAAAAGGAAACTTGTTCATAGAATGAATTAAAAAATATAAAATTATAGAAAGAAGATATGTGTTTGCCAGAAATGTTAAATATATACAATACTTATATAGCCTAATATGGAAATGGCGAGAGGTCTTGTGCTGGCCACAACAGATTTTAATTTTTACCTTCCGTCACCTTTAGGTAAGGGAGGTATTGTCTTTGGTCAAAAGATTCGGTGGTGAGTTTTTAATGAATAAGCACGTTTTAGGGTCCCTACAATACGAATTTACTATTTTTAAGATGATGTCTGTATGTATGTGTGTGTGTCCGTGTGTGTGTAGGTGTGTCCGTGTGTGACAAATTTTTCTCCGACGATAACTCCAATACTACAATTCTAAAAATTATAATTCTTTCGTATTCCTCTTCTGTACAACCATATGAAGAGTTGATTAGATTTGGTTATAATTACTCCACCGGAAGTACCCTTATTTGAAGTTTTTAACAGTTTTTCTAAAAAAACGCAGTTAAATATTATTTTTTGACATTTTTTTATTATACATATTAAAGAAAATACTCTTCTCTATATAGTTTTATTATACATTTTCCTTCATAATCAATAGATGTAGATTTAAAGCGTTATAAAGAAATTAATTTTGAAAAATTTGTCAGCTTTGCTATTTATCATGGAAACAGATGATATATTCAAAAAATTCTAATTGACAGATATCAGTTGGAAGTGCAAAACTAAATATGGAACGTATAGGATCTAAAATTGATATGACATAGTGTTCCCCGCAAGTGACACGCAGAGAAAAGCCAAAGAGAAGATGGAAGGACTGTATCGCAAAAGACTTGAGAAAGGAAGGATTGTGTGATGCGTTGGACAGGAATGAGTGGAAGAGAAGAGGAAACAGTGACCCCTAATAAAATAGAGGATAGCTGATGAAGAAATGAAGGAAGTGTCTAGTGCATTTTACCTAGTGTATATTTATGTTATAATTTTATTGGATTTATAGAACCTTTTCGAATCAACTTTTGGTATAGAATTTGTAAAAAATAGTATGTGTTCGTGTTCGATTTTACATGATATTATATAGAATCTGTTCCAAGGACCTTTTGGTATGGGATTTGTACAAAATACATCGAATTGACAGAAGGTTTTGTGCTGGCCACAACAGATTTTTTTAACTTTAATTCAGCTTAATAACATAATATTTGATATTTCTATATCAAGTTGATTTTTTAAAGTAGCGCTGCTCCAATGACAAAAACATGAATATCTCTGAAACAAACATTTACGGACATTTACTCAAATGAACTTATTTTTACCTTTTTAATCCATGGTTTAAGTTTAGTCGTTTAAATCTGGAACATTCTGTATATCATACAATACAAACATTATATTTTCATCTAAATTTGTATTTCTAATAAGTTTTGATTTCTCAAAAATATCGGTTTGTTGTTTCATTCATCATTGTCAAGGTAAATAATTCATTCTTAACACTAGTACCTGCCACGTTTAACATTGATGTATCACTTTTATCACTGGTGTCATAATATGATATTTTCAACTTTAAAACAAACGCTAATTTAGATAATGTTTTGTAGGTACACTTATTTATCTGCAAACACTTCATCCTCAATTGGGCCTTTGCAAAATTTATGATAATGTCTAATGAGACTACTTAATTAAAAAAATTAGGAGCCAGTTATACATATACATAGGGGAAAAAGATGATATACTATGTCTAAATTAATATTTAATGGGAAACATAAAATGATTTGAGAATCCTGCAACTATCTTTTTAATCCGTCTCTGTCGAATCCCTCAGGATCTGCCATCTCCCATCTCGAATCCTTACTCTATATCTCTTCCTGTTTCCGGCAGGATGTGCTGTACTACAACTCGACTTACCCCCTTGAGAGTGCATTGTCTGTCATGGGACATCGCCTTCTAGACTAAAGTGTTGCTCTTGCTACTTTTAATGTTGATGTTGTAGATGTTATGTCTAGTAGGTAGTAGCTTCTCGCCGCGCAGAGAACGGGGTATTTATTTCGGGGGAAATGGTTATTAGTGTTAGTGTTATGGAGTGTGGAAATCGGTAAAGAAATTAATGGATATTGCAGAATAGCAATATTAGAAAATATGGGAGAATTCGAGGGTTTAAAGAAGTTGGGAGGACTGTATCGCAGAAGACTTGAGAGAGGAAGAACTGTGTGAAAAAGATGCGTTGGGCAGGAATGAGTGGAAGAGAAGAGTAAAAAACAGTGATCCCTAATAAAATTTAATTGTCAAGTGCAATTTACATAGTGTATGTTCATGTTATAATTTTATTGGATGTATAGAATCTTTTCAAAGGAACTTTTGGTATGGAATTTGTAAAAAATTTTATTCGAAATATAGAATCTTTTCCAAAGAATTTTTTAATAGCATTTATCCATTTTTATTTCAATACTTTTATTTCTAAAAATTCACACAGTTGTTCAAATACTCTAAAAATGCGTACACTTACGTAACATTCTCTTTACAATCAAATAATATTACTACCAAGTTTATATCTCTACCCATTTTTGAATTATTGCCCCAAAAGTCAATATACCCTACATTTAGATGAAAACTTCAAAAATTTCAAAAATCTAATTTTTATGTATCTAGATACTTTTCAGTGCGCTGATTCTAAATTTTGAAACCGCAGGTCGATATCTCGTTTTGTTCTCGAGATATTTAGATTCAAAGTTTTGCCCAAAACTGCCCATTATTGGGTAATAACCCAAAAATGGGTAGAGATATGAAGTTGGCGACATCACCATTCGTTTCTACGTACAAAAATACATAAGTATAGCAATTTTCATAAATTTTGTCTAACCGGTTCATTTTTTATGAATAAAAACTCGAAAACCTCTGAAAATGGCCAAAATCTGAAAAAATCCTAAGGGGTACCCCTTACGATTTTTGCGATTTTTTGTCATTTTCAGTTATTTTGCGTTAGAGATTATATGCGGTGTTCAAAAATTCTGAAAATTGGTGTACTTATGTAATTTTGCCCGTAGAATCGAATGGTGTTGTCGCCAAATTCATATCTCGACCCATTTTTGGGTTATTACCCAAAAATGGGCAATTTTTAGCAAAATTTTTAATCTAAATATCTCGAAAACGAAAAAAGATATCGACCTGCGGTTTCAAAATTTGGAATCAGCGCATTGAGAAGTATCTAAATCCATAAAAATTAGATTTTTGAAAATTTTGAAATTTCTATCTAAATTTGGGGTATATATACTCTTGGGGCAATAATTCAAAAATGGGTAGAGATATAACTTGGTAGTAATATTATTTGATTGTAAAGAGAATGTTAGGTAAGTGTACTCATTTTTAGAGTATTTATATATGATTGTACATAATTGTATTATGTTTGTGTTACAATTTTACTGGATTTATAGAATCTTTTCCAATGAACTTTTGTTATGGGATTTGTACAAAATACATCAAATTAACGAAAAGTCTTGTGCTGGCCACAACAGATTTTTTTGTTAATGTATCCTATATGGTATGTATTCGTATATTGTACTGTATCGTAATATTTTATTTATCATTGGGACTATTTTGTAAAGCAATAAAAATAAACAAAATATTTTGTAATTGTAAGCATTTCGTATATTCAATAAAATATTGTCACATAAAATACAAATATTTTTATTAAAACCTGAAAAATAAAAATAAATAACAAACATAAAAGTAAATTTGGAAACATATTTCGTTATATAAATTATTGAGAAAAACACATACATATAACGAACTGTACAATGTGAAATGACAACATTTTTTATTAATTCATATGTATCTACAATTCAAACTACATTGTTCACAAATGTCATTTAAAAATTTCATATTTCAATTGAAAAACATGAACATTTTCAGAATTAATAAATATGAATATATTATAACGACTTATTACACATTATTGATTGTGTCAATGTGGCGGTTTCACATTTTTCAAAAAGGTAATTTACAGTGTATACAATATTTTTGGTAGTAATAAAAATAAATAAATAAAATAAATAAATATATCATCACGGCATATTACCCATTTCTGGGTGTGCCAGTATCTACAACACATGTAGACATCGGTAATGATGACGATATATTTTACCGTTTGGGCGCTTACCAGGCGTCACCTCACGGGCACTCATAGCTGGTGAGGAGAGTGCACCACAGAGGTCACTTTTGTGCCAATTAAAATTGGAAATATTTGGCGTCTGTCGGGATCGAACCCGGTTCCCCCAGGTTCGCGACCAGACACTCAGGCACGCGGTCACGGGACCCCATAAAAATAAAATAATAATAATAATAATAATAATAATAATAATAATAATAATAATAATAATAATAATAATAATAATAATGGAGGTAGATACAGGAAAGTAAGAATTCTTCGGACTTTTATTTGTAGTTCCATAAGTATTGCACTCATCAAAGACAAGTTTTTCATTTTTAGACGAATTTCTCTCTGTGATATGTTGGTTTTAACTATTTATTTATTTATTCATATTTATTTATTTATTTATTTTTTTAATTGTCCGTGCTGTATGTTATATTATCCACATGTGGTTTCCTTTTTTCAACTGACCGTTCTAGCCCTAAAGAAGACTATAGTATAGTCGAAACGTCGGCGTAAATAAATTTTATTAATTGACTGAAAGTCCGAAGAATTCTTACTTTCCTGTATCTACCTCCATCCTAACACAGTCGAATATTGATTTTTCAACAATAATAATAATAATAATAATAATAATAATAATTTGTTAATTTCGTAAATAATGAAAGACAGAGATTGGTACCAAATATGGTAATGAAAATCATCTTTTTCATTAGCGTCTAACAAGTTCATGGGTACCTATAAAAATAAAATTGTTACCTAAAATCTGAACTGATAACTGGTGAAACTTCAAATTACAAGCAGCGACAAGTCACTTGATAGATACTAATTGGTCACATCCAGAATTTCAAAATCGAACATAAACCAGAGGAAAATTGTAAATTTTAAATAAAAAATTTTAAATATAAATTTATAAATTAAATTCATCATAAACTAGCTCTTACAGTTGCCACTCCAATTTACTAAGTTTCCCAATTATTTGAAGGAACTTATTTTGTTTTCAACCATATGTACTGATTATCTTTTTCTTTGATACCCTCATTATTTTTGAATATGTATAAATTGTAATACCAAGGTGCACGATATCTTCTTTATATGCAAACCACATATGACTTCAGCTCTATCATTATTAAAATCAACTATCTATTGTTGCAAATGTCAAATCTATCCATGACACATATTCCAAACAATACATCAACATTTAAAAAGTCAAAACTGGGGCATCATCATCATAGTAGGCGAAGTCTTTCTTGCAATCGCATCGTCGGCGAGATGATAGCCGCGATACCAGGAATGCGGGTTCGAATCCCGCTACGCGTCTTGCATCACAAGTAGATGTCTCCAACCGCGATGTGGAGTCTTCATTCTTCCGCGGTAATTCGACATCGTTATTACCCAATGCCTTATTTGATGAGATTCGCACTCGCTGTTTTAGTTTTTGTACATATGCAGGAATTTCATGTTGGTGTGTACGTTTTATTACAAGGTACAGATCTAAGGAATCTGCAATTATGAGAAAAACTTGAAGTTGGATTGAAATACGAGTTTAATAAGAGCATTAGTTATCCCAAGATATCTTAATATATAATTATTCATATTTGTGATTTCAATAAAATATTCACTCAGATATTCTTGAGCAACAACAAACTGCTTTATTTCTTTATATTTTTCATACAATGCAATGACATGTGTCAAACTTATCAAATTTCAAAACAACTGTAACAATACGAGAAACAATTTTTGGTTGCTATATCACCACAATATTTATTATTTTTTCTTGTTGCCTTGCTTTCTTAAAATACTTGATATTTCAATTAATTTTTTCAGTGTTGTGTACAAAAGTGTAAAAAAAGTACATTGATCTATTTTTAATACAATTACAGATAAAATTGATGAATTTTTATAACATTTTCACGGTGATTTCAATGCTATTTATTTAATATTTCATTTTAATCTACCCTGTATGATAGATTTTATTGATTTATTTACTAAATCGCTATTCAAAATTTTAATATGATCCATTGCGCTCATTATTTATCACATATTTATTGATTATTTATTGTCACTCATCGCTCATTAAAATACAATAATACTGAAGCACCGTTCATTAAAAAACAATTTGATTTACTGCGCATGATCAATATTATTGATTTTTCGATCGAGCGATCTTACACATTCCAAACCATACCTGTCGGTGCAAAGTTTTTACCATGTATTATTTATATAAGTATTTGGGGGCTTATAAAAAACAGGCCCCCCTAAAGAAGGCGTCTGCACTGGAAAAACTAAAGAATTTCAACGATTGTGTGGGTGGATTTTACATATGGTGCCACCTGTCATAAAAAATTTAAAACTATGATGACAGGTGTTGTGTTATTGTTTATTATAACTAAATGATTTCAATGATGCATAACTTTGGACATATGCATTATCATGCATGGAGCTTTGGTAGTTTTAAAAATCTGTTGTGGCCAGCACAATACCTCTCGCCATTTCCATTTTATGTTATACAAGTATTCTATTGCACTTCGCTATCGAACCGTTGTTTTAGAACAAAACATTACAGAAATTTACCCAAATATTGTTTTTTATTGTATTTAACATGTCTTCTGCACACATACAATTCTAATTATATTTATTCTTCATTGTATGAGGAAGTTCCTAAATATCAGAGATTTTTCCAATTCATTAACTAGATTGGCGGTAATTCTGATGGATATATCCATTTTATCTATAATTTTAAATATTTAATTAATAAAACAATAAGAACGATGTAATGTACTTCCCAGAAAAAGCCTTCAGAATGTCACTAAAACTGTTGATTTTTGACACTGACATGATGACAGGTGTTGTATTTGTATTTATATTTGTTTTATTGTTTATTATAAGATAAGATATAATAAAAATTTTAAGTGTATTAGATGAAAAATTTTATGTTCTTCAATATTTGTAATAACAAAAATTTCCAAAAAATTATATTTAGAAGATTTTTTTAAAGAAACTATTACTTCCGGTTGTCCAATTATTACCAAAATCTAATCAGCTCTTCCCATGAATGTCTGATTGAGAAAACTGCAGTTAAATATTATAATATTTGAGAAATCGTGGCTCCAACATCCACACACACATACATACACACACACACGCACAGACATATACACATACGGAAATCATCGTAAAAATTTTATAATCGGAATTCAGGGTCCTTAAAACGTGCTTATCCACTAAAATGTGAATATGCGATTTTTAGCATGATTCCAATACCTCTCTTAGCGAGAGGTAAAAATCATTTCTTATTGTCTGATGTAATAATGCTTCTTTTCTCAAGATACAGACTACCAGTTTTAGTAATCCTTATGTTATGTTCGACGACGAAGTTAGTATTTTTTTTTTTTTCAGACACACTTAAAAACTTTTAGAATAATCTTTTTTGCTTTTGACCACAACACTCAACTTTTCTATTCTTTCTATTTTAAGTGTTGCGTTTTATAATGAGCACTCATATGTTTTGGACATAAATACCAGTTCTTTTTGAAAAGAACCGCCGTTTAAACAGTCTTAAACAAAATTCTGAGAAACGATTGTAGCTGAGAACCTTTTGTTGTAAATACGATATAAGCCCGGGGCACCTATCTGCAACAATGTTTTACAAGCGTAATTTGCAAAGCCGTGGAAATATTCGCAAGCGAATGGCCAGTACTGCAGGTGACATTTCATTGTGATTTGCCAGCGAGTACGATAGATACGTCATAACACGAAATAAAAACCTGCTCCCATCACAAATATTTCACGCACTCTGAACTAAAGCAAAAAACAGCCTCGCGCGTGTGGCTCGTTTACAACCCGCGAACATAAATTTGCTTCAAAACAAAACAGCGTTACTGCCGGCGAATAAACAAAAGTTAACTAACATGAAACATTGCAACAATAACAAAAGTCACTCGCTTTGGATGCTTGGTGGCTTGGTATAAATTTCGTTATTTATAGGGGCTTGTCATCGTTTATGTCTTGTAGTTTGTATGGACGAGACTAACAGTTGGAATGGTCTTCACTATACGACGTTTGTTTTCTTTTGCTTGTTACACAAATGAACCTAAAGTGCGTAGAACAATTTATTGACTTTGGGGTTTATTTAAATCGTTATAAAAATACGGAATCGTATTTATTTAACGAACTGCAGTCATTAAAGTTTTACATTTTAAGCAAGGTCGACTTGATCTTTTCTAGACACATGTGCAATATTTTACCGTAGGACCATGTATGACATGGTCTTTAAAAATAAAAATCTTATAACCTAAATATACAAAATATTTCATTTTCAAAGTTTTTTACCTTCCGTCACCTTTGGTCAAAAAAATCAGTGGTGAGTTTTTGTCTGTGTTTCTGTGTGTTTGTGTATGTGTGTGTGTGTATGTGTGTGTGTGTGTGTGTTTGTATGTATGTGTGACAAAAATGTCTCCGATGATAAATCCAATACTGCAGATCTAAAAATTAGAATTCTTTCGTATTCCTCTTCTTTACATCTATATGAAGAGTTGATTAGATTTTGGTTATAATTGGTCAATCGGAATTTCCCTTATTTGAAATTTTTAACAGTTTTTCTTGAAGAAACACAGTTAAATATAATTACCTACCTCTCGCTAAGAGAGGTATTGGCTTTATGCTAAAATTCGCATATTCAAATTTTATTGAATAAGCACGATTTAAGGTCCCTAGAATCTGATTATAACATTGTGTGTATGTATGTATGTATGTATGGATGTTGGAGGGACGATTCCTCAAAAACTATAAGACTTAAAAAATATTAAACTGCAGTTTCTTCAATCTGATATTCCTGGGAAGAGCTGAAATGGTTTTGGTAACAATTGAACAACCAGAAGTAGTAGTTTCTTAAAAAAATTCTTCTACATATAATATTTTGGGATTTTGAAGAACATAAAATTCTCCATCTAATACACTTAAAATTTTTATTATATCTTGTATAGATTTTGAGATAAAGCCACTATAATTTATAGAGTAAACTAATCGCAGAGGCTAAGGCACTAAGGAAACCAGTTGACAAATTCCAATGTTTATAACATAGTTTGTAAATGACACATGTCAGTGTCAAATATCAACAGTTTTAGTGACATTCTGATAGCTTTTTCTGGGAAGTATATTTAATCTTTCTTATCGTTTTATTAATTAAATATTTGGAATTATAGTTAAAATTGTGGTAAAATGCATATATCCATCAGAAATACCGCCAATCTGGTTAATGAATTGGAAGAATCTCTGACATTTACAAAACTTCCTCATACAATGAAAAATAGATATAATTAGAATTATATGTGTGCAGAAGACATGTTAAATACAATAAAAAACAATATTTTGGTAAAGTTCTGTAATTTTTTGTTCGAAAGCGAAGTGCAATACAATACTTATATAGCCTAATGTGGAAATGGCGAGAGGTCTTATGCTGGCCACAACAGATTTTTTTTTTTGACATTTTATGTGTTTATCTATATGAAAGATTATCTTATTGTCTATATGGTTCGATTATACATTTTCCTTCATATTCAATAGATATAGAGTTAAAAAATTATAAAGAGATTAACTTTCATAAATTAATCAGTTTTGTTATAATCATGGAAACAACTGACATATTCAAATCATTATAGTTGACAGTTGACAGTGGCAAGTACAATTTACATAGTGTATGTCCATGTTATAATTTGATTGAAATTATAGAATCTTTTCCAAGGAACTTTCTGTATGGAATTTGTAGAAAATAGTATATATTCGTGTTAAGTTTTACTGGATATATAGAATCTTGTCCAAGAAACTTTTGGTATGGGATTTAAACAAAATACATAAATATGACAGTAGGTAATTTTCTGGTCACATCAGATTTTTCTCTAAAGTCATTTGTTCGCCCAAAAGAGCACTGGTTACTGGCTGTTTTAAAGGAAACACCCTGTATAAGTATATATTTTGTTTATAGTTCTTTCATAAATCTGTAAATGCTTTTCGAATTTTTTATTTCATATTTATACATAAATACACATGTTCCTTATTATATACAAAGCAAATTATATTTCCGGATGGAGTTGCCCTACTGATCCAACAACTGTGAAAAATGACAGCACATATTTTAAATTCCTTTTCCAAAGCTTCTCAAATACAACTCATTATCTTTGGTGTTATCATTCAACCAAGACAATTAATCATGTCTTTGGATCACACAATCTTTCAAAATGTTTTTATTTCTCGAATCCCATCCTACCATTAGGCTTGGGTATAAATAGTGCCATTATTAATGGAGATACAGTTGGTGCTAATGAACTACACAATATTTTGTATGTAAATACTGTGTTTTGTTTTCAGATATAAAAATAATTAATTAAGTTTTTGATTAAGATTAATTGTTGAGAGGATATTCAAAAAAATGTGCGAATGTGATCTATAGTCTATACTGAAAGATGGTTACTGTCAGTTAAAAATGTTTGTGTAGTTTGTTTACTGTTATTCTTTTATCTGATCTTATAACTTGCTAATTATTTGTTCTGTTAATAGTTGCTTAGTATGACTCATGTTGCAAAAAACTGTTCCGTTATATTAAATAAATATATTATCTTAACTCCTTTTAGCCATATTTTTCGCTACTTTAACTGTACTTGTACGTAGGCATGATTGTAGATCTTTTCGTGATATATTTTCAAGGGAAAGTTATTTTTAGATTCAGTTCTTTCCAAGACTTTTTGCTTTGCAAGATCATTTAGAAAATTATTTGCATAAATAAAGTGTAAAAAAGATTACGCTGACATCAGAGAAATAAACGGATGAGTGAACGTAAAATGTTGATCTACAAAATAAAAGGTCATTTTTAAGAACAGAGAACCTTTATAAATGTAAATGAAGACAAAATGGTGTGCAAGGATATTTTAAGACAGCGATTATTTTAAGTATAAAGACAATGTGGAGTCTTGTAAATGTAAATTGAAAGACACAAATGAAGCATTTTGTTTTTCTACAAATACTTTCATACCTATTTAAGCGCTCACGATCGTTTCGTCCTTTCGGACGTCAACAGACGAAGGTTTATAATTAGAACAAACAGCTCTTTATACATAATTAAAACGACTGGTGGGTTTTTAACTTTTACAATTCATTGGCAATATTTTTCTGTTAATTTGGATAATAATATTAATCGTTTGAAATCAGATCGAAATCAAACTTAAAAGACTAATGCCCAGTTTCATATCCGCTTGTTAAAACTTAACAATTTGTTAAATAATTTAGCAACTGATTAAGTAGGAACTATTGTTTCGTCAACAAATGCTAGATTTAAACTATGGTTAAATGGCTTGCTATTTTAACAATAGATTCGGGTCTTGTTAAATTTCTAATCAGTTGCTATTTATGACATCTGTCACATATGTGTAATCAGAACAAAATAATTATTTTGTCTTTTCCGTCATAAATTAATTTGCAACACGAAAATTAGTAAGTATAAGTTGCATTAGCTGTGTAATTTAAAATAAAAATATATTCATTACATTAATGTCATAGGAAATATTATTCAACTATGTTTTCGGAATCTGATGAGTCTGAAGAAGAATTTTTTGAAATTGATATTCGATTTCTGCAAAGAGAAAGAGTATTCAGAGATCAGAAATCCTTTTGAATTTTTTGATGATGTCCAATTTAAAATGAGATATCGGCTATATAAGGACACCGTTCTGTTAATTTTGGATCATATATATGAAAATATGACATCATACACTGAAATAAATTATCCAATTGATCCAATCAATCAGTTATTATTAACATTAAGGTTCTATGCAACTGGTACTTTCCAGTCTGTCAATAATGACATTTATTATTAATAACTATGAAATTGGTTTTTATATTACTAAAAAAATACAATAATTCCCTAAACAAATTTTAACATGCATGTTGACTAACAACAGTTTAAAATTGAT
The DNA here is from genome assembly GCA_943142095.1 of Ophonus ardosiacus. NCBI lineage: Eukaryota > Metazoa > Arthropoda > Insecta > Coleoptera > Carabidae > Ophonus > Ophonus ardosiacus. The sequence goes on along the minus strand of OW964832.1, from coordinate 1,805,848 downwards.
TTGCTAATTTCATGAAACATCATAAAATTTGAACAAGTTGTTAATTTTGAAAAGTTGTTAACTAACATAAGATTTAACAATCGTATATGAAACCGGGCATTAGGCTGTGTGTGATGTCGCATTTTGGCATTTAGTATTTAGGTCTTCTTCACATAAATACAACTCTTAATGACATCCATTGGTTTGTATGGCTATACTTGAGAACAACAAGAATGAAATGTACAATAGGGTCCTCCACCGTAGTAACAAATTAGAACAAGGGTCAGTTATATTAAAACTAGACCTTAAGGTTGTGTACAAATTGCCCCGGAAGACTTTGTCCAGCTAATCTCAAAAATGGCTCAACCGATTTGAACAATTTTTGGTTTATGACAATCATATTAAACATAGATTGTCATGAATATAAAATAAAAAGTTTTGAATTTGTTGTAATATAAGCAATAATATATTTTTTTACAACTTTTAATCTTTTTGGATTAAAATTTATTTCAAAACCATCTTTACAAATTAGGGACTTCAGATACATTTTACTTTTTAATAACAAATATATAGTATTGGAGATTAGCTGGACAAAAGAATTGTCCATATACGACAATGTAAACGTAGTTCAGCGTTTTGTCGCAAGGTGCGCTTCACGAATTCACTGTCCGCTATGCTCAAAACTAATCTCTCAATAGATCTGCCCGAGGGAAGTGCTGTCTGTCGCAGCATGCAGCAGAAACAAACGTATACAAAATAATATATCGAAACACCAGAGAATAATTAATGAAGAAAAAAAAAGCAAATAATATATACAATTATTCTTTATTTTTCATATTAAAGTCAAATATGTATTTAATAAACCTATATTTATAAAAATATGTACATTTAAAAGGTATTACTTTTTTTGAGCGTCGATTATGTATTGAGGATCTTTACACTTCTTATTTTTTCTAATTCGCCCAAAAGTATTTTCATTATTATTAAATTATTTACTTGGTAGAAATAATGATGGTTGCTTTTTAATTGAATTTTATCATTTCTCTTCTCTAAATAAAAAGACGTATTTTTTTAAATTTCGTTTTCCAAAGCCAACTCCATGTTACCTGTTGTATCATATAGAGCAAATACACATTTTATTTCACTGATTACATAGTAAATAGTTTGCTATTTTGCTGCTAAAAAAAAACAATGTTCTTTGTCAATATATAAGCCAGCTGATGTTATTTCACAATTGAAATCAGTTTCATATTTTATTCTGGCTGCATTTTCTTTTAATTTCCCATGAATAACAGCCGGTGTGTTGATTTGTACGGGATATAATATTTTTTGTATACCTCGTCCAGATTTCATTTGAACAAATGACTTTTAAATCCTCTGTGTTAATCCTAATCCTTGCTACTGTGAATATTTTTATGTTTCACGCAAATATAGTTTCTTCTCAAAGTTCCTGAGAATCATAGTTGACCTATAAAATTCTTATCCAAGCTGTTATGCTTGCTTCAACAATGAACGCTCATTACTGAATTGAGCAACTGGTAGTGCCAAAATGTAAATATGCACGAGGTACAGTTATACCCCAATACCCCAATAAAACTTTTCCCCTTTTGAATAGTTAGAAGCAATTTTCAACTTTCATAGACATATAATGTACTTTGAGAAGAAACTATATTTGCGTGAAACGTAAAAATATTCACAGTAGTAAAGATTAGGATTAACACGGAGGATTTAAAAGTCATTTGTTCAAATGAAATCTGGACGAGGTATACTAATGAGTGACAACGGGTGCTGCTTCTGTTGATAACAGCACCAAAATTTGATGCTGTGAGCCGGTTTTGCCTTTCTGCTCTATACATAGGATTGTCAAATTGGCCCACTGTTTCTTGAGAAATAAATTTAATTTCATTCTCCGATAACTACAAAATAATAAATTTAAATGTGCATATATGCAATGAAATGAAACATAAATATAAATATCTGCAATTTAGCTAAAAAATCTGTCACATTCAGCTTGTAATTCAGGCCCCTCTAATTCCGCTTTTTCAGCAAACTTTCCGTAGTCTGTATTTATTTCAGCAGGAAGTACAGTAGTTTTTCGTCTCCGTGGTGCAATTGTACAACGTTGTTCTCTACATTTTTGATTGTTTCAAGTGATCACCAGGACTATGACCGAAAGATTTACGCCACAGTGCAACATGCTAATTGACTCTTTCATTATATCGCAATCCCACCAAATAGCTTCTTGTTTGGAAGTAACGTTTTTGAGAAAAATTTATCCTCTTCCCAGCATTGAAACGCGCTAATACATTCATATATGTTTTAGCTCTGTTGTTGGTTTCTTTGTCAATCCGCTTTTTAAAATTCGTTTACTTTATTACTTCAATTTTTTCCGGTATTTTTACAATTGTTTTTGCAGCTTTGATGGTCATCTAACGTATGATATGGCGTATTTTGCAATTCTGTTTTTAAAACATCAATATTGTCCAACGCATATAAATAAATAGTTTGTTGTACTGACTTCTGAAATTCTTTAATACCGTTGTTCTTAATAACTTTCTTTCTTCAGCAGAAATATTCTTATCATTTTTAATTGAATATAAGGCTTTTCCATAATTTTTCACAACCTGGTTTAAACATTTTATTTTTTCAACTTTTTGTCCGTATGGTACCCTCCTTTTAATTTGAACAAAAACACTGGAATTACCATCTGCTATGAATGTCATGTATTTAACCCCATGCATCTCTTCACTTCTAGAAAACCCTTCTACTATAATATCAGCTTCCATTGCAGAACTAGAACCACTCCAACTACGGAAGCAGGTGTGGTCCAGAGCACTGTATTTTTTATTTGCAGCTCTAGCGCAAACAGTACAATATTTATTTCGTAAATACATCGTAAAATCACAGTGGAAACTAAACCTCTCTATCTTCTTCTATTGGACATAATTTTCCACCTGTTATACTCATACTGAATATTTAATTATGTTTCTGTGTAGTATTGAATTTCAACAATTCTATTGCCACTAATGGAGTTATTTATGTGTACGTTTTTATCCCTTCCGATTAATAGTTCATGTTTTTCAATATTGAAATTATAATGACATAAGTATTATACTCGTTTTCGGAGTATGAGGTTCATTGATATCATTTTCATCACTGTCAATAAGTAAAAGAAATTAAGAAATATATTACTAAAAATAAATATTAATGTTTTTAATTTATCAAATAAGACCAAAAATATATTTTTAAAAAAATATCACTGTATTAACAAATGCAAATACAGTAGAACTCCGCTGATCCGAATACGGTTAATCCAAAACTCCAGATACCAGAAAAGAAAATTCCAAAAATACTTTCTTTAACATAAGAAAAAAATCAATAAACCGATTATGTATGTATGTTACCAACAATAATATAACATATAAATAAATAAATAAATATATCATCACGGCATATTACCCATTTCTGGGTGTGCCAGTATCTACAACACATGTAGACATCGGTAATGATGACGATATATATTACCGTGTGGGCGCTTACCAGGCATCATAGCTGGTGCGGAGAGTGCACCACAGGGGTCATTTTTGTGCCATTTAAAATTGGAAATATTTGGCCTCTGTCGGGATCGAACCCGGTTCCCCCAGTTTCGCGACCAGATACTCAGGCACGCGGCCGCAGGACCCCATAAACATATTAAAACATATATTCATTTATACAATTTTTTTGGATAATCCGAACAGGCCTCGGACCCAATTAGTTCATAATAACGGTGTTCTACTGCATTTCAAATTAATTTGTTTATATATATTAAAAACTTATTTCAAATTGAAAATACTAAATATTAATTAAAATATTTCATATGTTTGGTAAAATAGGATTATTTTTTCAGTATTTCAAATAAACTAATATTTCAAATACTTTCAAGTGTTTCAAATACTTTTACTTTTAATTATTTAAAAATAAATAAGGTATGTTACGGTATTGTAAAAATATTTTTCGTTTACAACTTATTCCCGTATTTTTATTAATATTAAAAATAAACTCCTATATTAATATAAGCATTTGTTTTTAAAGAAAATAATTAAAGAGTCATTCCATTCTAATTACTAACAGACCACGCATGACGGAGGGTTTCTATCTCAAATACATAAATCTATTTCAAATATTGAAAAATTGTATTTCATACAAATAATAGTATTTCAATGTATTAAATTATTAAATACTTGTGAAAAGTATTTGAACTAAAAATACTAAATACTTTTATTTTTAAGTATTTCAAATAATTAATTAAAATACTTAATCTAATTCAAATACTTATTTCAAATACATATAATTCAAATACTAGCACTGTCTTTGAAATATTGCAATAAAAACGCAAAGATGTTACCATAATACAGCGCACATAAAGAGAGAGATGGCAATTAAATAGAAATAAATATTGGCAACACAAAACACGGCCTCCCGCGTTCGGCAGGTATCGGCGGCATACACGTGGCGCCTTCAGAAAGCGTGGCGCGGATCTTATGAGTACTACCACTTTTGTACACAACCTTAAAACTATATATTAAGGACTATCAAAGTTTAAAAATAGTTATTAGTTTCTAAAATAATCGCTTTTTTATTACCATTTCCTCAACTCTATATCTACGTCACACATTTATTCTATTCCAAATTCTTACTACTTTCAAACCTTCTGCTATCGCTTTTTTGAAATACGGAATCCATTTGCAAGTATATAAATGCTGAAAATAACAACAATAAAACAACAGAAATAAATCAAATAATACTAGTTTAAATTTATGTTGCCATGATAGATTACAAGCATTGGTGTGAAAGTAAAAGATATGTTGAATGACATAGGCTACCAGTGGTAATCAAATCTTGGACTATAATATATATGTAGTATTATACGTAGTATTTTTATTAATTATGACATTAAATTACTTATTATCCACCCATATTTCCAATTATTAACCACAGGGGTTATTTTATAGCTAGAATGTTGTTATGTCTCCAATATTTGTGCCATAAATAAATAAATAAATATATCATCACGGCATATTATCCATTTCTGAGTGTGCCAATATGTGTTGTACATAGATTTCGATAATGATGATGACATATTTGTACCGTGCGGCCGTTTATCAGGCGTCACCCTACGGCCCTCATTGCTGGCGTGGAGAGTGCACCACAGGGGTCCCTTTTGTGCCATTTAAAATCGGAAATATTTGGCGTCGCTCGGGATCGAACCCAGTTCCCCAGGTTCGCGACCAGACAAATTGCTGCTGTCGTATATTGGAAAGTAAAGAGAACCCATTTATATTTATCTGAATATTTGCTGTTCGTGTTGCAAGGAATAAAAGTGATGAGTTGATGTCGATAATTTGATAATGAATTCCAGGACATGTAGGTTAAACCGCCCTGTGGCGTGATTACAAAACCGCAGTTTACCCTATGCAAGCGCGGTCATCACCACATTTTCACATCATTTAAAATTGTGACAGACGACCAACGCATCTGTTTCACAGTGGAGGAAAAGTTAACTGACAGCTTTGTCAAAATCGTGCGACCACAATTTTGATGGTAATCATTTATAAAGGAATTAAAAGTATTATAAATGGAGATTACAATGAGAATTCATCATCGTTTCATAGTTATTTATTATGTGGGTAAAATGGAACACAATATATTGTTATTGAAAAAAAAAATGCTGTAATAATTATTGTTTATCATTGGGAATTATTTTTCTTTGAAACATATTCACTTAGGAGCACAAGCAGCATTTGTGAATTTAATTTCGAAGCTAACTACTAACTCGTTTTTGTTTCATGAGCGGTATATGACAGCTGTCATTGTGTAAAGATAAGTAATCTAAGTAACTTTTAACATAAATGTTAATATTAATTTAAATAAAGAAGTTTCATTATATTAAATTAGTTTTTAGTGGTTTCTAAATATCGCGACGTACGATATTAGAAGGAACTACTTTACCAAATGTTTTTGGGATAAATTTCAAAATTCACCTGATATGTTTTCCATAACACAAGTTTTAGAAAATTTACCGTCTGATTAAAATCCCGTAAACCATTCTGGAATGAATTATTTCTTAATGCACCTTTCCAAATAAAAATTTAACATTAGATCCCACAAAAGAAGTTCCAGCTTTATATCAACCAAGGGCTATTTGGTGTAAGCTAAACCGTCTTCACAAATGCCGTAGAAAATGTAATAGTATATTATTTCACTAAAAAATACGTGATAGCCCAAATTGTGAATGTGGAACAGAAAGAGAAACAATTCAGCATTAAAAATTGTCCTTTATATAAATTCCAACAAGGTTTCATCAATTAAAAGAAGATGCACTAAATTGAATTGGGAAGATCAAAAATATTTTAGTTGTTTTGTTTTATTATTTTTTATGTATTAACTTATATAATTTGTACTCTCTTTCATTTGAAATAATAATAATAATAATAATAATAATAACAATAATATCCATAATAAAATAATTTTGTAAACTTTCTTTTATAGTAATATATAATGTATGTAGTGCAATTTAATGAATCATAACAAAGTACTTTGTTTATAAATATTAATTTTTATTGCCTTTCAAGTTACCGTTCAACAGTTGCCGTGATGTTTATAAATAGCTAAAGTGTTTATGTTTGTATGCAATACGTGAACTTGCTATTTACGAGGTAATATGCCACTGAACTACATCTAAAACCTTATTTATGGCTCTATTAAGGAAAACTTTAAAAATTGCATTTAATTACGCTACATGAAGTACTATGTGCCAACATAATGAAGTCATTTACGCTACTACGAGTATTATACAAAAGTGATTTAGATGTTATAATAACAATATTTATTTCTATAAACATGTAATGCAACCGGTAAAGTAAAAAGTATACAAGTAGAAAACATTAGTAGGTATTTATATTTTGTAATCCTAAAACTTTTTACATCTCGTTAAGAGAGGTATTGGATTCATGCTAAAATTCGCATATCCAGATTTTACTGAACAAGCACTATTTAAGGTCCCTATAATCCGTTTATAACATTTTAAAAATGATGTCTGTGTGTGTGTGTATTGTGTGTGTGTGTGTGTGTGTGTGTGTGTGTGTGTGTGTGTGGATGTTTGTGAGTGTATGTCTGGATATTGTAGGGACGATTCCTCAAAAACTATAAAACCTAAGAACTGTTTAACTATGGATTCGTCAACCTGACATTCCTGGGAAGAGCTAAAAAGGTTTTGGTAACAATTGAACAACCGGACAAAGTAGTTTCTTAGAAAAATTCCTCTAAATATAATTTTTTGGAAATTTTTGTTATTAAATATTGAAGAACATAAAATACTCCATCTAATACGCATGCATTTTTTATTATATCTTGTATAGATTTAGAGATAAAGACACTTATAGAGTAATCTAATCGCAGAGGCTAAGGCATTAAGGAAACCAATTGACAAATTCCAATGTTTATAACATAGTTTGTAAATGACACATGTCAGTGTCAAAAATCAACAGTTTTAATGACATTCTGATAGCTTTTTCTGGGTAGTATATTTCATCTTTCTTATTGTTTTATTAATTAAATATTTGAAATTATAGGTAAAATGCATATATCCATCAGAAATACCGCCAATCTTGTAATTGAATTGGAAGACTCTCTCACATTTAGGAATTTCCTCATACAATGAAAAATAGATATAATTAGAATTATATGTGTGCAGAAGATATGTTAAATATAATAAAGAACAATATTTGGGCAAAGTTCTGTAATTTTTTGTTATAAAACGACGGTTCGAAAGTGCAATACAATACTTAGCCTAATATGGAAATGGCGAGAGGTCTTGTGCTGGCCACAACAGATTTTTTACACTGTAAAAGTAATATCTTAATATATATTTATCTATGATAGTGCGTAAAATTGACGTTTAGTTGTCAGTTTTGTGTTTGGATAACGGTTGTTTAGCAACAAGATTTCATTAGTCACGGGTTGCCGAGCAAAGAGTGTCTAAATTTTTTGAACACGCTAAATTTGGAAAACTAGGGTGCATATTTTGTTATCATGGCAAACTTTTCATTTAATATTGTGATCCTAATTCATAAATAAAAGTATTATTTTATATTTATTGGATTAATAAATTCTATCGTAAATAAAATATTGTATGAAATACATACGTAAAGGCATTTTTATTCACTCATGGGTCTTAAAACCCGTTATTTTAATGGCATAATGGCTATGTAGATAACATTTTAAGTCACCCTCTTATGCTATCAGAAACTTTTATAACAATATTATTTTTACGAAGAAATCTTCTCATCAGAAGTCGTACAAACAGAAACCGACAAGGGAATGACAAAGTTTTTAATATAAGAAGAAAGAAAACAATGCTTTGCTTTTGATTTGTGATCAAAGCAAGCCAGAAGAAGAGGAAGCTTTTTAATATAAACTGGACACTGAGGTTTCTCGCAAAAATATGTCCTGTGGGGTTGACCGAAACACAAAAAATAAAACTTTGGTGGAACAATACGGGTTTACTATATTACATACTTGAGGTTACGTGCTTTTTATCTTCTGCTATATGAGATTTTTGACCGATAATATATGCCCTTTGTACTCGATAGAATTTTTCATGTTTAAGATGAGAATTTTTCATCAATGAAACTGCAACAGAAAATTTATTATTAATGCTATATACCGTGAGTATTTTTTAATGTGAAACATTATGTTTGTCATATAAAGCGTATAAAATGTTAGGATTCATTTTGAGAATTGGAAATAGATTTAAAAATGTACGTACTTTCATTTCTTTATATTGTGCTTTAGTCCGTTCTCACCTTGAATTTGCTGCAATTTGTTGGTCTCCGTTTTACAACACTTATGTTAATCGAATTGAAGGTATTCAGCGCAAATTTATTTATATCATTAACAAGAAACTTCCAGGACGTCTTATTTCGCTAGTACCTTTGCAAAAACGCAGAGTGATATTAGATTTATCATTTTTATTTAAGCTATTAAATCATATTATTGACTGTCCCGTACTACTTAACAAAATAGTGCTCAGAATTCATATTCCACCAGATCTCAATACTTGCTTGCATTATCAAGTTGTAGAACTAATTCTGCTATTAATGCTCCCATTTTTAGAATGATATCCACGTATAATAAGTGTTCATTAGTTCCTAATTTTCCTGATATTTTTAGTTGTACTCTTCGATCATTCAAATCATTTATACATATTCACTGTATTTAAAATTTTGCAATGTTTTTCTATTTTTCTTATTCACTCTAATGTAAATTTATAGATATTATTTATGGCAACAATGTAACCAATTTTGTTAAATTATTTAGTGCTACACTGTTATTGGGATTTTGTCCTGTTGTGTGGCCCGATTAATAAATAAATAAATAAATAAATAAATAAATATCCATGGTTACGACTTGACAGTTGATTGACAGCAATGTATTTGCCCGTTCCATTTCAAATGAAACATAGGAAACGAATTTGACATTTGATAAGACGTCAATAGAGGTTAATTTTGTTTAAATAATTATATCTCCATTCTAAATTAAAATTAGTTGTAGAAAAAATATAGTGTGCACCTTGTGCCCGAGTGGTTTTCTGACTCGGCTAAATTTCTTACAATATTTAAATATAATATTTCTGTCAAATTCATTCTCTATGTGTCATTTTAAATGAGACAGACAAATAAATTGCTGTCAATCAAATGTGAAATCATAACATAGGAAAATTCAACGGTCATATGTCATATTGACAAGATGTCATTAGAGGTTAATTTTGTTTAAATAATTATACCAGTTTTCTAAAAATTAAATTTAGATGTAGAAAAAATACTGTGTGCACCTTGTACTCGAAATATGTTTAGTGTTCTCGAGTGGTTTTCTGACTCCGCTAAATTTCTTACAATATTTAAATATAATACTTCTGTCAGATTCGTTCCCTATGTTTCATTTTAAATGGAACACGCAAATACATTGCTGTCAATCAAATATCAAGTCGTAACTATGGATATGACAAACCCAATGTTTCACGTTAAAAAATACTCACGGTATACGAGCTATTAAATAACGAGATTTATTTTTCTGACTTCCCTCTAAATTTGGCAACATTGCTGGGTATGTCATTAATTTGTCATCTTCCTTCTATTCACGGTTAAAATTTCAAGATAATTAGGCAAACCGTTCGGCAGTAGCTTTTGATTGAAGTTAACTACTTTCTCATACTCCGCCGGAATTATGTTAGTAAAAAATCCGCTATAGAAATGTACAATTTGTTGAAAAATGTTTATGATGATGAGGATCTATCTAGTATGCAAGTTTTAGAGTAGTTTAGAAGATTTAAAGGAGGAAGAAAAGAGATTGGAGCTGTGCACTGATATTAAACATTTGTGATTGTCATTTAAATGTTTCATTCGCTGTACCTATTTTTCTAAAATGTGAAGCAAAATTGTTACATTTTTCAATCTTATATATCTTAACATGTGGCGAAAGAATGAATAGTCGTATATCGCCATAAAACGCAACTGTGCACCAATTCATATCCCACAATCCAAATCTAATATTTTCTTTTATATTTCTTACATATCGTTTCCGGTCAAGATGCCATGATTTCTTTCAATTTCCGGGCCGGCCAGCCCGCTGGCCGTCTAGCGTCTGCTGCTGAAACTTTTATGAGACGTTTTCGAGTGTTCTATAAATTTGTTTAACGGTTATGCTTCCCTAGAAAGGGAGACATATTCATACGTTATTGACTTTTTCAAATCGTAAAGATGACAAGATTTCTTTACATTGTAAGTAATTTCCGGATGACGAGATTTAGTTTTCGGGTTAGAATTTAATTAGGCATTAAGGAGGTTAAATGTGTTTAGGAAATTAACTTTTAATTTAAAATAGTTTCGACTATATTTTATTGTAGATATACAGGGAATTTGTTTTAACATGCAACATATGGTTACTCACTATTGTCAAAAAATGACAGCAATGTAATATTTGTCCATTTTAAAATGCAACATACAAAATTTGTAGTTTTGTATTATCGAAACTAATTTCCAATAAATTAGCCTACATACGATTAACAAAAAATCAAAACATGAATGTTGCACATCTTAACAAACTTTAGCTTACAAAAATTCATAACTTTCAAGTAATAAATGTTAAAAAATACCCCCATTCACACTGAGGCAATATTCTAGTCGGTCGCAATAAGAATAAACACCATTTGTGATGTGTTTTGGCGGTATCTCCTGTACTGCAATATTATTTATAATGTTGTATTTTAAAATGGACAAATATTACATTGCTGTCATTTTTTGACAATAGTGAGTAACCATGGAAGTGATGAACCATAATGTTGCATTTTAAAATAAATTCTCTGTATAAATTAAACGTGATGTTTTTTTTTATGAAGTTTTTTCTTCTTTGAGGAATATTAATTTATTTTGAGACAGGGCATACAGAAATGTAGTTAACATAGATGGTATTTTTATTTTTTGACTAACATCGACGATTCGTAGCCTACTACTACTACTTCTTCATGATGGCTACAACAGATAATATATAAATATATGTTAAGATTTTTAGTAAGCTTAAAGATAGTAACTTATTTACTTGCAATCAAATTCATTTTTAAAATGAAAATTAGATGTTACAGAATTCATCAAAATATGTAATATTAATTGAAATATGCTAAACATCAATAGCAAGTAAGAAGAAACTAAAATTATTGCTAGACCTATTCGACTTAACAACAGATTAATTAGAGAATCCACTGAGATTTATAAAATCAGAAATAACAATCTCAACCATTGTGACCAATATTAAATATGTTATAATTTGTAATATGTATACAATTATTTCTAGACTTTTTGTTAATAAAGAGTACGGCTGCGGTATTTCGCTACCGATAAAGCGTCTCCGAGTTATACAGATCAGTTTTCTGCCAGTTTTTGGGACGGTTTTTCCTCTGGCAAAAGGAGAGTTTTCCTGAGAAGATGTTCGCCGTCCAAGTTATTGCCGGGCATGCATATATTGTCTAGTAAATTGTATACATAAAAAAGGTAACATTTACGTACTTTTCATGTTACCTTGGTTACTTATTTTTTTGCTTTTTTTCACATTTTTATGTCAATTTTCCTTGAAGAAGGCACCAGGTTATGGTGCCGAAACATTGGGTTTTAATAAAAAATACAGAACATAAAGAAGAATTACTTCAACAATGGCCGATTCACCAAATGTGTAGCGGAAAGGTCTGAATGCAGTGACAGTAGATGTTACTTAGATCCTTGATATCAGTTCTGAAGTTTACAGCTTTCTTGTCTGAAATAATTAATAGATAAATACTTCAATAATTCTTAATAATTTTTGAAACCTTTCTCATTGTCCTATTTCTTTCTGCATCCGTTGTACAACTGAATTGTTTTCAATCTCACATTTGTTCATAAACAAAGTGATATATATTCTACGCGTACAGCATAATTCCATGTTAAACTTGGAAACGTAATAAATATGTCACTAATAACAGGTTTGCTTCCATCTATATACTTACCTTTACCTTGAACTGCTACAGAACTCTTAGAACATAATAGCACACATGGTTAATTGAAAGAACGATTTAACTAAAGATGACTAAATATGTACATGAATACTTGGAAGACATTGAAGATTTTGTAAGGCAGAATTGGTCAAGTTTCCATAATGATCAAAAAGGCATTTTAAATAAGACTTCATGGATTTTTACAGTAATGTCCACATTAATAAACACTCGTAAAATTTTAAACGGTTCGTTATAATGTTTACTCAGAAAAAAAAATTGACTCTTTTGCTTGGCCTTCAATCTTCAGAGTTTTGTTCGTCGCCGTAAAGACAAGATAAGGTAACTTTTATTAGAATGAAAAGGTTGATTAAATAAAACTCTAGGAGTAGTTCTTTCTTCGCGATTATTTTGTAGAATATAATCTCGACTGGTTTAGGTTTTTTAGAAAACCATCACCAGGAACGGAGAAAAACAGAGGTACAGACTAGCGTTAGATACACGATGAAATTGGCATTATTCTAGGAGAGAATTTTCCCACAACCATTGACAGAAAACACATTTTTGCGGGACGTGACTGTCTTATACTTTTGAAGGCATCTTGTTGACTGTATTACAATGTTTAAACATATTTTGGTTATCTTTTAACTGAAATTTTCAAAATATGTTAGATTTTATCATTTGGACGATTTATAAATAATTTATAATAGTCATTTATGTATTAAGAACGTAAGGAAGCTTTTATGGCCTGCGGCGGGATTTTGAGCCCGAGGCGTAAGCCGAGGGATAAAAACACGTCAAAGGCCATAAAAGCAAGTTACGCTCGTGGTACATACAAAACTTTATGAACATTTTCAAATTATGATTGTTAGAAAAATTGTATCGAAAAGAATTTGTCCTCATACATCCAGTATCTAGTGTTGCTATGAAAGCGGAGAACAACAGTTTATTGTTTGTTTATTAGTTATGACACTTGAGTTTTATTTTGTGTATCTCCGTACTTTCCATATAAATATCACAAAATTAATTTTCATTTTTCATTAAAGAATAAAAAAATTTTCGATTTTTAATAAAAACGTTTCATGTTGCCTGTTTATATTGTTTATATTGTAGGTTATAATTTGGTTTGGCGTGCTATAAAATGAGTTTATGTCAAAGAAATTCGTGTATAATTGTCAAATTATGATACGTCCTTGCATTAACATAATTTATATTGTATACTTCGGTAAGTTGAAGTAATTTTGTAAATGCTATTTCTCAAACTATGTAAAGCTTTGTAGAAGATACTGAAGATGGTCGCATATAATACCGAAACGTCTATTTAATAAAAGAATAGTTATTGGAACTTGAAGGCCTTATTTCCTTCTACAACTATATCCAGTAAAACAGTCGACACTGACAGAAAAATCAAAATGTAATTTGTTAAGTTTGATAAATGTTTCGTTTATCATTTACCTGTAAAATCAATGTATTTGGAATGAATTGGTAAATATGCAATTAAATTTTAATAAAAATGTTGCAATTGACTATTATGCATGAATAATTCAACATTATTGCGAATAATGAATAATTATTTTAAAAAATAATAACGGATTTTCAAGCATTTAACAGAAATTAATCCCTAAATGCCCATTATGAAAATGCAATATTTTATTACAAATACAGTAGAAAATCACTTTTTTAAAAATAATTATGAACATTTATGCGACTATAGAACTGAAAATAATTTTGATAAAAGCGAATATTTATAAATCTACACCAGCTGCGGAGCTGTTCCAATGAAAACACGTAATCGTAATCCTCTTTTGGTATTATTTCAATAAATATTTTCTGCTGATGGATAACCAGAGCGACAAATAAATCAGGAGAATTTATTGCTCTTCTAATCGGATCCAGCTGGGATATTAATTTTAATTGGTAATCTGTAAATTGCTGCGTATTTCGTTGTATAATAATGATGTATTATTTCACACTGATTGAGGTTTATCGAATTTTTTTTCAATTCAAATGCTAATTAAAAGGAATATTGATTTGCAGTAAATTAATGAAATGATTGTGATAATGGATATTTGCATTAATGTACATTCATTCCCATTATACTAATTACCAATTTAGGGAAACTTGCATACATTGTTTCAAATGTTAGTCTCCATTTACACCTTATTGTAAGAGGCACGAAAATGAATAGGTACCTACATAGAAGTAAGAGGAAGGAGCCTGTTTCACATTTTTCAAAAACTATTTTAAATGAAAGTTTATGGAATGATTTTCTTAGTAATAATTTTTATTTTAATAATTTGTTGTTATTTGTGGAAATAATTAAATAAAAAGACTGACGTCCTGAAAACTACCCCCCACTCCTGTGACGTAGAAGCACATACATTACATCACTAATAGCCAATAGGAAAATAGTTCCATTACCTACGTTTATTCATATTATTTATGTAAATAAACGTAGGCTAAAGTTTGTCACATGGTAATAACAAAATCTTTTAATTTGACATTTGACGCTGACATTGCTCAATATAAATGAATAATAAAGTAATAATGGCTAATTCAAATTACACTCAAGCTAAATCGGACAATTAACCGAAGGTCGATAGCTGGATGATGGCTGAATTTATATCAGAACGATTGTTTTACTGCTACCGAAATAAGAGGTGTTAAAGAGTTGAGGTAAAATAAAATATAAAAATTGAATTTATTATATAAATTGATAATATATTTTACTTTAAAGTTCTGGTCGTGATTCTTATTTGACACTTATTTAACAACTTTGACAATACACTTGACACCTTAGAACCGCTGAAGATGTATGTACTCTGACGTCACATTCTGTTTCTGATCACGTGACTTATTCAAAATTTTATCCAAATTTCAAAAATTAATTGTAAAATATCTAAAGGATATTTCGTGATATTTTCATCTTTTCAAATTGAATATTTAGAAATCATATAAAAATTCTTGCAACAGCCCTATTGCAATATAATTTCGTCAATTCGAATTCTTCTGTTAATACCAACTATGTTGATCCATTTTTTTACCCCTTGCTAAAAGAGGTAGGTATTGGATTAATCGCACATCCAGATTTTAGTGAATAGCCACTTTTAAGGTCACTAGAATCCGATTTTAACATTTTTACAATGATGTGTGCTTGTGTGTGTGTGTGTCTGGATGTTGGAGGAACGGTTTCACAAATTGTATAAGACTAAAGACCAATTTAACTACGTATTCCTTAATCTGACATTAATGGGAAGAGCTGAAAAAGTTTTGGTAACAATTGGATAACCAGAAGTAGTAGTTTCTTAAAGAAATGTTCTAAATATTATTTTTTGGAAATTTGTGTTGTTACAAATATAAAATACTCTCTCTGATTCATTGATCCTGTTTATTTTATCTTCTATAGGATTAAAGATAGAGAATTATTTATAAATAAATAAAATAATCCGTTGCAATGAATTTCACAGCCCAAATAAGTCCATGAAAATCAGTTGAAAAATTAAAATGTTTGTAACTGACAGAAAAATATCAGTGTCAAAAATCTAAACACATTATTAAAGGCTTTATTATTAACCAATAAAATAATAAAACTTAAATGTTTCTACTTCTTAATCTTCACCTTGTTAATTAAAATGTATACTTATAGAATCAGATTGCGCGTCAATTGTCAAATTTGAACCAATTTTTTTCTATAATTGCTATGAACTATTTTAACATTTGAATGGCATGCTAATATATTTATTAATATCTACCTGTTGTTTAAATCCAATTCATATCTATTTCCTATTAGTGATAACAAGCATTAAGCAATAGATCAAATTAAAAATATTCTAGATAATGATTAAGACATCATAACTATAATAATTTAGATCAGATCGCTGGTCGCTAAACTAACATCTTGTTCCAGACCAATGCTTTTAATCATTGCATTGCATGAATCGTTACTCAACAAAATAAATCATTAATTACAATTCAATCATAAATTAAAATCGATGACGAAAATTTCGTGCAATCATTACAACATGAAGGAACATTATTAGAGCAGAATTTTACCAAGAAAGATTATATTTATTTAAATGAATCTGATGATCTGAAAATATCTCTGAATCTTTTTGCAAATTTCCGTTGAGGATGGTAACTATATGATGAATGTGAAAGCTACAGTTCCGTGTAACGTTTTGGTCCAAATATATGTTTAAACCATATTATCTATTGTAGAGGTGATACAAAAATCAAACATTTATCTTAAGAAATATGTGCATTTGTGCATAAAATATTTTGTATTACAAATCAGAAACAATGTAAAGAAAATTATGTAGTGACCACATAATTTATGGTTTTACTATTTTTTTGTTTATCATCATTCCTTTCGATACAATCACTGCAGAACACCGTCGAGGCATTAATTTAATTAACTTGTAATACTGTCTTGTGGTGTGATACATTTTGCCATTAATTTCCTAAATGGTTCCATAATTCAGGCTTGTTTTTTCTTTTAAAATGCCTATTTTTAACTTTTGTCTTAAATGATTTATTGGATTTAAAACCGGAGATTGGGGTGTCAGACAAGAATTCAGAGTTTTGTTGACCTAAAAATTATTTCACTTTTTTCGAAGTATATGTATATGTATATAGTATATGTATTGAAAGTTAATCTCTTTATAATTCTTTATCTCTATATTTATTAAACATGAGAGAAAATGTACTGCGTTTTTTCAAGAAAAACTGTTAAGAACAAATAAGGGAACTTCCGGTTGACCAGTTATAACCAAAATCTAATCAACTCTTTAAATGGATGTAAAGAAGAGGAATACGAAAGGAAAGAATTATAATATTTAGAATTATTGTAGTATTGGAGTTATCGTCGGAGAAAAATTTGTGTCTCTCTCTCTCTCTCTCTCACACACACACACACACACACACACACACATACACACACACATACAGACATACAGACATCATCGTAAAATTAGTAAAATTTTGCAAAATTTTAGTAATATCCATTTTAAGATTGGTGTTGTACTTATAATAAATTTATTCCTTATACGGACTGATCAAAAATAAATTATACAGTTCGCAATACAATTCGGGAGATCTTTTTATTCCACAGTTTACACAACACTAGGTGAAAGCGGAAATTCTATTTGACATGTCATTTTGACAATAAATACAAATAGGTTATATCAGAGGTGGAGCCTGACAGCAAATAGGATTTTCAGCGATTGAAATGCTTTAGATTATTGCTTATGTGTAAAGTAAGAAATAAAACAACAAACATTTTAATAAAAGATTGCAAATATACCCAAATTTAAATTTTTAAATGTCACTGGGTGTTATATGAAATCAAAAATTTAAATCACTTCTTTCATATTTTTTACCCATTGAAGGACATATTCTCAACATTCACAACTCATTCTCTCTCTCTCTCTCTCTCTCTCTCTCTGTCTCTCAGTTGGGGGTTCCCCGCTTTACAATAACCTCAACTAATCATATTTCAGCGCTGCCGCTTGGCGGCGCTGTATGCACTGACTCGCATTATTCCCGCTTGAGTTATATGTAAAGTTCCGCTAACTTGCCGAGGAGGCTCTGAATCGGTAATGTCTCCGCTCAACTATTATTAAATGTGCACTACGTTCGAGTACGAGGACTCCATACGCTTTACACCACGCTGTGAACCCAGAAGAACTAGAGGGGGTAATGTTCAAGGAATGTTGTTGCATTTTAATCGCAGTTTACCATAAATTTATTACCATGTGTTGGATCTACTATTTGGAGGGAAATTGCTCTTCTATTCACGTTAAATATCAATGAGAGGAACTATAATTATTATCTATTTAGTTTTAGAATACAATATCTTATTACAATAGATAGATGTGATGTATTTAGATATTTTGGGATTACACTATAATAAAAATTTGTTTCCTTAAATCTACATTGACGGTCGAGAAATTATTTCCAAAGTTTTCAACAAAATGGGGTTCCTGCAACATTTTGCAGCGACACACAATCAACAGGCAGCAACAGAATCATGATTAAGGTATAAATTAAATACCGAAACGTCGATGAAAAAGAAATTGTTTCCTTAAATCTGCATTGACGGTCGAGAAATTATTTCCAAAATATAGAATAATCTAATGTTATACATCGCAGAGGCAGAGGCTAGGGCTGTGTCGGATGTTGCACTTTCATGACCCTCATATCTAAATTCTAAATTTATATGCCCTAAATCTGCATAGTTATTATTTAGGATTTTAGGAATTAGATTTTAGGGTTTTGCAGGAGCAGACTATGCCTTGAAGTTGACGCGTACTAATTGAACAAATCATGTTCGTTGCTATAATTTGTACAAAACGTCAAATTTACTGTCAAAGAATAGCTTTTTAGCTTCTATTTTATGAAATATAATATGAATATTTACTCTCAAGCATCAAGTTGAATCGAATTGTATAATTCATTTTTGTTGTTCTAAAGTGTTGCCGAACAAACCAATGGATATCACTAGTGTGCCATTCGGAGTTGTATTTATGTGAATAAGACCAAAATCCTAAATACTAAATGGCAAAATGCGACATCGGACACAGCCTAAGACAGTCAGGAAACCAGTTGACAAATTCAAATGTTTATAACCTAGTTTGTAAATGACAGATGTCCGTGTCCAAAATCAACAGTTTTAGTGACATTCTCAAACCTTTTTCTGGGAAGTACATTTAATCTTTCTTATTGTTTTATTAATTAATTATTTAAAATTCTAGATAAAATGCATATATCCATCAGAAATACCGCCAATCTAGTTAATAAATTGGAAGAATCTCTGATATTTAGGAACTTCCTCATACAATGGAAAAATAGATATAATTAGAATTGTATGTGTGTAGAAGACATGTTAAATACAATATTTAGGTAAAGTTCTGTAATGTTTTGTTATAAAACGACGGTTTGATAGCGAAGTGCAACACAATACTTGTAAAACATAAAATGGAAATAGCGAGAGGTATTGTGCTGGCCACAACAGATTTTTAAAACTACCAAAGCTTCATGCATGACAATGCATACGTCCAAAGTTATGCATCATTGAAATCATTAAGTTATAATAAACAATAACAAAAATATAATTTCAAATACAACACATGTCATCATAGATTTAAATGTTTTATGACAGGTGGCACCATATGTAAAATCCACCCACACAGTCATTCAAATTCTTTAGTTTTTCCAGTGCAGACGCCTTCTTTAGGGGGCCTGTTTTTTATAAGCCCCCAAATACTCATATAAATAATACATGGTAAAAACTTTGCACCGACAGGTATGGTTTGGAATGTGTAAGATCGCTCGATCGAAAAATCAATAATAATGATCATGCGCAGTAAATCAAATTATTTTTTAATGAACGGTGCTTGAGCGTGACTATTTTAATGAGCGATGAGTGACAATAAAAAATCAATAAATATAACTTATAATTATTTGAGTATACGTGAAGATATATAATTTAAATTAAATATAATAATAATCCTTTCTTCACAAATTATATTTTATTATCAATATGGATTATTAGGATTATTATTATATTTAATTTAAATCAATAAATATGTTACAAATAATGAGCGCCAGTGGATCACATTGAAATTTAGGTGATGAAGTGTTTGTTTTGGGGCATTAAATTTTAAGGGCCATATTACGTAGGATTTTTCTAAAAGGTCTTAATTGTTATCCGGTGGTTTAAATTTTTTGTAGCTATAGTTAAAACTTTTTCATGCGTACACTTACGTAACATTCTCTTTACAATCAAATAATATTACTACCATGTTTATATCTCTACCGATTTTAGAATTATTGCCCCTAAAGTCAATATACCCCACATTGAGATAAAAACTTCAAAATTTTCAAAAATCTAATTTTTATATATCCACATACTTCTTCATGTACTGAAGAAAAATTTGAAGTTTTTATCTAAATGTGGGGTATATTGACTTTTGGGGCAATAATTCAAAGATGTGTAGAGATATAAACTTGGTAGTATTATTATTTGATTGTAAAGAGAATGTTACGTAAGTGTACGCATGAAAAAGATTTAATAAACATTTACTCAACGTATGGAAGTTTTCTTAATTCAAAAATCTTAAATACATTACCAACCATAGCTACAAAAAAATTCAACCACCGGATAACAATTAAGACTTTTTAGAAAAATTCTACGTAATATGGCCCTTAAAACTTAAAGTCCCAAAACGACCACTTCATCAACAAACCTTGCCTGATTTGTAAAAACAGCTGTACGATCAATCAGCTTCTTAATAAATAGTTTTGTGTTCTCGTAATTACGCAGAAAACGCCTTGTGCAGTGTAGATAAAATATTTTTTTGACGTAGTGCAAGTTGTTATACCAGGAATAGACTATGATGGAAATAAAACAACTTTTTACATGTAGCTCGCATGAATTTATTGAAGTCTTTTGATTGATTCTACCTACATGACAGCCCGGTAATTGCGCTTTGAAGTACACGAAAGGACTTCGCAGTAAATTTGGAATACATCGAACCCTGCAGTTTAATACCTTCTAAATGAATCGTTTAAATATCAGTAATTAATGTGCTTAGTACATGTTCCCATAATAAATAACATATATTATAAATACATGCATAATTTTATTGGTCGAGTTCAAAGCTTGGTGCGGTTGACAGAATAATGTTTTACGGGATTTTTTATGAAGTAACAACATCAGTCTGTTCTGCTTTTATGTGATATTACAAATCATTTCAGTCGTAAAATAATATTGTCTCAGTCGAACATATTTTTCTCAACCACTAAACACACTCGTAGAAATTCCATGAAAGGATTTGGCATCGTAAAATTTTGAGGCCTAAGTTTTTATTTTTCTGCTTTAAATAGATTTAGTGGTTCCAAAGCAAGCCATCACAAATCAGATTGCCATTGTTTTCTATAAACAACTCTAACAAACAAGCCCAGCTGTAAAGCTGATGAATTTTCCGACGGCGGGGAGCTATCCGAAAAGAATGAAAACATAAAAGACAAAAGGGGAATTTTAAAATAATTTCTCTGTGTGATCGTAAAGACACAACATGCTTGGAAATAGTGCTAAGCTATTTAAAACAAGATAATTTTAACATATTTTAGTAGTTGTAAACATAAATTCATTAAAAAGTTAGTGGTGTGTAAATTTTAAAATAAAATAAATTATTTTCAAAAGTTTACAAGTAGAAGTTCCATTTTTAAGTTCTTTTTTGAAAATAGCTCCTCAACAATAAAGTTCCATTATGACCTTCAAATTTAACTTGCATATCTTATAAGTTCCGCAAATTTTTTATACAGTGTGTTAAAAAAAATCGTAACTCGTAGTAAGCTATATGAACAAAAAAAGTTGTCAACTTGAAAGAATTAATTAAATGTGAATTTGACACGAGAATTTGCCAAAAGAATCGTAGTTTAATTACAAACTTGATACAAAGATGAGTAATAAACATTAAAAAATGTGCAACTATACGAAGAATTTTGATTCTGTTTATCTATATCATATATATTTTGTTTCATTTCTATATTTTTGTCATTGTTGCATTTTAAATGTTTTTACAAGCTACTACCTATATTTTTACCTCCCGCTACTCTAGGTAAGGGAGGTATAGGGATCGTGCTGAAAATCACATATAGGGATTTCAGTGAATAAGCACGTTTTGATGACCCCAGAATCCGATTTTATCATTTTTAAAATGATACCTGTATGTATGTATGTGTGTGTGTGTGTGTGTGTGTGTGTGTGTGTGTGTGTGTGTGTGTGTGTGTGTGTGTGTGGATCGTGTGGACACGATTACTCAAATACTACTATCAATCAGAAAATTTTGAAATTTTGTATACTCATTCTATTCTAATGTAGGAAGAGCTCATTAGTTTTTAGAGCATATCGGATAACCGGAAGTATCATTTATACAAGCTTTTAACAGTTTTTATTGTAAAAAATTCATTAAATATAATATTTTAGCAACTTTTACCACTACAAATTGAATATAATGGCACAATCTTCAATTCTACGATAATAGCATTTAGTAAATAACTTTAAATATTAAATTATAAAATAATTTAACACTTTGCCTCTGCTTCAAACAAAAACAATACTTTAATAACAAATTTAACATATTTAAACAAATGTCACTGTCATGAAGCAATTAGATTAAAATTAATAATGAAACCGTGTTAAGAAGAATTTAGTAGTTTATTAAATATGATTCTAATTAAGGTTTGTAAAAATAATATATTTTCCATCATACATATATATTAGATAAACAGGATAATTCGATTTAAGTTTGATGTTTGCAGCATTATATATCAAATAGCTCTCAATAAGAACGTGATTTCAAAGTTCAAATAATAGTTTGCAACTACACATTGACGAAATGGATCATGTACGGCGAAGAATTTACACAAATTGCGTTTTAGAGCATAAGTAAGTTGGTGCTGATTTTGACAGTAATGTGTGTTTGACGATTTTTCCTTAATTAATGATCCAAAACTTCGCAAAGTTGGTATTTGGTCACAGATTTTTCAGGAAAAATATAAAATATAATCCAAAATTTTGTATTACAAACGTTTCTCTTTATTGGAACAAGAAAGAAGATTTTGTTTACAAACGATCAATCGGAAGTGATACTTTACTTAAAGCTCATTGCTATTTTAAACATGGAATTGGCGGGAGGTCATGTACTGGCCACATCAGATTTTTAAATTATAATACACAGATTGCTACATTTTTATTTTGCAATATTGATCTAATACCTCCAATCCCTATGTTTTACAAGTTCAAATCACATATACTTCCTAATTTGCTTCGGGTTCCCAAAAAATAAGGCCTTACTGATATTATTGAAAGTTACTCTGGATTACTCCTCGTACATTCTATCGAAATCCAGTGGGAGAAGTTTGCAACCGAATTAATGATCTAGAATATGAGGAAATTTGAAGCTGTAGCATTAAATTTATGTACGAAACTGGAATTGGCTAAAATTGAATGTTCAGTTTAGATCCCTTATCTATAATTTACATTTCTGTGCAATTTCCTTCACAAGTCTTATTGCTCCTTATCTGAAATTCGATTTTGGAAAATGTCTGTATTCGCGCGCGTTATAGACATTTCGTTTATTTATATTTGCGATAAAGAAAACCATTTAAGTTTGCTACAGGTATCTCCTTCGATATTAATTAAGTTTCTTGCTTAATTAGCACACTGTAGCATGAAGTTAGCAAACAATCTCATAAGTTTAAAGCTGAACAAAACCTTCGTTTTCATTACTTTACCATACCCTTTCACAAGTTTGGTTCTAGTGCAAACAAATTACTAATTTTGCAAAATTAAGTGAAAATATTCACCAACTACTTTTGTTAAACAAATTTTAATACGAATAAATTATTAAAATATAAAATTAACATAGAAATAATACTACAATTCAAATTTATTTAATACGGTTATAAACTATAAAATTAAATTTAATTTATGACAATATTACAACAATGAGTAACTACTATAACCTAGTAAATCACAGAACATGTAGTAAAACATACACACATAAAATATAATTTATTTTGCTCTCGTAAACGCCATGAATCTGATAACAAATTTTATGCAATTGAAATTTAATATGTTCGTATGAATTACGAATAATATGTTATTTTATGATCATAACATTATAGTATAGTGCGAATAAACCAATGATACTGTGTTTCATTAATTTTTAAATATATTTTTGATATTTTGTTCAGTTTCTTCACCAGCAGAATATATACATAGGTATAGGCTAGAGTTCGAAAACCGTTTAATATGTGAAAATAGTTGTTTCCAAATTATTTTTCATTTATATATTTAGTGCGAAATTTTTTGCACTGAGAGCGTAACTCGTTCTCCATTTTTTGTGCGCGCACTAAATGAGATTTATGTGTTTCATTTATACTTTTATAATCGTATAATCTTCAATTCTACGATAATAGCATTTAGTAAATAACTTTAAATATAAAATTATAAAATATTTATTTCTGTACATCATCTTGTCTATGCGACTATGCGTCAAACAAACACATAAAATTTTAGTAACAATTTTGACATATTTAAACAAATATCACTGTCAAGAAACAATTACATTAAAATTAATAATAAAACCGAGTTAACGAGATTGTATTGATTGTAATGAAATTAAGGTTTGTAAAGATAATATTTTTCATCATATAAATATTAGATGTACAGGATGAGCCGATTTAAGTTTACTATGTCTGCAGCATTATAAATCAAACAGCTGTTAATAAGCACGTTATCAAAATGTTAAATATTACTTTACAATTACACATTAACGAAATGGATCATGTAAAACAATAGATATATGCAAAGGAACTTAATGTACAGTATGTCCCCGGATTGAGTTTACAAAAGGAAAAAAATTCTTATTTTTGATTTTACAATAAAATGCCAAAGGAAGAAAAATTTTTGCTTGAATTAAAACGCATGTTTCAGTTATTAAAACTTTTAATTAAAGCAATGTTCTTTTATTATAACGTTTTTTCGTTGTTTTTCCTTTTATAAACTCAATCCGGGGACATACTGTAGATTGCAGGATTAGTAAAATTTTTATTTAAATTAATAAAAATTAAATAGCGGGAGGTACAGTGTTGACCACATCAGATTTTTTTTATAAATACATAAATAAATAAAATAAATATGTCATCACGGAATATTACCCATTTCTGTGTGTGCCAGTATCTACAACACATACAGACATCGGTAATGATGACGATATATTTTATAAATACATAACTAACTTTATTGAAAAGTTACTAGAGAAATTCTGGTTTAGTTCTTGGGCTACTTTCTGTTGTATTATTCTTGTGACATTTACGAATAAAACATAAAAATTATCTCATTTAATAATATAAAGTAAGATGAATTTTTATCTTATTTGTATATTATTTGTTGCTCTCAGGAATTCACTTACAAGTATGTAGGATCATTTATGATTAATTTTCATTTTAAAAATATAGGACGCATTATTTTTCATTACTCTATTTAAAACTTTAGTAGATAGTTTATAAACTAAACACTATATTTAAATTTCGAAGAATGTTAGAAACAGATTGCCAGTACGTGATTACAGCCCATAGTTTAATAGATTCCTTTCGAACAAAGCAACTTGTTAAAAATTCTAGTCTTCATCTTTGAAATTCATCAAAAATAAAAAGAACACCAAACAGAAAAGAACATAAAGTATGGGTGAGCGTAATCGAGACTCATATATCAATTATAATAGCCGCCATAGCAATGACATTGTCTGAACTCTCACGGTTTTTAGGTCACAACTCACTGTTGTAGATCCACAGCGACATATCAGCGCTCCGTCCATATTGGAGCAGATCAGCATTGGAGATCTAACGCATGAACAATAATTGCGGATACCCGGTTCATTCGTATGCGAACGACAAATGTTTACAGCGCACGTAAATCGGAGAAAAAACGCCGGAGGAATAAATTTGTTAGTATATTGTTTCTACTTTCCCATGGATGTATGTCTGTCGATGTACGTTTGTTAATCACTGCTTTGTTATTGGACAGTTGATCGGTGTGTCTTCTTTGTCAGTAAGTTGTAACAGTAAGAATGGAATCCTACAATTTGTAGGTACTGACGTTCAAGAATGAAAAACAACAAAATGTACCCGTATACTATAACTAAGACATAAAACATGTGTGACAGTGTGACATCTAATTGTTGGCATTTATATTTTTACCTTCTGTTACCTTTTAAGTAAGGAAGTCTTTGGTCAGTTTTTAATGAATAAGCACGTTTTAGCGTCCCTATAATGCAAAAAAAAATTGGAGCGCGATGCAATGTCATGATATTAGAAAAACGACATATGAATACTTACAATTTCTACTAAATTATAAACATGTTTAACAGTGTATATTTTGTTACAGGTGAGTACAGAGACCACTTCTTTTCTTCCAAACAACAGAGGGTGAACCGTAAGTAAAATATAAAATAACTACGAAACAACAATTATCGAACCTAATAATACTTGTAATACTATCTGTTCTTGAGTTCTTGTTAATAATACTGTTGTCTGTATTTTATGCACTACATTGAATATACATGATCCCCTCCGCAGTACCCTGATTTCATCCCTATTGAGAATTTATGGCCGGAACTAAATAGGAGACTCCCCGTAAAAATTATTTTCTACTATTTAGAAATTCCGATCGAATCTGACTGAAGAATGGACATTAATTCCACCTTCCATATCAACTAATTTAATAAAATCAATGCCTAAACTACTGGAATCTGTAATTAAAGTGAATGAGTATCCCACTAAATATTAAAATAGTAATATTGACTATAAATATATGAATAATTTAGTTTCTCAATTTTTGTATATAATTTGTTTTCAGCACTATTTCATAATAGTTATTTACATTCGAGTGCGTGTAAGTTGTATTTTACAGCGCGACAACTTTGTTTAAGGCACGAGCCGTTAAGGCGAGGGCCTTATTAGTTGAAGCGCTGTAAAATACTTCACGCACGAGAATTGTATCAAACTTTTGGCCGACGATAATGAAAATCACTTTTTTTAATGAAATAGTTTAAAATACTGGGGTTAAGTTAATTCCCAAATTTAATTTTACTTACCTTCTTTAGAGTTCTTCTTCTAGCGAATAATAGAAGTTGTTTATGCGATCGGTGACTATGTCGGTAACGGCAGATTTTTATAATAATGACAGATGTCGCTACCGTGATTTTGGTTTCTATAAATTAGTTTTAAATATAGGAAATGCTAAAGTAAAAAAAATAACTTACGTAGGTAGTACTTTTTTACATGAACTTTATTATAGTAAAAATGATTTCTTTTATAAATGCCCATAAACGTCCAGTGTATTTTGATTATTTTACCACATAGTTAGACAAGTTACAACACAGTAAGCGTAAAAAGTAGGTTACACTTGCTGTGTATACAATTGTAAAGTTCCCATTACACTTCAGGAGGACAAAAAGTAAATTAAACATTTTGAAAATCTTATGACTATCATTTGATTCTAAAATATCGAAAGAAGACTATGATTAATTTTTTTAATGAATTTCTTTTCTGGAAACCTTTTTTATTTTACACACTGATAAAAGTAAAGTGTACGAATAATTTTGTGAACCATTGTAAATGATAACCTAAGATACCTATTCAGAATTGTTCCGTGTACACACCTCCTCAGTAATTAAATTAGAAATTGCTGTTACCTTTCCACAAATTTCACACGTTTCCATTGAAATCCATAAAGTTCTTGGAAGCCACTGACAGGAAGGGAATTATTAATTCCGGATATACGCATCACAAAGCCAATTTTGTTTGTAACTAAATTTCACTGAAGAAGAGACGAGGAGAAGGAAGGTAAAGTAATCCACAGTGGTTCGGTTGCTGTTACTATTACAGTAGGAGTACTCTCTCGTACACAGGTACGACAAATTTAATTTTCATGTCTGCCAGAATTCAGCCTTCCCTTTCGTTGCTACGTAATTGGAAATCTAGTTAGGATGTTAACGTGGAATTTCTTTAATAAATAAGTACAACAAAGCTATGCCAAGCTAGGTTTTTCGCATGAGGGACCGTGTCAGGAAGTTTCATTAACTTGGGCTCTACGAATAGTTTGCTGAGTTTAATGTAGTAGAGTTTTTCTTCAAGGACTTTATGCAGAAGTTTTCTTACCTTGATGCAAAAGAGGATAATCTAATTGAAAGATTACCTGGCCGGGGAATATAAAAAAGTTAGATTGCTGAAAATTTATTTAACTAGATAGAACTGTAGATATTGAAGAAAAATGAAATAGGAAGCAAATATAAGGTTACCTACTTTTGGAAGTTGTTTTATACCGTGAGTATTTTTACCTCTCGCTAAGAGAGGTATTGGATTCATGCTAAAATTCGCATATCCAGATTTTATTGAATAAGCACGATTTAAGGTCCCTACAATCCGATTATAACATTTTTAAAATGATGTCTGTGTGTGTGTGTGTGTGGATGTGTGTATGTGTGTGTGTGTGTGTGTATGTATGTATGTATGTCTGGATGTTGTAGTCACGATTCCTCAAAAACTATAAGACTTAGAAAATATTTAACTGCAGTTTCCTCAATCTGACATTCCTGGGAAGAGCTGAAAAGGTTTTGGTAACAATTGAACAACCGGAAGTAGTAGTTTCTTAGAAAAAATCTTCTAAATATAATTTTTTGGGAGTTTTTTTTATTAAATATTGAAGAACATAAAATTCTCCCTCTAATACTATTATTATATTATATCTTGTATAGGTTTAGAGATAAAGACTCTATAATTTATAGAGTAAACTAATCGCAGAGGCCAAGGCACTAAGGAAACCAGTTGACAAATTCCAATGTTTATAACATGACACATGTCATTGTCAAATATCAACAGTTTTAGTGACATTCTGATAGATTTTTCTGGGAAGTATATTTAATTTTTCTTATTGTTTTATTAAATATTTGAAATTATAGGTAAAATTGTGGTAAAATGCATATATCCATCAGAAATACCGCCAATCTGGTTAATGAATTGGAAGAATCTGTGACATTTAGAAACTTCCTCATACAATAAAAAAATAGATATAATTAGAATTATATGTGTGCAGAAGACATGTTAAATACAATAAAAAAACATTATTTGGGTAAAGTTCTGTAATTTTTTGTTATAAAACGACGGTTCGATAGCGAAGTGCAATACAATACTTATATAACACCTAATATAGAAATAACGAGAGGTCTTGTGCTGGCCTCAACAGATTTTTTAATGTGAAACATTGGGTTTATCTTATCCATGGTTACGACTTGACATTTGATTAACAGCAATGTATTTGCCCGTTCCATTTAAAATGAAACGTAGGGAACGAATTTGACATTTGATAAGACGTCAATAGAGGTTAATTTTGTTTAAATAATTATACCTGCATTCTAAATTAAAATTAGTTGTAGAAAAAATATAGTGTGCGCCTTGTGCCCGACTGGTGTTCTGACACGGCTAAATATCTTACAATATTTAAATATAATTCGAAAATTTTCTTTCAAAACATTACGTCTATCGTCTTTCATAATCCTAAATTATGGAGTGGAAAATTAAAATACGTACAATGTAAACCGTAGAAAATAGATGCAAACATCAAAGAGTCAATAAATAGGTTTGTTCGCGGTAGCGATCCCGGACTAGTTTGAGCATCACACGCATGCTCAGTTTCGATTTAATCGTTCGCGGTACGATTCTGACTGATAACTCCGTGTTCGCGGGACATTATGGACTGGTACATGATTGGTTACGTACTAATCAGACCAGTCCGAAAATTGGAGCAAGTACTATAAATCAGGGACTAATTGCGTGTATTCAGTGCATACTTTTCTGTGTTTAATTTCGTTTATTTTAACAATTTCACAAATTTTAAATTAATAAATATTTGAAGATAAATTCATAATATTGCCTCCATTTCAGTTCAAAACTATATAATATTTTCATTCAGATACATAACATACATAACCTCAAATGTCAAAACGAGCGTTCGCGGTAGAAATCCCAAATCAATCTCGGATTACGCATGCTTTTTTCACGATTTATGAATTAGTACGGAACAAATACGAAATAAGTTTGGGATCCGTCAGGGATTGTTACCGCGAACAAACCTATTAGTATCTAACCACAATAACCTATAAAATCTGACATCTTATGAAAAAGGACAGAAGATGTTAACCGGCAAAACCGAGGAAAAATCATGGTTGCGTTGGTGCGCTTTGGTTGCAACCATTTTAACTGGAACCATGATTCATAAATGTACAATTTTTACCATTTGATATTATTGGAACACTTTTGGTTAACCACAGTTAAAATTTGTTATTTTTGGAATATACCCTAAATTAGGAAAGTGTTAGTAACATAACCGTTCCATTCCTTCCGATATCCCTTTTACATTCCATCTTCCATATCTCTCGAGTATTCATCATCTCCCAGCCTTGCATAATCGCTTGCGAAGAGCGAAAAATCTTTCTCACCGGACTGCTGCCGGCTCAGCTGACGAGCTCTTCGGAGTTGCCTTCACCGGTATCAGATGCACGAATCGCGGTGAACTACGGTCGCGATCACGTCATCGTCATCGGCTAACTGCCCTGCAGCACGATACGGTTATGCTATGCTCTGGACCCGCATCATCACCAGATAACAACCAGCACCAACGGACTCATTTGCATTCTTATTTTCGCCAACGCGGAGCAGAGCTGATTTATGTATAAGATACGAATATTTAGTGTAAAATGGGAAAAGATGGTGAAGATTCAAGATATAGTTGTCATTTTGGTTTTATTGGATGATGTGATATGGTTTTCTTTTGTATATTTTATGGCGTAACATAAAATTTGTCATATTTTTCCAAATAAATATATCATCACGGCATATTACCCATTTCTGGGTGTGCCAGTACCATCGATCTTTAAACTAATAGATGCAGCGTACGAGCAAAACGCTTGTCCCGCCATAACGGTGCAGACACAGTATTTCTATCCTTCAACAGTACGGAAGTTAAGAAAACGCGGCAAAATAAAATAATTGATTTCTCCGTAACTTGTTATACTTGGTGCATAATCGCTGAGAGTATAGATTTAATTTTTTTGTGCATAATTAGTTTTATTATATATTTTTAATACAATATATTATATACATATTATATTATAGGGGACAAGTAATAATTAATAAGAACTTACATATGAAATGACACAGCTGAACCGCGTACGTACTGCTCACTGTACGAAATACACCGTTTCCCCATTATTTTGTTGCATACACACCTCACAACACATATACGTATATATTGTCAGAAATAATTGTAAATGTTCTCCAAAAAAGTAAATAATACACAGTCACGAAGCGTCAAATGTAGCTTTTGACAACTATTTAGTGATAGGGAGATGTTTACATATGGCTGAGAAAGAGGTACAATGAGTACGAAGGCATGCGCAGTGTACTTAAACTGAGAACTTCCGTACTGTGGAAGGACAGAATATATATCTCTATCCTTTTATGTTGGAGCAATATTCTAACAATAAATGAATAGGAGACACTTGGTCCATTAGTTTAAAGGTCGATGGCCAGTACCTACAACACATGTAGACATCGGTAATGATGACGATATATTTTGCCATGTGGGCGCTTACCAGGCATCACCTCTCGGGCACTCATAGCTGGTGTGGACAGTGCACCACAGGGGTTACTTTTGTGCCATTAAAAATTGAAAATAATTGGCGCCTGTCGGGATCGAACCCGGTTCCCCCGGGTTCGCGACCAGAGACTCAAGCACGCGGCCACGGGAACCCATAAGGACAAAGCATATATTTTTACCTGTCGCATATCCAGATTTTAGTGAATAAGTACGTTTTAAGGTCACTAGAATCCGACGTTGGCATTTTTACAATGATGTGTGTGTGTGTGTGTGTGTGTGTGTGTGTGTGTGTGTGTGTGTGTGTGAGTGTATGTGTGGATATTGTATACAAGGTTTTTCAATTTCTATAAGATTAAAGACCAATTTAATTACGTATTCCTTAATCTGACATTAATGGAAAGAGCTGAAAAGGTTTTGGTAACAATTGCACATCCGGAAGTAGTAGTTTATAGGAATGACGAATTCAGATAATTTTGGTACCCGGGTACCCGAAACAACTACTCGGATAGTACCCTTTACCCGATACCCTTTAATTACCCGTTATCCTTTATGTAAATATACATAATTCGTTAATTTGTTAATTACCAGTTACCCTTATATTAGCAGTTTACTTTTTAATAAAATACATTATTATTATTTACATATATTTATTAAATAAAAAGTAATACAAATAAATAATATACTGTATCTCCATAAAAAACTTAACATAAATTATATTAATTACCTATGGTATGGTAATAAAAAGTTCTTTTTTAGATATAATCTTTCCGGCACCAGAAAACTGTTCGGGTAATTAAAGAGTATCGGGTAATTAACGGGCAGCGGGTATATTTCGGGTAATGGGGTAAGAAATTATATACCCGGGTACATTATTATCGGGTAGGTTCCGAGTACCCGGGTACCCATCGTCATTCCTAGTAGTTTCTTAACAAAAATCTTTTAAATATTATTTTTTGGAAATTTATGTTATTACAAATATTAAAAAATATAAAATGCATTGAACATTTTTATTATATCGTCTATAGATTTAGAGATAGACTGAATTATAAGTAATTATATGTATGTAAAATAATCCATGAATCAATCTAGTTTTTTTTATTTTTATTACATTCTATTCTTTACATTTCAATTTATTCTCTGAACAAGTTTCCTCTTCTCTTCTAAATGTTCGAGATTCCTCCAATTCATTGACTTTTTCTCATAACTTTTGTTAAATACGTTAAGCATAACTCGCAGTGGATAAGTAAGTATTGAAATACAAAGCTGTATGTTTACACGTAACAAATACTTAAATTCCATCAACTTCTCTCACAATTCCATTTACCGTTCTTGCTATCGATGCACGTTTATGCACCCGATCAAACGCCCATGCAAACACAATCACGAACGTAACACCGCATTCTAGTTTAATTAAGGTAATGCCCCACAGATCCTTCTTGAGCTCCCAAGCCGTGAAGCCAGCTACAGATAGATTTGCAGCTGCACTGAGCATGCGCAAGCGCCATATTGCATACAAAGACAATGAAATGCAGCTCCGGAGCGATTGTTTAGCGTTTTGAATGCAATTATACGCAGGATATTAAATGGAAAGTTAGGATTGTAGTTTGCGGATACTACATGGATGGAATTCTGAATGAAATGTGTAGTTTTAGACTGTTTTTAGTGTGTATATTTCAAGTGGAATTATTACGGTGAGTAAAGTTTATGCGCTATACAGTTTGCATAAAAGTAATTGAATTGTGTTCGAATATTGAGTTGTAAAGTGAGAACTTTTTCAATTATGAAAATTGAAACCAGATCTTGTCGTTAACTAATAGTATTTCGTAAAGAACGAAGTTATAGAAAGAACATTAGTTTTTCTTTTTACCTTTCGTCACCTTTAGCTGACTAGATGATGTTTGTATGTATGTGTGTGTATGTGTGTGTGTTTGTGTGTGTGTATGTGTGTGTGTGAGTGAGTGAGTGTGTGTGTGTGAGTGAGTGTGTGTGTGTGTGTGTGACAAAAATTTCTCCGACAAGAACTTCAATACTGCAGTTCTAAAAATTATAATTCTTTCGTATTCCTCTTCTTTACATCCATACGAAGAGCTGTTTTGATTTTGTTTATAATTTATCAACCGGAAGTTTTCTTATTAGAAGTTCTTAACAGTTTTCCTTGAAAAAACACATAAATATCATTTTTGACATTTTATATGATTATCAATATGGAAGAATATCTTGTTGGTTGTATTTGTTTTCCTTCATATTCAATAGGTTAAAGAATTATAAACAGATTAACTTTAAATCAGCCAATTTTGCTATAATCATGGAAACAGCTGTTTTTATTCAAATAATTCTGATTAACAGATGTCAGTGTTAAGTACAATAGTGTAAAAATAGTTATTTTCGTTACAAGTTATGAAAAATACGAAATATCATGCGAGTGTAAATTGACGCACGACGCGTAGTGGAGTGCAAGTCAATACACACAAGCTAAGATATTTGTATTTCATACAATTTATGAACATTATTTTTTAGATGAGCATAAATAAATTTTACTTTTTTGTTCAAAACTGAAATTTAGGTTCAAACGTACGGACAGTTGACAAATGAATAATGTGTACAATGTATATATGTCATATAGCCAGAACTGATAACTGGATCACTCTTTTATCATCCTACTTATCAAATAGAAATCAGTATGTATTCATTGATGGTTATAAATCTAATTACTTTATCGCTACTTCTGGTGTACCACAAGGCAGTATCTTAGGCCCCATCCTTTTCTCTTTCTTCATCAATGACATCATAGATACATTAACTTTTAGTAAAGGTTTGCTTTATGCTGATGATTTTAAATTATATGCCGTAATTAATGATATTGAAGATTGCATTAACGTACAAAAAGATTTACAACGTATAGTGGAGTGGTCTTATAATAATAAATTATTTTTCAATTCGAATAAATGCGAAATAGTGACTTTCACTAGAAAGACAAATTATATTATATTTAACTATACCATGGGGACTACATATTTATCTAGACAAACATCTAAAGAGGATCTGGGAGTATTATTTGATATGAAACTTACTTTTCGATTACATCAAGTTAATGTTATTAATAAAGCCTGTAGAACCTTAGGGTTTATTCTTAGAATTACATACAATTTTAAAAATGTGGAATCTTTAAAAATTTTGTTTTTATCATTAGTAAGAAGTAAATTAGAGTATGCTAGTCTTATTTGGTTTCCTTTCTACAGTTCTCATGTATTAACTCTTGAAAATGTGCAATTTAAATTCTTAAAGCACTGCTTTTATCGTATTAATGCGATATGGCCCAAGTTTGAGTACAACATTTTACTGTCTCTTTTCAATATAGAATCTTTACATGATCGCCATCTTAAACAACAAATTACATTTCTGTATAAAGTAGTAAATAATTTTATTGAAGTACCACATATTCTACAACAATTAAATTTTTATGTTCGGCCATTTAATTCTCGAACCTGCTCAACTTTCCTCTGTCATCCAGCTAAAACAAATTTTTATCTACACTCACCTATTAATTCAATGTGTAATACCTACAATAAATATTGTCTGGATCTAGATTTATCTGTTTCTCAGAATCAGCTTAGGAATATTCTAAATACAGTTATTTAACTAATTATTATATTCTTATATTTATCTAGTTTTCTATAATTATTCTTATTTATATTTGCGATATGCTTTTTATATTGTATTTTATTCTGTAATTGGGGTTTGGCCCTGTAGAATAAATAAATAAATAAATAAATAAATAAATAAATAAATAATGACATAGTAACCTAGCAACCGTGTCAACTTTTACGATATGAAATATATCGTAACACTAATGTCATAAGTTCAACTTTCAGTGTTAGGATACTACGTTGATATGTTATACTTATCACAATGGTCGTCTAAAAAATATATATCATCACGGCATATTACCCATTTCTGAGTGTGCCACAATGTGCTTTATCGCAGATATCGGTAATGATGATGACATATTTGTACCATGCGGACGCTTACCAGGCGTTACCTCACGGGCACTCATTGCTGACGTGGAGAGTGCACCATAGGGGTCACTTTTGTGCCATTTAAAATTCGAAATATTTGGCGTCCATCGGAATCGAACCCGGTTCTCCAGGTTCGCGACCAGACACTCAGGCACGCAATAGTGTAACTTTCTTTTCCAACGAACTTTCGGTGTGGAATTTGTAGAAAATAGCATATGTTCGTGTTACAATTTTATTGGATGTATAGAATCTTTTCTAAGGAACTTTTGGTATGGAATTTGAACAAAATACATACAATTGGCGGAAGGTAATGTGTTGGCCTCATCAGATTTTTTTATGAAAAACATAAAGTACCAACTCGTAGTTGTTCTATTTATAATGGCAGTACACAGTACATGTTTCTTGACTATAAATTTTGCATGTTTTAATGCAACAGTAAGTGAAAAGTTAATAAGTTCCTACAACAAAATATCCAGCAATGCCATTAGTCCAAATTGTGTGACACAAGGATGCCAGCTGCAATTAGCACGTGAATTATAAACTCGATAATTAGAGACGAAAACAGATAACTTCGATTGTCACCATTGCAAACTTTAGTGACTCATTCTTAATGTACATCAGCATAGATGCACTAATAGGTAACTTATTAAATTTGTAAAGCAACAGTACGTTTATAGATCTTCTCAATGACGTTAATAAGTGAAATAAACAGTTGTACCTATTCTTTCAAACAAATTGTTCATTGCGAAGAAATTTTTTGTGAAAAATTGCTGGATTTCGTCGGGATTTGAACCCAGGACCTTTGCGATGCTCTACGAACTAAGCCATGAAATGCCTTTGCAGTCAACATATTTTTCACCTACTTTTGTATTTTGTAGTATGACACTAGTGCAGACAAACTTCTTACGTTCCCCCACTACTTTTAAGATTGCTAAGTTTATTTCTTTCTATCTGCTTTTATATGTGTTTGTCCTTGTTTAAAGCATAAGGGGAAAACTCGGCCCGTGATGTGAAGCAAATTGTTGGAGTGAGAGAGGAGATGTGTGCAGTAGAGGGGGAACATATTCTCCTAACACTTTCTCCTCCATAGTCTATCGTTCCGATTTCTAAAATAAGCGGCAAAAAGGGGTTCAGTAGAAATCAAATCACAGCTAAACTAAAAGATATAATTTAGATTTTTTTTCACAGACTTACTACTAAAGGTGGGCGCTATGGGGGTGACCCAAACATTTTTTGTATAAAGTACAGTTATTGTGTTAAAAATAAATTTTAAAATAGCCATTTTTATGATGTTTTTTGAACTAAATTTAAATGCAATAAATTTAATAATTATGCAAAATAATTGATCAGCCCCATGCATGAACTATGTATCCCCACCATGGTACTAGCCGCCCGTTCCCTGCTTGTCCTAATGTTAGCTAGACTGGTCGTCAGAATTTCTTTTTGAACCTAGCTTTGCGTTTGGTATACATACAAGGCGTTCACAAAATAAAAACTAAGTATCTGTGTAATATTTTCTATTTAAAATGAGTTTTAGTATAAAATGCATATAAATAGAAAATATTTTTAATTTATTTTTCATTTTCCTTACTTCTGGGTGTGCGAAGAACACCTTGAACACTATGACGCTACGCCTTGGGCGTTAGTCTAGTGGCGCCAATAATCTTTGCATGTGAAACCTGGCTTTATTCGAAGTACCTTCTCCTCATTTATAAACTATTTAAAAAATTATAATAATAATAATAATAATAACCTTTTACTAACTGTTAGTTCCGCTTGGAAAGAGCTGGAACAATAGTGTTATGATTTTTACCACAAGTTAATTATTGTTATAAATATATCATTACCTACATGCTATCCACCAGTGGGAGTTGACAGAGAAATGAAATTAACACTTACGTTTGCTCGAAACAATGTTCTAGTAAATTTATTGTTTATATAAATAAAGAACATGTATCGTATTTGTATTACTGTAATCTGATACAAGACATAAATTATTGTTCTATGTCTTGTTCATGCCTACATTTGCCTGCTTTAAAAATTCAAATGTCTTTTTTAGTAGTATGTTATATTAAGTAGGTAGAGCACAGTAAATATTTTTATGGATTTAATAACTTGCTCTGAATCATGAAGTTTTACGACAAAATTCTTCTGATAACAATTCTGTAATAAATTTTGCAGAGAACGCGACAAGATTTATTGCTTATTTCAAGAATATACAAACAGCGTAGAATTATAAACAAATTGTTAACGTACATCTACACACTAAGTGATTGTTTTCAAAAATTTATATTAATCGGAATACATATTATTATAGGTTGTATGTGTCATTTCCTTTTCAATTTCCTAGCTAATTAACATCCCTAATTTAGTATACCAATAAATATACAATATAAACTTGCCTTAAACTGTAAAACCTATAATTTTGAATTAGGATAACAATATAAAGAAGTTTGTCATAATAATAAAATATTCACATGTACAAGTTATTAAAATTCTAATTTAATATGACATTAATGTTCTTGTCCTCTTATCAAAACAAATAAATTCGAAACTTAGGTAAAATATGTCATTTCCGTAATTTAATGACATTCAACGTATTCTCGCCTACTTAATAGTTTTTATGGTGTTAAAAATGGATAAAAATTATATATCTCTACCCATTTTTGAATTATTGCCTAAGTGTCTGGTCGCGAACCTGGGGAACCGGGTTCGATCCCGACAGACGACAAATATTTCCAATTTTAAATGGCACAAAAGTGACCCTTGTGGTGCACTCTCCACGCCAGCTATGAGTGCCCGTGAGGTGACGCCTGGTAAGCGCCCGCACGGTAAAATATATCGTCATCATTACCGATGTCTACATGTGCTGTAGATACTGGCACACCCAGAAATGGGTAATATGCCGATATATTTATTTATTTTTCCAAATAAGGACAAAGCATACACTTACGTACATTGTCTTTACAATCAAATAATATTACTACTAAGTATATATCTCTACCCATTTTTGAATTATTGCCGCAAAAGTCAATATACCCCACATTTAGATAAAAACTTCAAAATTATCAAAAATCTAATTTTTATGTATCTAGACACTTTTCAATGCGCTGATTCCAAATTTTGAAACCGCAGGACGATATCTCTTTTCGTTCTCGAGATATTTAGATTTAAAGTTTTTCTCAAAATTGCCCATTTTTGGGTAATAACCCAAAAATGGGCCGAGATATGAATTTGGCGATATCACCATTCGATTCTACAGACAAAAATACATAAGTATAGTAATTTTCATAATTTTTCTCCAACCGGTTAATTTTTTATGAATAAAAGTTTGAAAACCCCTGAAAATGTCCAAAATCTGAAAAAATCCAAAGGGGTACCCCTTACGATTTTTGCGATTTTTGGCCATTTTCAGTTATTTTGCTTTAGTGATTGTATGCGGTGTTCAAAAATTCTGAAAATTGGTGTACTTATGTAATTTTGCCCGTAGAATCGAATGGTGTTGTTGCCAAATTCGTATCTCGACCCATTTTTGGGTTAATACCCAAAAATGGGCAATTTTGAGAAAAACTTTGAATCTAAATATCTCGAGAACGAAACGAGATATGGACCTGCGGTTTCAAAATTTGGAATCAGCGCATTGAGAAGTATCTAGATACATACAAATTAGATTTTTGAAATTTTTGAAGTTTTTATCTAAATGTGGGGTATATTGAATTTTGGGGCAATAATTCAAAAATGGGTAGAAATAGAAACTTGGTAGTAATATTATTTGATTGTAAAGAGAATGGTACGTAAGTGTACGCATTTTTAGAGTATTTGAACAACTGTGTGAATTTTTAGAAATAAAAATGGATAAATATTACATAAAAGTTACTTGGAAAAGATTCTATATATCCAATAATATTATAATAAGAACTCATACTATTTTCTACAAATTCCATACCAAAAGTTCCTTTGAAAAGATTCTATAAATCCAATAAAATTATAACATAAACAAACACTATATAAATTGCACTTGACAATTCCTTCTTTCTTCTTCAACTTTTAGACTGTTGTTGACATGTCACTCATGTCAGTATGATAATGACATTACCGTACAGATACTGTTATTAATTATTTACCAGCCTACTTTTTTATAAGTATACAAAGGCTTAATATCCTGGAGCCGGTAAAAGATATTGGATTATAGTGTGAAGAAGTACACAAAAAACGTTTAGATTACAAAGTCACTTCATTTTGTTATATCTTGAAGCATACTATACCTACCTTAGATATGATCAGAATAAAACTCTAGTAAGTTAACGCGTAATTCATTCCTAGGTAATATTTCTTAGCGAATCTAAAAAAAATCTGAATAATAATTAATTCTCCAATCACTAAATCGAGTGCATTCCAATTATCATATTTATTCAAGCGTATCGAATCTTCCGATCCGGAAAAGAATTGCGCCTTTGCCTTTCTGTTTTGCTTGTTTTATTAAACCGTAAGTAGCGCAGATGTAAAGGGCCGCTTCTCGTTAACCCGCAAAATACTGCCCGCTTTGAATCCGACTTAGTTTCTAATTACGTGTGTTAACGGAAATTAACCTAGGTTTACGATAAAATCTTCCTGATTATTTCCGCTTGTATCTGCAAAGCATCTTGATTCACTATAGCTCGAATTAACATTCCGTATTTCGCGGTAAATTAGATTACGATGAGTTTAAAAACAATGTTGGAGGATAGCGTATCGCTAAATGAAACACGCTATTACCCTATATTTTTCCTGCAAGGAAGCAGAATTTTGCAATTTCCAAGAAGATAGTCTTAATCTTGTAAGTGGATCAGTTTAATTATGGTGAAGAATGTTTGGTATTAACAACCGGATGTTTTAAAATTAGAAAATTTGTATGCTTTGCAAAAGTATAGTAATTTTTTTATATGTAAATTATTAGCGAACTAATTTTAAATGAATAGAATGATTGATGATACCACTAAATATAGTAAAAGCGTGCTTGTAAAATGATATGTGTTAGATATCAAATATATTTAAATATAATTAAATATGACAAGTATAACTAACTTCATTCATTTTTTGTATATATAGTAAGGTCAATAAAACTACTGTTTTATTATTATCACATAATAATTATAAATTGGCATATTTTATCAGTGTCAAATAAGATGTAAACCAATTAATTCAGATTTAGATTCAGTGCCGTTGAAAGATTTGTTTTTATCTGCCAACTATTATTGGAAAAGATATGAAACTAAAATACAAATGCGAATAAAAAGTGCACATTTGATTGAGAAAAAATGTTTATAGCCAATCTTTTAATTTGGGTTAGAAGTTTTAATTAACAGTTAAATACAAAAGAATCTGATGTGGACAACACAAAACCTCCCGCAATTTAATTTTTATTAATTAAAATACATACCTACGTATTTATTAATGCTGCAGACTGTTCCATTGCATATAACTATTGCTTTATTTACTATTTTCTTTTTAAAATAACACTGTTATTAATTTGAATTAATTAGTTTTTTGACAGTGACTTAATTTTTATTAATTTAAATACATACCTACATATTTACTTATGCTGCAAACTATATAAGTTCCTTTGCATATAACATATAACTATTGCTTTATTTACTATTTTCTTTTTAAAATGTCATTATTGCCAATTTGAAATGATAGGTTCTTTGACAGTGATATATACTTGTAAGTTACATTCATTTGAAATATGAACTGTATGTAACAAAGGAATTGTGTTTATCTTAGGCATAGGGATTTATAAGAAATACTGATTTTTGAATTTATCTGTAAATGTATTAATGTATACCTGTAGAAAATTCAATAATTTTTAATTTTCATATTGACAAAATGCGAAAAAGTGGCATTTAATGGTATTTTTTGAAGAAAAACCATTATGAGCTGCAGATAAAGTGCCATTTCCGCTTATCCGATTTACACCAAAATCTAATGGCATCTTTTCATATTAGAACAGGGTAGAAATATTTAATGAGGTCCCGTGGCCGCGTGCCTAAGTGTCTAATCGCGAACCTGGCCAAACCAGGTTCGATCCCGACAGACGCCAAATATACCCAATTTTAAATGGCACAATAGTGACTCCTGTGGTGCAATCTCCACGCCAGCTATGAGTTTCCGTGAGGTGACGCCTGGTAAGCGCCCACACGGTAAAATATATTGTCATCATTACCGATATCTACATGTGTTGTAGATACTAGCACACCCAAAAATGGGTAATATGCCGTGATGATATATTTATTTATTTATTTTAGAAATATTTAATTATTATATTTCAATTTTCGAAATCTCAAAAGTGGAAGGACTTCTATTGTGTCGATTTATTATACGAGATACTAGTACAACGTAAAATGAATAACAGAACCTAATAATAACTACACTGCAGATTCTTCTCGTTAAATATTCTTTAAAATATTCGAGGAATTCTCTTTAGAGCTGTTAATTGTCGTCCTCCAAAATTAAATTCCCACTATCAAATTAACTAGTTAGCCAGTCATCAGAGAAACACTCAAACAAAACAGTTTTTCCAGTGAGTGCGCTCTGGCTAGTGCACAAAGGATCTATTCACAGTTCTACACGACTTCCTAGTTTATATAAGGCCGCTTACTCAGAATACCAGTGCCCGAAATACAAGGACGAAGTCGTAGTCACTTACCAAGTACATGTTCCATCCAGCGAACCAAACACAAACTCCTTCAAACAGAACACTCCGACCAGCTGCAAAACAAACGAATATGGGTTATGGAGTTAAGTTAGTGGTCATATTATGATACGTGTGCAACTGTCTGAAACAGCTAGGAAATTTCATACAGCTAACCTTTTAGTTTAATAAGAGTAACAATGGAATTGTCTTCTCAACGTTTTCGTGAAATTTTAAAGATTGTAATAAATTAATTGCATACAAAATTTTCGTCTAGTGGGTATACAATCTGCATTTTCTGTTAATCGTGTATTTATGGGCTTTATTTATATATAGAAAATCGTTTACTTATGATTTTACGATCAATAGAAAAATATTGTAGCTTACATGTGTGTCAACTGGAGAATAATTCTCTATACCATTAACTTTTCGATTATTAATCGCAATAAACTTGATAATTAAATAAATATTAAAAGCCAAAAAAATGAAGTATTTTTTTATTCAATTTTGACGTTTTAAACTGTCATTATTAACTCCATAGCAACATCTACAAGTAACAATTTTTTCACAAGTGAATTAAATTTTTTTAAATTACTCTCACATTTTTTTTAATTCACTCTGCAACAAATAATGTATTTAAAATAACATCAGATACGAAATTAACACTTGCCATAGTATTTATCAGACATTATCAGCCATTTTCATTATTTTTCGCGACACAAATGACAGACAATAAATCTTTTTAAATAGATGATTTGACATCTATCATCGACGATTGTCATGCACAGTCTACTAAGTGATTAGTTTTTTGTTTTGTCAAAATTAAATATTATAATGGTTTTTATTATTATTACGTCAAAATTGAATAAAATATTGTACAAACCACGTGAGCTAAGGTAATGTTTATTCACTCGAAGAAATTAACTCAGTCGCCCTTACGGGCTCGTGAGCTAAACTTTCTTCTCATGAATAAACATTACCTTAGCTCACTTGGTGTGTAAATATCTATTATATTTGTATTTTACCTACGAGTCTAATTTTAAATATTTAATTAATAAAACAATAAAAATGAATAAATGTATCTATACTAAAACTGTTGATTTTTGATACTGACATTCTGACATTTACCTGTTAATCAGAAACTATGTTACAAACATTTGAATTTATGAATTGGTTTCCTTGGTGTTGTTTATTCCAAGTGCGATTTATTACATCGTATTATTCTTCTTTATTTCTGAATTTATAGAAGATATAATAAATAATGTATTATAATGTAATACAATAGTTTTTATATGATATTCCTATTTGTTT
Source organism: Ophonus ardosiacus (assembly GCA_943142095.1). NCBI lineage: Eukaryota > Metazoa > Arthropoda > Insecta > Coleoptera > Carabidae > Ophonus > Ophonus ardosiacus. Next base: position 1,762,085 of record OW964832.1, on the reverse strand, counting down.
TACTCAAAAACGCTGATAAGGTCAATTTTCGAAATGATTATATTCCTTTTTTTTCTAAATTTGTTTTATTTGCTTAATAACTCTGAAAATAGGTATAATTATGTTGTTACATTCGTAGAATTGGTTGATAATTTTCCCAAGTTGATGAAAAGTATATAAATTCATAAAAATAGTATTTTTTCTTAAATTTTGAACTTTTGAGATAGGTAACAACTGAAAGTGTTTGTCATTTGTTGTGCACTCAAAAATTCTAATTCTAATCTTTTATTCTATGAGGAAGTTCCTATATGTTAGAGATTCTTCCAATTCATTCGAGATATTAGGGGTATTTCTTATGGATATATGCATTTTGCCTATTATTTTAAATATTTACATCAGAATGAAAATATATCTACCCTACCAAATATGCAGTAATAAAGACAAAGTAAATCGTGAATGGAAATATGATGAATAAACTGTAAAATAAATGAATAGTCTTTTAATGGGTACTTTATATTGATTTGTAATATTCACCCATAGTTGATTTCATGATTAATTGGCCGTTTGATAAAAAAAAACTGTCCACTGAACATGCTTCATATTGAAATAAATAGTTAGCGATAAAGCGACAACAAATTTCATGACATTTTATCATTAATTATTGTTTTGACGTCCTGAAAAAATAAATATCCAACGTTTCATCAGATTGCAAAGTATATTATAAAATAATGTAAATTTAAAAATATATACAAATACAAACCATTAACTTATAATTTTTAAATATGAAAATGAGGTAGTTGGTGCTTGATGAAACATTTAAAAATAAGTAAATAAAAAAGAAAGTTCTAGATTATTTTTTGAGTGACGGCCGTTTCGTTCTAGCGGACATTATCAGACGAAGTACATTTAAAAAAATTTGTTGTGGCCAGCACAAGACCTTCCGTCAATTTGATGTATTTTGTACAAATCCCATACCAAAAGTTTATTAAAAAAGATTCTATATATCCAGTAAAATTGTAACACGAACATAATACAATGCAAATTCCATACAGAAAGTTCATTGCAAATATTCTATAAATCCAATAAAATGATCACGTAAATATACACTATGTATACTCATATATAAATACTCCAAAAATGCGTACACTTACGTAACATTCTCTTTACAATTAAATAATATTACTACCAAGTTTATATCTCTACCCATCGTTGAATTATTGCCCCAAAAGTCAATTTTTATGTATCTACATAGATACTTCTCAATGCACTGATTCCAAATTTTGAAACCGCAGGTCGATATCTCGTTTCGTTCTCGAGATATTTAGATTTGAAGTTTTGCTCAAAACTGCCTCCTTTGGGTATTAACCCAAAAATAGTATAGCAATTTTCATAATTTTTGTCCGATCTGTTCATTTTTTATGAATAATAGCTTAAAAACCCCTGAAAATGGCCAAAATTTGAAACAATCGTAAGGGGTACACCTTAGATTTTTGCGATCTTTGGCCATTTTAGGTTAGAGATTGTATGCGGGGTTCAAAAATTCTGAAAACTGGTGTACTTATGTAAGTTTGCCCGTAGAATCGAATGGTGCTGTCACCAAATTCATATCTCGACCCATTTTTGGGTTATATTACCCAAAAATAGGCAGTTTTGAGCAAAACTTTGAATCTAAATATATCGAGGACGAAAAACGATATCGACCTGCGGTTTTAAAATTTGGAATCAGCGCATTGAGAAGTAACTACTTTGGGGCATAATTTATAAATGGGTAGAGATATAAACTTAGTAGTAATATTATTTGCTTGTAAAGAGAACGTTACGCAAGTGTACGCATTTTTAGAGTATTTGAACGATTGTGTGAATTACACAAAGTTTGACAGTGAAGTATTTGTAACATCTGTTTGTTTGCTGACAATCATTTTCTTGGATTTGATGGCTTTCCTTATTTCAAGGTTTTCTAATAAATTCTTTCTTAGTCCTGGATTTTTTCCAGACAAAACTACTGGTGCTTAAACTTACTATTACCTACTAAAATATTTTGCTTCATGAGAAAATAGACAGAAATATCAGTAAAAGAAGAATCATATGACGTTTTAATTATTTCCAGTAAATCTATTTCTTAGGTACTGGAGGTAAAAAAAGGTTTACATCTTCTGTGCTATGTAATCTGAAGAAACCAGTTTTTCAGTAGTCTTTTTTTGTTTGAGAACTGCAGACGACGTAGAAATAAGACATATCAATTAAACCTCATTTTAATTAGAAGGCGTCGAACAAATTTGTTTATCACTTATAGAGTTTGGAATTCACTCTGGTAGAAATGCGTTTCCCACATGCAATCTTTACGGCATCTAATTACAAAACGATTCGCGAACATAGTCGCCAATGAAATCCGTACCGAATTATCAATTGCGAAATAATACCCAGTGTGCAGGTCGAAAAAGCAATTTCCATAGTCGAGCGGGCTCAATTATCCGCATTTAGCCGACGAGCGATTATCTAATTTAGCCGCCATAATTAGTCCATTATCTATTAGCTGCGAACGGGCCTTGCATCGCTAAAACTCCAATTACTAACTGGTAACACGCTGCAGTTATGCTAGGTGATTAGTATGAAACTTGCGTTCGAGAAAACAGAGTAATCTGTTTAAGATGATGTGTCGTTGGAACGCCTCCCATAGGGGCTCTGCACATCATGTGAACATCGTGGAAAACTTATTATCTTATTATATTCCTAATATGTGCATCAAAATTTAATTTTCTTGATGTGAGTATAACTTGTGAATTCTAATAGTGCCACTTACTTACCCGCACTGCTATGTTACCACTAGAATTTCCTTTTCATTTTCAGTAGCTTTACTACTTCATTATTTACTGAAATCAAATATTATTTACTCTAATCGAAAACAATATTGAAACATAAATGTATTCCCAGTGTTCAAGTTTTATTTTATCTATCACCGTGGAATAAATCAGACCATTCCTGTGTCCGATGTCGCATTTTGGCATTTAGTATTTAGGATTTAAGTCTTCTTCACATAAATATAACTCCGAATGACACACTAGTGGATATCTATTGGTTTGTATGGCAACACTTTAAAAAAACAAAAATTAATTATACAATTCGATTCAATTTGACGCTTGAGAGTAAATGTTAATATTATATTTCATAAAATAGAAGCTAAGAAACTATTCTTTGAGTAAATTTGACGTTTTGTACAAATTAAAGCAACGAACATGATTTGTTTAATTTGTACGCGTCAACTTCAAAGCATAGTGTTCTCCTGCAAAATCCTGAAATCTAATTCCTAAAATCCTAAATAATGACTAGATTTAGGGTATATAAATTTAGGATTTAGATATTAGGGTGATAAAAGTGCAACATTGGGTACAACCCATATTAGACTTATTTAGGTATGTAATATCCTAATGAGTACAGTAATGACATTCTAGTATGGTAATAATTTCATTAAAGCACTAAATGGGATAACAAGGCTATTGCATATCTAAAATGAGTGCGGTATGGTATACGGGGATGTCAAATTTTGTAAGATATTCGTGGGATACTACATTATTAACGCAGTATTGGGTGTATTCTAAACATAATCCGTTACATGTAAACGGACCGTTAAAAAAATTAGCGAATCAAGTATATTGACATATAACAAAATCCAAGTTTTTGTTATATGTCAATCTACTTGATTCGCTAAATTTTTTAACGGTCCGTTTACATGTAACGGGTTGTGTTTAGAATACACCCATATGTGAACTAATGATCTAACAATAAATTATACCTGCATATTCATTCAAAAAGAGCGAAAAATTAGATCAAAAAAGTATATTTTAAGTAGAAAATAATTAAAATTAAAGCCTGTTTTACATTTTAGTCGGAAAAAAGTATAACAAGTAAATAAAAAAATGTTCTTGATTTGTTTCACAAAATTTTAATGAGTGACGACCACTTCGTCCTCGAAGACATCAACAGCCTGAGTATATTTAAGAAAATTGCACAACAAAATTGTTGAAAAAATTTATTGCAAAAGTAATGAAATCATTCTTAATCCCATAGGTCATTATCAAATCACATACCAAATTTAACAAACAAAATTTCGAAAAACATAGTTAAACATGACGTAAAAACAATAGTAGCAAATATAGCTAATTTAGGAAAAAAATTAACCAACAATAAAGATATTCCCGGTAAATCAGAGTTAATCGGAGTCTATCAAATAAATTGTGAAGACTGTAATGCTTTATACATAGGTTAAAGTGATAGAAATTTTAAAACTAGATAGACAAACATAAAAATCTATCCAAACACAATTACACTCCACCGATTTTTCCACTCATTGCATAGAACAAAACCATAATTTTGACCGTGACTTCAAAGTACTCCATTCTGCACAAACCCTCAGCTGTAATGAAACATCTCCCACTTCGAATATATTATTATTTTTAGTGAATGCAACTTTCCTCATTCTTAGCCTATAACTTGATTGCGGAATCTTGTGATAAGAGTTATTCGGCTAATTACTTTCGGATATGTTGTTCGACATTCCTGGCTGGCCTGGAAGGGTGCAGGGCGTTTTGCTCAGCAATAAAGTTTCCAGAAATAGCGTAGGTCCGCCGCAAGTTGTTAACAGCCGGCTTCGACATATTGATGTTTGTATTTTTGGTGATGGAACATATGGAAGACATTCACAATCGTTAACTTGTGAACTTTGCCTGGGTTGACACGGATGACACTGTCAGGATGTCGTAGATTATTTAGTTTTGCAAGCTGCATGATTTATAACTTGCTAAATTATTTTTAGACTGCTCACTGACAAATATCATGTTCAGTGACAGAACAGCCCTAGAAGAGTATTGCAAGAAGCACCACAATAGTTAAGACGAAATTCTGATCAGATATTTTGACTTTTTCTTTTCCAGTCGGTAGATTCAATCTGAGATACTTATATCGGATCAGAACATGTAGTCCTAATCCAAATGCTTTAATGCTATCGTTATCTAAATATTAGGCATTTATGAAAATTCTACCGGTAAATACCGCACCTACCGAATGTGTTCGAAAACTCAAGTTGTTAATGGTTACCGTGTTCGAAAATTGTACCATATCTACCAGATCCATCTACCGGATCGATGATTTGTGGATCGAGTAATTCAGCCGGTAAATGCGGTAAATGAAGAATATAACCCCAAAAAAGGTAGAGATGCCGGCGAAGTTGGAATCGGAAGTAGGTTTCAGAAGTTAATTATGATAATACAGAAGACGAGACGAAATAACGTTTAACTATGTCAAATCTGTTTCATCTTTCAACTGCTTTTCATAGGTTATAAATCTACCCTGTTTACCACTTGCGTTTTTAAAATATCTATCCCGGTAGCTGTAACCTGATGACCAGCTGTTTATCGATATATACCGGTAACAATTCACCGGTAGAGTTTTCGTAAATGCCTATTATGTCATATATAGAGAAACGCCAACTGATATAATATACTTGAACTCTTGGATATTGAATCACAAAATTTTTATTTAACTCCATTGTTTGTTTGTTTCTTAGTTATATTACAATATTTTCTTTTAAAGTTTGCTTTTGAAAGCAATATTTTGTTTGTATCATTTTCTTATTATTACATCATTTTACCACGCTTTTCTCTTTATATTTCCCTCTTATTAAAAGCATCTAGTTCGAGAGCAGAGCTAAATTCAATCTACACAAAAGTATTTTTTAAACAAAGCTGATAAATTCATTTTTAAAAATAGGTCGTGTTTCATGAATAAAGTATATACACACTGAATGAAATTTTATGAATATGTATACGGCTACAATATGTAAACTAAGAACAGTATTAATAGGTATCGCACAACGAAACGCATATAAATGAAGAAAACTAACTTTTTTCCACTATTTCTGTTCGAGACAGAGCTAGTATAATTTATTTTAACAATATTAAAAGTAACAGTCCTTTTTACCTTTCGTCACCTTTAGGTAAGGAAGGTATTGTTTTTGGTCAAAAAATTCGGTGGTGAGTTTTTAATGAATAAGCACGTTTTAGGGTCCCTACAATACGAATTTACTATTTTTAAGATGATGTATGTATGTATGTATATGTGTGTGTGTGTATGTGTGTCCGTGTGTGACAAATTTTTCTCCGACGATAACTTCAATACTACAATTCTAAAAATTCTTTTGTATTCCTCTTCTGTACATCCCTATGAAGAGTTGATTAGATTTTGGTTATAATTGATCCACCAGAAGTACCTTTATTTGAAGTTTTTAACAATTTTTCTTAAATTGTAATTGATAGAAATTGATAGAAAAATATTGATGTCAACAATCCAGATACATTACTCAAGGCTTTCTGGGAAGTACATTAAATATTTCTTATTTTATTATTAATTGAATATATAAAATTATAAATACATATATTTCATATATGCATGAGAAATACCGCAAATCTTGTCAATGAATTTGAAGAATCTCGAACATTTAGAAGAGTAGGAAGAAACTTATTTACAGAAATAATAATTAAAAAAACATAAAAATATATTAATAATAGATGTAATTAGAATTTTTGTATGTGTATTCGAAATGATAAATACAATATGTATTTACAGAGCCTAATATGGAAATGTCGAGAGATCTTGTGCTGGCTGCAACAGATTTGGTTATAATACCGACTATGAATAATTTAGGGCCGAAATTTTATTGGAAATCAAATCAATATATCTTTTGTACTTGATTAGATACAACCCTTATAAAAATATGTTTTTTTGCCCTCCTGAAGTGTAATGGGAACTTTACAATTGTATACACAGCAAGTGTAACCTACATTTTACGCTTACTATGTTGTAACTTGTCTAACTATGCGGCAAAATAATCAAAATACACTGGACGTTTATGTGCATTTAGAAAAGAAATCATCTTTACTATAATAAAGTTCATGTAAAAAAGGACTACCTACTTAAGTTATTTTTTACTTTAACATTTCCTATATTTAAAATTAATTTATATAAACCAAAATCACGGTAGCAACATCTGTCATTATTGTAAAAATCCGCCGTTGCCGACATAGTCACCGATCGATATACCTGTCAAATACGCGAGGCGAACATTGCTGAAATGTTAAATATCGACACCTACCTATTATTTATTACGAAGAAAAGATGAGCAAATAAATGAATTATCAGTCGTAAACAACGTCTATTATTACAGATAAATTTTCGCTAGAAGAAGTACTCTAATGAAGGTAAGTAAAATCAAATTTGGAAATTGACTTAACCCCAGTATTTTAAACTAACCCTTTTCAGAAGTACAACCTATCTCATTAAAAAAAAATGATTTTCATTATCGTCGGCTAAAAAATTTGATACAATTCTCGTGCGTGAAGTATTTTACACGCACTCGAATGTAAATAACTATTCTTCTATTCCGTTGAATGTAGGAACTCTAGCACATTTCACCAAGTGCTAAAAAACCAAATGTTGTGCCATTATGAATGGCAGTTTGATGTCTCTAAGAAACGCCTACACTAGCTTCATATAAACAAACAGACCCACAAAAATAACTTTATAAAAAGTGAGCAGCGACGCAGAGAAAAAACCTCGATGAATGAGGCTGCGCTCCCAGCGGAGACTCGCTGACTGACGTAAATTAACGCACGCGTTAATGGCTACGTTTTATGATATTTGTAGAACCTTTACACATTTCGTGGTTATTTATAATTCCCAGGATTTTGTGCACACATCAAGCTACCCATGCAAATTCAACTGTTGCTTTGTTTTGTTACTGTAATTAGTTTGCTTAAGCTGGAAGTTTTTATTGTTTATTTGCAAATACGTATGGTGTTAATGGATACAACTGACAATTATTAATTAATCTTGGGATTTTGTTTAATCATTCTTCCCATGAAATTGAATTTTTAGTTTGAGTTTGTAATTTATAGTTGTGAAGAAATATGTTTTATCACTTTTTACTGGAAAAATAATTTACATGAACTAATAATTTATGAAGTTGTCAGTTGGTCTCATTTGTAATGCTTAACAAGCTATTTTTATATCAGCGTTCTAAGAAAAATTTATGAATGCCGACAAGAAATGAAAAATGGAATCGTAATTTATTTTTATTGATATCTTTATTCACTTTATTTCATCCTTAATTGGAGCAAATTTATGCAGCTACAATACATGTAATTTTAATGAGCAATAAATGATTAATTTTATTAAAGAATAAAACTATTACAATGTTTATAATACGATATGTACAAAACGTTTTTTTTTTGCTGTCTAATGAAAATAAATGTTAAAAATTTTAAAAGTTAACATTCGGGCCTATTCTGTAACAAAGTTGTTAATTTTTAGCAACTGCTAAAAACGTCAAGTAAGAATGGATTCTACACTGAAAAATTGTTTTTTTTTGTTATTAAGTAAACATACTTGATTGGTTAAAATTTTATTAAAACGTCGTCACAGAGTTACAGAATAGATTCAATAAATAAATATGTCACAATTATGCACAAGAAGAGAAGATAAATCACTGAGGAGTATTATTTCGATGAAAACTATATTTTATAATTTCTGACTGGAAAAATTTGTTTGACATTTTATTTCAATACCATGGCTAACACTACAAAGAACTTTTATAAATAAATATATCATCACTGCATATTACCCATTTCTAAGTGTGCCACAATCTGCTTTATCGCAGATATCGGTAATGATGATGACATATTTGTACCGTGCGGGCGCTTACTAGGCGTCACCTCACGGCCACTCATTGCTGGCGTGGAGGGTGCACCACAGGGGTCACTTTTGTGCCGTTTAAAATTCGAAATATTTGGCATTAGTAGGGATCGAACCCGGTTCTCCAGGTTTGCGACCAGACACTCTAACACTCGGCCACGGGACCCCTTAAAAAGAAAAAAGAACTTTTATAAAATTTTAAATTCAATTTGCCTGGTTATCAAACATGCTAAAGGACAAGTGATTTTGGAATTGAAGATAGAATTTAATTATCTACATTTATTTGAAGCATTTTGTCTAAAATTATTAGGTCACTTTTGCTCTAGGAAAAACGCCTATGGCCCATTTTTCGTGTTACACACACACACACACACACACACACATATATATATATATATATATATATATATATATATATATATATATATATATAGGACGAGCTCCGTCGCACATCAGTTTGCCCACTTGCAAAATTTATTTATGACGACTTTACTAATAGAATTTGTAATAATAATTAAATAAATCTGTACTTTTTATTTAAAATGAAGATTTTTAAACATTATAACGTAATTTAAATTAAATTTTCAGCTAAAGATTAAAAATTTAACGGTATGACCGTAACAGAATTCGATATATTAATTTCAGATTATTTATCAATATAGGGTAACGTCGTTTTTTATTATAAATTACTCCTGTAATACTTTTAGACATTTTATTTAATAAAACCTCACAATCTTACGATTTAAATTCGTTAATTTTTTTCCGTATTGCCTGAATTGGTAAAACTAAACATAATTTCATTTTACAAAGAAACAATGAAATAATTAAGAAAACATATCTTGCTATGTGTCATTAACGACAAAATGTCCGTAATATTAATAAAAATTGGCGATAATTTATGTTAGTTATTATTTGTATCTAACTAAATTGAAATGAAATTAAAGCGAGTGAGTGAACTGATGTGCGACGGGACTCGTATTTATGCGACCAGCAAGATTATAGTAAATATATTATCTAAATAATTTCCAACTCTGTAGTTTCGCCTTTACAATCTAATTTCGTATTCATGGCAACGATGAACAAATAATGAATTCGCCATCAAATTATAAATATTCGCTAATTGAACTATCGTTAAACAGCAATGAATTAAAGCAAATAAGTCAATAGAATACTGGTAGCATAGCAATCAAACAAACGAGGAAAATAACCGCATCAAGCAAATTTCGTGAAATTGGAATCCACAGCCAAATAGAAAACAGCAGAACAACGCCATTATCAATTCAATTTCACTTCCAATTGACCCGTAACACGACATCACGTACAGGCATCCAAATCAATGGTCGCAAAACATAACCACAACGCGGAGTCTTAGCAACGCGCAGAGAACATAATTACATGTATACCTAGCATCTGCTCACGGATCCATTTCCTTAACGGTAAAAACTAAGACTAAGACTAAGACGTCTCCCTTACGAACGTGATTCAACAATATCCTCGGCTCTGGCAAACACAATATTTCCAATAAAGTCGGACGCAATTTAAATGGAGGAACTAGGAGCTTCGATTTTTCTGGCATGCCTTAGGTAACGGTTAAGCCAAATAGAAGTAATGCTAGATTAAGTTTTCGAATGAGATTTCTCTGTTTTGTTCTTGTTTCTGCACCTGAAGAACTATAGAGGACTTCTTTTATTGCCAATTCTGCAGACGTTGAACAGGAAATAGACATAATGCGGACAATAAAGGAACTTTAATACTTCAACATTTAATTTTATAGCTGATTAATTTAGCAATAGAAAATAATATGTTCTTATTATAAACCAAGCAAATTATACAATTCGTATTGTTACCTCTTGCTACGAGAGGTATTGGATTCATACTAAAAGTCGCATATCCAGATCTTAGTGAATAAGTACTTTTTTAGGGCACTAGAATCCGATTTTAACATTATTACAATGTTTGTGTGTGTGTGTGTGTGTGTGTTTGTATGTGTGTGTGTGTGTGTGTGTGTACGTCTGGATATTGCAAGGACGGTTTCTCAAATTCTATAAGATAAAGACCAATTTAACTACGAATTCATTAATCTGACATTAATGAGAAGAGCTGAAAAAGTTTTGGTAACAATTGGACCACCGGAAGTAGTAGTTTCTTAAAAAAAAGTCTTCTAAATATTATTTATATTATTACAAATATTAAAGAATATAAAAGTTTCTATCCGATACAGTGAACATTTTTATTGTAACTTCTATAAATTTAGAGATAGAGAATTGTACATATATAAAATAATCCATTGTAATGAATCTCACAACCCAATTAACTCCATGGAAACCAGTTGAAAAATTAAAATGTTTGTATTGACATAAAAATGGCTGTGTCAAAAATTCAGTTATTACTTCCTCAAGGTTTTTCTGGAAAGTACATTTAATATTTCCTATTTCTTTATTATTAATTAAATATTTAAAATTATAGATACATATAGGTATTATATATATATATATATATATATATATATATATATATATATATATATATATACGCCTAGTCAATGAATTTGAAGGATCTCGAACATTTAGAAGAGTAGAAGTGACCGTCCATCTTTGTATGTAGAGTGTTGTAATAATACTTCAAGATAAAGATGCTATATAGAAAGAAAACTAAACTAAAATTACAATATTAGGGCCGGTATTACGTTATAAACGTCCAGTTAAATTTAGTTCCATAGTAAATTTAATAAAATGAACAAATACGAATCTATTCCCATGTTCTTATGACATTTAAATTATTGCTGTCAAAAATTCGCGTTGCATTTGTTCGCTGAATTAAATTTACTAGGGAACTAAATTTAACTGGACGTTTATAATACTGGCCCTTAGAGCATCAAAAATTTACAGACACATAGTTACATTATGTAAATAAATATCTATAATATATGAATAAATAAATATATCATCACTGCATATTACCCATTTCTGTGTGTGTCAGTATCTACAACACATGTAGACATCGGTAATGATGACGATATATTTTACCGTGTGGGCACTTACCAGGCGTCACCTTACGGGCACTCATAGCTGGTGTGGAGAGTACACCACAGGGGTCACTTTTGTGCCATTTAAAATTGGAAACATTTGGCGTTTGTCGGGATCGACCCCGGTTCCCCCAGGTTCGCGAGCAGACACTCGGGCACGCGTCCATGGGACCCACGGGTAATTACTTAGTACACTAATTTACTACTAATAGATATTTAAAGTCAATGAGGGGCTAAGAATGGGTTTAGTAGTTGTGAATAGTAAGGTCTTAAATTTTGGATAGAACCTATAACAGATTTAGCATCTACCTTCTGTAGTTTTTGGGAATATTGTGCATTTTAATTTAGTTAATTCAAATTCAGGGGTCACTTTTGTGCCATTTAAAATTGGAAATATTTGGCGTCTGTCGGGATCGAACCCGGTTCCCCCAGCTTCGCGACCAGACACTTAGGCACGCGGCCACAGGACCCCATATAAATATCTATTTAAAATAAATTTCAAAATGCATTTTTGTGCTCATAAATGATACCATTTTGTAATGCCATCAATTATTATAGGTACTCTTCAACTATGAGTACAAGCATATAAATATTGTGTAGTAATGTGTAAAACATACAAAATTACAAAATGTATACATTACCAGTGCATTTAGAAATTAACTCAATTTTCGAAAAGTATGAATCAGCTCTCGTATTAACACTGAAAGTTTTTGTCGATTTCAAATCATTCATTCCAATTATAAAATGTTGACATTAGTTATTCTTTCATTAAGCCACAAATTTATTTGTTTATTTATTTATATTGTTTAGTTAAAATGGCACATAATACAGACAAACGAAATAACCGTTTCTATAAAGTTAGGAAATGTCAAAACAAACGTACATTGATTCCTAGAAATTATCTCGGAGTCCGCCATATCCTGTAGTTGTTTACTTAATGAAAAAATAATCCCAGTGCACAAACAGGCGTATTACTAGTGTTTTCGCAGATGAAACGTATATGAGAAACGAGAAACGTTCGTATAAACACCGGCAATATCCTCTGCCGCTTGTTTAGATTACATCTTCTTCTTATTGGAAAATATTACCGCGCCGTAAAGTTTGTTAACATCTATTATGTGTGTTGTGACTAATTCCGGTGCAGACAGATTGCAATTGTGTTAGTGCATGTGCAGTGTATGCATATTCAGGTTATGGGCCTACAGGGAGGGATCCAGGAAATTTATGCTCAGACTTTCACTCTTTGCGAGAGCAAAAGCAAAGCTTTGAACCTGTCTAGACAGACAATGCAATTAAACCGTGCTTAATTACTCCTAAAACCGTCCTCACTGCAGATTTCGTTTTCAGGGGATCAACTTTTCTTTATGAGCTTTTATGTTGTAGTAAATTTTTAATTAGTCAACAAATTACTAGAATAGCTTCAAATTTTCAACAAGGAAACAGATGGCTGCTAAATACTTTACTTTTAAGTTGGTGCCAATACATAAATCATTGATTATGGTTCAGCAGGAATCTTTATCTTCAAAAGCTGACAACCGACAACAAATCTTTATGCGTACTAAAGTTTCATGATGAGAGAACACATGTACAACTAATAATTATATATTTAAACACCAAACTATTTTGTACACGACTGTAAATACAAAGAATTGACGGAAGGTTATTTGTTGGCCACATCAGATTTTTTTTTGTGAGAAAATAAGAATTTTTTATTATATGTTGTATTTTATTTGTAGTTTGTTTAAGAGAAAATCCATACTAATATAATAAATGCGAAAGTAACTCTGTCTGTCAGTCTGACTGTTTGTTACGTCTTCACGCCTAAACCGCTGAACCAATTTTGATGAATTTTGGTATAAAGATAGATTGGACCTCGGAGAAGAACATAGGCTACCTTTTGTCGCAAAAAGAAAACTTGAAGGGGTGAAATAGGGGATGAAAGTTTGTATGGAGAACCCATCATTTCTTCCGCTGAATCAATTTTGATGAATTTTGATATAGACATAGATTGGACCTTGCAGAAGGACATAGGCTACCTTTTGTCGCGAAAGTAAAACTTGAAGGGGATGAAAGTTTGTATGGATAACCCATCATTTCTCAAGTTAATGATATAAAAATTCTTATTTATGCTTTTGGTAAGAAATAAAGAGTGTTTTAGTGTTAAAAATTACTTGTTTGACATTTGGATAGACTGCTAGATTAAATTTATTTTAAAAATTTAGCAGTGCAGACACTCAGATTTTATTTTTTTCTGTGTGAACCGTAACAGATATAACAAATTACACAGAGAAACAAAAGTTTACTATTGAATGTATCTTTCTGAAGAAAAATAATTTCACGTTTTCGGCATTGCCATTAAAAAGTTACGGTCTAATTAATGTTGGGAGACCTAAGTTTCATACACTAGTGGTTTACTAATAATAACAAGTATCACCTTAAAAGATGACTTATAACCATATAAACTGTCATACCAAATTTCATTCAAATCGAATAAAGCGTCCGAATATTATAAGCAAAATTAATTTTTATTCAAAGTACTTTGAAGCAGAATTCTGGCTAAATGGTACACTTTCCGGTAGAAGCAAGTTTGGTTAAATCGTCTTATTTTAGCCTCAGGAATCTGTAGTTAAGCCATGTCCTCCTATTTAAGAGACATCCTGTATATTCATGTAGTTCTCTCGTACATTTCTCAGTCTTCTGAAGATGGCGTAAAAGCCGAAATCGCGGTAAAGATAAACTTTATTTTGTGAAACTTAGCCAAGCGATAATTATTTTACCTTATAAAAAATTACATTACACCAACAAGATATTCTTGTCCTAAAAACTTCAGTATTGGTTTATAGGACTCTCAACGTTCTAAAAACACCTATTGATACATTTATTAGATATGTTAACTATTCTAATTTGATCTTTCTAATTCTTTTTCTTTCTTGTTGCAGTTCTCCGCGACGAATTCCGAGTGATGCCAGTGGACACGCGCGTGGCAGCCGGGGAAACCGCCCTCTTACAATGCGGAGCACCACGTGGCCATCCAGAACCCACTCTTGTTTGGAGAAAAGATGGCAGAGAGCTTCAAGTTGATGGCCGTCGTCTTCGAATAGTCGACGGAGGCAACCTGATGATTTCTGACGTCAGGCAATATGACGAAGGGAGATATCAGTGTGTTGCTCATAATTTAGTTGGAAGTCGGGAGAGTAATATAGCTACGTTGACTGTACACGGTAAGAAAGGAATAGAAATTTATATCTTCTTCATCCTTTAGTTATTTATTTATAAAGTTGGAAACTGCTCTTGAAAATACTAATTTACGAGAATTATATTTATTGAGTAGAAGCTAAAATAACAATTTGTGTGTGAGTTTGTTTCATTTCTTTTACGAAGATACAGTGTAATAGCTCAGTTAAAATAAAGGCACAATACTATTTTGCTAGGTACTTCAGTGTAGATTAGTTTACCGGTAGACTTTATTAAATATGCAACCAACGGTTTTTGAACGACTTAATGACTTTAGAGAAACATGTTATATACAAAAATTGACTAAAAATAAGGGATTAATTTATCAGTAATAACTAACCGAAAATTCAAACAGGGATTCTCAAACGATGGAACAAAATTATATATTTTTTAAATGGTTCCCTATTAGTATATTAAACATCAAGTTTATAATAAAATGAGTTGCATACACTATTTTTTTCTACAACTATTTATAATAATTAAAAAAATTAACTATAAACCAATAAATTGGTTATAAAATTAGTTTGTATCATAATGATAGGTGTAGAAAAATAATTTTTTAGTCCATTAGATAGAGATTTTTTTCTGATTTCAACTATATAAATATTTATGTTTTATATTATTTCGAGAAAAATGCTGGTTATTAAAAATTAGAAATAATATATTAAATAATAGCTTTAATGCTAGTGTAACCTAGGAAACAGTCATATCAATACTTGTATATTGCATAGACTATTTCAATCATTAGTTTTATAAAATTGTTACATTCTATCTGGTTCGTTACATTATATATTTATTTAGAAGTTGTTTTTCATCAATTTTATAACTTTGTAATTCACATTTTACATTTTGATGTTTGTTAACATGAGTTACAAATATCTTCTTCATAGTTTTTGACTTGATTTCACCCTGAGGAAGACCAGTGTAATGGTCGAAACGTAGGTTCTAATCAAATAAAACCGTACTGTCTGCAGTTTCCGATTATTTTATTTTCTTCTCCACACATCAATTTTCAGTCGATCATCGTTACTCCAACTATTTCAATATTGTAACATGTTTTTAATTTTTAATTCCACTTTTCTCCAAATAATTGTTGTATATTCCATCAACTTCTTTTCATGTTCAAGAACTCTACATTTTCATAGTATCTGTTCTCATGAATCTATTTGTAAAAATAATACCTAACCTCAACTATTTGTTTTTGTAAAGAATCTTTGAAAACAGTAAAATTCGATACAATTTGAATGTTTTATCAATGTTTAATATTTTTACGATTCATTTAGTTGTTTGTAAATTTAAATGAGAAATTTATGCTGTACTGGGATATTTTTTTATCAGTGGTTTCATCCAGCTTCCGGTTTATAATTTAAGAAGCCGGAAGTACGTTTGCATTTACTCCTAGATACAAAATTTATGAGGAATGTCCGCGAGAAAATATACGTTATAAGTTTTACGCGCGAAACTATATTTAAACTTATCTGAGTAATTACTATAAAAATTTTATATTCACAAATGAAACAGAATGTAATTTTTCAATTCACAGGCTAGTATGTTTATTAATTTATGGCCATAGCAGATAATCTACGTTTTAAAATGAAAAAATTGCCAATTTTTCAAAAAGTGCAAATCGTAATGAGGGAAAAATAAAATCCGCTGATCTGGCTCCATGTGACATCCATTAATGACATTCAAAAATGCAAACGTTTCGAAAAGTTGTTAAATCCACTTCGTTATGCTTTTGCAATGTTCGCTGATTTTAATTACTGTCAACCAGACTCTGGCTTGTTGAGCATTACATCAAGTAATAAAGTTATACGTATTTTGACGAACACTCAATCATACGGCGTACGGCAGGATGAATTAACGAAACGCATTTTTGCTCAAACGCACCGTCTGAATTTCATCAAAATGTTCCCATTAATTTACTAATAAAGTTGTTCAAAATATTAGTACTTCAAACTTTAACCCTCTGCAGTCTCCAATGGGGTCATTTCACATTTTCTGATTTATTTTTTTCTTGAAAAAATAGGTCAAATTAAACATGTATGTGTATGTTTTACATCTTACAAGTCTTTAGAATCAGAGATATGATTTTTTAAAAGTTGCGTTTAATTTCAAATATTTCAACGGCTGACGACACATATTCACGGATACGACAGTCGAGCTCTACCGGTTTAATTTAGTACTATGATTATTTGGTTTGGTATTTATTTAAATAAATGGTTTATTTACATACCTTATACTGCACTAGTACTTTTAAAGAAATAGAAAGTAATAATAATCTTCTCTCTTGTATATTTTGCTGTCAGCTGTCACACTTTTAGGTTAGGTTACTGTTTCATGTTGTAAAGCGTGTGTGTGTGAGAGAGAATTGTCTTTGTGTGAGTATGAATTTGTGTCGTCACAAATTTAGTCCGTGTTTAAAAGCGCGAAAGTTTATTAGCAAATTTATGAATGAAAAGTCGCATATTTCAAATTATTATCTATTACTGTATTTATTAAATGAGATAGATTTCATGATTTTATAAAAAAATCGACAATTATTTTTTTTAAATGACCTCATTAAATAATAATCAAATAAAAATCCTGAACTATGCTTTTGATAGTCTATATTTTGTACAATTAGAATTTTATGTATATTTTGTTCGTCTTTTCAGTGAAACCCTTCTTCAACAAAGAACCCCAAGACATCGTGACGGTCGTCGGTGAACGAGTCCTCTTCGAATGTGCAGTGGGTGGTGAACCAAGTCCAAACGTCCTCTGGAGAAGAGAAGACGGCAAAATGCCCGTGGGACGCGCTCAAATCCTCGATGACAAGTCTCTGAAAATCGACAATGTTCAGCCTGCTGATGAAGGGCTGTATATTTGCAGCGCTGAAAACTATGTAGGGAGCGTGACCGCCAGAGCTACGCTGGTAGTGAACTGTAAGTGAAAGAAAGATTTTTATGATGTTAATTTTAAAATTTAATTGCACGTATTGTTGTTTGTTTATTTAATGAAAAAATATTACCCAAAGCATTCAAGCAGCCAATGCACGTCATCACTTAGTGTAAAAACCTTAATGCATTAAAATCACTAATAGTGAAAAATGAAATAAAATTTCAATCATTTTTAACCGTCAAAAAGTGTATAGCCTTATATAATTATTTTTAAGATGAATAGTACAGTTCATTACTTATCGTATATGACATGAATAATATATAAATAATGTACGTCAACGTTATATTATTCGTTTAATTGTTGCTATAGTTGGCAATATTGATAATTTGCATGTTTATACTGTCAGAGTTATTATTTGACAATTTGAAAAATATTTGTATCGTGTTTGAAACATTTTTGTGCGTTGTAAAGGGCTATTTATAATAAAGTAATGGTAAACGAAACGCAACGACGCAATTGACCAAACACAAACACAAAATCTGTGAATCTCCCAAAGGTAGCACTTCTAATCAATCAGAAGAATTCGGTATATTTCTTTGAAATTCAGCATTTATTCCTTTATATGGCATACATAAGTATAAATAAGGTTAGTATTATAAAATAATTTAAATAGAAATGGACAGTGACTAAAATAATATTTATTTTGTAGACGTGACAGTTCATTAGCATGTCGATAATACAGATTGCAATCTGTATAACTCTTTTCATAAAGATTCTAAAACCTCTGCAAACGTACTAGTACATGACGTCACACATCTAGTTACTAAAATTCAATTTTTATTAATGACGTGCATTGGCTGCTTGAATGCTTTGGGTATAGCATTATTTTTATAGACAGATTGTCAGTTATTATACTGTAAACTTAAAATAATATAAGGGTCACGTTAGAATAATTAAGAACAAAGCAGATGATTTAAATTTTTTAGAATTTTATTTTAAATATATAAAAGTAATTCTACATGTAAAATTGCTTGTCTCAAAAAATTTTGAAACAATCAACTTTGAAGAAATATTGTCCTAGGAGTCTAGAACGTTTATTTCGTTGGCACCACAAGAATTTTACCTATGTCAAAATTTCAGTGTTTAGTTTGCGAACTTAGACTTTAGCTACCAAATTTTGCTTATCATCGCGGTTTCGAACTGTTAGAATTTGTATGTGTTTAACCATGGGCGCTGCCAGGGGGAAGGGCAAGAAGGGGCAGTTCCCCCACCCCCGGGGCAAAAAAGTATCTAATGTTTAATTTTTACCATTAATTTTAAAATTGCATAAATTACATTATTATATTTTTAATATATTAATGGAATATCTTTCTGAACTTAATATTAAATGAATAAGTGCTTCAAACTACTTGATTACAACAATGATAAAATTGATTGCAACAATGGAATTGTTTCGTCTTTAGGCATCACTCCCGTTGTCAGTGTTGCCAGATCGGCGTAATACCAACATTTTAAGCCACTGTTTTCACAAAAAGATTTGAATTGTTTTTTTCATAATTTCTTGTAACTTTTCTATCCGTCTTAGAACTTAATGACCTGCGATTTTTGCCACTTTAGCTTGTCGTACTTCAAAAAACTTCACAACATTATGAACTATAGGCTTACGTATATACTATCAGCCCGATTCTCAAAATATTTAAGCTAATTCCCATTTTTGGGTTAGTGAAATCTATTCTATTCCGGTATTTTAAAATTTAATTTTCAAAATATTATCTAAAAAGGTAGATACTAAGAATAGATTAGACTATATTTTAAGATATAAACTGTCAAAATTAGAGTAGAATTCGCTAATCCGAAAATGAGGATTAACTTTAACTTTTTCAAGAATCGAGCTGTGTGGTTTTGCAAGTTCTTGAAATACTAAATTTGGAATATTTTGTTGTGTGTATAGAATTCTTTTGCGAACATCTTATTTGGTTGATATTGTTTTGTTAAACATTCGATATAAGTTACAGTTCAAAAATGTAATTAGAGATAATTTGGTTGTAATTCAAATCGCAACAGCTAACAGACAGATCTAGCTAACATTTTAAAACTTACAATAAAATACATTTGTCCAGAATTTATCGTGTACATTCTTTATATAAACATACATATAAATGGCACATATCCCTATAAATTTAATTGCTTCAGTGTATTAAATTCAATGAAGCATGAACTTATAAGGACATAGTTAAAATGATTCAATTATCGTGCTGCTTATTAAAAACAAACTGTTTTATCAACCACAACATCAAATTTTCGAAAAATGAATTCCTTGCAAAAACCACCAAAGCAAAAAGCCGACATTTCCAAATATCTCTGCAGCATTAAAATGCAATACCCAAAACGTATAAACGCAAGCCTTCCTAATGTAAAAAACAGCAGACTTTCCACTTTGTTAAAGAATCAGGCCGAAAGATATCATGAGAACGCATTCTTGGTCAGCACTACCGCGGAATCCTTACAAAAAGTAGTCCAAGCCTCGAATAGAGACAAAAAATTCACGGACAATCACTCGGGTAAAAAACAAAACCCCCGACAGAATACAAATGACACTACTGGCCGAAATAAAATTCGGAAAGCTGGCTAACATGTCTTTTAACAAGCAGACTGATTCTTTCTTGACAGATCCCATTGTTTTGGGGTGATTAAGTAACCCCATGGTAATCATGTGTATCGCAACGCGGTCGTTTCTCTCCAAATGTACAATATAATTGTTAACAATTCATGACTTGCATTTGTAAAGACAGAGACGAGGAAAAAATCATCCAGATACGTTCGGGCAAAAGTTATGGTCTAGTCAACATACAGGTATAAATAGTACTTGACATTTCCAGTTATAGACATTCGTTGATATGTGCATAACTACTTGTATGTGGACGATATACTGTATTATACAACGCACTCAAAATACAGGCTCTACAATCTTGTATAGAGAAAGGATTTCGTATAATTTTTTTATTGAATAAATATTCGATAAAATGTGGAATTTATTTTTGGGCGAAACGTCGACAAAAAATAAACAGATTTTTCAATGCTGAAGTCCCGTTTATTATATTTATTACACAATTTCTACAGTCGTTTATAAAATCTTATTGTATTAATATTTTTTACCTCCCGCTACCCTAGGTAAGGGAAGTATAGGGATCGTGCTAAAAATCGGATATAGAGATTTTAGTGAATAAGCACGTTTTGATGTCCCCAGAATCCGATTTTAACATTTTTACAATGATGTCTGTAGGTATGTATGTGTGTCTGTGTCTGTGTGTGTGTGTGTGTGTGTGTGTGTGTGTGTGTGTGTGTATGTGGATCTTTTGGACACGATTACTCAAATACTGTCAATCAGAAAAATTTGAAATTTTGTATATCCGTTCTATACTAATGTGGGAACAGCTAATTAGTTTTTGGTGTATATCGGATAATCGGAAGTATCATTTATACAAGCTTTTAACAGTTTTTCTTGTAAAAAATTCATTGAATATAATTTTTTAGCAACTTTCACCAATACAAATTGAATATAATGGCACAATCTTCAATTCTACGATAATAGCATTTAGTAAATAACTTGAAATAACTTTATATTATATTATAAAATAATTTATTTTTGTACATCACTTTGCCTCTGCGTCAAACAAAAACAATACTTTAATAACAAATTTGACATATTTAAACAAATGTCACTGTCACGAAGCAATTTTCATTAAAATTAATAATGAAACCGTGTTAAGAAGAATTTAGTAGTTTAAATATGATTCTAATGAAATTAAGGTTTGTAAAAATATTATATTTTGCATCATACATAAATATTAGATATACAAGATAATTCGATTTAAGTTTGATGTTTGCAGCATTATATTTCAAACAGCTCTCAATAAGAACGTGATTTCAAAGTGTCAAATAATAGTTTGCAACTACACATTTACGAAATGGATAATATACGGCGAAGAATTTACACAGGTTGCGTTTTAGAGCATAAGGAAGTTGGTGATGATTTTGACAATAATGTGTGTGTGACGATTTTTCCTTAAAATATATTAATGATCCAAAAGTTCGCAAAGTTGGTATTTAATACTCTTATATAATTTGAAACAACATATTAGATTTTGACTATATATGATAAACCGGATGTAATATTTAATTTGAAGCTCTAACAGTTTTTTCAGGAAAAACATAATAAAATATAATCCAAAATTTCGTATTACAAACTTTTCTATTTATTGGAAAAACAAAGTAGATTTTGTTTACAAACGATCAATCGGAAGTGAAACTTTACTTAAAGCTCATTGCTATTTTAAACATGAAATTGGCGGGAGGTCATGTGCTGGCCACATCAGATTTTTTTCTTTTTACATTTTTACTATTTGTGACTATTTACGCAATCATAATCACTTCTATCAATTATTATAGATTAATTTAATTAAATTATTGGTATAATATGTAATGTTACGTGAGCCCATGGACAAGGAGGCCAAATTTTATTATGTTTGAAGAAATAGAACGAAACAGACAAATTTTTTATTATTCCTCTTAACGTACGTCGGTTTTATATCAAATAATGTTACTCGCCGTCAAATAAGTATGGACTGATGCTCAACTCTGTCCCTTGCCGTGCGGTGTTGCCACTTCTTCATAAATTAGCATTTTCAACATTGTCATTGAATTGGCAACAGTGTAGAAATCTCCAGTCCATACTTACTTAACGGCAACTATAACAGAAGAAGAAATTGTGTAATAACTTTGAAATTTTGTATTTAAATACAATAATTTTATTCTCTTCGTTCCCTTCTTTGACAAATTTTCTCTTCCAGCTCTCCCAACATTTACCACCCAGCCCAGAGACCAAAAAGTCGGTCTGAACGGCGTAGCCACTTTTCCCTGTGTGGCCACTGGGAACCCAAAGCCTTCGGTCTACTGGACCAGAGAAGGATCTCAGATGCTGATGTTCCCTGATACGTCCTATGGTCACATGCACGTCACAGCTCAAGGAACTTTGAGAATTCAGGGAGTCCAGAGAGAAGATGCTGGGTACTTTGTCTGCTCTGCGTTCAGTGTGGCGGGTGCAGCTACTGCGCATGCGCAGTTACAGGTCAGTAAAATTTATTATTCATCCAAATTAATAATCGGATACTGAAATTTCAGCTCCAAGTACTAAAGTGCTGTGTAACGGAATGCAAAAATAAAATAGGGCATTCATTTTCAAAAAGAGTTTATATCTCTACCCATTTTTGAATTATTATTGCCCCAAAAATCAATATACCCCACATTTCGATAAAATCTTCAAAATTTTTAAAAATCTAATTTGTATGTATCTAGATACTTCTCAATGCGCTGATTCCAAATTTTGAAACTGCAGGTAGATATCTCTTTTCGTTTTTGAGATATTTAGCTTCAAAGTTTTGCTCAAAACTGCCCATTTTTGGGTAATAACCCAAAAATGGGTCGAGATATGAATTTGGCGATAGCACCATTCGATTCTACGGGCAAAATTACATAAGTACACCAATTTTCAGAATTTTTGAACACCGCATACAATCTCTAAAGCAAAATAACTGAAAACAGCCAAAAATCGCAAAAATCGTAAGGGGTACCCCTTAGGATTTTTTCAGATTTTAGCCATTTTCGGGGTTTTTCAAACTTTTATTCATAAAAAATGAACCGGTTGGACAAAAATTATGAAAATTGCTATACTTATGTATTTTTGTCCGTAGAATCGAATGGTGATGTCGCCAAATTCATATCTCGGCCCATTTTAACACGAACAATCTATTATGGCGCATAATCTCTATTGCAAGCTAATGACAAATTATGAAAATATTCATTTCAAATTTTTAATACTGCAAATCATTTTACCAATTGCTATAGTATAAACACCGTTAAAATTATTTAATTGAAAAAGTTAATTCTAAAAACGAACATTTAATGAAGATATTGTATTGTTTTACAATTACATACGTCTGCAAAGTTTCATGTCTATCGCATACAATTAATTAAAAAAATTAATTAAATTAAATACGTTTTTTTACGAAAATATTGTATTTTCATGGAACTACGTATGCGTCCGTCATGTTTCAAGTCTATTGGATGTGTAGAATTAGAATTAGATTACAATATTTGGTTTTCTAACTTTTAACTAACAAAGTGAAGTAAAAATACACATTTTTTTACGAGAGTTAAAAATAATATAAATGAAATGATCCTATTCAGTCACAGCTATAAAATTTAGAACTATCTGATAATTATTTGTATAAAATGAATATAATAAATAAGACTTTGAAATCATTTAATATTTAATGGACATATAAATGTCATTTAAAATTATTTACAGTAAGTGTTAAATTTGTGTTAAAAATAACGTCACTTTTCATTGTTATTGCTTTTTTATTATACATAAATCTATTATCTTATTCAATTAAGTGAAGAATTGTTCATTCATGAAACAATAAATATTTTATATTTAACCGCCAGTGATAGTAATTCGTAATTAAAATCTAATAAAAATGAAAACTAATTATTAATAAACTTCCTGGCGCCAACTTCATTCGTAAACAACATTAATTAGTTTTTAACCTCAAAATCACGTCTATTTTTTTGTTTTTTAGGTGACGTCAGTAGCCGATTCTCCTCCACCAATAGTTCAGATTGGCCCTGCCAATCAGACGTTGCCATTGCACAGCATTGCAACGTTGCCATGCAAAGCTTCGAGTCCTGAAGGAGAACAACCGCGCATCAAGTGGCAGAAAGATGGCCGACCACTTCAAACGAGCAATAATCATAGGTATACCATACAAGCTGCCGGCACGCTCGAAGTTGATGGTAAGTGATGAACGATTTTAATATTTTTTTTTATGTTATCTACCATGATCCTAGTTATTAAAAGGGATCCTCCACCATAATAATTTATTTCAAATCTAGATCCTAAAAAATATATCATCACGGCATATTACCCATTTCTGGGTGTGCCAGTATCTACAACACATGTAGACATCGGTAATGATGACGATATATTTTACCGTGTGGGCGCTTACCAGGCGTCACCTCACGAGCACTCATAGCTGGTGTGGAGAGTGCACCACAGGGGTCTCTTTTGTGCCATTTAAAATTGGAAATATTTGGCGTTTGTCGGGATCGAACCCGGTTCCCCCAGGTTCGCGACCAGACACTCAGGCACGCGGCCACGGGACCCCATAGATCCTAAACTTTATAATAAGGACTTTAACAGATTAAAAAGGGTTATTAGTATTAGTTTGTAAAACATAGCATGTACAAATAAGTAAATGTTATAGTGACTATGGCTAATAAAGTTAGCTCTACCATATCCTGCCAAATGATGCTGCGCGAAATTTGAATTCATATGTGAAAATAATACAAAATTCGATAAACAATTAATAAAAGAGCATATAAATTGCAAACGTAATATTTATTTCTTTAAAAACACACTACAGAATTACAAATAAATTACATATGAATATATTTATATTCAAATAATAAATATTTACATACGCCTCCCAATAATACCTTATTTGCAAATTAGCACACGCTTTAAAGTTTAAATTATACTTTTGATTCTTCGAAAAATGCTAGTTTCAAAATATTGATGAAATTTCCGTTCTTAGAATCATTCTTGTAATCAATATAAGATTATAATCAAAATCCTTTGTTGTAATCAACAATTTTACAGTTATAATTTGCAAGACAACAATGCCAGACAATTATCCGTTTAACTGTTTGACAGGATATTTCTTTTATTTGTTTCTACAAAATTTTAATAGTAAATCATGGAAATTCAATATCGGCAGAAAAGAAAAAGAAAATTATCTCACTAAGATTTCAGAATTGTAAATCATAAGTATTTTATTCTTCGCAAAATGCTAGTATTTAAATATTATCGAATTCATTGTTGTAATCAATATTATTGAACTATATCAACACCATCACTGTTTTTATTTCAATATAACCAGAAATATAACTAGGAAATTATCTGTTTGTTGGAATAAGGATAATTATTTTAATTATCTTATAGCTAGTGCTCTAATGCCAACAAATTAAAAAAATAATATTGTTCACTTCTATCACTTTAGCTCTGTAAGTTGTAAGTTATTTAGTATAGAGAAATTTATTAATATAAAATAGCAATATCCACCATATCCTGCCAATTTCGCGCCGACCAATCATAATCGAGGCCCTTATTGGCCATATTGTATATGTAGTCACTATAGTAAGTCCTATTTATAAATGTGTAACACTCAGTGTAAAAGTTTATGTCAAACGAATGTTTCTCATTCATATCCACTAACTGTTATTCGCTTCCATTAATAATACGCGTTTTTCTAAAAGACCAGCTTAGCCGCTAATGGAACATAATATGTAACACGAGAGTTAAGTAAGAAATCATTAGCCTACTGGCTGAAAAAAATGTAACAGAGAACAAAAACCGAAATACAAATTGTGACAATAAAAAATGAGCTGGCCGCCTACCGACCACGGTGTAAAAATTATAAAGTACCATTGTTGTTCTAATAGAATTAACAGCGATGTTAGAAAGCGTAGGGCGTACAAAGTGACATTTAAAAATAGTTACACATTTTTAAAACTAACAACGATTATTCATAGTCACAATAATTAACAACTCAGCTTGACTGCACTTTCGTTCTAATTCCTTTCTTTCTTGTTTGGACGTATGCTAGAATGTGAACATACTCTTTAATGGTATCACTATTCCAGATGTACAAAAAGAACTATTTCAGTACCGTACCGGGACAATATTTCACATAAAAAGCCAAAGTTACACTAGTTTTGCCATTTTCATACTTTTATTTTCTTCTTAAGCTTAAACTTAAGCTGAATAGCATCGATCTTTAAACTAATGGACCAAGTGTCTCCTATTCTTTTATTGTTAGAATAATGCTCCAACATAAAAGGATAGAAATATGTATTCTGTCCTTCAACAATACGGAAGTTCGCAGTTAAAGTATACTGCGCATACGTTCGTACTCATTGTACATCTTTTTCAGCCATATGTAAACCTTTATACATCGCTCTCTATCACTAAATAGTTGTCAAAATCTACATTTGACGTTTCGTAACTGTTTGTCTATTATTTACTTTTTTGGAGAACATTTACAATTATTTCTGTCAATACATACGTATATGTGTTGTGAGGTGTGTATGCGACAAAATAATGGGGAAACGGTGTATTTCGTGCAATCAGCAGTACGTACGCGGTTCAGCTGTGTCATTTCATATGTAAGTTCTTATTAATTATTACTTGTTCCCTATAATATAATATGTATATAATATATTGTATTAAAAATATATAATAAAACTAATTATACACAAAAAAATTAAATCTATACTCAGCGATTATGCACCAAGTATAACAAGTTAGGGACAAATCAATCTTTTTATTTTGCCGCGTTTTCTTAACTTCCGTACTGTTGAAGGATAGAGATACTGTGTCTGCACTGTAATGACGTGACAAGCGTTTTGCTCGTACGCTGCGTCTATTAGTTTAAAGGTCGATGCTGAATAGTCTCTATTTCAAAATTTTCTGCTAAATCACTTCATCATTTTGTTGCAACAACGATAACTAGATTTATCTATGTTTACTTATTTGTCAATACAAAAATGTTAATAATATGTTATTATTTGACATTTGTGGATAAAATATAGTAATTTATTTACATGTAATTGCTATTACTCATTCGAATGATTTATATCACTCACCTTCCGGCTCGAGATGCAAACTTGATCAAGAAGGCGTAAAATGAAAATGCCGTCTATAAATACTAATTGATAATTGAATCCTAAGCACAGAATAGACATTCATACAGAAGCGACACTCCCTGTCGGGCTGTCGGCACCATTGTTGTTGCGATTTGATGTTTATGACCTTGAACTTTAAATTTGTTGGCAAATTTACGCGCGAAATTTAAATTGTTTTAAATGGTAAAAGAAAAATTAGAACACAAAAGTACTAAAATTTTAATTTTATTAACGAATTAATAAGAAATCAGATAAAATAAACAGATAATTATATTTTTATTAAACAAATACTTGAATTTTACAAATTCAATACAATGCAGAATTTTCTATATCTTTGATGTGGGAAACACAAACGTCAGACCCGATGAATATGTCCCAAATATCCTTCTCCATCAAACCTTCTCTTCCTCAGGCCTTGAGCCTATATTTGTTAAATGAATTTACATTTTGCATGATATGGAAGTCGTTTTGCATTACTTACATTTCTGTATTTTTCGGAAACGAAAAAAACTTACATTTCACTTTCTCCATTTTTTAAATCTACTTCTATAGTTTTTATATGAACAAACAAGTCCTCCCGATTCTATCTTCTTCGTTTTTTTCCATTTTATTAGAAATTAACACCACTTCTAAAAGTCACAAACAGTTCACAAAATGACATATGTCAAAAGTGAAAACACGTGTTTGGTTTGCTTGAATTAGCCATAACCCTAAAATACATGGGCGTGACAAGCTGAAATAACCGCTCCTCCAGAATATGTGAAATATAATGATTTTCTTTATGATAACGATTTTTCCTATCGTTTGTTGAAAAAATAACATATTTATTTTTATTAGAAATCAATTTGTGTTTCTCAATATACTTTTATTATTGACCCCTAACGGAAAATGTTCACATCGAGATAATGAAAAGAACAAAGAATCGTAAGATACGAAGATATGCCGAAACAATTCGAATTTATCCGATTAGCCCTTTAAATTTGTTGGCATACTCTTTCTCTCTCTAATTTTCGTTTCTCTCTCTGACTGTCGCTTCTGTATAGATGTTTATTCTGTGTCCTAAATAAGAAATATCATAATTTATTAATATGACAGTAAAAAATCGCTGTCATTATTAGGACTACTATATTACAGAAACTATTTCAGCAACCCTCGAATCCGAAAGTAGAATTCAAAATCTTTTTTCTTTTCCCACCAAAAAGTGGCATTCATATTCACCCTCTAACTAAACTAATTTAAACTATAAGTCTAATATTATCTTGTCTAATTTCTTCCCAATATTTTGAGAATGCTGTTCGTATGTAATCCAATGGGATAATACGTCTCTGCTCTTTGATATTCGATAACAAAACTACTAGCATTTGCAATTTGCAATGTGCAGCGCGAACACAGTTGTTCAAATTTAATAAATCTTAATGACTAATGAGTCGTATTACAATTGAAAGTGTGTTATTACATGCGATAATAATTGCAAAAATTTTTGATTGCCTATTAATCTAACTGTATTTCGAATCCTAAAATGGAATTTATGTGTTTTTACGTCGATGCTTATATGCGGAGGTTGTAATGTATTTGCTATTTTTTATTACCTACTTGTAACGAATCTTGAATTTGCAATTTGTTTCCCGGTAATTGGAATTAACCAAATGATAGAGTTTTAATCATGAATATATTGAGCAGTAACAACTATTTTATAGCTTTGCAATTCACAATAACTACTTTGAAAAACAAAATATGTTGTGGCCAACACAATAACTCTCGCTATTTCCGTTTTGTTACATAAGTATCGAATTTAACATTTCTTGTACACACAAATAATTCTAATTATATTTATTCTTTTATTCTATAAGAAATCTTGTCCTACTCTTCTAAAATATTCAAAATGGTTCCAATTTATTGACAGGATTGGGGGTATTTCTTAAGGATATATTTATTATTACTATTAATGTACATACATACCTACAATTTTAAATATTTAATTAGTAATTCGAAGAGAAATATTAAATGTACTTCCCAGAACAAGCTTTCAGTAATATCAGAACTGTTAATTTTGACACTGACATTTATTTATCAATTACAAACATTTGATTTTGACAACAGGTTTCCTGGTTTTTATTTATTTTCTCTCATTTTTACTTTCCATTATCTTTAGATAAGGAAGGTATTGTCTTTGGTCAAAAAATTCGATGGTAAGTTTTTAATAAATAAACATGTTTTAAGTTTCCTAGAATACGGTTTTACTAGTTTTACGATGATGTCTGTATGTGTATCTTCTTCTCTCTCTCTCTCTCTCTTTCTCTCTCTCTCTCTCTCTCTCTCTCTGTGTGTGTGTGTGTGTGTGTGTGTATGTATGTGTGTGTGCATTACAAATTGTTCTTTGTTCTTCAATATTACAATTCTAAAAATTATAATTCTTTCGTATTCCTCTTCTTTACATCCATATAAAGAGCTGATTAAATTTTGGTTATAATTGGTCAACCGGGAGTTTCCTTATTTGAAATTCTTAACAATTTTGCTTGAAATACGCAGTTAAATATCTATGTGGTATGATTATATATTTTCCTTCATTTACAATAGATATAGAGTTAAGAATTATAATGACATTAACTTTCATAAATTAGCCAAATATTTCCAATTTTAAATGGCACAAAATTGACCCCTGTGGTAATTGTAATTGTTCTACCGATTGAGATTGAGTGCCCGTGAGGTGACGCCAAGAAATATTAGGAATAATTGCTTTTATACCAGTGTCTGGTCGTGAACCTAGGGAACCGGGTTCGATCCCGACCGACATCAAATATTTCGAATTTTAAATGGCACAAAAGTGACCCCTGTGGTGCACTCTTCACGCCAGCAATGGGGGCCCGTAAGGTATGACGCCTAGTAAGCGCCCGCACGGTACAAATATGTCATCATCATTACCGAAATCTGTGTACAACACAGATTGGCACACTCAGAAATGGGTAATATGCCGTGATGATATATTTATTTAATTAGCCATCTTTGCTATAATCATGGAAACAGCTGATATATTCAAATAATTCTAATTGACAGATGTATAGAATCTTTTCCAAGGAACTTTTGGTATGGGATTTGTACAAAATACATAGAATTGATAGTAGGTACTGTGCTGGCCACATCAGATTTTTTATTGTTTGAAATTGTAAAATTTTAATCGTTTACACTACTAATAAGCAATGAACAACTTCTATGCTAAACTTAAATAAATAAATATAAATATATCATTACGGCATATTACCCATTTCTGAGTGTGCCACAATCTGCTTTATCGCAGATATCGGTAATGGTAATGACATATTTGTACTGTGCGGGCACTTACGGCGTCACCTTACGGGCCCTCATTGCGTGGAGAGTGCACCACAGGGGTCACTTTTGTGCCATTTAAAATTCGAAATAATTGGCGTCGGTCAGAATCGAATCTGGTTCCCTAGGTTCGCGACCAGACACTCTGGCATAAAAGCAATGGGGTCCTATACCATTTTTCTTTTATTTTTTTTCCTGTAAGAACAGGATAAATAAGCGAGATATGAATTTTTAAAGTTTAAGAATTTGTGCGTGACGTAGCGGGTACTAATGAGTGATCGACAAACAATGAGACAAACTGTTAGTTATACTGGAAACAATTTTTTTCATGTTTGCATAGCTGAAATGTTTTTATATAAAAACTTATACGTTATATTTACGAAGAAATTATTATTAAGTATAAATAACATAAATAATAAGCATTTAACAATGATTTCTTCCAAATAAATTACAGAACATTGAAACAGTTTGACAATATTATTACACAAAGTATGACGACGGATGGCGCTAATGTTTGCCTGTTTTGAAGTTTCAATATTAATTTAATTAATATTATTATTAATTTAATTCATATTACAAATTGATTTATTTATAAATACATGATTATTGTTAATATTACTAGATGTTATAATTAAACAAATTCATCAAACATAAAATTGTTAAATGTTTTGTTAGGTTATAGAACATCATGACATTTCATATTCTTTCAAAGGTAACCGCTACAGACGCGCGAATCTTATTTTTAAATTCAGGCGACCAATCAAATTCTTAGTACCTAACACGTCATACTCAATTAGTAATCAGGTTCAATCGCTTGTAGTTTGTGACCTAGTTAATATTTAAAGAAAATTTTTTCACTAATACTCATTAATTTATGTATATTTTCGTCTTCTTATTTAAGATAATTAAAATACGACTATGGTATAGGACCCTATTATTCCTAATATTTCTTGGTGTGGCGTTTTCAACGACCGCTAATACATTATAGTGTCTGACCAGACGTCAAAATTCAACATTAAACTCACTGAATACCAAAATCAATCAATTATCTATTCTCCCTCACGTACTCATAACATTTCCTCCAATTGAAACTGAACAGTCGAGCGCACAAATGAAGTTAGTAGTACAGCAACAGCACTAGCACTAGCACTAGCAATATATTTCTCCATGAGTAAGTTCTGTAGTTGAAATCCTTGGCTGGTGGTAATTACTAGAGACGTGTAGTGGCCACGGCCGTATCGTCCACGTATGCCCTGCTTCCCATAAATCAATTTCGTGGCAGAGAAGATGATCGCACTAATGCACGCGGTTAGTCGAGTGTCCTAAGTAATTGGAAGGGCGGGTCTTGCCGGACATGAAAGGCGCCGCATGAGGCCTTCGACAGCTTCCTGACATGCGATCGTACATCATATGAGCGCCAGAGGACAACGAGATACATATTCGCTCATTTGCATAAGTTCTGTAATCGTGGCGGGCCTGGCCCTGGCAGTCATGTTAACCTAGGACAAGAAATGCTGCATTCAGTGGTCTCTATGAACCAATCAACAGTATTTTTTTTAATGTCATGCACACAAAATACATTTGTTATTAATATTCAGTTTTACACGTCGTACAAAAATTCATGAAATCAAATATACATCAATTTGTTCTCAAAAACAAAAGGATATCTTTCGAAAGGAATCTTTGTTGACATCATCGATACGGACTCCTATTAGTCGTCTCTACACCAGTGATTTGCTTTTTACCTCACACATATCCAGATTTTAGTGTAGACGCACGTATTAAGGTCCCGGCAATCCGATTTTAACATTTTTATAATGTGTGTGTGTGTGTGTGTGTGTGTGTGTGTAAGAATTTTTTCTCCGACGATAACTCCAATATTACAATTCTAAAAGTTGTGATTCTTTCGTATTCCTCTTCCTTATATCCATATGAAAGCTGATTAGATTTTGATTATGGTGTGTGTGTGTGTGTGTTGAAGGATGTTGGAAGGGCGATTCCTCAAAAACTATAAGACTTAAGACCTGTTTATTTATGAATTCTTTGATCTGACATTGGGAAGAGCTGAAAAGGTTTTAGTAACAATTGGACAACCGGAAGTAGTAGTTTCTAAAAAGAATTCTTCTGTATATAATTTTTTGCAATATTTTTGTTATTACAAATATTGAAGCACATAAAATTCTCCGTCTAATACACTTAAAAATTTGATTATATTTTTATTAATGATAAAGGCACTATAATATATAGAATAATCGGATGTAATACATTGCAGAGACTAAACTGCACTAAGAAAACCAGTTGACAAATTCAAAAGTTTATAACATAGTTTATAAATGACAGATACCAACGTCAAAGGACAACAGTTTCAATGACATTCTGAAAGCTTTCTCTGGGAAGTACATTTAATCTATCTTGTTGTTTTATTAATTAAATATTTAAAAATTTTGTTTTGTATGTGTGTATGTATGTCTGGATGTTGTAGGCACGATTCCTCAAAAACTATAAGACTTAAAAAATATTTAATTGTAGTTTCTTCAATCTGACATTTCTGGGAAGTGCTGAAAAGGTTTTGGTAACAATTGAACAACCGGAAGTAGTAGTTTCTTAGAAAAATTCTTCTAAATATAATTTTTTGGGAGTTTTTTTTTTTATTAAATATTGAAGAACATAAAATTCTCCATCTAAGACACTTAAAATTTTTATTATATCTTGCATAGATTTAGAGATAAAGACACTATAATTTATAGAGTATACTAATCGCAGAGGCTAAGGCACTAAGGAAACCAGTTGACAAATTCCAATGTTTATAATATAGTTTGTAAATGTCATTGTCAATATCAACAGTTTTAGCGACATTCTGATAGCTTTTTCTGGGAAGTATATTTAATCTTTCTTATTGTGTTATTAATTAAATATTTGAAATTATAGGTAAAATTGTGGTAAAATGCATATATCCATCAGAAATACCGCCAATCTGGTTAATGAATTGGAAAAATCTCAAACATTTAGAAACTTTCTCATACAATGAAAAATAGATATAATTAGAATTATATGTGTGCAGAAGACATGTTAAATACAGTAAAAAACAATATTTGAGTAAAGTTCTGTAATTTTTTGTTATAAAACGACGGTTCGAAAGCGAAGTGCAATACAATAATACTTATATAGCTTAATATGGAAATGGCGAGAGATCTTGTGCTGGCCACAACAGATTTTTAATTATGTATTTATACCATTTTCTCATTGACGTATGAAATTTGAGCCTCAACAATTTTACTTTTAAGTTGTTCAATCTTATTGAAGTTTAAAGTGTACTTCATTTAAGAATTTCCTAGTTCAATGTTTATTTCTTGTTGTAAACTACAAACGTCTTTAAAAATGCCATAAAATTAATATTGCGCTGTATCTTAAGAGCGCACTATTCAACTGTCGTAAACAATGATTAGATTTCTCATTCTAAATGCACTTCTCATGCTTCGACCGTGCACATTGTATTTTCCACTTAACAACTTACTTTAGTAGAAAGAACAGCCAACATTGAACTAGAAACTTTCTGCCAATGTTAGAAGATTTTATATATAGAAGTAAAACTTTTTAAATTATATGAGTTCATAGAATCTCGTAATCAGAAGTTTATTGCTTTCATAACTTCTATTCTTATGCCCTTAGCGCATTGAAGAAAGTAAAAGTTAAATTACTTCGCCAGAAATATTTCATTTTTATCGCCCAACTATCATCAGTGCTGATTGGAGCCAATCCAACAAAACAAATTTTATTGGACCTTCATTAAATTATCAGAGAATTGTGATTGTTATGGATCTGTTTTCCGATAAAAGAATGGAATGTTTGCTTTCTGCCAAATTGAAATGCGAATTTGAGTTTGACTCTATAAAGTCATATCTAACCATATCGTAAAAATAAACTGCCGGATTCAATTCTGTAATATCCTGTCGTTTTATTTTCAGTTGTCAATATCCGCTTCCGCTCAAACAGCAGTGATCTGGCCTGCGAGAAGTTTTAGTTCGTAAAAAAATGTTTGGCCTGCTGTGGTTTTATTTACAGAAAGATTAATTACTCCCGTCTGATAACAACAAAGCCAGTCGCTGTTTATTGTGTTTACAAATGTGAATTTATTAATTATAACGGCAGAAAAGTGGGTTAAAATAATATTTGTACCCGTAAAATTAAAATAATGTGGTCAAATATTCATTAAAATGAACAAACATTGACATGTACAATTATAATTGCTCATGCATAAAATTTAACTATTAAAATTAAAAATCTGACATTTATGAATGTTCCTATGTTAACAACAGTGAGTTATTAAAATTACCAGAAAAAGTATCACTAACAATAAAGTAATCCACTTTATTATTAAAAACTAATTACTGTCGTTAACTATTATTACAAAATTACAAGATTAAATAAACAAATACCTCATACTAATAATATTTTTTAAAAAATTGGTTGAGTGTGAAGAGACTTCGGGGTGGAAGCGGTCAAGTTGTAAAAGCTATGAGGAAGGAGTGCGAATGGAGAGTTATTGTGGAATGGATCATATATAAGGAATAGATGGTGCGAGTATTTAAAAGGTTTGTACGGAGGTGAGATTGAGAGAGATGTCAATGAAATGATAGCGAAGACGATTACGATTCATGCTAAAAATCGCATATCCAGATATTAGTGAATATGCACGTTTTAAGGTTCCTAAAATCTAATTATAGCATTTTACGATGATGTCTGTGTGTGTGTGTGTGTGTGTCTGGATGTTGAAAGGACGATTCCTCAACAACTTGTTTAACTACGTATTCCTCAATCTGACATTAATGGGAAGTACTAAAAAGATTTTGATAACAATTGAACAATCGGAAGTAGAAGTTACTTAAAAAAATCATCTAAATATTATTTGTTGAAAAATTTGAAGAAATATTGAAGAACATAATATTCTCCATCCAATACACTTAAAATCTTTATTATATCTTTATTATCTGTTGCAATAAATCAAACAGTCCAGAGAAATGTCAGTGCCAAAAAATATCAACATTTTTACTGGTACAACTGAAAACTTTTTCTAACAAAACGGAAATGGCGAGTGGTATTGTGCTAGCCACAATATATTTTTATGTTTGTACTTATGTTAAAACTATTCAACTTTAACTACAAGTATACAGTTATATATTTTACCTCTCGCTAAGAGAGGAATTGGATTCATGTTAAAATTCGCATATCCAGATTTTATTGAATAAGCACGATTTGAGGTTCCTAAAATCCGATTATAAGATTTTTAAAATGATTTAACTGTAGTTTCCTCAATCTGATATTCCTGGGAAGAACTGAAAAGGTTTTGGTAACAATTGGACAACCGGAAGTAGTAGTTTCTTAGAAAAATTTTTCTAAATATAATTTTTTGGAAATTTTTGTTCTTACAAATATTGAAGAACATATTTCTCCATCTAATACACTTAAAAAATAAAGACACTACAATATATACAATATTCTAATCGCAGAGGCTAAGACACTAAGGAAACCACTTGACAAATTCAAATGTTTATAACATAGTTTGTAAACGACATATGTCAGTGTCAAAAATCAACTGTTTTATTGACATTCTCATAGTTTTTTCTGGGAAGTATATTAATGAAATATTTGAAATTATAGGTAAAATGCAAATATGCATCAGAAATACCGCCAATCTGGTTAATGAATTGGAAGAATCTCTGACAAATAGGAACTTTCTCATACAATGAAAATTAGATATAATTAGAATTATATGTGTGCAGAAGACATGTTAAATATAATAAAAAACAATATTTGGGTAAAATTCTGTAATTTTTTGTTATAAATCGATGGTTCGATAGCGAAGTGCAATACAATACTTATATAGCCTTATATGGAAATGGCGAGAGGTCTTGTGCTGGCCACAACAGATTTTTTTTATGACGAAGAAAGGAAGTTGAATTCATCTTATTACACCGCATTACAAAGTGATAAAAAAAAACTGATTTAGTTGGAAATAACAAAAAATTACTTGAAATTGGTAACACTGACGCAAAAATGTATTTCCTGTTGTTGATAGTGACATTTGAAAATTTAAATTTGGGTATTTTTTAAATTTTCTAAAGCCTTTCAATAATTCAAAATCTTATTAGCTGCCAGGCCTCTACTCTGACATAACCTATTTGTTTATTGTCAAAATGACATGTGAAATAATAGGTACGTTCGGTAAATCATACGGAGTTGGAGTGTTTACGGAGCGGTGTTGGAGTGGAGTGGGAGTAGAGCTGGAGTTGGAGTAGATCGAGGGAACACGGTACACTCCTTTATTTGTGATTAACCGAACGAGTAGAGTTAAAATTTTGGTGCACGAATATAATAACCTCCTTTTTTTGACAATCTTATATACTGCACTGCTAAAAAAATAAATAATGAACCATACAGAAGTTATTCAGTTTGGTATTATTCTTTAATGATTCTGAAGAAAGTATATATTAGAAGAGGTACAGAATTCTTACCGTTCCGACATACTGTGCCTTGTTATATTACAAAACAATATTATAAATATAAAATAATTGTGTATAATAAAATATTTCAACATAAAAATATAAAATGATCTGACAGATGTCAAATAAAACAAAAAAACTCCATGTATGACTGCATATCGAGGTTGGACTTATGGAGTTAACACTTTTCACTCCACTTGACTCCATTCTGCATTTGCCGAACGCTCCATTTTAAGACGCTTCTCACTCCATGTCATTACCGAACGGTGCTAGGAGTGTACAGAGTGAAAAGAGTGAACAGAACTAATTTGCCGAACGCACCTAAAATATTCGCTTTCACCTGCCTGCAGTTATAAACTGTAAAATAAAAATATGCCCAGAATTGTAGTACCAACTGCTTTATTTCTTTTTGTTCACTCTGCATTTATGCTTAACAAATTTGTCGAATTGTTTCAGATCTCCAGTTTGAAGACTCCGGCCTGTACACCTGCACAGCATCTTCAGACAGCGGCGAAAGTTCCTGGTCCGCTTCCTTATCCGTCGTCACCACTGGAACGTCCACTCTCCACCGCAGCCCCGATCCCTCTACATTTCCTCGTGCCCCTAATGCTCCTCGGATCTTGAATGCTTCTGAATCAAGCATCACATTATCCTGGGACGGTAATGAAGATGAGCCTGGAATCGTTGGCTACACTGTTGAGTACTGGAGCCCTGATTTGCAAACGGGGTGGGTTGTTGCCGCGCATAGAGTACCCAGCACTTATATGATAGTGAGGGAACTTAAGCCTGATAGTAGTTATGTTTTTTTGGTGAGGGCAGAAAATGCTCATGGGTTATCCTCAGCTAGTCCTGTGTCATCTATAGCAAAGACTTTGACAAGCACGAGGTCCATCCCAGGAATAAGTAAACTGGACACTGCTCGAACGATGTTGAGTACCAAAATTCTGGAACTCAAAGAAGCAAGGGCTATTTCTTCTAGTTCAGTGAGGTTATCTTGGGAATTCATTGCTCCGTCTGATGATTTCGTTGAAGGACTTTACATTCGGTTTAGAGAACTATCTGGTGGTTCGCATAATTATAATATTTTTACTGTGAGTGATGTGAGAACAAACAGTTATACAGTGACTAATTTGAAGAAATACACGAAGTATGAGTTCTTTATTGCTCCGTTTTACCGGTCGGTGGAAGGGCAGCCATCGAATTCTCGGGTGGCGAGGACTATGGAAGATGTTCCCACAGCAGCTCCGGAAAGTATAACAAGTCGTATGGTCAATGATTCGGCAGGATGGGTTAGATGGTCGCCCCCACCTCCTCAGCACATTAATGGTAAGGTTTCTATTATATCTCTTTAACATTAATTTTATGCGCTAACATGGTTAAACAAAATGTAATTATTGAGTAATGATTTTTACATTTAGGTTCATAATAAGGCTGTTGCAAGAATTTTTATTTCTTCATATATCAAATTGAAAAAAAAAATAATGTTCATTTAATAGCCTCAAATTTGAAAATATATTGGCTAGTATGGTCATGGTTTTAACTAAAACGCTGTTTTAAGGAATGTCAAATTTCATTATTTAATAACAATAGTAAATAGTATCAAATTTATCAACATATGATTTTAAAGCAGAATATAGTTTGTATTCAAACAAATATTTAAAAAACAATCGTTCTTTAGACATACGGGTGAAATTAAATATTTAAATTTGAATTTGACATTTCTAAAAACAGGGTTTTAGTTAAAACCGTGATCATACGACGAGCCATTATTACGAAAAAAATTACGTGATCTAAAACAGAATGTCAAAGTTCATACAGTTTAACATGTGACGAACTACCGCCTATACATTTATTTATATAAATGATCTACTGAAAAACGTACTGCTTTTACCTCCATGCTGGTTTTAAGGAGTAAATCGTGAAAAGTTGTTTCTCTCACGCAATGATTTGAGAGCAAGAAAGACAGATGAATAGACTTTTACAGCCCAATTCACAAAAAAGTTTAAGCTAATCCTCATTTTTGGATTAGTGAATTCTATTCTATTCCGATATTTAAAATTTAATCTTCATAATATTATCAAAAAAGGTAGATACTAGGAATAGATTAGACTATATTTTACGAAATAAACTGTTAAAATTAGAGTAGAATTCGCTAATCCAAAAATGAGGATTAGCTTAAAATTTTTGAGAATCGGACTGTTAATGAAAATCTTTCAACGAAAAACTGGAGCATGCCCTACTTTTTCTTAAAAGTCCCTACAAGTTTTGCCAATCAAGTAACTGTCAAATGTCATTTTTATTTATATTTTTGATGTGTACAAGTGTATAAGTGATTGATATTAAACTGAGAAATGGCAAAATGGGGTAGAGAAGTAATTGAAATCTTAAATAAAATAAAATATATCATCACGGCATATTACCCAATTCTAGATGCGCCAATCTGCTTTGTCGCAGATATCGGTAATGATGATAACATTTGTACCGGGCGTGTGTACCAGGCGTTACCTCATGGACACTCATTGCTCACGCGGAGAGTGCACCACTCGGGTCAATTTTGTGCCATTTAAAATTCGAAATATTTGGCGTCTGTCGGGATCGAACCCGGTTCCCCAGGTTCGCGACCAGACAGTCACACGGCCACGAAAAATTCAAGTAATGAAAATAAGATAAATAAATATATCATCACGGCATATTACCCATTTCTGGGTGTGCCAGTATCTACAACACATGTAGACATCGGTAATGATGACGATATATTTTACCATGTGGGCGCTTACCAGGCGTCACCTTACGGGTACTCATAGCTGGTGTGGAGAGTGCACCACAGAGTTCACTTTTGTGCCATTTAAAATTGAAAATATTTGGCGTCTGTCGGGATCGAACCCGGTTCCCCCGGGTTCGCGACCAGACACTCAGGCACGCGGCCACGGGATTATGGCATGTAATGTTGCTAAATTTTGAGCGGATTTGTTTGGCCAAGAATATAACTAAACATCAAAAATCAGCTTAAAGATGAAATCAGTTAAATCCGTTTTTTTCTAAAGTTGAAGGCTTTATGTGCAAATATATCCCAATGTAGTTACACTCTCATAAATTAAGCACTGAAGATGATAAATTTTAGATTCTCAAGGCTTTTTAGAAGATCTAAAAGCAGTACATATAATTTCAGTAGCTACCTAGCGAAAAAGCACTCATAATTCAAGTATTAATTTAATAATAAGTTACAAAATTTCATTCTGGAGTCAGTGTTGTTGTAAGAGTTATTGCATCTCACAACACATAATGTTTGGCCTCCTGACAGTAATCTTCATTATTAATTTTCTTTAAAAAAAAAACACGTCGCCTGTAGAACGTAGGACATCCATGTGTTACTGTAAAAATGAAGTTTAAATATATTTCTAAATCCTATCGATACCATCCTTGAAAATCAATGCCCTTCTTCTTTCTAGGCGTGCTGATGGGCTACAAAATCCAACTCAAAGGCCAAGGCTCCCGCCAGTTCACCGTCACTTCCTCCACAACCTCTTTCTGGTTCACCAACTTAACCTCTGGGGTCAAATACACCACCCGATTGGCTGCCATGACTTCTGCAGGCACTGGACCATTCTCCGAAGCTTTACCTTTGATAACTGCCTCACAGGCTCAAAGCCCTCAAACATTAGGACCTCTAGTACCTCTGGTTCGCCAGCCTTGGTTCGTGGTTCTCCTTGCGGGGTTAGCACTCATTTTCCTTTTGGCTGGAGGTGGATTTTTGTTCTATTTGAGGAGAAGGCAGAGTATGGCGAAACAGTTAGGTCATTTGAATGTGCCAGTGGTGAATGCTACCCAACTAAACGCTAAAGAGAGCCTATGGATTGATAGAGGTTGGCGAGCAGCTGATTGCGATAAGGATTCATCACTGCCATTGGCTCCCCAAGCAGGGGACTATGCAGAAGTGGACACCAGGAGCCTATCAACATTCTACAACTGTAGGAAATCACCGGAGAATCCTACGCCGTATGCGACAACAATGTTACTTCCACCGCCTAGCTGGTCGGAATTGTTGCCACCACCCCCAGACCACCCACCACCTCATTGTCCAAGGGAAGTGGCCCCAGCACCACCTCCACGTGGAGGAAGCAGTTGTGGTGAGTTTTTTTGATATTTAAATGAAACATATATACATTAATTGGCTTTTAATTTTGTTGCGTAAAAGCAGGATTTTATACCATAAAAAGATAACTAGGTACGTGGAATACTTTTATTGGAATTAGTGGAAAATTAGTTATTGTTTAGTAGCTGTTTAGTTATATTTTTAGGTTTGATTTATTTCAATTTTGGGCAATTTATTAAATAAAGTAAACTAGAAAAATTGAAAGTAATTTTATTTTTGTTTTTATTAGTTATATTTGAAATTTAATTCTATTGACGTTTGATACATTTTATTTCATACTTTACACATTTTAAATTATTAAAATATCTTTCAGAACTCATATTATTAATTGGAATAATACTACCTTTTTTTTTAGTTTAAGTTCTGTATTTATTATTTTAACCCAACGTTTCGGCACCATAAACTGGTGCCTTCTTCAGGGGATACATGTTGACATAAATATGTGAAATAACAGAAACAACAAGTAACCAAAGTAACAAGAAATGTTCATAAATGTTATCTTTTTTACCTCTCGCTAAGAGAGGTATTGGATTCATGCTAAAATTCACATATCCAGATTTTATTGAAT
The DNA here is from genome assembly GCA_943142095.1 of Ophonus ardosiacus. Classification (NCBI taxonomy): domain Eukaryota; kingdom Metazoa; phylum Arthropoda; class Insecta; order Coleoptera; family Carabidae; genus Ophonus; species Ophonus ardosiacus. The sequence continues at coordinate 1,719,876 of OW964832.1, read as the reverse complement.
AAGCACGATTTAAGGTCCCTAGAATCCGATTATAACATTTTTAAAATGATGTCTGTGTGTGTGTGTGTGTGTGTGTGTATGTGTGTATGTATGTCTGGATGTTGTAGACACGATTCCTCAAAAACTCTAAGACTTAAGAAATATTTAACTGCAGTTTCCTCAATCTGACATTCCTGAGTAGAGCTGAAAAGGACGATTGAACAACCGGAAGTAGTAGTTTCTTAGAAAAATTCTTCTAAATATAATTTTTTGGGAGTTTTTTTTATTAAATATTGAAGAACATAAAATTCACCATCTAATACACTTAAAATTTTTATTATATCTTGCATAAATTTAGAGATAAAGACACTATAATTTACAGAGTACACTAATCGCAGAGGCTAAGGCACTAAGGAAACCAGCTGACAAATTCCAATGTTTATAACATGACACATGTCATTGTCAAATATCAACAGTTTTAGTGACATTCTGATAGCTTTTTCTGGGAAGTATATTTAATTTTTCTTATTGTTTCATTAATTAAATATTTGAAATTATAGGTAAAATTTTGGTAAAATGCATATATCCATCAGAAATACCGCCAATCTGGTTAATGAATTGGAACAATCTCTGACATTTAAAAACTAAAAAATTATATGTGTGCAGAAGACATGTTAAATACAATAAAAAACAATATTTGGGTAAAGTTCTGTAATATTTTGTTATAAAACGACGGTTCGAAAGCGAAGTGCAGTACAATACTTATATAGCCTAATATGGAAATGGCGAGAGGTCTTGTGCTGGCCACAACAGATTTTTATGTATACAATTTTCTAGACAATATATGCATGCCCGGCAATAACATGAACGGCGAACATGCATCTTCTCAGGAAAAAATCTCCTTTTGCCAGAGGAAAAACCGTCCCAAAAACTGGCAGAGAAGTGATCTGTATAACCTTATAACTCAGAGACGCTTTATCGGTAGCGAAATACCGTACATTTATGAACATTTCTTGTTACCTTGGTTACTTGGTTGGTCTTGTTATTTCACATATTTATGTCAATGTATCCCCTGAAGAAGACACCAGTTTATGGTGCCGAAACGTTGGGTTAAAATAATAAACACAGAACTTAAACTAAAAAAAGGTAGTATTATACATTTTAGTTTTTATGATAACCACATAAATCATTAATAGATAATTGTAGTAGTGTAACATAACATTTATAAATACAGGGAATTTATTTTAACATGCAACATATGGCGAATCACTTCCATGGTTACTCACTATTGTCAAAAAATGACAGCAATGTAATATTTGTCCATTTTAAAATGCAACATACAAAATTTGTAGTTTTGTATTATTAAAACTAATTTCCAACTTTCATGTAATAAATGTTAAAAAATACGCCCAATCACTCTGAGGCAATATTCTAGTCGGTCGTAATAAGAATTGACACCATTTGTGATGTTTTGGAGGTATCTCCTGAGCTGCAATATTATTTATAACGTAGCATTTTAAAATGGACAAATATTACATTGCTGTCATTTTTTGACAATAGTGAGTAACCATGGAAGTAATGAACCATAATGTTGCATTTTAAAATAAATTCTCTGTATGTACAGTGTATGTTTTATCTTTATGTTATCACTAATAAAAACCCTCCATTACCTTCTTCAGGAAGTAACGGCGGTTACGCCTGCTGGCCGCAACCAACCCATCCACAACCAACTCGCCACTACCACCCTCGCTCAGGCTCCTGCTCGGGGTGCGACGCCCACTGTTCCGTGGCCAGCGGCAGCTCGGGTCGGCGCTCTGCCCCCCGGCCCCATCATCCACGTCCGCAGGCCTGGGAAGACGGCGACGCCGACGTCGACACAGACCGGCACTCCTGCTCGTCCAGCCACGAGACGCTGTGCTCCTGTAGTGAGTCTAGTTGTTTGTATGCGGAGGCGGGGCCCAGCAGGGCGCCGCCCCAGCATAGGAAGTGCGGGAAGTGAGACTATGGGGATGGTGACAACAGGATGTACTATGTGTGTGTTTAAATTATTTATTTATTTGTCAGTTTAGTTGAGCGGGCAGATCTCGTTTTATAAATTTATTAAAATTATATCGTATTTTCTGTATCCGAGTAAGAAACAAGTTCCAATAGCAGGATTGAACAAAAATACGTAATAGTCGAATATTGCAATTCTTGGTAATGGGTAACAATCATTATACAGGGTGTCTCAATAAGCTTGGTCACTATTGGTAACTTTTTTATTTGAAGAGATACGAGGTTGGTTAAATGAGCAAAATTGTGCCATTTTATATTAGAAAATTGGTCATGTAGACAAAATAAAAATTGTGTCAGCGGTTCCCAAAATTTGGGACAGAATATATATTTTTTAAATTTATTATCTTATTGGAAAGAGTATTTTTACCTTCCGTCACCTTTAGGTAAGATGGAAGGACATTACTTAGTGTAGTTTAATGTTATAATTTTATTGGATTTATAGAACCTTTTCAAATGAACTTTTGGTATAGAATTTGTAAAAAATAGTATGTGTTTTGACATGATATTATACAGAATCTGTTCCAAGGACCTTTTGGTATGGGATTTGTACAAAAGACATGGAATTGACGGAAGGTCTTGTGCTGGCCACAACAGTTTTTTTTTCTCTTTCCAATAAGTTAATGTTGTTTATGTACAATTTTTTCAAATAAACGAGTTATTTACGTTTAAAGATACAAATTATCTTTTATTAGTTTAAGTGAAGTAAACTAGGGAAACAATTGTCTTTTATAAAATTATTATTTTATTAATTTATTTTACAGTAATAACAGAACAAAGAAAATGTTGAAACATTTAAACTCTTTTGGAAAGAGAGCCAACCGTTCTACGTAACTGGTGTCTAGATATAACTTTCCATATAGCACGATCATTTCTAACTTTTCTTCATTTGTAAAGTTATTAAACATTATAAAACACAGAGAACTTTACGAGAGAAATTATTAAACGTCAAACAAACAAAGAATCAATTGTTTCCATGGCTTACTTGACTAAAAAACTAATAAAATAGTTTACTAAATTTAAATTTTTAACCGTAAATAACTCGTTTATTTGAAAAAATTGTACATAAACAATATTGTCTTATTAGAAAGAGAAAAAAATACTCTTTCCAATAAAGAATATATGGTTCCATTTAAAAAATATATATATTGTCCCAAATTTTGAGAACCGCTAACACACATTTTATTTTGTCCACATGACCAATTTTCTAATATAAAATGGCACAATTTTGCTCATTTAACCAACCTCGTACCTCTTCAAATAAAAAAGTTACCAATAGTGAGCAAGCTTATTGAAACACCCTGTATACGAGTAGAATCCTATACTTTTTCGACGACTGTTCAATAAAAGTTTTTCAATGTGAATAAATTTGTGACTATCAACCTTTAAAACAAAACGAGATCTGCTTCTAATTATACATCTCCTTGTGATAAAATTAGGTATTCACATGGGAATTGGAAAGATATATAAAATTTTGAAAAATTTAGATGTTACTTTGGGCTGTGCTTCATTTTCAGCTGTAATAATCTGTATTAAATATAATTGGTATAGACAACATGTATGGTAGAAAATTTTATATATGAATGTAAAATTATTCTCTCCAATAAGTATCACAGATTCTATTACGTAAAATTCACTGCCAGAAATAGATCCTAGTGACCAGTGACTGATAATACTTAACTCTTACTTTACTTCATTGTTTTGTTTCTGCCCTTTTTATATTTTTTAACACTTTAAGGACGTTTTTATAGTAATCGCAATTTATTTTAATATTCTACTGTTTTCCAAATTGTAAATTTTCTGAAAGTTTCAGTTTAAATCATGTGTATAATACAGGTTATAAAACTTTTGAGGAAAACTAAATTTTGTGAGAATATCAACGAAATAAAATCGTGAAACGTCCTAATAATACAAATAGAAACTATGATATTATTTTATTTCTTTTGCAAAGCATTTTCCTCTGATTTATAGTCCTTTCCACAATTGTGAATAGCGCAGTTGAATTAAAATTGTATATTTTTCATATTTTATTGACGCCTTTTGACGTGTACATATCTTTAATCTAGAACTTATTGGATTGTTAAGTTCATTACGAACTATAAGTCCCTGTAGCAATAGATATTGGTAAGCTGTGAAATGAACTGTAAATATGTAACATTAGATTTATAAATATATAACATTTATATATTATGTACATAATTTAAAAAACGTAATACTTAACTGGTGATAAATTTACTGTATGAACATAAGATATCTTTATGTTTACAAATCATTTATAAGGAGTCTTAATTTATGTATATTAATTCGATTGTTGTACAATTATTTGTACGGAGTCATTTAACTTAAAGTTCCTACAGTTTAAAGGTACTTTTACAACCAATTCAGACCCTGCTCAATTTTATTTTGCAAATGAAAATATGTTCTGTAATTTTAAACTAGATACAGCATAATTTTAAAAAGAAGTCCTATCAAGCTCATCTGTATCATGAACGATATATATTTGTCTCTCTCATTTACAATGACAAGAAGTGTGTGCTATAAGGACGTATATTACATACTTGTTTTTCAAAAATTCATATTGTTCCAAACAAGTTACGGCGTTCCATTTTAAAACGATGCCCGTTGTTGACAATACTTTTGCTGTAACGTAAATTTATTCATTAATACAAATAGATTCTTTGATTCACAACCGTGCGAATATATAGTTATTTTCTGCCAGTGTCACTTATACTGACACTGTATCATATTATTTGCCACATCCATATTTGGTTTTACATTTGCTAATAAATTTATCAGTTGACTTATTTTTTAATTATTAATTCTTTTACTATAACATGTATTTTTATAATAAAAAAATATATCATCACGGCATATTACCCATTACTGGGTGTGCCAGTATCTGCAATACATGCAGACGTCGGTAATGATTAGGAATGACGAATTCCGATAATTCTGGTACCCGAGTACCCGAAACAACTACCCGGATAGAACCCTTTGCCCGTTAATTATCCGATACCCTTTAATTACCTGTTATCCTTTAAATACATATACATAATTCGTTAATTTGTTAATAACCCGTTACCCTTATATTAGCAGTTTACTTTTTAATAAAAAAATTTGCTATTATTGTTTTCATACATTTATTAAATAAAAAGTAATACAAATAAATAAATACTTACTGTATCTCTATAAAAAACTTAACATAAATTATATTAAGGTTTGGTAATAAAAAGCTCTTTTAGATACAATTTTTCCGGCAGCTGAAAACTGTTCGGGTAATTAAAGGCTATTGGGTAATTAACAAGCAGCGGTTATATTTCGGGTAATCGGATAAGAAGTTTTATACCCGGGTACATTATTATCGGGCAGGTTTCGAGTACCCGGGTACCCATCGTCATTCCTAGTAATGATAATGATATATTTTTACCGTGTGGGCGCTTGCCAGGCAACGCTTCACAGACGCTCATAGCTGGTGTGGAGAGTGTACCATAGGGATCACTTTTGTGCGATTAAAAGTCTGCACTATCCGGGATCGAAGCCGGATCAGAAGATTGGTAACCAGACACTATACGCACACAGCCACGCGACCCCATATAATAAGTAAATAAAAAAGAATGTTCTTGATCAAATTGAGTACATTTAAAAAATTGCACAAGGATTAGCAATGGGGAATCTGTTCGTTGACAATAAATTTCTTGGAATTGATGGCTTTCATTATTTCTAGGATTTCTAATAAATTCATTCGTAGTCCCTTGTCGGTAGAATGGAGTACTTTGATGTCACCGTCAAAATTATGGTTTTGATCTATGCAATAAGTTGTAGAGTGTAATTGTTTTTGGATAATTTTTTTTATGTTAGTTTATTCTAGTTTTAAAAAAAACTTTAACTTATGTATAAAGCATTACAGTCTTTGCAATTTATTTGATAGACTCCGGTTAGCTTTGATTTATCGGGTTTTCCTTCATTGGTGGTTAAAATTAAATTATTTAAAATTATTATGGGGTCCCGTGGCCGTGTGCCTGAATGTCTGGTCGCGAACCTGGGGGAACCGGGTTCGATCCCGACAGACGCCAAATATTTCCAATTTTAAATGGCACAAAAGTGACCACTGTGGTGCACTCTCCACGCCAGCTATGAGTGTCCGTGAGGTGACGCCTGGTAAGCGCCCACAAGGTAAAATATATCGTCATCATTACCGATGTCTACATATGTTGTAGATACTGGCACACCCAGAAATGGGTAATATGCCGTGATGATTATTTATTTAATTATTTTTCTTCAATTTTGACGATTTAAACTGTCATTATTAACTCCATAGCAACAACTATAAGTAACACTTTTTTCACATGTGAATTAAATTTTTTTAAATCAATCTCACAAAATTTAAACTCACTCTGCAACAAATAATGCACCATAATATTTATTAGACATTATCAGCCATTTTCATTATTTTTCACGGCACAAATGACAGACTATAAAGCATTTTAAAATATATGACTTGACGTCTATCAGCGACGATTGTCATGCTCAGCCTACTAACTGATCAGTTTTTTATTTTGTCAAAATTAAATAAAATATTATACAAACCACGTAAGCTAAGAATGTTTATTCACTCGAAGAAATTAACTCACGAGCCCTCACTTGGTGTATAAATATCTATTAAAATAACAAATATTATACAGAGAATTTATTTTAAAATGCAACATTATAGTTCATCACTTCCATGGTTACTCACTATTGTCAAAAAATGACAGAAATGTAATATTTGTCCATTTTAAAATGCAACATTATAAATAGTATTGCAGCACAGGAGATACCTTCAAAACACATCACAAATAGTGTCAATTCTTATTACGACCGACTAGAATATTGCCTCAGTGTGATTGGGGGTATTTTTTAACATTTATTACATGAAAGTTTGTTAAGATGTACAACATTCATATTTTGATTCTTTGTTAATCGTATGTAGGCTAATTTATAGGAAATTCGTTTTGATAATACAAAACTACAAGTTTTGTATGTTGCATTTTAAAATGGACATATATTACATTGCTGTCATTTTTTGACAATAGTGAGTAACCATGGAAGTAATTCACCATATGTTGCATGTTTAAATAAATTCCCTGTATGTACCGTCCAAAAACGAAACAAATGACTACGAAATTTGACATAGGAGAAGACCTTGATCGGACTTTAAAAATTAAACTTATCAAAACTAATGGCAATTGTCGAATTGCAATTTTAAAGTTGAATTTTAGGATAACAAAATTGTTCTGGGTTGAAATTTGGTTGTAAATGTACTTCTAGGAGTAAATATTGAGAATGTATTGTATATTTAAGTTGTATTATCACCAGTTAATGATAAATTAGCGATCGAATAGCCGTGATTAAGAAATTAAGGCCTAGTCAGTTTATTAAATGTGAAGAATCTTCTAGAACACGCATGGATAGTAAATGTTACCCTCTGTAATGATTTATGGGGGCCCAGCCCTAATTTCAACCTTGAGCCCTGTGAAAATCCCGTGCCATGAGAATGGAAAGAGTATCCGAGGTGACAAGAGTAGAATAAGTCTGATACGTCCTATAAACTAACCCGTGCAATCATCAATAATGCTTGGATAAAGGAAATATTAATAAATACGTCGAAATGTAGACCAGTCCTACTAGATGTAAATTAAGTTAATCGATTCATTGCCTATTTGTAAATACGATACGACTGTATTTGTACTTGTATTTTGTTGTTTGTTATAGTTTTTATACAAATAAACAATGGACTATAATTTCCAATATTGTTGTACTATTTCATTTCATTGTGCTAAGTATCCAAAGGAGAGGACAATAATTCAACGATTCGAACAGCAAGAAATCATCAAAAGTAAGTTTTGTTATTTATCTTTAACTCTTATTATTTGTGTCACATACTACTACCCTTATGGCACGTAATATTGTTTGACACGTTAAAAATTTGTTATTATATTTGTTAACAAACCTGGTGATAAATAATTATGAACAAATGTCTTTTACGTTTATTTTGTGTTAAAATTCTATTTACAATAATTGTTATGGGGTCCCGTGGCAGCGTGCCGAGTGTCTGGTAGCTAACCAGGGGGAACCGGGTTCGATCCCGATAGACGCCAAATATTTCCAATTTTAAATGGCACAAAAGTGATCCCTGTAGTGCACTCTCCACACCAGCTACGAGTGCCCGTGAGGTGACGCCTGGTAAGCGCCCACACGGTAAAATATATCGTCATCATTACCGATGTCTACATGTGTTGTAGATACTGGCACACCCAGAAATGGGTAATATGCCGTGATGATATATCTATTTATTTATTTATTTATTTGTTACTAAATTTGTCAACAATTCTAACAACAATTTATTGTAATGTCAGTCTTTTATAATGAAAATATACTTTAATTTTTGTAAGAAAAAGTTTTGTAATTTGGTATAATACAAATATATTTTTATATTTAAAAATTATTATTTTTCGAAGTCCGTATACGTATGTAGTTTTTAAAACGGCCACCAGGGTACAGCACCTGTTGGTAAACGTTCCAACTTAAGAATAAATTTAAAGCAAAAAAATTTTCATTTGTCAACATACGTACGTACATACATATTTCACAACACGGATATAATAATAATTTGGGTTTGGAAATTAGAAAAAAAATCATAACTTCTCTGTTTATCAAAATTAAATTCTCATATTAAATCTATTGTACGCAGCTTGACCCGTAGATTCCAAAAATCGCATTTTCGAGTCCGAATGTCTACCCATTTTTGAAATCTATGGATTGAATTATGTGCGCATGAATTTTGGAAGTTTTGAAGATCTAAGCGTCGTACCCAAATTTAAACTTCAGATTCGGATTGTACGAGGTTGAATTAAGGAATAAATATAATTTAAACTCTTGTCTCTTCAAAAAAATTGACGAATTGTTAGGAGCCAATGACCTTTTCAACATTACACGACGTATACTCATTTCTAAGAGAATGAACAAGGTCTGTTTGGAAAAAGGTCACTGGACAGATACTCTCGTAAGCGACCATTTTGGGACCTATAATATACTTGTTGAAAATGATGTATGTACGTATGTTTGCACCTTTCGGTCTGTGTAAATAAGATATGCCACTCTTTTGAAAAAAGGTAAAGTGACAGGTGCTGCTTTAGGAATTGTGTACGTATAGAAACAGAAATTTTTAAAAAATCATCCCTTCTGTATTTCTTAGCATTTTTAAAGAAAATAAAATACAGTATTATTTTAAAAACATATTTTATTGAATTATATTGTACGGTACATGTAAAATAACAATATAATACATAAATAAACAATAAATACAATTAAACATTATACAATTTATTATTTAAACATCCCTATTTCTAATTTTTCAGGTAGGGGTAAGTATAACTTTATTAATTTACATATTTTAGAGAAATATACTAACAGTCAACCTGAAAAGTGAAGGATTATATGAGCCATCGTGATAAGAGTTCGCCATAATTTGTGGCAGAGCGTTACCCCGGCTAGGTAATGGGTCCGGGTTCGAATCTTGGTGGCTGACATGTTCTTGTCACTTTCCACAATTTATACATAAATAAAAGTTTAGCTATGTTAAAGTACAAGTACATGATATTATTGACTTATCAATAATATATCATGTACTTGTACTTTAACATAGCTTGTTTGTTATAGATTATTAATATATATTGCAGTATGATAATAATAATATGTTATAAATAAAGAATAAATATTATACATTAGAGATACATGGAATTACAACAGTGTAAAATACAAATAAACAATAAATACAAGTAAAATTTATACAAACTATTATTTAAACATCCTTATTTCTAATTTTTCAGGACAAGGGTAAGTATATTATTTATTTACAAAGTACATTAAGGGTAGTTACATGAAATACAACAATGTAAAGTGCAAATAAACAATAAATAAAAGTGAAATTTATACAAACTATTATTTAAACATCCCTATTTCTAATTTTTCAGGGCAAAGGTAGGTATATTTATTTATAAAGTACATTAAGGGTAGTTACATGCAATACAACAATGTGAATTACAAATACAAGTAAAATTTATACAGACTATTATTATATTTCAAGCGTTCATTGACCTTATCAACTATAAGAAGTTTAGGGTTAAATATCTCTGAAACTATGAGGGGTAGAAAGGCTGTACAACTTTAATTAAACTAATTACGACTCGTAGAACACGAATCCGATGTCAAATTTGCCCTACGGCCGTTCGTTATATGAGATTCATTGTTACATTTCATGATATTATGTCATTGAATTACGTAAGATGTATTCGTAATTTCACAGTTTGGACGCCGGATTCGTAATTCTTGGGGTCGAATTAGGGGGATGCCATGTCTAACTCAAAATTTTTTTTCCCGATCGAAACTGAAAACCATGGACTAAAGCCTTGGGGTTTTTTTGGCAAAAAAAACTTTTTGACTCCGATTTGTTTCAAATTTGGTATACGTATACTAGGGACAAAGGTCTAATGAATAGCGAAATCTGAGCCCATAGGGGTTGATATTAGGGGAGTTATTCAAGTCTAAAGTGGGTTATTGGAAATAATGGGAAACCTATAGGCTTTAGGGGAAAGTTTTATTAGGATTTTTTGATACAAATTAAATTGTAAACAACATTTATTTGAAACATTTTCTTTTCCGACTTTTCTTTTTCGAAATAATTATTAGAAGCGTATAACATTATTGTAACGTCAATGAACTGTGTTTAATAATGTTTTTCTTTATGATTACAGGTTCAACAAAGGGCCTTAAGGACCAAGGACATCCCAGGATATAGCTATAGAAACTGTAAATAAAATGTATTGTATAACATATTTATAGTGATATAATGTATATTATGTTTATATTATAATAAAAGGACAGAATATATCAAAATTTAAGTTTATCTTTTAAATCCTATTATATCCTTTTTGTTTAACCCTCAGATTTACCCTACAGGCTTTTGTTACGCGGTTTCATTGCTACATTTCCTGAGGTCATTGACCTCTTCAACAATACGAAGTTTAGGGTTAAATATCTTGTGAACCAAAGGGTATACTGCAATTCTGTGAACACTATTCGAAAGGGCTATTTTACAGCCCTTCTAATCCTTCAAAAAAGCGACAATTTTTCAATTAACATTTTTTTCTTAACCTAACTCTACTCAGGTTTTGAGGCAAATTTTTTTATGGTATCAGGATAACAGGAATAAAAAGAGTTCTCATATTTTAAATGTGAGACCGGATTCGTATTCCACTGGTCGTAGGTAGTCTAAAAAACCTTGTAGAGCCCTTCAACCTTTTGTAGTTTAGGAGATAAAATACATTTCTTAATTAAAAAGTGTCGCATTTTGAGTCGAAAATTTTTCATAGTATCCGGGGAACAGGAATAAGAAAGAGTTCTTCGGATGGTTATTTTATTGCTTATAGTGCTTACAAAACAAATTATAAAATTTTGGTGTCAACAAAAAAAAAATCAAAAATTGTTCCAAAATTTTCAAAAACCCTTATTAGAAAAACTTTGCCCTACGCCCTTCAAACTTTGGTATAATGTAGTTTGACCCCATATTACTCATTCGAATTCCCCTAAGGAACAGCGTTTTACGGAAAACGCTGAAAACCCAGCCGTTTCCGAGATATGAGCCCTTAAAGTTTTTTAAAGGGACTAACACTTAAATTCGTTCATTTATAGGGCTAAAGGGCCGGAAAATCGCTATCAGGGGGATTCGAACCCGCGCTTTCCATTGGCTTGCACAGAATTGGTGAAAACCCTTTGGTTTACAATATATTTGCCCTTCAAGTTTGTGGCGAAGGGCCTGCGCTAATTCCTGAACTAAAAGAGCTAGAAAATCCGGACAAGTGTTGTTAAACCTACTTGGATCTGCATAAATGAAATCCATGGTCAAATTTTCCCTAAGGGCTCAAGTAAGCCCTTAGCCCTTTATAAAAGGGCGGACTTCTATCGGATGGTTATTTTTGTACCTAGAGAACTTAATACTAAAAGATAGCATAGGAAAATTCAGAAAAATCCTTAAACATTAGGATATTTCTCTGTCCCTTTTCTTATTACATCATAGGAAAGGTAAGAAAACTATTATTTATTTATTTATTCTTATAAAAAATCATATATTATCATCATCCAGTGTTGTAGTTACCGAATCCTATTGCTGGGTGCACTAGGCCCTTCACAGAACTTGTAAACAAACATAAACATTGTTTATTTGGGCGGCAAAGTACAAAAGATATAATAAATAAACACTTAATTAGAGTGGGGATATTACGTGATAATATTAATATTATGTTTTTTGAATAAAGACTTCAGTTCCTTTCAGTCTTTGGTGAAGTGAACATCGTGTGCTTGTGAATAATCGTGTAGTGCATATAGCAACGAAAAAATTTAAAATTTTTATTGAAATCGTTCTCTATTTACATCGTATAGTTCGCTATATATTTTAAAAATGTTAGATTTACCTTATAAATTTTTTAAAAATTATTTAAATAACTTTAAATAATTTTCATTTTGTTTACACTTTTTAAGAAAATCTAAGTTTAATAAGTTCATAGTACACTAAATTTAAATGTTCATATGTACATTATTATTTACAATAAAATCTAAATATTCAAAATTCATTTTAACTTATACAGCGTATTTCTGCTTCTTATAATTTTAGATATTATTTAAAATGTTGCATAAGACTTTGTCCTTCCGTTAGTGTTCATTGTTTAATCCTTATTCAAAATTATATTGTGTCGTGAGTTAGTTTACTATACAGTTGCTGTATATTTAAAAGAAAAACGTCTTTCCTATTATTAAAATGTGTATAATTGTCCGTAAAAGTGTGGTGTATTGTTTTACTAATACCAAGTGTTATACAAGTTATTCTAATTGGTATGAGTGTTACGTAATATTTACTACAAAGTGTATTCTGATCTGTGAAAATCGCCGATGATGATATAGTGATGATACAACAGCGGATGATATATTATGAAAATTCACCGTAGGTACGTAAGAACCTTTGATATTACATTTACATTTCTTCTAAGTTGTTGAACACAAAACGAATGTGTCTGCCAATAACGAATTTTATATAAATATAAATTTTTACTTCCCTATTTACTATTTTTATTCTTGTAGTAGTGATAAATGAAAATTTGAAACAAGTGTACAGAGAAAATTTGACGAAAATACATGTATTTTAACGCCCCTTAACTCCTAAACTAATCGTTAAAGTTAAAAATAATTAGACGTATCTTGCAGAGAATTTTATGTAGATTCCAAATTTTCATTGCGCAAGTTGCTATCTTTAACCATGTAGGAGTAATAAATAAGAATGTGAAATAACGCATGACAAAGTTTAGTGGAATATACAGTTGAACTCTCACATTTATATTTCATAGAATTTCAAGTATGGCGATCAGACGAACCGGTTCACGACTTTACGATACCGCAGGGGATGGTTTCCAGATCCAGACAACGAAATCATGTCCACCAAGTCCGAAGAGAAGCCCCAGGATACTGTAGACACACGAAAGGGTTCTCCAAGTCGCGATGTCTGCGTTTCTTACCACTGGAACGTCGAAAACTTGATGATCTGCAAAAAGAAATAATTTATTAATAAAATTATAAATGTAATAACTTATTTATTGTATCTGCACTTTGTGTTTGTATTAATAATACCACATTTTTCTATTCATATTAATATGTAAAGTTGAAATATTCTACAGAAAAGTATTTGTCAACATTTCAACAATTTAAAACGTTGCTTATGTATACAAAGATGCATGTGCAAATCAAATTTGAAACGTAGAAGTTCCTATCTCACTTAGTTTCAGAAATTTTGAGCCCTAAAGTTGGAATTTCCAATTCAAATTCCTGAAACTTACTATACATGCAGAAAATATCCCCCTCAATTCAAATTTGAAAACTGCAAGTCGCTATCTCACTTAGATTTTAAAATATTTTACTTTTATCATGGTATACACAAAAGACATTTTCCTATCTTGAAACAAACATGACAGAATTTTTTTTTCAGTAATTCAAATTCCTGAATCTTAGTGTACATATCGAAAAACACCTCCTGAATTCAAATTTGAAAACTGCAGGTCGCTATCTCACTTAGTTTTTAAAATATTTTACTTTAATCATGGCATACACAAAAGACATTTTCCTATCTTGAAACAAACATAACAGAATTTTTTTTTTCAGTAATTCAAATTCCTGAAACTAGGTATACATATCGAAAAACACCTCCTGAATTCAAATTTGAAAACTGCAAATCACTATCTTACTTAGTTTTTAAAATATTTTACTTTTATCATGGTATACACAAAAGACATTTTCTTATATTGAAACAAACATGACAGAATTTTTTTTTTCAGTAATTCGAATTCCTGAAACTTAGTGTACATATCGAAAAACACCTCCTGAATTCAAATTTGAAAAGTGCAAGTCGCTATCTCACTTAGTTTTTAAAATATTTTACTTTTATCATGGTATACACGTAAGACATTTTCCTATCTTGAAACAAACATAAGTGAATTCTTTTTTTCAGTAATTCGAATTCCTGAAACTTAGCGTACATATCGAAAAACACCCCCTGAATTCATATTTGAAAAGTGCAAGTCGCTATCTCACTTAGTTTTTAAAATATTTTTCTTTTATCATGGTATACATAAAAGACATTTTCCTATCTTGAAACAAACATGACAGAATTTTTTTTTAGTATTTCGAATTCCTGAAACTTAGCGTACATATCGGAAAATACTCCCTGAATTCAAATTTGAAAACTGCAAGTCGCTCTCTCTTTTTTTTTTCAGGATTCAGTAGCACCCTTTCTATCATCAACCCTAAAGCTCATAAATTCTATTTCGCATGTAATCCATAGACCTTGCTTAAAAATACTAATTTAAAAAAAAATACATAGATATCAACTATAATTTATACTCATTATTTTGATTGTTGACTACCATTTTTTTTTTTTAATTGTTATCTAATGCCTAACTGTTACATAGATCAATTTTGTCAGTTTCATTGTTACAGTGCTAGTGAACAGACGTGTGGTGTGCTCGTGTACTGTGCCTTCGAGGACGACTTCCTAGTGCCTGGAGAGGACATCTTCAAGTCTTGAACTTATACTTAGGGAAATAATTCATTCATCGTAAGTTTTTTTCATTTTTAAACTACTTTAGTAACCATTATTGGGTATATCAGCCATTATTTCTACGGACTATTTCGGGTATATATATATATATATATATATATATATATATATATATATATATATATATATATATATATATATATACTTTATACTTGAATTATAATTGTTGATGTTGTGTGGAAAATAATTTGAATTAGTTTAGAATTATTTATAGTGTTACTACCATACACAAATATCATATATTATTGGACATGCTATATATTTTACTACAAATATTTTATATTTAAATAATTAAAAATTTAAATATTCTTTTTAATATTGAATTTCTCACGGAAGTGTAAGTTTTCATATTAGGTATTTTATTTTTAATAATTACGAACGATTGAAACAGTTCTAAGTGTATCCATATTATTATCTGTAATCACTAATCCAAATATTATTTCGATTATACTTTTATTGTTACAGACACATGTAACAGAGATGAATTACAATCCTTGCCAAGCCGTAGAAGGATGTGAGTGAGTTGCAGAAGGATAACTATCCTGATTTCAGCGTTGGAGATGATCATATTGTTGCAGAGCATCACCCTGAAGACACCCCAATATGTATTGGTGCCCATCAAGACTTATTTATAAGATTTATGTAAATAAATAAATAAATAAAAGTTATCCTCCTAAACATTATGTACTCGTATTACTAATATGGCAAGAAAAATTGGCACATAATCAATTCATGCCATTATGCAACACATATATCTTCATTGTCATATATTTTACAGTTCATTATATCAGAAATTCACATACCATACATCCATGCATACATACTATTTAAAAGGTACAGGAAATCAAAAAGCTAAGTTCAAATATTTCCTACTGAAATTTAACTGTGTATCTGGCAATTCAAATTTCTAAAACTATGTATACATATTTGAAACAACCCCCGAAATCCAAATTTGACAACTGCAAATCGCTATCTCACTTAGCTTTTAATTTATTTTATTTTTATCATGGTATACACAATACTAATGAAAATTTGTATAAATATGCAGTTTTATTTTTGCTTACTCTTACTGTAGTAGCTAGACACGGTTATTCAAAATTGGTAAACCTATGTATAAGTCCATAGAATCGAATGGCGCAACGCCAGTCAATGTACCTTTTACCATTCATTAGTTATAGGCCGTCAAAGTCAAAAAATATTGTCAATTTCCATTAAAAATAAAAATTTCTATTTTGGAAACTAAGGCCTAGAGAATTTTTTTCAATAATTTTCCCGTAATCAGCATGCTTGAATTTAGAGAAAATGCTACTTTCCATTTAAATACAGGGTGGTCGGATTTTTAGTGACCTACTGAATTGTTTAAAGTTACCATTTTTTTCATTTTTGCTTACTCTTACTATACTAGCTAGACACCATTATTCAAAATTGGTTGACATATGTAGAAAAGTCGGTAGAATCGAATGGCGCAACGCCCGTTAATGTATCTTTTACCATTCATTAGTTATAGACCGTCAAAGTCAAAAAATATTGTCAATTTTGCATTAAAAATAAAAAAATTCTATTTTGGAAACTAAGGTCTACAGATTTTTTTCAATATTTTTCCCGTAATCAGCATTTTTCAATTTAGAGAAAATGCTACTTTCCATTTAAATACAGAGTGGTCGGATTTTTAGTGGACTACTGAATTGTTTAAAGTTACCATTTTTGCTATTTTTGCCTACTCTTACTATACTAGCTAGACACGGTTATTCCAAATAGGTAAACATATGTAGAAAAGTCCGCAGAATCGATTGGCGCAACGCCCGTTAATGTATCTTTTACCATTCATTAGTTATAGGCCGTCAAAGTCAAAAAATATTGTCAATTTTGTATTAAAAATAAAAATTTCTATTTTGGAAACGAAGGCCTAGAGATGTTTTTCATTATTTTTCCCTTAGCGTGTACGAATTAAGGGAAATTAGTCGGACTTTTAGTAAACTACATATAGTATTATATTGTTTAATTTAATTTTACAGGGATAGTCTTCATGAAAATGAAAATTTAACAGAGCTAATCCCTATGGAAAGAAATATCTACTACAATGTAACTCACCATTGTTGAGTGCTTCAGGTTACAATGTCGGTGTCGGGACTCCAAGTCGCTAAGTCTGCAACACCGGGATGTCTGCTTTTCACACGGCTGCATCTGAAAAGAACACACATATTTAATAAAATGTTACAATAAAAAAAGGTAATTTTGTATTTTGTGTACTCAAATTTTTTCGCGCCACTTCTACATTCATAAAATTCAAAACACCGTGAACGAATTACATAATACGTAAGAAGCAATTATTATTTATAATGACTCATTATTATTAAATTGTTGACTTGTATTTCTACGGGGTAAATTATTTAACTCCCTAACTATTACGTGGATTAATTCTTTTAGTTTGTTTGTTACAGTGCTAGTGTAAAGACGTGTGTGTAGTGTGCTGGTGTACTGTGACCACGAGGACGACTTCCTGGTGCTTGGAGAGGACGTTAGGATACCTGCAGGACTTGGAGTTATACCCATTTATTCAAAGTGAGTTTTTTTTTTGTTTTTATAATACTTCATACATATAGTTGTATTTTCATTTGATATATTAACCATTAATTTGGAGGGATTATTCTAGTATAGGTACAAGATATAAGCTATATTTAAATATTTGTTCATATTATATCGAAAATAGTTTGCATTAATTGATAATTATTTAATATTTCTACAATATACAATCTTCTAACATTTTATTCTGTAAATACTATGTATAAAGCACCCCATATAGTTTTACAGCACAGATATTTGAAAAAAAAAAAAAATTTCTAATATTAAACATCTGTATCACAAAATGTGTTCATCCAGTATATAATTTAATATATCATATCTTTGTATGTTCTATATATTTTACTACGTATATTTTGTTCCATATATACGTAATTATGAATGTGTACGATAATACGACAAATAGTGACGTCCTTTTTTTATTGGTGAAATTACTTAGCTTATACCTCATTTTTAAATTCTTTAATATTGTACACATTATGCATTAATATCTATAATTGATCGATTGAAATATTTATTCATTCTTTTGTAATATTGAATATCTCGCACTTTATTTGGCATTAATATATCTTTTTAAATGATAATTATATATAATTGAAATCATTCTTAATAATCTACAAATAAAATCATATTATTTTCTATGACCATTAACCACTAATTTATATTTGTTGCTTTCAAGTTATTTTCTATTGTTGCAGAAAGATAAGCTGTACACTTAAACAGACCGTTCTGCAGGAGTACCCGAGCGAGTTGCAGTTCATGAATCCTGTTTACCGCATTGGAGATGTCACCCTGTTGCAGAGCATCACACCCCAAAACACTCCCAATATGGATTTTGTACACCCCAAGTCGTTATTTATCAAATTTATGTAAATAAATAAAACTTTACCTCACACCTATAAAGTACTTATATATTTGATATAACCATTTAACGTGAAATATCATCTATGTACTAATAAAAACTTTATGAACAAATGTCGAAGACGCACATACATATAAGCATATTTAAATAACAGAATAGAATCATTATACAATTCACATATTTTCATTTTCACAATTATATTTCAACATCTAAAAGCATTAAGTTCACATACATCACAAACACATATTACATACATATTATTTGAAGGGTACAACAAACGAAAGAGCTAAATCTAAACATTACTGATTTTTTTTTTTCAGCGATTCATATATTGTAAAATTAAGTCTATCATACAGTAAATAAATTCCTTAATTTTCGTGATATTCATTTTTAAAGTTACTATTTTCATTAAACATATACACGTCTTGAAATAAACATTACGGATTTTTTTCAGCGATTGAAACCTGAAAGTTAATATTTGAAATAAACATTAATAACAAAAATTAGCCATTTAAACCTAAAATTAAGTATACATATAGAAAAATAATTCTCTATATACTAATTTAAAAAGTATGAGATGCTATATTTCTTAGTTTTCGTGATATTCAATTTCAAATATTACTGAAAAAAATTCATCGATTTAAATCTTTTGAAATTTTGTATAAATATAGAAAATAATCCTCTACAACTAAATTTGAAAAATACAAGTTGCTTTTTCCGTTAGTTTTTCATATACTCATTTTTTTAAGTTGCTATTTTCAATAGACATTAGACATGTTTTCAAATTTCCAAATTGCAGAAATTACGTTTGCATACAGAAAATAATCCTACAAACACAAATTAGATTAGAATAATTCGCTATCACTCTTAGTACTTCAAGTATTTAATTTTAAAGTTACTATGCACAATATATGAATCACATAGTACATATTTAAAACTTTAAAAATTCAATATCTCGAAATTATATAAGTAATTGGGACTTAGCTCTATTTTTCTGTACCATCATTTGCATCCCCTACATACATACGAGTACGAATACACACTTGTAATCTAATACTTTGATCGTTCTAAATAAAACATAGTTAAGGAAAAATCTAATTTGTATTATTATATTTAAAATACAATTCATAATATATTCGCACATTGCAAAATAGTTATTTGTGTAACTAGAGCGGAAAATTATACTTTACACACATACTTTTTCTACGGCCTATTTTTCTGTACCATCATTTGCATCCTCTACATACATACGAGTACGAATACACACTTGTAATCTAATACTTTGATCGTTCTAAATAAAACATAGTTAAGGAAAAACCTAATTTGTATTATTATATTTAAAATACAACTCATAATATATTCGCACATTGCAAAATAGTTAGTTGTGTAACTAGAGCGGAAAATTATACTTTACACACATACTTTTTCTACGACCGTTGAAAAAGATGATAAAAACATTTTGGTTTCAAATCACCTATGTACCAAGTCTTCTAGTTTAAAACTGTATAACAAAATAATTATCTCTCTTGTAAGAATGACGTAATAAGAGTTTAGACGTAATTAGAAACATTACATTTTAAACTTCGGAATGTATTAATTAAGATATGAAACTGATAAATTGTTACATTATCCCTATTTATATAGATCACAAAATTTAGGTCTCATATTTCGATTCCACAGAGTTAATCAATATATTAACATCTACATGTTTGATACAATTTAAAACAAATATAGCTAATAGTTCAAATATAGTTTATATATTGTTTGCATGATTGAAAATTTCATTTTCATATTCAACAATTGAATTAAAAAAAAGCATTTTAAAATTTTCTTTTCATTTTGCTTAAACTTTAGTTTACATATTTTAAATATATCTTTTAGCAATGTGCGAATTTGAGTCCCAAAAGTTTATAGCAAGAGAGATATTAATTTTAAAGTTGTAAAATATATTATTTTAAACTTAGAATATATTTTCAATGCCCAAGAAATGTTAGGGAAAAACTTTGTAAGGATTTTCTGTTATAAATAAATATATTATCATCTTATACATATATAATTATAGTATAGTCTTTTATTTCTATTTGTTGAAACAAATGATCCTTATAAGTTCTTTCAACAATTAATCGATCGATTGTTGTCAATAATGTATGTAAACTTCTATATGTCAACGAATCGTAATAAAGAATTTATATCACATATTCTCATATCTATAATTAAAACAAACCTATATTTCAAATATCATCTTTCAGAGTGTAACAGATCAAGATACATTTATTTATGTAATAATTGTCATTTACATATATCTCTGTATTAAAACAATATCTTTGCAAAATATAGCAACGCATTATATGTACCAGTATGTATCAAATTTATGACCAATAAATACCGATAATACTATACAATGTTTCATTCTAATACCCTATTTCCAAAACAAAACAATTGCAATCCAAAGATCTAAGTTCATATCCCGCTTAGAAACCAGTTCACAGCCTATAGATCCACGACCAGAACGACGACCAACAAAAATCTCCCATCCTAAAGATCCAGATTCGAATCCCGCTTACTAGCCACCAGGAACCAGCCGAGCATCCCATCCTAGCTACCAGCAACCCGCCCTAGCCATCCACGAGCGCGCCTAGGCTACGAGCCGAAGGCGAGCACGTGGGTGCTAGGCGGGTTGCTGGGAGCGAGGATCGGATCGCTCCGCTGGTTCCTGGGGGCTAGCCAGCAAAAAATTTCTAGAAACCTGTATTTAGCTTGATATAGACGTTATTACGTAATTTCACGACGAAGAGTGTACGGTAGGACTCCAACGCTCATGCTGCACGAATGGCTGTAAATTCATCAGACAGCCAGTATTATACACAGCTAGAAATCTGTGGTGGGAGACCTGAGATTCATGTTTCTATCACCAGGCCTTGCTACAGCCTACCGTATTGTCAGAAATTTGAATTTTTGTGGGGGAATACATTCCGTTCGGCCAGAGTTCACAATTTCTCGTTTTCGTGACTAGTAGTCTTGCTACACGCTGTACATCGCCGATTCCACACGATTTTTTAAATGTTGTCAGCCAGAAGCCTAGCAACAGCATTGCAATCGATGGATTTTTGAATTTTGGTGGGTAAATGCCTTGCGATCGGCTGAAAATCTGCCAGAGAGCTCAAAAATGCTCGTAGCGGCAGTAAAGTGCTACTTTTCGGCCGCTACGGCTCTAAATCGTCGATTTTACACGATTTTTGAATTTTGACGACCAGAAGCCTTGCTCGGCCCGGATTTTGCTAGCTAGAAATTTTGTCGTTGGCTACATGCTTACGTAATCTGCTGTGTACTAGGTTTGAATTATGGCGCATGCGTTGTACGAATCTGATTTTGATGGCTAGGCATCTTGTTGTACTCTAATTTTGGTCGTTTGTAGGTTACTTACGTCACATCTCGGAGATCGCTTCTCGTGCTCTCGTAGTTTGATGAATTGCTGGTTACCTGTATTACGTAATTTTAGGAATGCTATAGGAATGTTAAATAATAGATTGTATTTGTTTCATTTGTATTTATTGTAGTATAACATATTACATAACATTGGATTCAGCGAAATTAAAATAGATCATTTTATGACATTTTACATGTATGTTTTATTAGGCGTTACAGAAAATTTTTGTTCGTTAATTTTGACATATATTATTTTTGATTTTACATTGTTGTATGAATCTGAACTACTTCTTTAAAAAATATGTGTTATGTATATTAAATGGTTTTCTGTAAAGCCTCATATGTACGAATTATATTATACCTATATCTATCATACGGTGTTTTATGCTTTTATTATTTTAAATAAAAAAAGATATATTTTTCTTTATGAAATATTTTATTAATAATTAATATACGTTACATTTATTGTAACAGTAAAGAGTAGCATACAATATCGAGATATATGTGTGTTTATACAAAGAAAATCATCAACATATATGTAAATTAGAAAATGTTTTTCAATTATTTTATATATATATATATATATATATATATATATATATATATATATATGTATAGCTAAATGAATTTTGGCATGTGTATATCAATTTATAATTTATCTATGTTTGTCATCATACGTGTCATAAAAGGATATGTGCTATATATTAGTCTAAATTACATAATATAGACGATCATTTTAAATTTAATACAGTACTTCTTATATATTTCTAAATGCACCCCCTTTTTGGAGTATTAATATTGTAATGACTCCCCTAAACATTGTTTATGAAAGAATTAAAAAGGGTAACTTAAACTAAAAAGAAAATTAGATAAATGCCTTGCAAAAGATGAAGTTGATACTAATTATTAATCTGAGGAAATTTAAAGAAATATAATTGCTAAACAAGATATAAAAATTGTTAATTTTCGCACCATGATCTCATAAATAGGTGATATGATTTTTTTTTTTTAATATAGAACGTTCCCGAATTATGAAACTATAGAGAAAGATAAATACCTTATCACCTTTACTACCATTATTTAAGTCTGTAAAATGTGTTTAAATACCCTGGGTTGGATTCTATAAAAATTGTTCTCTTTTTGACGACATAATCTGGCTTTAAGTACAATTATTATTAGCGTACAAATATTCTGCCATGTTAATAAAAATTAATTATTTTTTTTTTCTCTAGGTCATTAAAAACGTCAGGCAAAATATAAATGTGTTTTTAAAATAAGTACGGTTTTTTAAGAGTTTAATCTATTTATTACGATCCCTTGTGTTTTAAAAATAAACTATCAATTCTTCCATACTTTTAACTTCGGGAAATAAAGAGCTGTCAAAATTTTCCTTTTCTAGATCATACAATTCAAATAAAATGTAAATATCATATTCAAATAATTACAAAATATTTTTTTTAGAAAACTATAAAAGACATTGTCAATGAATCATTAAATAAATATGAATCATTATATTAATATATTTTATATTATTGTTACTAGTAACAATTGTTTGAACAATGAATTATTGTCTTTTTTTCATTTTGTGTAGTCATTTTCATAATTTTATTTTATTTTTAAAAATAATGAGTAAATTTTTATTAGAATCTTTTAATTAAATTTTTCTATCGAATTATTCGTAATTTATACATTTAACTTAGTAGGAAAAGTGTAACAGCTCTTGCCAGTTAAATTAATAAAAAGTGTGGCAGAATTAATATCACCACCTAAATTCATTTTTGAGACCTCTAGTATAAAAAGTACTGTATTAAAATGAGTTTCGTTTATTTAAAAAGAAATCATCCTTTTCTATAACTACGTGTGATTTGTTGAAATATTTATGCACATGATAAAAGAAAATCATAAATATGGAAGCATATAAATTCAAAAAAATCATAAGTGCCCAAAAAATATAATAAGATTATATGAAAACATTCTAGAAGCAAATGTCATGACTTATAAATCGTCTTTAGTGTCATAAAAGTCCAGATTTAAAGCCAAATTGGACCTAATATTAAAAAAAAAAGTTTGTAGGGATGAACAAGTATAAATACTAATATATTTTGAGGCATACTCCGAGCCGTAAGTGTTTAGTATGTATTTTTTGAAAATGGATAATAATATAAATAAAAGAAAATGCAGCTATCGTTATTGTTTCGTGCAAAACACTTTTTAAAATGACACTTATATCCCCTTGAATTTATATGCTTATGTAAATTAAAAATATTTTTAACAAATATAGATTATAATAATCGCATTTTGGTTGTCATATGTCCCTTCTTATATGGATCAATTTATTTCAAATACGTGATAAATGAATTACACAAAAATAATATTGTAACTTATTAAATAGGTACATATATACATTAAAAATATTTATGTCTTTATTAGTGCCCTATTTATTATTACATGAATATATTTCTCCTATTTTACAAGATACTTTATCATCATTATCATCATCATCATCATCATCATCATCATCATCATATATCTTGATACATGTCTAAAGTTACATGCCAAAATCAGATATGTCACTTCAGTCATCTGACTATCTGTTTTTACATGATATACGTTAAACAAATTGTGGTAAACTTACATTTACAACGTATGAAAACATACATAATGTCTAAGGTAACTACGAATAGTACTTTCTAGTTTCATGGCACAACAAGATATGTAAGACTGGTAAGACATAATATATTGTTTAAAACGATTGGTTTATATTGTAAATGTATTTTAATTTCATAGCCAAATAATATATGTACCTCTTTCCAAACAAAAATACGGACAAATTTGAAATAAATAACGCTAATACCTATTGATATTGTTCCTCTTACACAATAAAATATTTAAACAGTTTTTTACCCAACTATAATAAATATAATATATTGTTATTAATTTCTGTATGTATATGTCAATCTAACGACCTTGCCTAGAAAAAAATTCAGGTGATAAAGTAATAGTACCTAGTACTAATTCCTGCTTTTATCAAATGTGAAAATTTGATTAAATTTGCTTCAACATATGTCATAAATACGTAAAATAATATTATTTACAATTTTCAACAAATTGAAAATCAAATGAAAATGATATTTTGCGGTATTTATTTCAAACTTTGTGTAACAAGTTAATAATAGCAAGTCTAGACATACGTAATCGTATTGAATGAATAATTAATTAGTTGTTGCAATATATATTTGTAAAAATATATAAAATATTGTTTTCTTTATTATTTAGACTGATTTTAGTGTGATTTCATTTGCAAACATACATTTAGACCTTTGGATTTCATATTGTTAATTTTGTCTACTGGTTTATGATAATTGCGCAACATGCAGTGACAGCTGATTTCATAATTTAATACATTTACTGTAAAATAGAATCATATACCTTGGAAAATAACAGCTGGGCATTAAGTTCTACTGCTTCAAAGTCATTTGACACCATTTACAATAAATATAACTCATTAAAAACTTTACTTATCACGAAACAAACACGACGCACGTAAAATGTGTATGAACAAATCGCCATTTTACCAACTACGAGGTCATGCACAAGACTGCTTGTCTGTGATTGGTTGGAACAGATTTTGCGTAAATTTGAATAATATTTAAATTTGAAATTAAATACAATTATTGTAAATCAATTATTGCCAAGTAAATGTGTTTTGTATTTATTTAATATGTATAAGATTAAATGCGAAATTATATTTGTAAACGAAATTTATCGTAAACCAGTTTTAAATATAATGTATTTGTATGATGATGTCTGTCGTAAGTGAATGGGACAAATATTAAAAATATATACCAGTTTTAATTCTATGAATTAAATAATACCTCATTTAATTTTAAAACTTTAATAATAATATTAAACCGTATTGATTATGATGAAGATAATGATAATAGTCATGATGAAGATACATTAATAATACAAGTAATATTTTATATGTCAACGTAGTTATTATTTATTTATGCCTATATTGTTGTTTTATGGGATGAAAGGGATATAAAAACATATAAGGGGAGAAATAAGTCCAGGGCAAAGTTTCTCCTCGCGAGGCAGGAATTTTTAGGCAGGAATCAACGCTCAACTCAGGAATCAGGTCCATTCATAGTCCTGCAGGTATTCCAGGACGTTTCCTGGTTCTAGAATTCTGCAACAATAGAAAATGCAATCAATAATTAATAATATAAACGTCAAATTATTTTAAATAAATAAAAATTATACTCGTATTTTATACCAAATATTCTTTATGAATATTATACTTTGAATAATTATTTATATCAGCAACATGAAAATAATGTTCGTTTTGTGGTATGCAGATTACGATGGTTATTAAGTGATACCTATTACATAATAGAAGGATTTTACTGAAATTATTATTTACTGGATTGTTTTCACTAATATCTGTCATTTTAAATAAATTAAAATTACATACTCAAACAATTTGGAAATAAAAAGTTTAATTACCTAAATCATCGATATTTATATTTTTCTTTTTCAAAGAATTTCTTCAAAATTGTCGTAATATTTTCTTATAACCGTTAAAAAACCTGCTTTTTTGATTAAAACCGGTACATAAAGTATGTATTTTTACCTCCCGCTACCCTTGGTAAGGGAGGTATATGGATCGTGCTAAAAATCTAATATCGAGATTTTAGTAAATGACCATTTTAAACATTTTCACGATGATGTCTGTATGTGTGTATGTGTGTGTGTATGTGCGTGTGTCTGTGTGTATGTATGTGTACGAATTTTGTTTGCACTCTAACTCAAATACTATCATTGAGAAAATTCTGAAACTTTGTATTTCTACCCTATTCTAATAGGAATAGAAGCCATTAGATTTTGGTATAAATCGGATAAACGGAAATGGTACTTTACTTAAATCTCAATGGTTTTTCTTTAAAAAATACCATTAAATGCCATTTTTTCGAATTTTATGTCGTATGAAAATTAAAGAGTATTGAATTTTGTACAGGAATACATTAATACTTTTTCTATATATTTTACAGATAAATTTAATTTTTTTTTTATCAGTCGCGAAGCCTAAGATAAAAACTATTCCTTTGTTACACATTTCATTTTTCAAATGAATGTACTGACCGTAAATGTCACTGTCAGAAAACTTATCACTTCAAATTAATAATAGTGACATTTTAAAAAGAAAATAGTAAATAAAGCAATAGTTTTCTGCAATGGAACAGTTTGCAGCGTTAGTAAATACGTAGGTAGGTATGTATTTAAATTAATAAAAATGAAATAGCTGGAGGTTTTGTGTTGACCACATCAGATTTTTTTACATAATAAAAGCGTGAAAAAAACTGTACATTAAGGATAATGAGTGATAAATGAAACGCTAGGTACGGCCCTTTTGTTTCACGCTTCTATTATATACAAAATAAAAATTATATGTAACGAACTAGAATAAATAGTATAGTCTTTACGAATAAATAACAAATTCTATGACTGTGATTAACTATTTTTGTATTTTTATAAATAATAAATTAATGAACTAAAAAAACCTGCTCTTTTCAATAGGTACCTTCTTTAATCATTTACTACCGTTTTAAGGAACATCTACAATTTTTTTCGCGACTCTAATGTGAAAACTATCTATTGTGAATTGTAGAATAAATTAAAAGTAATAATATTTAGACTTACTAGGAATAAATGATATCTCTAGGTACGTCTCCAGGTCCTCCTTATGTCCAGACGTCTCTCCAAGCACCGGGAAGTTTCGCTGTTAAGGTCTAAGTGTAAAAGCAGTTATCTATGGATCAAGTTACATAACATATTCCTATTTCATATTATGAAACCATGATAAGGTGAAATATCCAGGTGAACTCCAAGTATCCAAAAATATCTTCAAGCACCAGGAAGTCCTGAAAGCCACAGTACACCAGCACACCATACACACGTCTTTACACTACCACCGAAATAAATAAAATGAATGAATAAATTCATGTAATAGTGCAGCGAATTAATTATACGAATTAATTAAAAAATAAAATTAGTTGTGATTATTGTGTACTCGGTTTTGTATGTATTACATAAGATTTTTTAAATTATCACATCATTTTTCATATTTTAAATATGGCCGAAGCTACAAATTTTGAATCTGATTTTCGAAAGTTTTTGGTATTTTTGCTTTTGGTTAAAATACTTTTTTAACCAAATTTTAGGTATTTACATGATTGAATTTATACTTTTCAAATTTCGCAGTCTAAAATTTGAGCTACGCTACGACTTAATTTTGGGTATGGAATCAAAAATAAATCGCCTGTGTTTGTAAATAAGTATCCAAAATTTGGGTGTGTAAAGTTGGAACAAATTCGAGTTCCTTATGTGAAAAATTTTCTTATTATGCACGCTACAGAGAATAGGGCTGTTGCTAGAATTTTTATATGACTTCTAAGTATTGTTCTTTAAAGAGCCTCAAATTTGAAAATATCACGAAATATCCTTTAGATATTTTACAATTAATTTTTGAAATTTGGATAAAATTTTGAATAAGTCACGTGATCTGAAACAGAATGTGACGTCAGAGTACATACACCTTCAGCTGTTCTAAGGTGTCAAGTGTATTGTCAAAGTTGTCAAACAAGTGTCAAATAAGAATCACGACCAGAACTTTAAAGTAAAATATATAATCAATTTATATAATAAATTCAATTTTTATATTTTATTTTACTTCAACTCTTTAACACCCCTTGTTTCGGTAGCAGTAAAACAATCGTTCTGATATAAATTCAGCCATCATCCAGCTATCGACCTTCGGTAAATTGTCCGACTTAGCTTGAGTGTAATTTGAATTAGCCATTATTACTTTATTATTCAATTACAATGAGCAATGTCAGCGTCAAATGTCAAATTAAAAGATTTTGTTATTAACATGTGACAAATTTTAGCCTACGTTTATTTATATAAATAATATGAATACACGTAGGTGATGGAAAAACTATTTCCCTATTGGCTATTAATGATGTAATGTATGTGCTCTATGTCACAGGAGTAGGGGGTAGTTTTTCAGGACGCCAATCTTTTTATTTAATTATTTCCACAAATAACAACAAATTATTAAAATAAAAATTATTACTAAGAAAATCATTCCATAAACTTTCATTTAAAATAGTTTTTGAAAAATGTGAAACAGGCTAATTGATGTAGGTCTTTATGGGCCAACTTTTTGAGCCAACTTTAAACACACAAGAATTTTCGATAGTCTTTTGTTTTTGAGCTATAGGCTGAAAATTGTTTTTCGCTTATTTTGAAAATCCTCATAACTCGCTTATTATGAGAGATACAGAACAAATGTTTAAAAAAATTTCATACAGTTTTTTACGTAGAATAACGTGGTTTAATTAATTTTTTTTTCAAAATGCAATAATTCTAGTGATATAATCATCATTATTTTTAAATGGGAACATATGTTGAAAATAATCTCGTCTTTTTACTTATTTTATAAGCTTTTCAACGATGTATGAAAAGTCTACATTCTTTTGTTTTAAACATGAATAAAACTTGAAATATTGATTTTTTGGGGTGAAAAAAAGGAAATTTATTAAGAAACAAATGATAAAATCAATTACAGATCATGGTGACGGAAGGTAAAAAGCATTTCAATTTCCAAGAATGAAACATTACATAAAACACTTTTATTGAAAAATATGAATGTTTTCCTAATATTTATTTGTCAAATACTAACTCTTTAAATGTAGATGCGAATGTTCCCGCCGATTATTTTTTACCACTGTTAAAATTATCAACCGCCAGCTACAATATTTTACCGCAAGTTACTAGAAAAACAGAACGAATAGAATCTAGTGACTTTACAGGGAACCCTTGGACCGCGATTTAAATGGAACAGCAAATGTCACCGCTGCGGTTTGCGGTAGACGCAGGATGGCGAAACGAACAAACGTATGAGTTGTCCAATGTAACTGTGTAACAGTGTTTGACAAATAAATATTAGGAAGAAAATAATATTTTTCATTAAATAGCTACGCTATGTAAAATGATTTAAATTTAAATATATTTTAAAAATAAATATCTCAATATGAATTATGATTTATAATAAAGTAAAATTATTTGAGAAAAATGGTAAACAATTAAATTAATGAATAATCGAATAACATATTTTTACTAAATATCTTTTATTATGATATAGTCTATTTGAGAATGACTGGCAAAAATAAATCATTCTGTCAAAGACATTCCAGTGGCGCGCCAATAATTGTTTGCACAGGGATAGTCGAAATGACTAAATTCGGTAGAGAACTATTGTTTTAGGTCTAAGTTGTTTTTCAGGGTTAGGTAAAGTTATGGATGCATTAAAACATGTGACTGCCGATAATTGGAAAAACTGTATTCAACATGTCATAAAGGAAGGAGACCAAATGTGCAAACTTGACCATCTGATAGACGAAACGATCGAGCCATTTATAATTTCAGTAGGACAAGATTCAGAATCAGATTCTGATTTTTAATAATTTATGTATAAATATATAAGTATATTATGTAATGTAATATGTATATTTAATAGAAATATGACAGGTACCAATATCTTGACAACACACATGAAATAAGTATAAATTTTAGTATGTAACAAATAAAAATGTAAATATTGAATGTATGTATGTAAATATTAAATGTATGCAATATAATAATAATGACTGAGAAAGTTATATTTAAATATTAAAAACTTTTATTTTTAGTAAATGTATAAACAGATCACTCTACAAATCCTATCTACGTCTATGACACAGTCCGACGGGGATTATCGGACAGCATTTCTATTGTTCGACAAGTAAGTTTCGTTCCAGGTACAAAGCGTGCGGCTTATTTTGACCATCCTAGTGTAGTTACAACTGATTTTTCTGGTAGTTTTATATGCCGCATTGTTGGCAAAAATCCAATACTACTCTTGCAAATAATGATTTATTACTGCCAGTCATTCTCAAATAGAGCTCGAAGTATCTTCGACAAAAACTAAATAATTTACCTACCGCAAACAGAACCAACAATAGTTTTTTTTTATACAATACGATAAAATTGCATTTTATCGACTAGCGGAAAGTTTAATTCACGAGCGATTTTGCGAGTGAATTATTTTTCACGAGTCGATAATTTAATTTTATCGTCGTGTGTAAAATTCTATTTTTTTTTTCTCTAGCAGATTTTAAAGAGCAAAAATTAGAAAAACCGATTATAAATTAAATTATTTAAAAACAATTTAAAAATGTCAGTAGCGTGGTAGTTATAGAATTTGTTTGAAAACAATTTCATTTTATTCATGTTTATACAATTGAACTTATATATAATATGAATCGCCAAAATGTATAATGTGTTTTTATTTAAATAAAAATTAAAGTTCTTTATCTACGCTTGCGGTTAAAATGTCACTTAGTGAACTATTTCGAGTTGAACAAAGCACACTTTAAAATCTGCTATAGAAAAAAGAAATAATTTTTACCTTTCGTCACAAAGGTAAGAAAGGTACTGTGTTTTGTAAAAAAAAATCGATATTTGGTGGTGATTTTTTAATGAAAAAAAAGCACGTTTTAGGGTCCCTACAATACGATTTTACTAGTTGTACGATGATGTCTGTGTATGTGCCAAAAATTTCGCCAGCGATAACCCCAATAGTACAATTCTAAAAATTATAATCCGTTTGTTTTCCTCTTCTTTACATTCATATGAAGAGCTGATAATTAGTCAACCGGAAGTTCCCTTATTAGAAGTTCTTAACAGTTTTTCTTAAAAAAAACGCAGTTAAATATCATTTTTTGACATTTTATGTGATTATCAATATGAAAGAATATCTTATTATCTATACAATTTGATTATACATTTTCCTTCATATCCAATATACGTAGAGTTATAAAGAGATTCAGAGAGGTTAACTTTCATAAATTAGTCAAATAATTTTAAATTACAGATGTGTCAAGTGCAGTTTACATAGTGTATGTTCGTGTTATAATTTTATTGGATTTATAGAATCCATTCCACGGAACTCTCAGTATGGACTTTAAAGACTTTTAAGAAAATAGTATATGTTCATGTTATAATTTTACTGGATATTTAGAATATTTTCCAAGGAACTTTTGGTGTGGAATTTGTACAATGTGCTGGCCACATCAGATTTTTACTAACTTAAATTATTACTGCCAGGATAGGCAGTAAATCGCAAAATACAGCAGCAATAATTACCGCTGCGTTTTGCGGTAAAACGCTCGATACGAATAAACCTATCGGACACTCAAACGAACTATACAGCTTAACATGGTTAACTGGTAGATGGCAGGGCATACTCTGTTCTCGTATAATGCTCTTTGGTCATGCTCAGCCGTTGTTGCCTTTGATGTTACCGACTGAGATGTAGAATAATCAAATGTCTAGTGAGGTTAGTGTGTTTGTGTTCATTGTCACTTTTATGTTATGTTTTGAACATTTAAATTTGAAAAACTATGTATCCCGTGCCATTGTGAAGAGCAGAAATTGGTAAGTAATTATTTATATTTTTCTAAATTCTGTAGTTTTAATTATGTCATGTTGACATTCTTTTGACGTTATAGTTTGGCCCAGAAAACTGACACATTTTATTAGATTATTGCGAATATTATGAATGAATGCCAAACAAAGATACAGGACAATATAAAACAATTTGTGTGATATAAATTAAATATCTTGTACCTACACCAATTTTATGGCATGCAACCACTACTTGCGCGATAGTGGGAATTTTTACGCACCCTAGTTGTAGTTGTTTACGGCCGCTAGCTTTTATACAGTGGAGTAGATAATGCGCCACTTAATTTTTAAACGAAAATTGCAAAACGTTTTAAAAGAAATTTTACTTACCGTGATTAAAATCATTGTTGCCTGAAAACGATAAAGAAAGAAAAAAATACTCCATATTAGAAACATATGTATATAAATTGAAATCCGCATTTTTACTTCCTTGTACGAAGTAAAGGAAGTATTATAATCGCGAAAAATTTCGGTTTCCAGATTTTAAAGGAAATATCCATTTTGACTAATTTTGTCGTGACGTCTGTACGTACATACGTATCTCACATAACTGAAAAACGGGAAGGCGTAGAAAGTGAAAATTTTGTATTTAGGACTGTTATAACATCTAGTTGTGCACCTCCTTTTTTGGTCATTACATAACTTTCGTAAGTTGTACTTTACTTGAAGCCTATAATAGATTTTAATGAAAAACTATATTAAAATATAATCCAAAAGTTTTCAAATTTGGTATATAAGACTTTTATATCAATCGGAATAACATAATGTATTTTAATTAAAATGGTCTACTCGGAAGTGGTACTTTACTTGAAGCCTATAATAGATTTTAATGAAAAACTAAATTAAAATATAATCCAAAACTTTTCGAATTTGGTATATAATACTTTTATATCAATGGGAATAACATAATAGATTTTAGTTAAAATGGTCTACCCGGAAGTGGTACTTTACTTGAAGCCTATAATAGATTTTAATGAAAAACTATATTAAAATATAATCCAAAACTTTTCAAATTTGGTATATAATACTTTTATATCAATGAAAATAACACAATAGATTTTGGTTAAAATAGTCTAACCGGAAGTGATACTTTACTTGAAGCTGTTATCAGTGTTTCTTAAAAAAAATGGTGTTATTTTAATTTTAATAATAAATGCTTCAAATAAAAGTTTTAGCGAATTGAATTTTGCGTCGAAAACATCAAGTATGATTAAATTAGCTCTTTGTATAAGCGACAATAGAGAACAATAATGGTAATTTATTATATATATCCCTATAGGGGTATTATAAATTCAACGGCATATGTCAATTTAAAATTAGGCGGCAAATTTATTGTGAATACATTGTTGTCAACAGTTTTCTAGACTTTGAGACAAGTAATATTTGCGTTTCTAGGCTTGAGTTTCTTTGAGAAGTGACAGTTTGTATTTTTAACCTAGGTCAATAATAAATTATTGACCAAGGTTACCATGGGTACCAAGCAAGAGATAATGTAGTGAAAAACAAATTCTCATGTCAAATAAAGGTATAAAATGGTGGGTTCCTAGGCTAGTAGTGAAAAAAAGTTATATAAACATGGCAAAAAATTATCTATTGGTAACCAGGAGAGTAGGAGAGCAGGAGAGGTAAGGCTAGGCAGTAGTTGTGCGTCTCTGGAGGGTGAACAATGAGGCAAAGGCAAACGACAACACACCAGCTGAAGATTTTCTTTCCTAATTAATGGGTTATACATATAGAAAAAAACAATAACTCTAAAGAGTTCTCTTTCATATGCTGATAAGAAAATCAAAACAAGTTGGATGATAAATTTTAATCTTGAATCACATCAATCTACATCATAAATGCTGATATATTTATCAGAGTCGGGGAGATAACAGTGCATTAATACTAGAAGTCAACGACATTAGCCACTCATTCATCAGAAAAAAATTAGGAAAGAAAATTTTTTTAGCAGAATATAGATAATCAAAAACGATAGCATTTTAATCATAAAAGTAAATGAACATATTTAACAAACTCATAGTTAATATAAAATTGTAAAATACATAGTTGTTGTTTGCCTATGATTGGTTTTGTTATTATTGTTACCTTGTCGTATACATATTAAGTGACACTGTGAATATAATTGAAACAAGTGCGTATGTGTCTGTGTTCCTTGGCGCCCGTCGTATGTCCAGTGCGAGTGAATCTTATTAAAGCAATCAACGTAGTAAAGATGCGACCATCTCGACATACTAGGCATTTCCATGCTGTGAGAACACCAAGCCTCATAGGCGCAGACATGACGAAAAAGAAATACGAAGTATACGAAACGAGAACGAGATTGCGATTTAAAATTCGAGGCGAGATCGATATACGACAATCGAGAAATCTGTCCAATTTCTCGTAATAAATAGATCATAAGTGGATGAAACTTTAAGGGTACTTGTATTATTTCATGCTGTATGCTGATAACGGAATTTTTATTTCGCAAAATTAAGGGTGGTTTACGTGAAATTAACATTTTTATGCACGGACGTATCATAATTTGACAATTATATACGAATTTCTTTGACATAAACGTCATTTTATAGTCCGCGGGCCTCATTATAGCCAAATTATTACCTACAATATAAACAATTTAAACAGGCAACATAAAAAGTTTTTATTACAAATCGAAAAATTTTATATTCTTTAATGAAAAATGAAAATTAATTTTGTGATATTTATATGGAAAGTACGAAGATACACAAAATAAAACTCAAATGACATAACTAATAAACAAACAATAAACTGTTGTTCTCCGCTTTCATAGCAACACTAGATACTGGATGTACGAGGACAAATTCTTTTCGATACAATTTTTCTAACACTCATAATTTGAAAATTTTCGTCTGTGCATAAAGTTTTGTATGTACCACGAGCGTAACTTGCTTTTATGGCCTTTGACGTGTTTTTATCCCTCGGCTTACGCCTCGGGCTCAAAATCCCGCCGCAGGCCATAAAAGCTTCCTTACGTTCTTAATACATAAATAACTAATATGGCTAATTGCATAAACATTTTTACTGGGATTAAAAAAACATTAAATTAAAATCAACACATAATATATTCAAAAAAGTTGATCAATATGACAGAAAGGGAAGAATTTTATTACTCCTAAATGTTTAAATTTTGTTATTACGAAAAATCTTGAACGCCACACGGCCGATTTGGAAATAACGAACTCGGCTGATTATAAACCTTGGCTCTCACCTCAGTTAACAAACCTCAGCCGCGTCCGTTATTTAACTCATGGAGGCTTAATGACATTAATAACTATTTCGGGATTCTGTAAATTAACACTCTGCTTACTAATCAATGGTCAAAAATAAAATTTGTTTTGAGGTAATGGACAAAATTAAATGTTACTTTAATGCCCCTTTCGTACACATATCTCCTCCGTCACTGGTCCGCATCGCATCTCTAGCACATGAACACATGAGAACGTTTAATCAGATGACAGACGTGAGACATGAGCGCAAGAATCCCGAGCACTGAGCTCAACACAACAAGCTGAGCTGAACGATATGACGATGACGAACAGCGAAGCCAACACGTCCTCGCCAACGGCTGCTTTGATCTTTTAATTCCTAACCATTCCCAGCTACTTTGCGAATAGATGCGGGTGTTATGATATGCAACGGGCAAGAATGTCTTGTGTGATGGATCTCAAGAATGCATAAATGTATGATAATCGCTTCAGACAAAGAATTTGACTGGGTGTATACAACTAAGTGCACGTGTTGACCACAATACTATACTCTAAAGCCCCAATTCGTCCACATAGAAAATTAGTGCAGTTGTATTTGCAATACAAAGTAGACACGCCTACTGAATTTGTATTATAATCTATATTTAATATGTTCAATAACAATATTTCTTGCGCCAATATGACTTATTTAGTAGCATGTACAGCAGTACTATTATTGAAAAAAAGAAAAACAAAATGTCGTCGCTGGTGGGTTCGTCCAATCCATACTAATATAATAAATGCGAAAGTAACTCTGTCTGTCTGTCTGTCTGTCTGTCTGTCTGTCTGTCTGTCTGTTACGTTTTCACGCCTAAACCGCTGAACCAATTTTGACGAATTTTGGTATAGAGATAGATTGGACTTTGGAGAAGGACATAGGCTACTTTTTATCGAGAAAAAAAACTTAAAGGCGTGAAATAGGGATGAAAGTTTGTACCGCTCTATTAGTACAGTTGCACAAGTGAATAATGAATTGAACGTCACTGACGCATGATGAGTAATTCTTTGGTTAATTGGACAATGAAATTTTTGTCATTGGCGTGTAGCGCAAGATAAAACTTTCATGAAAAAAATTTAATTATCAAAATTTAATAATCAAAATGAATCGAAAGCATAAGCAAGGTTATACAATAAATATTTCAGTAGTACAGTAAATAGGATTCTAGCTGAAAACAAAAAGAAATTTAATTAATCCAGAATCAAAATTAAATTCTCCGGGAAAGAACAAAATTGAAAATTTTGATTTCCAGGTATTTCTCATATTCTTTCTCACATCTATTACTTTTACAGTTTATTATAGTGTAGTTTTATTTGATTAGAACAAATAAACGTTCAAATACAAAAGATTAAATTTGATTACAACAATGAAAAGTTTTACAGTTAATAACAAATGTAGTTTTATTTGATTACAACAATTTTCACTTACAGTAGACTAAATCTGATTGCAATAATAAAAATAACTATCACACAAATTATTGTCATCATTGTTAACTATATTGATTATTGTAATAAAAAAAAAATTAATTGTGATTTTGATTTTTTCTTTATTTAATTGTTAATATTAAATCCATACTAATATAATAAATGCGAAAGTAACTCTGTCTGTCTGTCTGTCTGTCACGTTTTCACGCCTGAACCGTTGAACCAATTTTGATGAATTTTGCAAGCTTCTGCACTGCAATACAACTGCACTACAACGAAAGTCTGAATGTGAACGCTTGCGTTTATTGTCCCTATACAATCTTTGTGCACTACAATACAACTACGCTACAATGGGGTATGTGACTAAATTTAGATTTTTACATATATGATACTAGACCAAAAAATAAAATACCCGTATTTTTTTAAATTGATTAATTATTCGTAGTTTACGAGAAAATAATTATTAAAACTTTGGAGAAGGGATCTGTGACGTCAGTAGGATAGAATGATAGAAGAAAACAGTTAGCTGTCACTTTCGCTATACAATAACCTATCACAACATATCTATCTCAGTCTAAATGACTTCTTCTACAATTGTACCCTACTGACGTCACAGATCCCTTCTCCAAAACATTAAATTGCTAATAACAATGGCTCGTACCACGATCACGGTTTTAACTACAACGCTGTTTTAAGAAATCTCAAATTGAAATTTTCGATTTTAGTTTTTAAAAATACACAATATGTGCGATTCATCTTCCGACTTTCATTTGTTTTTCAGTTTGACGTCATCACAAAAAATTAAATGACAACAGATCTGGAAGACGCGGAATCCGATGGTGATTTTTCTTCTCTTTATGATCATGCAAATAAATCATAAGGGTGCATAACAAAAATTCTGAGAAAAATCGAGCTGAACATTTAATACGTAATAATGAATAATCAAAATACCTTCAACGCTCTTACCGCAATTATTGTAGTATACTGTTGAATTCTAATAAGATTGATGGTTCATGAATACGCTTATTTTCGTAACATGGTATCAACTAATGTATTTTGATTATGTATGTAATGTTAAAAGATACATAATTATTATAAATAAATAACAACAATATATTTGTAGATCTCATTTGTCGAATGCATTTTACATAGATTAAATTATGGTAATTGTACTCACCCACCGGGTAATGGAAAATATTCAAACCTGGTGCCTTCGTTCAAGGAAACACATTTGCACTTTTAATGTTAAGTTCAAATATTATCATTTAATACTCGTACACAGAAATATACGTCTCCACGCCAACAAATATCCCAATAGACTAACCTGGCGATTTTGAACTTGTTTCATTAGGAACAAGACAGCACTGGTCATACAGTATAGAACGAAATTTCTTTATTACTAGAAATAGTTCAAGATTTTTATAAATCACATTATTTAGCACTGTATATACAATTTTTACTAAAAGCCAATAATTATTATTTTTTTACTAAATTATGCATTTGTTGCAATTGATAACTCTAAATATTTTCTCTGAATTGTTTCTATAAATTAGGTATTAACAATTATTACTCGAAATCTCAGTTAAAAATCACTTATTTTTTTTACAACACTGACGTCACTTTTGCACCTTTTTCTGGGCATTATGTTGTCAAAAGTAAACTTAGGTGTGTACTTTTTATGAATTTATGTACGATGTTGTGAAACTGAATGTATTTTGTCTACATGGAATATTATGTGTAGTAAAATCTTACTTACCCAGAAAAAGGTGTAAGGGTTAGTAAGCGTTAATTCAAGAAATGAACATAGATTTAACAGTATACTTTTGAAGCCATTTTTTGAAATAATTGCATACTAAATCCTTTTTATCACAATTTAAAATTAAGTTTAGTCGAGTATCAGAAGCGTAAATATTTTATAAAGTTTTACGGGACATATGGCAAATAAAACAAAACTACAGAAAAACCCAGAAATACCCACAAAAACAAGAAAAAAACCAATAAAACCCAAGTGGGTACTTTTCTAAAAAAAGAAAAACCCCTGATTATTCACAATCCTGGATATTGAAGTCAGAATTTTGAAGAAGTCCTAGCGAAATACTAATACAGAGAATTTATTTTAAAATGCAACATTATAGTTCATCACTTCCATGGTTACTTACTATTGTCAAAAAATGACAGTAATGTAATATTTGTCCATTTTAAAATGCAACATTATAAATAGTATTGAAGCACAAGAGATACCTCCAAAACACATCACAAATGGTGTCTATTCTTAGTACGACAGACTAGAATATTGCCTCAGAGTGATTGGGGGTATTTTTTTACCATTTATTACATGAAAGTTATGAATTTTCGTAAGCTA
Organism: Ophonus ardosiacus; assembly: GCA_943142095.1. Lineage (NCBI taxonomy): Eukaryota > Metazoa > Arthropoda > Insecta > Coleoptera > Carabidae > Ophonus > Ophonus ardosiacus. The sequence continues at coordinate 1,680,154 of OW964832.1, read as the reverse complement.
AAGTTTGTTAAGATGTACAACATTGATGTTTTGATTATTTGTTAATCGTATGTAGGCTAATTTATTGGAAATTAGTTTTAATAATACAAAACTACAAATTTTGTGTGTTGCATTTTAAAAAGGACAAATATTACATTGCTGTCATTTTTTGACAATAGTGAGCAACCATGGAAGTGATTCGCGATATGTTGCATGTTAAAATAAATTTGTGCTACCTGAAAAATAGAAATAAACAATATTTTGTTCTTAGGGTGTGAGAAATTGAAAATCAGTTCTTTTGGGTACAAAAATTGTTTAATTAAACACTATATAAAATTTAGTGATACAAATTATAACAATTATCACAAAATAATGATATATGTATGTATTGTGTGGAGACGTTGGTCCCACCCTCCAATTAGGAGGATGGTTAAGCCCTGCCACCACGACAAGGTCTCTCCACATGGGCAGGGAACCCTGTCCAAACCTCCGGCGATTCAAAGGAGTTGAGGACAGAGCCACCCCGGTCTAAACCACGACTAGGGTGTCACCGAAAAACCTATACCTAAACCCTAACGATCTCATATTAGCTATTGAATCGCCCGCGAACATGATACGAGATGGCCTAACAATGAATGATCCTAACAGTTGGGGAGGAAAAAGGTTGGGAAACGAAGCCGGCTCAGGATCAGCAGCTCAACCACCCCATGCACACTATAGCTTTTACCCTATAGTGGCATGACATGTTTGATGCATCGGCTTCGCCTTTTTGATGCCCTTCTAAGGCCCCCCGACTATTTGTGAGGGACCATAGAGAGTTCGGATGAATATTATAACATCAGAACGACATTATAATATTCAGAGCCACCTAGGAAAAAATACATGCATAAATACAATCCCCAAATCCCACCCCAAACATAATATCGAACGCGAAACAAAAATAAAAAAAGATTTTGCAAAAATTAACCATACAAACCCCAAACTATGTATTGTTCAAAATATGTTCAATAAAAAATTCACTACACAAGAATTTTATACTTTCATATAATACTGTAACAAAGGTCATTTATTGATACAAATCGAATGAATTATTTGATTGTTGTGGATAAAAACAATAACAATATTCGCGACCGCGATGTTTCGAACAAAAACGCAAATATTCTCGCGACTTGTTCGCGGATGGTTCCTTCCGGATCGTCTGGATGGCCTCGAGGCTAACAAAGCCCTCAAGGCCTTGCACATTTCCCGGTCCCTCGTTGTCCACCGTTGTCCAGGCCAATTGACCTGGCCTAATCGACCCGGACCTCATGCCGGATTACACGAGCTAATATAACAAAACTAAAACAATCCGGACCTCATGCCGGGATAAATTTAAAAGTTAAAGTTAGGATGATGGTGTTGTCCCATGTTGTCCCTCGTTGTCCCCCGTTGTCCAGGTTTGGGTACCTGGCCTAAACGAACCAAACTCTCATAGTTTGGTAACACGAGCTAATACTTAGGAGAAAAACGGAGCGAAAATTAGACGAAGTCGGACCTCATGCCGGTGCGCGAGCAAAACTACCCGGACGGAAGCTAACGATGAAGTTAAACGACCACGGACCTTAGGCCGGGTTACGCGAGCAAATATACCCGAAACGAAAACTATAATAAAGTTAAAATTAAATTTAGGATGACGACGCGCCCCCTTAAACTAGATTAAAACTAAACTTAACTAGGCTGTACTGCAATGAATGTTTTTGTTAAACTAATGGCCAGTTGCACCAACAAAGCTTAAATTTTAAGCTAGGTTTAAACCTCGGTTTAAACAAAAAATGCTAATCGAAATTTTGACAGCAATATGTTATAATTTATTTGACATTTCATTTCGATGCCATATTGTGAATTTAAGCAGTATATAATATTTAAGTTACGTCAGTGCAATCGGCCATTAATTATTTGAAAGTATTTGAACTTATTTTATTTTTAATTTTTTTATATTTGTGTAACACCTTTTTTCTAAATGTTCTGACAATATCTTTCAAACTAGATAGAGCAAAATGAAAATTATTTTTCAAAGTAATTTTCAATTCAAAATATATTAATGTTTACTAAATAATTATAAATGTATAGACATTACTTTTACCCAATGTTGGGTATAGCAATACCCTAAATACCCTAACAATCTCATGCCAACTAAATTGTGCAAAAAAAAAAGATTTACTTTTCAAAGTGATTTTAAATTAATTCAAAATATACTAATTATTACTAAATAATTATAAATGTATAGACATTACTTTTACTCAAAACTAGGTGTAACATTAATTTAAAATATCATGAAAAAATCTTGTCATACAAATAAAATATAATCAAAAAATATGTTTAAAGTTAAATTATTGTATGTCATTTTAATATCATTACCCATTATTGGGTGTAGCAAACACAATCACACGCTCATTCAGGGGGTTACATTCACTCAAATAAAACTCTGTATTATTATTTTAAAATTTTTCATATTTTTTTTGTTTTTTTTTTTTTTTTGTTTACCCATGTATTCATCCAGACTCACACAAACCTTCCATTCCTTATTATTTTCAATGTATTTTGAAGTTATTTCTTAATAAAAAAAATAAACATTCATTGCAATGTACAGCAACTTCCCAGCAAAATTGTAATTGTTATACTTTAAAAATATTGTTTTTAATAGTTTTTTAAAACATTTATACATATTTGGTAAATATGTATTATGTTTTTGTGAATTTACGAAATATTATTTTTGGGTCATATATTTAACATTTCCTCATAAGCTAATAATTATTTGGGATTTGAATCTACAGCTAATTGGCATATAAAGTAAAATATTTTAAGCCGAAAAATAAAAAGAAAAATATATATTAAATATTTAAAATTACAATTAATCATATGGCAGCATTTTTAAAAGCATATATTATAAAAATAAAATATATTTGAATTATTTATCATCTACAAATAATTATTTGTTATTATTAATCTTAACTGTATCAAATATTTAAATTTAAAAATTATAAAATTGATATTAAGTTTTTAAAATTACAACGAAACAATTTCAAACGAAACATATCACGTTGGCAAGATTTTTAAAAGGTAATATTATAAATAAGAAATATATTTAAATAATATGTTATTAATGAACAACTATTTGTTATATTTATATTAACGACATTAAATGTAAACTTGTAAAATAGTAAAAGAAAATGCAAAAAAAAAACTGAGTACAAGTGTGGCTGCCCTACCTTATCCTAAGCTATCTTATTCTACTTATCCTACCTAACTAAAGCTAGTCTCACTCTATAAAATTTCCCGGGCAATTTTATAGAGCAAGAATTCGCTTACCATTCGCTCACACACTGTCATTCCCTTATATCTCGTGCCACGTTGTACTCAGTTTTGTATTTATTAAAAATTAAAATAAATTGTATTATATTTAATTACACATACTATTAAATAGTATATGTGTACAAATAAAAAAAATCCATGCCAACAATGTATGAGACATTTAGAAATAGTTTGTTCCGCAAGATAAAAATTTTGAATACGTAACGGAAATTAATAAAAATTAGTAGAAAACATTTTGGGTATTCTATACTATATACTATACATTATTGTATAGTAATGTTTTACACCTTTATGTGGGTATAGCAACAATTATAAGCTTGAGGAAAATGCCAAATTATTGACCACAAGAAATTTTGAATAACTTTTTTTTAAAATTACAAATTATTTAAATTAGTCAATGTATTCTTAATCAAGAAGTATATAGCAAATAATTATTAACGTATGTATAATAAAATTGACTATTACGTAATATTAAAATTATTAATATCAAAAATATAAATTAAAATTTAACATTTAGTAGATTCATATATAATAATGAAATATTTCTAGGGCTTATTGCCCATTGTTGGATGTACCAATCTTCACAGATTTCAGTAGGTACTTTAAAAAAATTATTTTAAATTTGCTGGGAAGTTTACCTTAATATTACGAGTACCTTGATTCAAGATATACTTGAATATACCAAAAATACCAAAAACCAATATATAGGATATCCCACGTTGTCCTTTGTCCTTCTGGGGCAGTTGTCTTTCGTCCATCTGGGTCAGCTGTCCTTCGTCCTTCTGGGTCTAGGCGCACTATATTTTATAAAATAATATTTTTATTGACTCTAATAAAGATATTATTATTAAAAGTTAATAATTTGCTGGGCAGAGGTGACTACCACAGATGTGCACTGAACAAAATACAAAATTCAAATGGCTGTTACACAGTTCATGAAGAGGTATTCATCGTTTTTAATAATTAAATTAGTTATTTAATTTTTATAATACAGCAGAAAGCATGTCGTAATACTTACGCGATAGAACAAGAAACAAGACGGACAACAAAAATTAAAGGCGATAAATATTTATTTCTTTATGTACAGTCATACAAAAAAGTCTCCGTACGCCAATAATTTCAATCTATTTTAAGAAAAATAGGTATCTAAAACTTAAAATACATTTTTTTTTTAAATCCAAATGAATTGCATTATGTTACATTATATATAGTTATTTTATTTATTTCATGGGGTAAACATTGAAAGTACTCATAATTTTACGACAAAAAAAGTCTTCGTACTATAACCAAAACATTTAAATAATAAACCATTTATTTATGTTTTATAACGAAATATAATATTTTGATGGATTTTCTTTGTTTTTTTCACTAGTACCTGAGTGACGAGCCATTCTTCTTGAAATCTATTGTTAAATTCTTTTTTGGTTTACGTTCTTGTTTCTTTTAAAAAGTTTCATTACTTTCTCAATCTGATTAAAGTCCGGAGACTTAGGGGGGATGATTAAGCTTATTTTCGATATTATACCATAGCCATTCTGTTAGAAGTTGCAAATTATTTGTCGTATCGTTCTTATGCATGAAATTAAAATTGTCTGCTAACCCTATTTTGCGATACTTGCTTTAAATTTGCACAAAAAATTAAGGTAATCTTTGCTATATATGATAATAAATACTATAATTTTCGTACTCCCGGTAACTAAATATACCCTCAAAACATAATGCTGTCACCACCGTATTTAAATGTCACTTGTAAACTCCTTAAATTTTCTACTTTTAATCTTTATTAGGTTGTCTGGTAAAGTAAGTATAATACATACAGATTAGATAGAAGGCAAAAAATTTGAAAACAATGAACAGATTATAATCTCAAACGAAGGATACAATTCTCAAAGACAATAATACTCTTCATAATAACTAATAATATTGAAGTAACTGGTCACAGCCAACTAAAATTACGAATGATAATATTATACTTTTCAGAGCTTGTAGCTAGAAAACGGTGTATTTCCGGATATGATTTATACTCGGTTTATTAGTAAAAGTTATTCTATTTTGCATCCAGTACCTATATATCCTATAAATTTTAACTCTGGTGCCAATTCTTAATTTTTGGGGAATAAGGGTTGAGTACCTATTTCATTGTTCAATAGTTGGGTTTATAATAATATTTTTGATAATGAAGTATGTGGTGCTCAAATTTATAAATTGGTTGGTAACCAGTTTCTAGTTTTTTTGATAGTGTCGATTATGAACAATTTGAGGCTGAAATATTAATAAAAAATCTGTTGTGACAAGCACAATACCTCTCGCCATTTCATTTTATGTTATATAAGTATTGTATTACACTTTGCTATCGAACCGTCGTTTTGTAACAATAACATTATAGAACTTTACCCAAAAATTGTTTTTATTGTATTTAACATGTCTTCCGCACACATACAAATCTAATTATATCTATTTTCATTGTATGAGGACGTTCCTAAATGTCAGAAATTCTTCCAATTCATTAACAAGATTGGCGGTATTTCTGATGGATATATGCATTTTACCTACAATTTTAAATATTTAATTAAAAAACAATAAGAAAGATTAAATGTACTTCCCAGAAAAAGCTTTCAGAATGTCACTAAAACTGTTGATTTTAGACACTGACATCTGTCATACACAAACTAAGTTATAGACATTTGAATTTGTCAACTGGTTTTCTTAATGCCTTAGCCTCTGCGATTAGATTGTTCTATATATTATAATGCATTTATCTCTAAATCTATATTACAAGTTATAATAAAAATTTTAAATGTATCAGATGTAGAATTTTATGTTCTTCAATAAGTAGTAACAGAAATTTTCAAAAAATTATATTTAGAAGATTTTTTTAAAGAAACTATTACTTCCGGTTGTCCAATTGTTACCAAAATTTAACAAGTCTTCCGCACACATACAAATCTAATTATATCTATTTTTCATTGTATGAGGACGTTCCTAAATGTCAGAAATTCTTCCAATTCATTAACAAGATTGGCGGTATTTCTGATGGATATATGCATTTTACCTACAATTTTAAATATTTAATTAAAAAACAATAAGAAATATTAAATGTACTTCCCAGAAAAAGCTTTCAGAATGTCACTAAAACTGTTGATTTTAGACACTGACGTCTGTCATATACAAACTAAGTTATAGACATTTGAATTTGTCAACTGGTTTTCTTAATGCCTTAGCCTCTGCGATTAGATTGTTCTATATATTATAATGCATTTATCTCTAAATCTGTATTACAAGTTATAATAAAATTTTTAAATGTATGAGATGTAGAATTTTATGTTCTTCAATAAGTAGTAACAGAAATTTTCAAAAAATTATATTTAGAAGATTTTTTTAAAGAAACTATTACTTCCGGTTGTCCAATTGTTACCAGAATCTAATCAGCTCTTCCCAGGAATGTCAGATTGAGAAAACTGTAGTTAATTTTTTTAAAAGTTTTATAGTATTTAAGAAACCACACACACACACACACACACATATACACACACACACGGACATCATCGTAAAAATGTTTTAATCTGATTGTAGGGACCTTAAAACGTGCTTATCCACTAAAATATGGATATACGAATTTTAGCATGATTCCAATAGGTAGCGAGAGGTAAAAATGGTTTTAAAAATTCGCGTTGTACATCAAAAAATCCTCTTTGTACGCCATTGACCACCCACACTCAATCTAACGCCTGCAATCAGCTCAGCTGTTCCTCTCATTTCGTCATGGCATACTTTAATTGTCAGGATCAAAATACTCTATTCATACATGGCATATCACACTCTCACATTCTTCCTTGCTTGCGTTGAAGCGGCCTGTGATGACAATCGTAATTATTTTGATGTTGGTATGCATTGTTGAAGGTTTGGCTTACATGGTGTCGATCGACGTTTTTGTGATTCTTTCGTTGCTGTTTCTTAATATAAGGTGTGGGCTTGTATGAAAAATGTTGTAATAATTAATTTTACATATTGTTATTTGTAAAGGTGTAAAGAAAAATCTTGTCGATGGTATTGACAATTGAAATAACAGTATATGCAATTTGGACAATTGTATACAATAATGTTTTTTGTGGCACTATTTAGAATGGTTCTTAGAAAGATTAATCTGTATGTCTGACAGGAAATTCCAAGCAAAAGCCAGCACAATACCTCTTGCCATTTCCATTTTGTTACATGAGTATCGAATATAACATTTCTTCTGATTCTAAATATATCTATTCTTTCATTCTATAAGGAATCTTGTCATACTCTTCTAAAATGTTCAAGATAGTTCCAATACATTGACGGGATTGGCAGTATTTCTTAAAGATCTATGTACTATTACTATTAATATACATACCTACTTATAATTTTAAATATTTAATTAATAATTCAATAAGAAATAATAGATATACTTCCCAGAAAAGGATTTCAGCAATATGAGTAAAAATGTTGATTTTTGGCACTGTCGTTCATCTGTCAATTACAAACATTTGAATTTGACAACTGGTTTCCTTGTTTTATTCTAAATATATCTGTTGTTTTCATAATTTTTGCAATGCTGATTAGTTTTCGAAAGTTAATCTCTCTTAATCTATATCTATTGAATATGAAGGAAAATGTATAATCGAACCGTATAGAGAATAAGATATTCTTTCTATTGATAATCACATAAAATGTCGAAAATGATATTTAACTGCGAGTTTTCAAGAAAAACTGTTAAGAACTAACTAAGGGTACTTCCAGTTGACCAATTATAACCAAAATCTAATCAGCTCTTCATATGGTTGTAAAGAAGAGGAATATGAAAGAATCATAATTTTTAGAATTGTAGTTTTGGAGTTATCGTCGGAGAAAAATTTGTCACACACACACACGGACACACACACAGACACACACACAGACACACTCACAGACACACACACGGACACACATACACACATACAGACATCATCTTAAAAATAGTACATTCGTATTGTAGGGACCCTAAAACGTGCTTATTCATTAAAAATTCACCACCGAATTTTTTGACCAAAAACAATACCTTCCTTACCTAAAGGTGACGGAAGGTAAAAACATTGGCCCGTATTACAAGCGCACTTTTATAATAAAAGCGCTTTTATGGAACAGACTCCTTAGCATAAAGAAGTTGGTGTAACCAATAAGGAGGGATGTAATACTATAAAATTTTGTTGTAGAAAATATCGATCATAAATCACGTATCCCATTTTGTGGTGTTCGTACTGTACAATACCTATCATCCGCAACATTTCAAGATTAGTATTCCTTATTTCATCACCATCATCATCTTTATTTAAATTAAATCAAACTCACACTTTTTGAGTCTTGAGGCATTTCTGTCACTCATCTTCCTGTAATAACCATCTTCACAATCTCACACTTGGAGATGGTTTGTTAAAAGTGCCACAATCAGGTGTGCTTGGGTAATTTAATTAGGATCCAGACAGCCTTGTTGCTGTTGGCAGATGTTCACTCATGCACTTGTTACTTGGTCCATGGCTGCTTGATCCTGATTCGTGCTCGCCGCGAGAGATGAGAGATGTTAACACAGAAATAAAATTCTCTCCGAGAAATATGTGTGGGATGGGTTATTAACGCTGTTTGATGGGAACAGAGGGGTACTGAGAAAAATCATTTCTGTATCACATAGTTAGAAATTTCTACAAAATTCTTTCGGCTACTTTAAGCTTAAAACTTTAATGCCCGGTTTTTTTAAGTTGTTGATTATTAAAGTGCTACTTAATTGTAAGTAGGACTTATATCCCAATTGCGTTGCACCAGCAAATTCAAATGCGAACTTAACTTATGTCACAAATTACATTGGCAACAGCGTAATGTTGTTCTATGATTGGTCAATTTGAAATTTAGCGATTCAAAATAAAATACCGGCTGTCAAATGTCAAAGCTGTCATTGTGTTTTTCAGGATTTATGTTTGTATTCATACAACAATATTCGATATGGATTTACAGGATTTCCCTAATTTTGACGACGTTAAAGGTCGTGGATACTGTGATGGAAGTCGATATTGTCGAAAATAGTAGGACTCCGCGACAAATAAGTAACAGAATTGATTTGTTCCAAATATATTATTTATTTTTAATATTTTTATGTGGACCACCGCCAGTCCTATAAACTGAAGCCTTTTTCTTCGATGTCGTCTTCCTTGCGTCAGTCTCCATATTTCCACACATTTTATTGCCAATGCAGCGGCAATTAATTTCCAGGTGTTATCTTTTTGAATATTGGATATGGACACCGCAATGATTTTTTTATTTTCAATATTCTCTTTAAATATTTGTTTCTACAATCTCACAGACCAATTTTCTTGCTCTTTGCTATAATTTAATCGTTCCTTCTTTATATCATCTAATTTTCTTGCCGTAACAGAGCAAAACGAAACAAATTTACCGCGACTTACCGATATGTCAATTGACATATGACACATAACCACATAAGTCACCGATTTTTTCGACTTACATTTAAGTGCTACTTACGTCTCACATTTTGACATTTTTGCGTGGTGCAACAGTTTAAGGTGGAACTTAGGAATAAGCAACGACTTAAGTCGTAAGTTGCTCTGGAGAAACCGGGCATAAAAAACTGTGGGCCAAATGAATGGTGATAATAGTTTGACCGGTATTTTAAGGGTCATCTTCTAGTCCAGATTTAGCTTCTACCGAGACCCTCTACTTTTGGGCAGAGCATCGAACCCGCCAAAAACTGGGTTCGGTTCAGATTCAGATTAATTTGGTTTTTAGAGATGGGTTCGTGTGCGGTTTTGCTTCAAACATTAATAGAACTTGCAGTTTTGTTCCGGGTTCAGATTCGGTTCGACCTAATGAAAATGTTTTTTTTTGAATAAACGTATTTATATAGAAATAATTTAAAATGCGAGTCGAAATTTACGCAAGACAAGAAACGAATGCAATTTTCACGAAGTCAACACAGGTAGCAACGCAAACGCCGAAATCGTTCATTATCGAGTGTATTACGGTTAGGTACACTTACGTTTCGAACTGAAAATGAACCTGAACCGGATTTGAACCCTGAACCTGAATTTTAATACCCGGTTTGCTTCTGACTCGGTTTAAACTGAAAAATATATCTTAGGTTCAGCTCTGGGTTTGGGTTCGTTAAAATGTTACCGGTTTGGTTCCGTTCAGGTTCGCGTCCGATGCCCTGTTTTTGTCACAATGAAAGACAACTTCGTAAATTTTTGGTATGGAATTTATAGAAAAAAATCTGATGTGGCCAACACAAAACCTTCCGCTATTTAATTTTTATTAATTTAACTACATACCTACGTATTAACTAATGCTGCAAACTGTTCCATTACATATAACTATTGCTTTATTTACTATTATCTTTTTAAAATGTCACTATTATTAATTTGAAGTGATTAGTTTTTTTGACAGTGACATTCACCTGTCAGTTACATTTATTTGAAATATGATCAATAATCTTTAATTTTCATAATAACAAAATGCGAAAAAATGGCATTTAATGGTATTTTTTGAAGAAAAACCATCATGAGCTTCAGGTAAAGTGCCATTTCCGGTTATCAGATTTACACCAAAATCTAATGGGATCTTTCCACATTAGAATAGGGTAGAAATACAATTTTCTGAATGATAGTATTTGAGTTAGAATGCCAACAAAATCTGTACACATATACACATACACACACACACACACACACACACACACACACACACACACACACACATACACACATACAGACATCATCGTGAATATGTTAAAATTGGATTCTAGAGACCTTAAAACGTGGCCATTTACTAAAATCTCGATATGTGATTTTTAGCACGATCCCTATACCTCCCTTACCAAAGGTAGCGGGAGGTAAAAATGGTTTTTAAATTTATCTGTAAAATATTTAGAAAAAGTATTAATGTATTCCTGTAGAAAATTCAATGATCTTTAATTTTCATAATGACGTAAAATGCGAAAAAATAGCATTTAATGGTATTGTTTTGAAGAAAAACCATTATGAGCTACAGGTAAAGTGCTACTTCCGGTTATCCGATTTACACCAAAATCTAATGATTTTTTTCCATATTAGAATAGGGTAGAAATACCAGGTTTCAGAATTTTCTGAATGATAGTATTTGAGTTAGAGCGAAGACAAAATCCATACACAAACACACACAACACACATACACACATACAGACATCATCGTGAAAATGTTAAAATTGGATTCTAGGGTCCTTAAAACGTGGTCATTTACTAAAATCTCGATATGTGATTTTTAGCACGATCCCTATACCTCCCTTACCAAGGGTAGCGGGAGGTAAAAATATATGTTCATGTTATAATTTTACTGGAAATATAGAATCTTTTCCAAGGAACTTTTGGTATGGGATTTATACAAAATACATAGAATTAACGGAAGGTAATATGCTGGCACCATGAGATTTAAAAACAAATACTTTATAACTAAACATTTGAATAGTTTTATAACATTATACTGAAGGCTAAATTTGATATGCAATATGTATTTATAAAAAAGGCGTTGCCTTGGAAAACCCCGTTATTCTATCTAAATTAAATAATATTTATGCAGTATACAAATGATATTTAATATTTAATTGAATTGGAATGTAATAGAGTGATATTAATATTATATATACGAGTATATTCCAAGAAGATATTAAATTGAATCTATCTAAAACAATCAGACAATGAGTAATCATCTCGTAAAACAATCCTCTGTGGTCTATAACTCTATAACCCAATCTGTAGCCCGGTTATCTCCATATGGCAATAAATTTCCATTGGCCGTCAGATCTAATAAATCCTAATATATTCCAAGCAAAATACCAACTATTAGTTATAATTAATAGCGGCAAATCCCGATCCCGATACAGGCTCATCAATAAATATCGTTTACTACAATAAATTACCCCATTACAGGAGTTAGAGTTTAAACCACTGACCACTGGATTTGAGAAATCGCTTTGTATCGGTTTCACTTGGAACAGTTCGGCCATTCCCAAATAAACATATTCAAATAGAGGCCATTATTAATGAATTTCGTATAGATTTCGATTAGTGGTTATTTTCACAGAAAAATTAGAGGGAAATAGCTAAGATCCGTACTATTGTGGGAAATAGTTAAAACATACGATTTTTGTTGTATTGTCATGAAAGCAATGTGTTATATAACCATAATGGTCAATAAATCCATCAGAAAATATAACATTTAACTACAGTTGCGCACAAAAACATTTATCTATATTAAGTTATTGCTTAACGAAAAAAGAGAAATACACCCAATTCGCGGGTGAAGAAAAGGAGGAGCTTAGTGCGTGATGTAACAATATGGCCGGTTTAAGATAGATGCTTCGTTTCCCGCAACTGTATTCTTATACACTGCGGTGTTTGAAATACAAAGTAATATTAATATTATAGTTAATATTAAATAAAAATAATGTTTCTAGTATGAATAACATTTTGAATTTTGCGAACTAGTCCGTTTCATATAAAAATTATGTTCAGCATTCTCTCGAATTTTGAATTTACATGACTCGAGTCTTTGTTTTCTTGAATCTACATAGTACTACATTATTACAATCTTTGGTAGATTAATGGAGAGATAAGTATTATTATTTTATTGTCATCTTTGTGCAGGCAGATCTACAAGTTTAGATTTCATTACGAAGTATTTTAATAAAGACACTAAGTAATTATTATCTTGTAGTTATACCCGGCAAAATATAATCTTGCTTTACAAAATGCAAGGAGCAAGCATTATTTTTACTCGGTTCCTTTCCCATTTTTAAAAGATGAATGCATAACTTTCGTCTACCAACTATTTCAAATTGACATATTTCTCTAATAAATTTTTTTATAGAATTTGGGTTCTTGTTTTCGGGAAATTATGGAAATTAATTATTTCTGGATTTCTGCGTGCTAATGACGTACATAAATTAAACCCAACTAAAACGTGTTGAAGTTTTAGATTTTATTATTATACTTTATTTCACGTAAGAATAGCGTTGGTTTAGTGTAGGGATATATAAATTCTACCCTTTGATTGGTCAGAATATAAACCTATTTCACAGAAACGAAACAAATATCGCCTGTCAGTTGTCAAATAAAATCTACAGAATTAAGTGATGTTTAACCATATTTTGTTGCTATTTTAGATTTTGACATTTTTACAGATAAATATATTTATTATTGACAAAGCTTGCTTTCACAAATTTAAATTATTTATTCTTTGCATGTAAAAACGGTCGCGTCTTAAGAGTAATCTACTATTTTCTTACGTAAAATGAAGTATAGCCTACAAATTTCAATCCATTCGTGATTTATTTGTTAAATAAGTAACAGAAACGATGCGTTCGCCGCTACTTCGGCTAGGACTTACTACCATGTACTAGTTCATATTTTCGCTGCTAGACATCATATTTCTCTATTTCACTAGCGAATAGGGAAAGGTTTTTCGTAAGATAACCGGTTTGCTAATAATGATCGATAAAAGCACAGCAAATGGAATTATTACCAAATATAAATAAAATAAATAAATATATCATCACGGCATATTACCCATTTCTGGGTGTGCCATTATCTACAACACATGTAGACATCGGTAATGATGACCAGCTATGAGTGCCCGTGAGGTGACGCCTGGTAAGCGTCCACACGGTAAAATATATTACCAAATATAAGTTGACAAAATCATTAACTGACAAGCCAAGACGCCGAAACACAGTACTACGGCTGACGTTGGCAAGATTTTCTGTTAGAATTTCTTACGAAACAACGACAGCAGAGAAATAAAAAGGCGAGCCTAGATTTTGCAAAACATATCAACATTTATCTCTGCCAGAATACAAACCGACTTTATTGACTTCAAACAAATAATAAACCATTCCGAATTAGGAATCCCCGATCTCAGTGATTTGAGAAATCGGTTGTATCTCTAGGTGACAGAAACTAACGGGAAATTTAATACGGTCGCTTCCTGGACAGGGAGAGGTGTGGTCGGTTGGCCAGGGATGCGGTGTCCCTTGTCCCGAGACCAGCCAGGTCCAGGGATGAAGTTTGGAGTTCCCCAGGGAGTCGCGCAAGACCGATGTTCGCTGCTCGTACCAAAGTGCCTAAAGCTGGATGCAGATGAGACGTTTTGTCAATGGTGATTTGTTATCATGGAAATTAATTTTGCATTGATTAATAATATGTTTCAGGATAATCGGTTGTTTAGTTATTATAGTCAATAAGTACAACAAACTTAAATTAATTATTTACACGCATGTACCTTCCATTTATTTATTTTTACTTGTGGATAAAATACTTGTTTATCTTGTGTTCTTCAGATAATTTCCATCTGTCTTAAGCGTGCATTACATGATGAAGCTTTTCTTTTCAAGTCACTTGAAAAGTGTCTTTATAAATGATCTTACAAGTATATTTATACGATCAAGTTTTGCGTGAGTTCTAGCCACACATCTAATCTAGCCACACATCTTTTTGAAAACAATCACAACTGTTCAATAAAAAAACTTAAAAATTTTACATTTAAAAAAGAGAGATTCGAAATTAAATTTCTTGGAAATATTTGAAATAGACAAAGCCATTAAACGCAATGAGAAACTGATGAATGACCAAACAGATGTTCCCTACTCGGATATTTTGGAAATATTATAGAAAGGGAATTTTTGTTGATCCCTTAATATGGTATTCCCAAGACTCCAACAAATTAGTTTATAATCTTATACCTGTGTCTTTATATATATTCATGTAGTTCTCTTGTACATTTCTCAGTCTTCTGAAGATGGCGTAAAAGCAGAAATTGCGGTAAAGATAATAAACTTTGTTTTGTGAAACTTAGCCAAGTGTTAATTATTTTACCTTATAAAAATTTTAATTACTTCTCTACCCTATTTCGCCATTTTTTCAGTTAAATCTATCACTGTATTAATATATAATCTCTAAATTTGTAGAAGATATAATAAATTTAAATGTATCAGATGTAGAATTTTATATTCTTCAATATTAGTAATATCAAAAATTTTCAAAAGATAATATTTAGAAGATTTTTTTTTTAGTAACTACTATTTCCGGTTGTCCAATTGTTATCAAAACCTTTTCAGCTCTTCCCAAGAAAGTCAGATTGAGGAATTCATAGTTAAACAGGTCTTAAGTTTTAAAGTTTTTGAGGAATCGTCACTCCAACCTCCAGACATACACACACACACACACACACATACACACACAGTAACCTTGAAACGTGCTTATTCATTAAAATCTGGATATGGATTTTTAGCATGTTTCCAATACCTCTCTTAGCGAGAGGTAAAAAGACTTATGTTGTTTAATAGTATATTACATCCGAGGTGGGAGATGTTTCATTACAGCCGAGGGCTTATGTATATTACCGAGAGGCGAAGCCTCGAGGTGAGATAATGCGCGAGGCTGTTATGAAACTCCCACCGAGGTTATGTATACTATTTTATTCACAATCATCCTCATTTTAAGTCAATAATTTTCAAAATAAATCAATGAATTATAACCTTTAATTTTATTAATATTTTGACAGCTGTCTTAAAATTTGTTTAGCCTACTTAATTGTGGGCATCTATGGCAATGTTGCTAGGCAACCACTACATAAACATTTCCAACCCAAGAGATGTAAGTGAAATCTGTTATTTCCAACCCAAGAGATTGTCAATAAAGTTAGGAATGACCTATTTTCCAACCTCCAAAAGGTTACGAATCTGTATATTACTATAATGATTGTGAATAAAAGATCATTTAATAGTCTTTAACATGAGACTAAATTAATTAGAATCCTTTCTTGTTCTCAAACAAAAATTTAAAAATAGGTACTGGAAATATTGAGACAAACGTTAAACTGGTCGTTTTTCGATTATTCCGGAAAGAGATGATCGTGCTCTTTTTACCTCCCGCTACCCTAGGTAAGGGAGGTATAGGTATCGTGCTAAAAATAGCATATAGAGATTTTTTATAATAAGCACGTTTTGATGTCCCCAGAATCCGATTTTAACAATTTTACAATGATGTCTGTAGGTATGTATGTGTGTGTGTGTCTGTGTGTGTGTCTGTGTGTCTGTGTGTGTGTCTGTGTGTCTGTGTGTGTGTGTGTGTGTGGATCTTGTGGACACGATTACTCAAATACTATCAATCAGAAAAATTTGAAATTTAGTATACCCATTCTATACTAATATGGGAAGTGCTCATTAGTTTTTAGTGTATATGGGATAACCGGAAGTATCATTTATACAAGCTTTTAACAGTTTTTCTTGTTAAAATTTCATTGAATATATTTTTTTAGCAACTTTTACTAATTAAAATTGAATATTATGGTTTAATCTTCAATTCTACGATAATAACATTTAGTAAATAACTTTAAATAACTTTAAATATGAATATATAATATAATTTATTTCCATGTATCACCTAGCCTATGCGTCAAACAAAATCATAATTTTAATGACAGGTTTGACATATTTAAACAAATGTCACTGACAGGCAGCAATTATATTAAAATTAATAATGAAACCGTGTTAATGAGAATATAATAATAAAATATTTTATTAAGGTTTGTAAAAATAATATATTTTCCATCATACATAAATGTTAGATGTACAGGATGATCTGATTTAAATTTGCTAATTGCTATTTTTGCAGCACTATAAATTAATATTAATTTACAACTACACATTTACGAAATGGATTATGTACGGCGAAGAATTTACAAAGATTGCGTTTTAGAGCACCTAAAAGATGATGCTGATTTTTATAAGAATATACATGTGTGACGATTTTTCCTTAAAGTCTTTTAAAATATGATCCAAAACTTCTCAAATTTGGTATTTAAAACTCATATATAATTTGAAACAACATATTAGATTTTAACCATATATGATAAATCGGATGTAAGTTGTACTTAATTTGGAGCTCTAACAAATTTTTGATGAAAAACAATAAAACAATCCAAAATTTCGTATTACAGACTTTTCTATTTATTGGACAACAAATTAGATTTTATTTACAAACGATTAACCGGAAATGATACTTTACTTAAAGTTCACTGCTATATTAAACATGGACTTGGCGGGAGGTCATGTGTTGGCCACATCAGATTTTTTATTTCTTATTTGTTAATTTCTCTTCTGCTTCATGCTTTATATATGTAAGCCATTTTCGGCGATCATATTCCTATACCGCAGTCCGCTGTGCAGAAAACGTGTTCCGCTAATGATGCGAACTGACCAGTCACCAGCCGGTAATCGATAAACTAACGTTAACGTTGCTCCGCTATCGTATGTTTAGCAACAACCAACTCCGCCATATGTTACACATACTCTAATTGTCTACTGAGACCGTAACTCAAACTATCTTATGCCAATATCGCCTGTACTTCTTTTTAAAAATAGGGTCTAGTATATCCTTCTGAACACGGATGAGTCAGTTGCAGAATAAGTAACACGAAATACGAGCAGCTGGGCAAAACTTCCGCTTCTTCATAACTGAGCATCTTCAACATGACCAACTCAATTGGCAACAGTGCAGAAAGCTCCAGTTCATATTTATTCGACAGCAAGTATAGTAAAGTTTACATTATTTTTTTTACCTCTCGCTAAGAGAGGTATTGGATTCATGATGAAATTAGCATATCCAGATTTAAGTGAATAAGCTCGATTTAAGGTCCCTAGAATCCAAATATAACATTTTTAAAATGATGTCTGTGTATGTGTGTGTGTGTGTATGTGTGTATGTGTGTGTGTATGTGTGTATGTGTGTTAGTATGTCTGGATGTTGTAGGGACGATTCCTCAAAAACTATAAGACTTAAGAACTGTTTAACTATGGATTCCTCAATCTGACATTCCTGGGAAGAGCTGAAAAGGTTTTGGTAACAATTGAACAACCGGAAGTAGTAGTTTCTTAGAAAAATTCTTCTAAATATAAAATTTGGAATTTTTTAAAATAAATAAAATAAAAATAAATATATCATCATGGCATATTATACATTTCTGATGACGATATATTTTACCGTGTGGGCGCTTACCAGGCGTCACCTCACGGGCACTCATAGCTGGTGTGGAGAGTGCACCACAGGGGTCACTTTTGTGCCATTTAAAATTGGAAATATTTGGCGTCGTTCGGGATCGAACCC
This sequence comes from Ophonus ardosiacus, assembly GCA_943142095.1. Lineage (NCBI taxonomy): Eukaryota > Metazoa > Arthropoda > Insecta > Coleoptera > Carabidae > Ophonus > Ophonus ardosiacus. The sequence goes on along the minus strand of OW964832.1, from coordinate 1,661,618 downwards.
GGTTCCCCCAGGTTCGCGACCAGACACTCAGGCACGCGGCCACGGGATCCCATTAAATATTGAAGAACATAAATTCTCCATTTAAAATACAATAAAAAAACAATATTTGGGTAAAGTTCTGTAATATTTTGATATAAAACGACGGTTCGAAAGCGAAGTGCAATACAATACTTATATAGCCTAATATGGAAATAGCGAGAGGTCTTGTGCTGGCCACAACAGATTTTTTGTAGTGAATTATTACATTTACAATTCTAAACAGCAGCATTGTATACCTATATAACGTAAGTTCTACTGACGTGTTTCATATACAAAACTACCCATTCCAATGTGTTTTGAAACACGTGCTCTGACGACACCTAACAAACCATAACACATTATTAACATTACTCGCTGTTGTTATCACAATAGCTTTTCAATCAGCGCTATTAGGCCGACACGCTGTCCAATATGAATCCGATACAATATCCGCGTTCAATTCTACAGATCGGGTTATTATTGGACACAACAATGCATAATACTGTGGTTTATTTGACAGAAATGTTGGTGAAAGTTGCAACCAACGAAATTCGTATATTTTGTCTCGTCGAAACCCAAAGAATCGCCATAAACCTTTGGAACGCCTCTCTGACAAAGAAATCCAAATTTTCACCCCTCATAAATAATGAATGCTGTCTTCGTATACCGTGAGTATTTTTGAACGTGAAACATTGGGTTTGTCATATCCTTGGTTACGACTTGACATTTGATTGACAGTAATGTATTTGCCCGTTCCATTTAAAATGAAACATAGGGAACGAATTTGACATTTGATAAGACGTCAATAGAGGTTAATTTTGTTTAAATAATTATACCTGCATTCTATATTAAAATATAGTGTGCACCTTGTGCTCGAGTAGTTTTTTGACTCGGCTAAATTTCTTACAATATTTAAATATAATACTTCTGTCATATTCATTCCCCATGTGTCATTTTAAATGAGACAGACAAATACATTGCTGTCAATCATATGTCAAATCATAACTTATAGGAAAATTCAACGGTTGTCTGTCATATTGACAAGATGTCATTAGAGGTTAATTTTGTTTAAATAATTATACCTGTTTTCTAAAAATTAAATTTAGATGTAGAAAAAATACTGTGTGCACCTTGTGCCCAAAATATGTTTAGTTCTCTCGAGTTGTTTTTTGACTCCGCTAAATTTCTTACAATATTTAAATGTAATACTTCTGTCAGATTCTTTCCCTATGTTTCATTTTAAATGGAACGGGCAAATACATTGCTGTCAATCAAATGTCAAGTAGTAACCAAGGATATGACAAACCCAATGTTTCACGTTAAAAAATACTCACGGTATACAGAGCTAGACTCTCATAACAAAAATATTATGAAAGGGCGTATTTATTATAAATATTTAACACAAATTGATTCATTGTGATGTCCCACTTTAGTCGTACATTTTTTTTTTTTTTTTGTTGTTGTTTCAAACATTGAATTTTCTTTCATAAACGTCCTGCATGAGCAGGACATTATCACCTGCACCAGCTACGTCACCAACACTTAAAACTCACGGTTTCCACATGATTTAAAAAAAATCAGTTGTGGCCAGCACAAGACCTCTCGCCATTTTCATATTATCTTTATAAGTATTGTATTGCAGTTCGCTTTCGAACCGTCGTTTTATAACGAATAATTATAGAACTTTACCCAAATATTGTTTTTTATTGTATTTAACATGTCTTCTGCACACATACAATTCTAATTACATATATCTATTTTTCATTGTATGAGGAAGTTTCTAAATGTGAGAGATTCTTTCAATTCATTAACCAGATTGGCGGTATTTCTGATAGATATATGCATTTTATCTATAATTTCAAATATTTAATTAATAAAAAAATAAGAAAGATTAAATATACTTCCCAGAAAAAGCTATCAGAATGTCCCTAAAACTGTTTATTTTTGACATTGACATGTGTCTTTAATAAAACAAAGCTGTTAAACACCCGTAACGTTGATAACCATGGTTACACAACTCGATAATACAGAGTCTTTACGTTAAAAGAATGACAATGTGAAGAATAAATACATTTTATTGCAAGGTCGTAGAAAAAGTATAGTATGTAACACGTGTGTGAAGCCTATTTTACATTCGGTCGCAATCTCCACCCTCATGTAAAAATTTCAGCTTCACATACTTGCCACATAATATACTATTATTATGCGTGGTACAGAAAATTGGCATAGATCTTTCTGAACCAAATTTATTTGTGTGCCTGTTTTATATTTGTCAATTTTGTCAATTTTAAAAACTTGGCCAAGATCTAGAAATCTAAAATTGAGCTTAAAATACTTTCGTTACACTTACAGCACAATCTTAAAACTATCAAGACAGATAGGAATTTATTATTGTGTGGTAAATCTTTTCCGAACATTGTATTTCACACGTATGTCTTACACATACGTTTAAAAGTAATAAAACTTAAACGCATTCAATGCATTCAAGTACATTAGCAATAACTGCAATTTCTTCATAACCTTTCCACATTTACTTATTTAAACCACTGCAGTTGCTATTACACGTGGCGGGCAGTTCTATTCATATTTCACGTGGTTTATGTCCTACAGCATCTTTATTTATCTATAAAATCAACGCAATTCGCCTGTACGTGTGAACAGGCTCCGTAGCTCCGCCGTTACGACTTCGTGAACGTTAGCGCTACGTTAATAACACATACCAGGCTGTTTGCAACGAGCTCGTGTGTTATATTCGGTACTTATAAAAACGTCAAGGCATTAGAAAAGGGGATGTTGGAGTGAGGAATGTAAACGACAGATCAGAATGGAAATTTGCGGTGAGTATGGGTTGTGTTTTAAAGCGTAACAATGTAAAACCTTGTTGGATGTTTTGACGAACTGGTCATAAGGTTTATCGATGGGCCGGTGCTTTATAGAGCGAGACGTTAATAGACAAGATTTATATGCCGTAAATAACAACCTTATTTAGAATTTTAGGAATTAGATTTTAGAGTTTTGCAAGAGTACACTGTGCCTTGAAGATGACGCGCACTAATTAAATAAATCATGTACAGTAAAATTTTTGAAAGAAGTCCGATCAAGGCCATCTACGAATTGCATCTATGAATTAAGATTTTAAGCTGTCAAATTTAGTAGTGTCGTTTACATAGTTTTTATGAGGTACACAAGATATTATGTACCCTCATAAAAACTAAGTAAAAGACACTACTAAATTTGACAGCACAAAATCTTAATTCATAGATACAATTCGTAGATGGCCTTGATTGGACTTCAAAAATTTTACTGTACCTACGTTGCTATAATTTGTACAATACGTCAAATTTACTGTCAAAGAATAGTTTCTTAGCTTATATTTTATGAATTACACGCGACCACGGGACCCCATAAATAGAGATGCATTCGGGTCGGGCCGGGTCGGGCTTTGAGGTTTGGATCGACTCAGCCCGAAAATAAAAATTACCGGCCCGACTCGAAGATCGACTCGTCGAAATCGGGCCGGGCCGGGCCAAAGCTCGAAATTAGGTGCATCCGGTATTCCTAATGTTGATTTTTATGCTAAAGCGAAATGTTTAACTTTTTTCTTGTCAAACTTATAAAAAACCTTTACATTCTTATAACTTTTAACATTAGTTAACATAAGTAATTAAAAAAGAGACCCTTCTAGTGTAAGTATTTAACACTTTGTTTACCAAAGAATATAAACAACTTTTTAACAAACCTTATATAAAAATATATAATTTACATTAAAAATTTTTATTTAACTTTGTTTCTGCTCAAAAATAGGACAAGAAATCATTATGGTAGGAACAAAAATCACTTTTATTTAAGTATACGAGTAATAACAATAATAATAGCAACATCATAATATAATTATTATGCTTTAATGAATAACCTTGAATTCTTGAAGTAAAATAATACATTTTTATTTATTAATATGTGAAGTGTGTTGTATTAAATCGTTTTGATCCTTTTTAACTTCATCTATTTTCATTAAAATATTAAGGAAACTGTGCATTTGATTGAACTATAAGATTTGTCGGGCCGGCCCGAAAAGCTCGAATTTTCGGGCCGGGCCAAAATCAAAAGTCCGACTCGCCTCGATTTTTGAAAATGATTAGTTCGGTTCGGTCCGATAAAAAATATCTTCGGCCCGGCTCGATGATCGACTCGAAATCGAGGCGGGCTTCGGGCCGGGCCGGGCCAAAGCTCGAGATCGAGTGCATCTCTACCCATAAAGATTAAGGAATATGTAAATATTTTATTTTTAATTTAAGTGTTACTGATTAATGTACTTATCAATAAAAAATAATTAACTTTGGAAAAACGATGTATCACCTAGTGATATATTAATTAACAGTAGCGATTCTGGTGAATGTAATAGTTTCTTTAACAGCAGAGAGTAACAAGTGACATTAAAGCAGTTGACTCGAGATCTAGATGCTATCTTTCATCTTCCTTTTAGGTCTCTCACTTGCAATATAACAAGCGCAAGTGACCATTCACTACGTCTAGTCACATATCACGTTCACATGCTACATAAAGCTATGCTTTAATTACAACAAAACATAACTGCTAGGAATTTTCTTTGTAATGCTCTCTTCATATGATATCTGTATTTAGCTACAGTGGATAAATAATATTTCAATCTTCATGTAGCTTCTCAGATATTTCAAAATAATAATTATATTACACATCGGAACCACCTTGAAACAAACAACTTGAAAACAATCGAAGCTCACTCCCAAACATCTGAACTCCGGAAACAACATCCACTCCGCAACGCCAATTTGATGTTTGTGATTATTGAAGTATCTGTTGTTTATTTATCACAGTTGGGTTTGTTTCTCGATAAAGGCAGGATAATAATAACATACTAGGCGAGGTTCAATGGAACTTTCTTCTCGTGTGAACCTGTGATTGAATCCATAAGTAACATGAAGTTATAGCATTGGCTACTACAATTTGTAAGCAGATGCATTGATGTAATTTGTTATTTTATTACTATTTTACATATGTTAATGTGATCATTTATATTTGTTTTGGAAATACTAAGTGTCATATACAGAGTCATTTATAACGAATGAAACAAACTTTAACTATTACATTACACATGGGGTGTCCCTCAAGGCTCTATTTTGGGCCCTCTATTATTCATCATTTTTATGAAACCTATTATCTTCACTCATATTTTTAGACTATGTGATACACAGTTGGGTATATTTATTATTTTACATGTAATTATGTATAAAGTTTTTATTAGTGATGCACTCGATTTCGAGCTTTGACCCGGCCCGGCCCGAAGCCCGCTTCGATTTGGAGTCGAATCGGGCTAATCATTTGCAAAAGTTGAGGCGAGACAGACTTTTGATTTTGGCCCGGCCCGAAAAATCCTATTGTTCAATCAAATGCACAGTTTCCTTAATATTTTAATGAAAATGTATGAAGTTAAAAATGATCAAAATGATTTAAAAACGTCATACTTCACATCTTAACAAATAAAAATGTTATTTTACTTCAAGAATTCAAGATTATTCACTAAAGCATAATAATGCTATTGTGATGTTATTATTACTATTGTTACTACTCGTAAACTTAAATAAAAGTGATTTTTGTTCCTATCATAATGATTTCTTGTCTACTTTTTGAGCACAAACAAAGTTAGATAAAAAATCATTATGTAAATGATATTTCTTGTATAAGATTTGTAACTCCAAAACAACAATTCTAAAAATTATGATTCTTTCGTATTCCTCTTCTTTACAACCATATGAAGAGCTGATTAGATTTTGGTTATAATTGGTTAACCGGAAGTACCCTTATTTGAAGATCTTAACAGTTTTTCTGGAAAAAATCCACTTAAATATCATTTTTCGACATTTTTTGGTCATTCATATGAAAGAAAATTTTATTCTTTGTAAGATTTGATTATACATTTTCCTTCATATTCAATAAATATAGAGTTATAGAGAGATTAAGAGAGGTTAACTTTCAAAATTCAGTCTGCTTTGAAAAATTATGGAAACAGCAGATATGTATATTCAAAAAATTCTAATTGACAGATGTCAGTGTCAAGTGCAAAACCAAAGTGGAAAGTATAGGATCAGAAAGTAACATAAGTGACAGGGTGTCCTTCGCAAGTGACTTGCAGTTTCAATGCCGGGAGTACGAGGAAGGCCAAAGAGAAAATGGAAGGACTGTGTAGCAGAATATTTGAGAGAGGAAGAACTGTGTTAAAAAGATGCGTTGTATAGGAATGAGGAAGTGTGAAGTACAATTTACAGAATGTACATTTGTGTTATAATTATATTGGATTTATAGAATCTTTTCAAAGGAACTTGCACTATGAAATTTGTAAAAAATAGTGTGTTCGTGTTACAATTTTACAGGATATATAAAATCTTTTCCAAGGTACTTTTGGTACCTGATTTGTACAAAATACATCGAATTGACGGAAGGTCTTGTGCTGGCCACAACAGATTTTTTAATTACTTCTGTTAACGAATGTTGAACGTTATAAGGATGTAGAGTTTTTTTTTTAAGTTTGACACGAAAAAAGTTAAACATTTCGCCTCACATTGAAATCAAAATTAGGAATGCCGTATGCACTCAATTTCGAGCTTAGGCTCGGCCCGAAGCCCGGCCCGACTTCGGGTCAATTTTCGAGCCGGGCCAGCTAATTTTTTATCGAGTCGATCTTCGAATGCATCTCTAGTTTTTATACGTACTGAAACATTGTAACAATTATATTTAATTACTATTTAATCTAATCTACGCTGTTAAAGTTTGTAAAATTCGTTGTAAATCAACTTGTATTAGCGATTGTAATATAATCTAAATTTTTGCTATCTCAAATTCATAAATTCTCTCTGCGTGTGTGCGAGTTCATTAGATAAAGTAAAGTTCATCTTCATACTCATTTACGTGCATTTAAAATTTCCCTGAAGCAACATCACGTCCACTTAACTCGCACGAATAAAACGCCTCACCCTACGCTATTAGAATCTGTCAGTGCCTCAGTGGTCAGTTGAGGCTGACTCGGAGTCGGAACAACATTAACGCGAACTGAAAAAGACATAAACTTGCAGAGTACCTCACGTAGATTCCATATTTTAGCCTTCAGGATACGTTTAGAATTTTTGCCCTGTCTTACAACAGACAGAAAGAATTACGTCCCATAATCATACTTGAATCTAATTTAAAATTATTTCCGTATATAAATGCTCTTAAGATATGTCTCTATTTAACTTAATTTAACCTTCAATAAAATTTTGTTAGACACACGATTTGAAATTGCAAGAAATTTGGTCGGATATTTTGGTACTTGAAAAAAATTACCGTGCACTTCACCAGACACATTGTTATTAATTGGAGTAACGATGATTGACTGAAGATTGATGTGTGCAGAAGAAAATAAAATAATCGGAAATTGCAGTCAGTACGGTTTTATTTAATTGGAAACTACGTTTCGACCATTACAATGGTCTTCCTCAGGGTTAAATCAAGTCATAAACTATGAAGAAGATATTTGTAACTCATGTTAACAAACATCAAAATGCAATGTGAATTACAACGTTATAAAATTGATGAAAAACAACTTTTAAATAAATATATAATGTAACGAACCAGTATAGTGGTAGCACGCACTTTAGAATTCTACCATAGAAAGCAGGCGAATGCGATTTTACTTTTACGAATCTTGGTAGCATGCACTTTAGAATTCTATATTCGCTTTTTGTTCCGGATTTTTTTTGGTTTTTATACTATTAAAATAAAAAATATTATGACAGTTGTATAAAATAAATGTATAAATTATATATATATATATATATATATATATATATATATATATATATATATAAATTGGCTTTGAACAGAATTGTGTTAAAATAATGACGTTACTTTGACACTTTCGCCTCGTGGCGAAAAGCGAAAACAAATGCCTCATTTGATAGAATTCTAAAGTGCGTGCTGTCACTACAGATAGAATGTACAATTTTATAAAACTGTTGTATAAAATTGTTGCATTCTATCTGGTTCGTTACATTATATATTTATTTAAAAGTTGTTTTCCATCAATTTTGTAACGTTGTAACTCACATTTTATGATTTTAGATGCACTTTTGTATTTTCTTTTGTTTCTGTATCTCAACCAGATGTATTTCATATGAACGTTTTTCATTTTTTTTGTTTTTTATTTTGTATATAAAATTAAAATAATGAAACTTGTAATAGCAATAGTGGTTTTATGGAATCTTTTTTTTTAAGTTGCCAATTTTGAAAACCAAATTGAGACACCAAGAACTTTGTAACTTTCATTAAAATTCTTCACATTTTTGTACTACCGCTAATCTCATATTTATTTTACTTAAAATATCTGTCTAGGTCCCACATACTTTATACCAAATGTAAATTTAATATTACGATTTGCGGTTAATAGGATTATGGGAATTAGTAACTAGTGATTCCAAATTGTAGTAATCCTATTTTAGTTAATAATTTACTGTATTTTAAATATGTGTATTTGTGATTTATTTGTTTTTAATCTTTATTAATTAGATAACTTTACGAGTATACATATGAAAAAAAAAAAAACGATAAATCTTGAATCATTTTTGAGGATCGTAATCTCGTCTAGATTACAAACAATCTGTAAGTATTACTGATCTGTAAATCTGTTGTGGCCAGCACAAGACCTCTCGCCATTTCCATATTAGGCTATATAAGTATTGTATTGCACTTTCCTTTCGAACCGTCGTTTTATAACAAAATATCACAGAACTTTACCCAAATATTGTTTTTGATTATATTTAACATGTCTTCTGCACACATATATAATTCTAATTATATCTATTTTTCATTGAATGAGGAAATTCCTAAATTTCAGAGATTCTTCCAATTCATTAATCAGATTGGCGGTATTTCTGATGGATATATGCATTTTACCTATAATTCAAATATTTAATTATTAAAACAATAAGGAAGATTATATATACTTCCCAGAAAAAACTATCAGAATGTCACTAAAACTGTTGATTTTTGACACTGACATATGTCATTTACAATCTATGTTATTAACATTTGAATTTGTCAAGTGGTTTCCTTAGTGCCTTAACCTCTGCGATTAGAATATTATATATATTATAATGTCTTTATCTCTAAATCTATACAAGATATAATAAAAATTTTAAGTGTATTAGATGGAGAATTTTGATCTTCAATATTTGTCATAACAAAAATTTCCAAAAACTTATATTTAGAAGAATTTTTCTCAGGAACTACTACTTTTCAGCTCTTCCCAGGAATGTCAAATTGAGGAATTCATAGTTAAGCAGTTCTTAAGTCTTATAGTTTTTGAGGAATCGTCCCTCCAACATCCATACATACACACACACACACACACACACACACACACACACACACACACACACACATACACACATCCACACACACACATACATCATTTTAAAAGTGTTATAATCGGATTCTAGGCACCTTAAATCGTGCTTATTCAATAAAATCTGGATATGCGAATTTCAGCATGAATCCAATACCTCTCTTAGCGAGAGGTAAATAACTGACAAAAACTCATGTATTTTTGTTGATTAATATAAAAATAAACATAAGAGTGGCATCTTTCGTTGCAATTTTGTTCATTATTTACAGATTCACATATTCTGCAAGAAGTTCAGAATAGAGACATAGGTCTCATCTCGGCATTTAAAAAAAAAAAATTTTCGAGAAATTTCTTGTCTGGCCAGAAGAATTAGAAGATAAGTACTCTTGCTTACAATGTATTATCATAGACTGTTACGCCATTATCATTACATCGCCTTTGAAAATGAATATGTGAGCAACAATCTTGTTAATAATATAATGCGCAATTATCCTGCATCATATACACCTTTGTATGATATAATTATCTCTTGTTTTATTATGCGTTGTTAATCAATAATAACAAAGCAATAACGATTATCATATTAGGCATAGAATCGCTCGCTTCCTTAAAACGGTATTGTCGACATGAGCATACAGTCAATAAAAACAAATGAAATAATAAATACCCAGGAAATGAAAGAAAATGGTCCGTCCGCACTCGGAAGATCTATGATCATCGATACATCACGAAACTATAAGAGTAGATGGTGAGATAGAAGATAAAATGATAGATGCAACTATCCTGGACTGTGTTTACTGATTAGAGCATGCCCGCATGGTTCCATATAATAAGCTGGTGGATAAAAGCTTAGGATTCTGCAAGAGGAGATATGCAACACATCATCTGCCTTATTGTGTGCGATATTCGCGAAGACATTCATATATTCAACTTTGGAATATTCAGAAAAAAGTTGCCCGTTGACTACGACTGTTTTCATTCCTTCTGTCTTGTATTTGTATACGAGGTATGATCAAAAAATTCGTGCAATTTTTAAAATTCTCGCGCTACACTTCTCGGATTGATATTTTTTTTTTGTTGACATGTTGGTTAACCTATCTTTGATATTTGTCTCAATTTGCAGCCACATTTGTTGTGTAGTTTAGATTTAACAGACAATTAAAAGAGTTGTGTTGCTGTACATTTGCGATTTTTAATTTCCATAATGAGTGATTAAAGAATATGCATCAAGTTTCGCATGAAAAATGAAATCAAGTGCTGTAAAGTAGTGGAAATGTTGCAGAAGTCATTTGGTGAATCGAGTATTAATGAACGAGCGATTTACAAATGGTATAAACGCTTTCAAGATGGTCGTGAATCAGTTGAAGATGACGCTAGAATTGGGAGCCTCAGTACTTCAATCATCGAAAAAAACGTGGAAGAAGTTAAGGAAAAACTTCTTGAAAACCGTCGAATTACAATTACGGAGTTTACTGAATAAATTGAACAAAAATTGCGACGTAAAACCATCACTCAGGAAATGGTACAAGATATCGCCAATGACTCAACATTTCTTCATCGCATCATAATGGATGATGAGACGTGGGTGTACAGATATGACATCGAAACAAAGGCTCAATAATCGCAATAGAAGCTTCCAAATGAACCAAGACCCAAAAAAGCACGCCAAGTTCGATCCAACGTTAAAGTTCTTCTCACTGTTTTTTCGATTATCATGGTATTGTGTCCTACGAATTTTTACCTCAAGGTGCTACAGTTAATAAAGAATACTATTTGAGCATGTTGCGTCGGCTGAATGAAGCAATTCGCCAAATTTATGGAAGGACAATTCTTGGAAATTGCACCATGATAATTCGCCAGCTCACACTTCATTGCTTTTTCGCAATTTTCTGTAAAAAATAGAACTTGTATTGAAACCGCAACCACCCATTTCACCAGTTTTGGCCAGATTTGTGCATGGCAGCCCTCGACGATACCTTTCATTTGATACCAAACGCGACATGGTTCTGACAACTTTAAGCAATATTTAAATTACAAAGTTTACAATTAAGGTTCATTATTCATTTTCCGTTTTGTTAGGATCTACAGCATTGTTCACGCTTTATAAAGTGTTGCAAAGACTTAAATACTCTACTGAGAGTATTGTTAATTAGCCTGAAGCTATCATATCACGAGCGAGGCTCATAGAGCACGCACTTGAAGCGCTAATAATATTTCTGTGAGTCGCAGGATGGGACATAATCATCATTAGTGTCAGCTGAGCATAGCTGCACTTCAAATCTACCTATAATTTGCCTGTAATGAGCTGTCATACAGACTCCTCTTCAAGATCTGTTTCAAAAATGCAATAAAGAGAATGAAAAAGAATTATTTCAGGCGAAAAGGAGGTTTAAAATTATTTAACAAAAATCTGTTGTGGTCAGCACAAGACCTCTCGCCATTTCCATGTTAGGCTATATAAGTATTGTACATATTTAAGATTTTTGGTTTACACAAAAACACATACATACATACATACATACATACATAAAATCACGCGTGTCTTACTTAGTGGGTTAGCAAAAATCCGAAGACAGTAGTAACAATAAGAAAAGGGATAAGAGTAAGAGCTTGGCTAACTCACTTCACTCTTAAACAACATTTTTCTTTCGCCTTGTCCACAATCATCATAGCAGTCATACATAAGAACATATTAAAGTGAGCGATTTTCGGTAGCGAATAACCGCATCCGGACCACAATAATAGTTACGCAACAATCATCCTTCGCCACACATTCCTATCCATGCATACTTCTTTCACCTCAGCCACATTCATACATACGAGCATAAGAACATATTAAAGTGACCGAAAAAAACAAAAAACACATATCTTCTTCATATATTTTTAATTCATTTTATGAACAAGTTTTGTCTTATTCTTCTTATGTTCGAGATTCTTCCAATTCATTGATAAGATTAGCGATATTTCTGCAGGGTGTATGTAATATATTTCTCTATAATTATAAATATTTAATTAATAACAAAATAAGAAATATTAAGTGTACCTACTCACCAGAAAAAATCTTCAGTAATGTTCTGTTTTTTGAAATTGACATTTATCTGTTAATTACAAACAATTTAATTTTTCCTTTTGTTTTCCATGGGCTGTAAGATTCATTACATCATATTATTTTATACATTTATATTTCTTTATCTTTAACTTTATACGAGTAGAAGATATAATAAAAATTTTAAATGTATCGGATAAAATTTTTAAATTCATTAATATTTATAAGATAAATTTTCAAACAATAATATTTCTAATTTTTTTTTAAGAAACTAGTACTTCCGGCTGTCCAATTGTTATCAGAATCTAATCAGCTCTACCCAGTAAAGTCAAACCGCAGTTAAACATGTTTTAAGTTTTATAGTATTTGAGAAACCGTGGTTCCAAAACACACACACACACACATACATACACAAACACATACACGCACATATACATACATACACTCACACACGAACATCATCGTAAAAATGTTATGCTAGGGACCTTAAATCTGGAAATGTGATTTTTAGCATGAATATCAAGTCTTACATCTTAAACCAAATTGGATCGTAAATAAAATAAATAAATATATCATCGCGGCATATTACCCATTTCTGAGTGTACCACAATCTGCTTTGTCGCAGATATCGGTAATGATGATGACATATTTGTACCGTGCGGGCGCTTACCAGACGTCACCTCACGGGCACTCATTGCTGGCGTGGAGAGTGCACCACAGGGGTCACTTTTGTGCCATTTAAAATTCGAAATATTTGGCGTCGATCGGGATCGAACCCGGTTCCCCAGGTTCGCGACCAGATACTCAGGCACGCGGCCATAAAAAAATGGACCGTAAATCCTTTTATTCGGAATTATGGTAATAAGTGTGAAGTCATTAATGGAGACTATCTGTAAATGAATTAGAACCGCCTCCCAGATATCATTGGCATCACCTTGTTCCCATATATGTATGTACGGAACAAACTTTTACTGAGAATCAATTTACTCTTAAAGAAAATAACAAGAAAACAAGGCTCATTCGCACATAACTCCTCATATTGAATACCATAAACACGCACTTTGCAAGTAGTTATAACAAATCTAACAAAAACACTTAGCGAGCCGCTTGCTTCAGCAAAAACTTCAACTGCTTCACATCACATTCACATCACTCAAGCAATCAAACGCTCTGAGCCTTTCTCATTTATACCATCCGAACATCGCACGCACATTATGGAATTTGCACTTGCATGTGCCCAGCCAACAGGCACGCAATATATTTTACGAGGTTAGGAAAAACCATTTTTATAATTAAAGAAACTCGGGCTGTGAAGCAACTTCTTGTGAGAATGGTCAGTGCATGCAAACATATTTACAAAGTATGCAAAATGTATTAAATTACTTAATTTGTATAAATTATATGTATAGGGTGAAACAAATTCGACTTCCTTAAAAAAAATCTGATGTATCCAACACAAAACCTCCCGCTATTTAATTTTTATTAATTATATATATTAAAATGTTAAAATTGGATGCTAGGGACCTGAAAACGTGGTCATTTACTAAAATCTCGATATGTGATTTTTAGCACGATCCCTATACCTCCCTTACCAAGGGTAGTGGAAGGTAAAAACTTTTGTGACATTTAATTTCCGAAATATACAAAGTTATATTTTTTCTACGATTGATAAAAAAATAAGCTTTTCGAATTCGAGCTTCATTTAGTTACAGAAGTGAATTATGTGTCCCCTAGTTATAGCTATCTTCAGAAATTTCACTTTCATTACATTCATTAATGTGTCTGGTTGTAGAAAAGATGTGTATAATACAAGTAATACCTCTGATTGAAAGTATTTTTATACATCCTAACTAGTTGCAGCCCTCGCTACTCTCGGATGTCATTCTCTAGCCTTTGTCTCTAAAGAGCTACTTTCGACTCTTGGTTTACAAATAATTGTTTTAAATGGGTCTCATTTAATTTTTAATATTATTGGATTCATGCTAAAAATCGTATATTCTGATTTTAGTGAAGAAGCATCGTTATAAGGACCCTATAATTTTTGCGATAATTTTTAAAATTACATGACATGTCACACAAATTTTCAATTGCTTGTAGTTTTCGAACGAATTAATATTTCTCAGTTGTTCATATGCTCTAAATATGCGTACCTTACATAATTTAGACTTTACAATCAAATAATATTACTAGCAAGTTTATATCTCTATCAATTTTTGAATTACTTTCCCAAAAGTCAATATACCCATATTCAGATAAAAACTTTAAAATTTTCAAAAATCTAATTTTCATGTATATAGATACTTCTCAGTGCGCTGATTCCAAATTTTGAAACCGCAGGTTGATACCTCTTTTCGTTCTCGAGATATTTAGTTTCAAAGTTTTGCTCAAAACTGCCCATTTTTGGGCAATAACCCAAAAATGGGTCGAGATATGGATTTGGCGACAACACCATTCGATTCTACGGGCAAAATTACATAAGTATACCAATTTTCATAATTTTTGAACACCGCATACAATCTCTAAAGCAAAATAACTGAAAATGGCAAAAAATCGCAAAAATCTAAGGTGTACCCCTTACGATTTTTTCGGATTTTGATCGTTTTCAGTGATTTTCAAACTTTTATTCATAAAAAATGAACCGATTAGTAAAAATTTATGAAAATTGGTATACTTAAGTATTTTTATCCGTAGAATTGATTGGTGGTGTCGCCAAATTCGTATCTCGGCCCATTTTTGGGTAATGACCCAAAAATGGGCAGTTTTATGCAAAACTTTGTGTCTAAATATCTCGAGAACGACAATAGATATCGACCTGCGGTTTCAAAATTTAAAATCAGCGCATTGAGAAGTATCTAGATGCATGAAAATTAAATTTTAAAAATTTTTAAAGTTTTTATCTGATTATCGGGTATATTGACTTTTGGGGCAATAATTCAAAACTAGGTAGAGATCTAGCCCAGAAATGGGTAATTTTGAGAAAATCTTTGAGGTTGAATACCTCCAAAAGTAAAAGAGATATCGACCTGCGTTTTCATGATTTGGAATCAGTGCATTGGGAAGTACGAGATACTTGAAAATTGGATTTTGAATATTTTCAACTTTTTAACCAAATAGAAGTATTTATGACTTTTTGGGGTAAAAACTTAAAAATGAGAACAGTTATGAACTTGGTGGTAATATTAGTCTATTTTACACACAATACTAGATATGTAACTATACCAATATCTATGTGTATGAAAAAAAAGTTTAACAACGGTCTAGTATTCACATGTTCTACAATTTTACACAAATACAGAACTTTTCTAGTACTACACTTCGCCTCATGCCTCATCGGGATTTTAATTTAACAAAACAATCTTGTGTTTGGGACTGTCCATTTTTAATTCTGGTGATCTAGTGTACGCCTCAACAGAAAGAGTCATACAGAATATTTTCAGGATGTAAGACCAAGTTTTATTATATCAGGCTCGGTTTAAAATTAAGAGAACATCCCTCTTGTTTTTACCTCTCGCTAAAAGAGGTATTGGATTAGTGCAATACAATATTTATATAACATAAAATGGAAATGGCGAAGGTATAGTGCTGGCCAGAACAGATTTTTAAATATAAGACTTACCTTATACAGCTTAAATCTGAGCTTTTCAAATACAGGTATTTTCGATAATGACATATCGGTTCGATTGATATTAATAATTTTGCATCACCTCTATATTTATTACAAAGAGCTCTTCACATTGCGTTGGTCACACAGTAAGAACAATGCATCATGCCTGTGTTTTTAAACATCACAGTACTTACAGCTGAGCCGAGCCCAGCAATGTATACGTTGTTGTCCAGGCCAGACGATGTGACATACCATTTTTCCGAGTCCGAGTCGGTATAATAATCATTTGCTGAGAACCGTCAGAGCTGTGCCGCAAGCAATAAGATGGTGAGAAGTTTTTAAGTGAGAAATATGAAGGATATGTTTCGCAGGCGTGCTTATTAGGTTTTTTTTTAAGAACGATGTAACCCTTCCAAGATTGTAGTAGGTACTATTTTATGTTGTAGAAAATAGTAATAGTAATTGTTAGTTACTGTTGTGGCCAGCACAAGACCTTCCGTCAATTCGATGTATTTTGCACAAATCCCATACCAAAAGGACCGTGGAACAGTTTCTATATAATATCATGTAAAATCGAACACGAACACATACTATTTTTTACAAATTTCATACCAAAAGTTCATTTGAAAAGGTTGTATAAATCCAATAAAATTATGACATAAACATACACTAAGAAAAATGCACATGACACATTTTACTTTCTGCTTCAGCTTTCCCCTATTTTATTAAGGGTCGCTGTTTCCTCTTCTCTTCCACTCATTCCTGTCCAACGCATCTTCTTCACACAGTCCTTCCTTTCTCAAGTCTTCTGCGATACAGTCCTTCCATCTTCTTTTTAGCCTTTCACTGCATCTCACTTGAGAGAACCACTATGAAATACTAATTTTTCTGTCAATTAGAATTTTTTGAATGTATCAGCTGTTTCCATGATAAATAGCAAAGCTGACTAATTTTTGAAAATTAATTTCTTTATAATGCTTTAAATTTACATATATTGAATATGAAGGAAAATTAATAATCAAACCATATAGAGAAGAGTATTTTCTTTAATAAATATAATAAGAAAATGTCAAAAAATAATATTTAACTGCGTTATTTTAACAAAAACTGTTAAAAACTTCAAATAAGGGTACTTGCGGTGGATTAATTATAATTAAAATCTAATCAACTCTTCATATGGATGTACAGAAGAGGAATACGAAAGAATTATAATTTTTAGAATATAGTATTGGAGTTATCGTCGGAGAAAAAATTGTCACACACGGACACACACACACACACACACACACACGGACACACACACATACATACAGACATCATCTTAAAAATAGTAAATTCGTATTGTAGGGACCCTAAAACGTGCTTATTCATTAAAAACTCACCACCGAATTTTTTAACCAAAGACAATACCTTCCTTACCTAAAGGTGACGGAAGGTAAAAATTAACCTTTTCTGCGTTCTTCAATAGAAATAATAGGAATATCATATAAAAACAATTATATTATTTATTATTTCTGTAGATTTAGAGATAAAAATAATCTGATGTAATAAATAGTACAGTCCAAACAACACCAAGGAAACCAATTGAGAAATTCAAATGTTTGTAACATAGTTTGTAATTGACAGATATCAAAAATCAACAGTTTTAGTGACATTACTGAAAGCTTTTTCTGGGAAATACATTCAATCTTTTTTATTGTTTTATTAATTATATATTTAAAATTATCGGTAAAATGCATACAGTCATAAAAAATATCAGCAATCTTGTCAATGTATTGGAAGAATCTCTGGCATTTAGCAACACATAGGATAAAAGAATTAAAAATTTTTGTGGGCAAAAGAAATGTAATTTTTTTATTATAAAACTACGTGAAGTAACATCATGTACGCTGTGACTAGTCTGAAATTACTCTGCATAAACTTGGATCCAATTTCAGCCAATCATAGAGTTCAAAACTAAGCCCTATTTTCTACAATTAATGCTGAATTGCTAAGATGGAACAGAGTATATGTTGTAAATGTTAGATAATTAGATCTAGATTGTTAATATTAATTATTAAATCAAAGTTTGCTTTCATATTAATCAATCGAAGTTTGCTTTAAAACAATAAATGTTGTAGTCATGTATATAAAAAAAAGGTTGTTGATGTTACCATGTTAAAAATTTTGATATGTCAAGCTTTCGTTTGTGTTTATTTTAAAAATAAATACTTTTATACGTTCTTCTTGTAATTCTGTGTCCAGTTTCTTGTGATTCATATTTCAGGATTGGTTTTACGAATTATACAACAGGATAGAATGAACGCTAAAGACTTACCTATCTCAAGACCGTTTCGATGTATCTATTACCTATTTAACACATTTTTCACCCGAAGTAGATACAAGAATTTATTATTAAAATTCTACAGAATTTCATAACGTTTTAAATAATTTCAACGTATATTTCACTAATGTAACAACAATACTCGAATCAAGTTTCATACGTTAGGTTAGATTATATACAAATATAAACAGAAATTTAACTAAGATTGTTTTATTTTAAAAATACGCTTACCAAATAATTGTAAATATGTCAAATGTACCCTTCTGTTTTTCCTAGACTCACTTTTCACACTTACATTCAGTTCTTAAGATACTATACACATCTTACACCACGTATTGTTATTAATCAACAAAATCAGCTGACTGATTAACAAAGTCTCAGCAATCAACACCTTATCAAAAATGTGCAAAATTTAAAAAAAATGTTTCGAATAAAATCCTAAATATTTAAAATGCTGAGTCTTTTTCTTAAAATAAATGTTTTTGAAAAGTGTCTAGTTTAGCCAGAAAATGAAAATTTTGTGAATTTTAATGAAACATAAGACTCCTAGTGCAATCTGTAGATAAAAATTTATACTACATACGTAAAGTTTTTTTAATTATATTAATAATCAATTTTATGTCTCATACATACTCAGACATATTAAATATATTGTAGTTCAAAATATATTTTGACAATTTAATTTTTTTATTGAGTAAAATAAAAAAATCGATTAATTTTGCATTGATTAGCAAAAATCAATGCCAGTTGAGACATCTGCAAACAATAACATAAACTATTATTTTTATTAATATAAACAATTCATAAGTAATGACTTTTATTTATTTTTAGTTTATTTACAATAAAATTAGCTTCGAAAATAAGCCTCGAAAATAGAAAAAAAGCAAATAACAATAATTGTTTATTGTAATAAACAACAATTATAACCTTAAATCATAAATGACAGCAATGATAACACTAGAGAAATAGATTAACAAGACAATTTTTTCTTGAAACAGCTATATTTTAAAACAAACCATTTAGTATTACTTGTTTTAAAATATGAATTTGTTGTTAATAATAATTGCATTCACCGTAGCACAAGATGTCTCCACCTGTTTTCTTGAACATCTGACCTTCATCAAATACAGGACCGTACTTAAAAATTATGGTTTTCAGATAAGATTTAATAGTGTTTTTAACTAAAATTTATATGTAATTTAACAAATATAAGCTAGTAGTTCATACAAAATACAAAATAAATGAGTGGACTTTATTTTCAGGGAAGATATGCTCAATTATTGGTTAGTGGAAAAATTCCTGAATACGTCTTATGTGATATTAACAAATTATTTATGGTATGTGAAATATGACTAGCGCTGGCGCCTAAATACCTAAAGAAAAACATTGGAATTTTTTCAAATTTTGACTATATACTATAATTTTTCAATTAAATATTGTTATTATATGTGTATTAGGAGATTAATAAATAAAATATTGTATATATTATCCAATTTTTATATTAATAAATACCATATTTCGATATATACATTATAATAGGGTAATTGTTTATAAATATTATAAAAAATAATTGTAAACTCTAACTTAAATATTGTGCAAATAATATAGTTTGTAGAAATAAACACATAATACGAAATAAATAAAAATTATTGTTGGAAACTATAATTTTTTATCTTCAATTTTCTTAACAAATTTTCATAAAAAAAAGTTTATATGTTATAAATCATAAGACTCAGCATGAAATTCTGGGTACAAAAATATTAAATTTATAAAATATAACTATAATATATTGCTAATATCTTATACATTTCATTTTACATCATGTACATAGATTTATTCATCATAACAATTTTCATTACTAAATTTTTATTAAAAGTAAATAAATCATACATCAGCAGATTCAGTGCGAAGCACTTAGTACAATAATACTTACATAAAAATACTAAATTAACAATAAAATTAATCGGCTGGTCTATGTTCAAGATCCTTCAATATATTTTGTTCTTCGATATCATCTGTTTTGAGTTTTATTTGCCTTCATGCTTCCTGGAAACTTCAACGAGAATTTGGCAACCTTTTTGCAAAATTTCTGCAGCGCATACATACAGCCTGAAAAAAATTTAATACTGCTTTATTTGATAATGAAGACATTTATGATGCACTTTAAAGATGCGAATTACTTTTTAAAGTCTGTTTCGGATCAGAAGGTATGCAAATTCTGTAGTTTATTTGTGGTACTGCCATGCATTTTTCTTTGGATATAATTCAAAACAAATTAAGTAGTCAGAACATACAAACAACCCCTGGAGTTTAGGCCCTGCGATATTTCATCCCTTAAATAACAGTATTCTTCGCTGGACAACTCCAAACATTTGTAATATTTATATTTGGATGATGTTTGTAATCAGCTGATTTGCAATTCTGTAAATAATACATATATAGTAATAATAATGCCGCATAATGATCATTATTTTCAAATATAAGCAGCCTATTATTATAAAAATATTTCTGTTCAAGTGGTTTAAGAAACATTATAAGCTGTAGCACTATTGCAAAAATCTACATGATGAACCAAATTGGTGTTATTGAATATGGAAGAATTTTTTCCTGAAGCTCTATACACGAGTTAATAATCCTTGTTCTTTATCAAAACTTGTTCTAATAACCGGGTTTTATAACTAGCTATCTTCTACAAACCGGTTTTTATAACTAGTTAATTTCTACAAACCGGTTTTTCAAGTTCAATACTCGCTCCCAAACCGGTTGTTTTTGTAATTCACAACAATTGAGAAACCGGTTTGCAAAACCTGAAATGCTATTTATTTGCATATCTGTTGTTTAAACAAATGTTTTGTTATTAAATATTATCTTGTAATCAAATAAAAATTGCATAAATTTGTTTTGTTTCCTATTCCATTCGTGCTGATACAATTGTTTAACCGTTGCAGTCAGCTGTCATTAGTATTTGAGGTTATAAGTATTGTTATTAACAATTTACAAAATATAAGTTTTTATTCATTTTTAATGCATAAAAGTTAAAAATATATTCAAAAAAATTATTTAAACAAATTGAAACTTATTGTTTATAAATTGTTTAAAAAATATTAGTTCCGGTTATTCCTTATAGATGCCAGAACATATATTGATTTTTGTTGATCCCATGGAAAAACAATCGATTTATTGGCTTTACTCAATAAGGAAATTAAATTAGCAAAAAATATTTAAAAGTACAATATATTTAATCGTTCTGAATATGTTATGGGGCAGGAAATAATTATTAATATTTTTAAAAAAATCCAGGTATGTAGTATAGATTTTCATCGATAGATTACAGTAGGGGTCTCATATTTCACTAAAATTTGCAAAATTTTCATTATCCGGCTGAACTACACATTTTTCAAAAACTTTTATTTAAAGAAAAAGACTCAGAATTAAAAAAGATTAAGGTTTTATTTGAAACTTATTTTGAAATTCTGTAATTTTTTGATAAAATTTTACTGGTGCTTTGTTAATAACATTCAGTTGTCAGCTGATTTTGTTGATACATAAATAACAATACGTGGTGTAAGAAGTGTTGTGTACAGAAGTTAAGGACTTGATTTAAGGGTGAAAAGTGAATCTAGGAAAAACAGAAGGGCGCGGTGTACAGGATTACAATTGTTTGGTAAGCATAATAATAAATTAACCTTTTATTTAGTTAAAGTTTTGGTTTACGAGTATACTTATGCGAGGTTTTGTATCGTCTCTCGATAGTTTTCATCAGTGACTGATTGACCTTGGTTTTTCAAAAATATAACACCAAATCATGTTCTGGCCGTGAGTGTTACACCAAACAATGACTTTAACAAGAAGTAATGAATGGTGATGTTGTTTAAATGAGATAAGGATTTCTTATTTTCACCTATATATTTATTTATAATAAAATTTAAGGATACATAACCCTTAAAACCAAATGAAATAGTTAACGCTGTACTTATGTAATAATAGTTATTTAAGTATTAAGGGTAGTAAATGCTTCCTACCGGTTGAGGTTGATTTTGGAGATCAACACGAAGTTAAGATCTCCAATACATCCGTTATAAGTAGAACAACACTTTCTGACCGCAATGCTTATTACGTTTTTTGCACGATTAATGCACAAATTAAAAAAAAAAGATTTGAAAATTGTTTTAATACCTGTATAAAAAAATTTTTCGTTATTATCAGTTTGATCTTTGCTTTTATTTACTTACCGTCTCCGCCTCCTGATCGGTAAGTGATGTGGAAACCCTGTCGGTATATTTAAAAAAAACCCGATTGTGTAATTTTATTATTAATAATCGTACAAGTAATTAAAGTTAAATAAATCTAATATTAGAAAATAAAGATATTGGGCCGATTTCAGCATTAGCACTCTTCTCTAGAACAGTGATTGTTTCTAGTAACAGTAGTAACTATGGAATTAGTTAGCATTATTTTTCTTATTAATGCATCAGTGTACATGTTTCTCTTTATTTTGTTATTTTAGATAAACCTCTTTAGTTAAAGAAGAGTGCTGAATTCGACTCTTACTTATTCTCGAATAAGTTTCAGCTAATTCTCAATTTTTGATTAGCTAATTCTACTCTAATTTTGACAATTTATATCTTAAAATATAGTCTAATCTAATTCCTAGTATCTACCTTTTTTGATAATATTTTGAAGATTAAATTTTAAATACCGGAATAGAATAGAATTCGCTAATCCAAAAATGAGGATTAGCTTAAACTTTTTCGAGAATCGAGCTGTTTGTGTTTAACTTGTCTGTTATTTGTTATTTACCGTCCCGGTAGTGTACAAAAATACAATGATGAAAGATGAAATCACAATAGGCTTAGCGGAAGAAGCACTAGAAAAAATAGCTATTTTAAACATGCAAGTAATCGTTCTACATACCAAGATTAGATATTTAATCTATTTAATCTAACCGCAATTGACCCGGTTACCTTGTTGCTTACTTTGTAATCATAAAACATAAAAAGTAACTTTTAGGTATATTTTGCTTTTTAAACTCAAAGTATCATCATAGAACGATTAAACTTACAATTAATACCGCCAAACTAAAATATCCTGAGGTTGCTAGATCTATTGAAGATTGAAGCAATCAAAATTCTTATTCACGTAGCTCTTCTCTTCTCTAATGCACTTTGCAGCTGCATCATCCGCTCGCTACGCATACATACAATGCACGTATCTCCGAATGGATACTTTAATACACTATTATGTTATTTTAAACACATGCAATCTGAGTATTACTACCTGAAGAATCGCACGCACTTGCATAGATTTCTTACTGAGAAGTGAATGTGGATATGAACGTAAATGCGATACTGCAGTGCCCCAGGCACGTATTCAACGAATATTTGTGACGGAATTGTTATTATATGAAAGAGAGGATACTGTAGTTATGTTTGTTTGTAATTTGGTTGTAATAGCTTTATTTATTACTGGAGGAATGCTCGGATACTTATAAATACGAGTAAGTATGCAATTGTTGGCTAAATGAGAGATTTCAGTGTAGTTTTTCAGTTATTTAAGCAGAATATGTTGTTATTTTAACATGTAACATATGGTCAATTACTTCCATGAGTACACACTGTCAAAAAAAGACAGCAATATTTGTCCATTTTAAAATGCAACATACAAAATTTGTTGTTTTGTATTATCAAAACTAATTTCCAATAAATTATCCTACATACGATTAACAAAAAATCTGATGTAGCCAACACAAAACCTCCCGCTATTTAATTTTTATTAATTTAAATATATACCTACGTATTTAGTAATGCTTCAAACTATATTATGTTCTATTGCATAGAACTACTGCTTTATTTACGATTTTCTTTATTATTTAATATGTCACTATTATTAATTTGAAGTGATTAGTTTTTTGACAATGACGTTTACCTGTCAGATATATTCATTTGAAAAATAAACTGTGTAACAAAGGAATTGTGTTTATCTTAGGCTTCGGAATTAAAAAAAGAAAAATGATTTTTAAATTTATCTGTAAAATATATAGAAAAAGTATTAATGTATACCTGTACAAAATTCAATAATCTATAATTTTCCAATGACATTAAATGCGAAAAAATGGCATTTAATGGTATTTTTTGAAGAAAACCCAGTATGAGCTTCAAGTAAAGTACCATTTCCGTTTACCCGATTTACACCAAAATCTAATGGCTTCTATTCCTATTAGAATAGGGTAGAAATACAAGATTTCAGAATTTTCTGAATGATAGCATTTGAGTTAGAGTGCAAACAAAATTCGTACACATACACACACACACACACACACACACACACACACACACATATACACACATACAGATATCATCGTGAAAATGTTAAAATTGGATTCTAGGGACCTTAAAACGTGGTCATTTACTAAAATCTCGATATGTGATTTTTAACACGATGCCTATACCTCCCTTACCAAGGGTAGCGGGAGGTAAATATCATTTTTAAATTTATCTGTAAAATATTTAGAAAAAGTATTAACGTATTCCTGTAGAAAATTCAATAATCTTTAATTTTCATAACGACAATATGCGAAAAAATTGCATTTAATGGTATTTTTTGAAGAAAAACCATTATGAGCTTCAGGTAAAGTGCCATTTCCGGTTATCCGATTTACACCAAAATCTAATGGCTTCTTTTCATATTAGAATAGGGCATAAATACAAGGTTTCAGAATTTTCTGAATGATAGTATTTGAGTTAGAGCGAAGACAAAATCCATACACATACACACACACACACACACATACACACACATGCATACATACACACATACATACACACACATACATACACACACACACACACACACACGCATGCAGACATTATCGTGAAAATGTTATACTAGGGACCTTAAAACGTGGTCATTTACTAAAATCTCGATATGTGATTTTTAACACGATCCCTATATCTCCCGTACCAAGGGTAGCGGGAGGTAAAAATCAAAACTTGAATGTTGCACATCTTAACAAACTTTAGCTTACAAAAATTCATAATTTTCATAAATAATAAATGTTAAAAATCCCCCCATTCACAATCACAATGAGTCAATATTCTAGTCGGTCGTAATAAGAATTGACACCATTTGTGCTGTGTTCTGGAGGTATCTCTTGTGCTGCACTACTATTTATAATGTTGCATTTTAAAATGGACAAATATTACATAGCTGTCATTTTTTGCCAATAGTGAGTAACTACGGAAGTTATGAATCATAATGTTGCAGTTTAAAATAAATTCTCTGAATTTGGATTAAAGATTTTCATTCGTTCTGTCGCTTATAAAAATATTTTGAAGCAAAATATTCACCATGAGGAGTAAAATCAAAATCCCAGAACATATTTATATTAGTTCCTCTTAAATTCGGCTGTTCCATATTTCCTATCCATTTCTAGAAGGCGTACATTTAATTACCCCGACTTTTCGAATAGTTTTATTGGTTTGTTGGTCTATTGTTTTAATAAAAATCCATACATTGTCTTGTGCGAGTCGAACGATAAATCACCCACCACTTCAATTAAATGTGAAGGCGTTTATTAACTCTCGAGTGAGTCCATCCGTCCCATCATCGCTTCTTCTCTGCGTCTGAGTTTCCCGTTTCTCTCATCTCGTTCTCAGAGATTCTATCTCGCTTCGATATGGGATTTTTGTGGACTTCAACAAGGGATAATCCAGTGACGAAGGGGATGAAGTGAGATAAAATGGAGACAGGAAGCTGTCGAGTGGGTGAAAATGTCAAGTTGATCGGGTTAGTTTTAGAAAATATCTCGTACCGGATGATAGACATTTATGTGTAATAATATAATTTTTTCAACCTTTTTTCTTCTTTTTGTCAAATGATTTATGTTCAGTTTTAAAATCATGACTATTTTAGTGTGTCTTACGTATAATAAAATGATTAAGAATATTAATAAAAAAATCTGTTGGAGGAAGAGCTAATGAGTTCATGCACTTTTTTTATAATTTTAATCGATAGAGTAGTGAAAAATAATAGACCCGTATTTTTTATTTTTCCTAAATCGATCTTTAATCATGAAAAAATTGTAATTGAAAATGACATTCTTTAAAATGAGGCTGCTAGACCCCCGCTTCGTCCCTGACAAAATATGGCTGGTTTTGCAACTTTTTAAAAATATCATAATTTAAAACGATTTTTTTTTTTGCATGACCTCATTAGATTTTGGTAACAATTGGACAACCGGGAGTAATAGTTTCTTTAAAAAAATCTTCTAAATATAATTTTTTGAAAATTTTTGTTATTACAAATATTGAAGAACATAAAATCTCTATCTAATACACTTAAAAATTTTAATAGATCTTGTATAGATTTAGAGATAAAGGTACTGTAATATATAGAATAATTTAATGTAATACATTGCAGAGGCTAAGGCACTAAGGAAACCAGTTGACAAATTCAAATGTTTATAACATAGTAATGTTTATAACATGACAGATGTCATTGTCAAAAATCAACAGTTTTAGTGACATTCTGAAAGATTTTTCTTATCTGGGAAGTACATTTAATCTTTCTTATTTTTTTATTAATTAAATATATAAAATTTTAGATAAAATGCATATATCCATCAGAAATACCGCCAATCTAGTTAATGAATTGGAAGAACCTCTGACATTTAGGAACTTCCTCATACAATGAAAAATAGATATAATTAGAATTGTATGTGTGCAGAAGACATGTTAAATACAATAAAAACAATATTTGGGTAAAGTTCTGTAATTTTTTTGTTATAAAACTACGGTTCGATAGCGAAGTGCAATACAATACTTATATAACATAAAATGGAAATGGCGAGAGGTCTTGTGCTGGCCATAACAGATTTTTTTGAGACATGTTTTGTTTATAAATTACTATTTAAAAATAATTTAGAATTCATTTATGCATTTAGTGTTATACCAGTCTGAGTCTGATAACATAGGCATATATTTTTTATAAATTCTTTCATTTGAAATTCAAAATTTACAGGTACTTTGATTATAATACCTACTTATTTTATTTTCTACATTTCCCACATTAAAAATTCTATTTCATTCTTAACAGACGCATTTTTTATTTAAATTTTTACAACATTTATAAAACAACCGGACAAATAAATTTCGAAAACAATATCGAATGAAGTATTTAAATATGAAAATGTATTCCACATTAAAAATGTGGTCAGATACATTGTATACTTTAATTGAATATCTAACATTATGATAATGTAGCTTAGTGATCGTATTTTTGTCACCACCTGGCCTGACATATAAGAGATTTTATTTGTCATAGAATTAATAAGAGATTTCTATGCAGACAAAACCATAACTGTTTCGCATTGTTTATTGGGAGTTTGGATGTCTTGTCTCTGACTCAAATTACATAAAACGGTGGAATATATCTGACATTTTATGCTGGAAAGTTTAATTTACGGTAAAGTGGAATAATTTGCAATTATAAAATTGCAATAAAGCTAAGGTTTATTCGGTGTTAAAGAGCAGTTAAGGAATTTTCTTCGAAATTAGATATTATCTTTATCTTTTAATTACTTCTCCTTTAATTTCAATACCGACATTATAATAAATTAACTCAAATTATGCTTATGAAGATCTTATATATTTTATATACTATATTTCATATTTAATAAAGTAACAGTATAGTTATTAATATGTACTTAATTCACGATTTTTAACACCATATTAAAAAGTCAGATAATTTATTATTATTAAGTTTTTAATAATGTATGATTGTATGAGCTCATTTTATACCATTAATTATAAGATTTAATTTAATGGGGTCACATGGTCGACGCCATATTACTAAGTACGAATTTTAAATGGAACAAAAGTGACCCATGTGGATACTCCACGCCAGCAATGAGTGCCCGTGAGGTGACGCCTGCCAAACGGCCGCACGATACGAATATGTCATCATTACCTATATCTACGTATAAAGCAGATTGGTACACCCAGTAATGGGTAATATGCCATGATATATATTTACCTCTCGCTAAGAAGAGAGGTATTGGATTCATGCTAAAAATCGCAAATCCAGATTTTAGAAAATAAGCTCTATTTAAAGATCCCTATAATCCGATTATAAATTTTTATAATGTGTGTGTGTGTGTGTGTGTGTGTGTGTGTGTGTGTGTGTGTGTGTGGATGTGTGGACGTGTGTGTCTGGATGTTGAAAGGCCGATTCCTTAAAAACTATAATGCTTAAGACCTGTTTAATTACGTATTCTTTAATCTGACAATAATGGGAAGAGCTGAAAAGGTTTTGGTAACAATTGGACAACCGGAAGTAGTAGTTTCTTAGAAAATTCTTCTAAATGTTATTTTTTGAAAATTTTTGTTTATAGCAAATATTGAAGAACATAAAATTCTCCATATCTAATACACTTAAATTTTTTATCATATCTTGTATAGATTTAGAGATAGACACTATTATGTATAGAATAGTCCGATGTAATCAACTGTAGGGGCTAAACTACACCAAGGAAACCAGTTGACAAATTCAAATGTTAGTGTCAAAAATCAAAAGTTTTAGTGGCATTCTGAAACCTTTTTCTGGGAAGTACATTTAATCTTCCTTATTGTTTTATCAATTAAATATTTAAAATTATAGGTAAAATTCATATATCCATCAGAAATACCACCAATCTTGTTAATAAATTGGAAGAATCTCTGACATTTAATAACTTCCTCATCCAATGAAAAATTTATATAATTAGAATTGTACGTGGCAGATGACATGTTAAATATAATAAAAAACAATATTTGGGGAAAGTTCTGTAATTTTTAAATTATAACACGACGTTTCGACAGTGCAATACAATACTTATTTAATATAGAATGGAAATGGCGAGAGGTATTGTGCTGGTCATAACAGATTTTTATTTTTTTATTTACAGGATTTTATATTTCCGGTATGCAAATATACAAATTTAATACCTTTTTGTTTCATATTTTATTTTTTTCAGATTTTGAAAATGTGTTACTTGGAAATTTATAATGAAAATATTTACAATAGGACGTGTAAAAATACATGAATTACATATTAACAATTACTCAAAATTGTAGTCAAACAAATTTTATTTCCTTACAATACCGACGTTTTGGTGCACATGCACTTGCAACTTTTTCTGGGTCGATTAGGTCTTACAAAATATTACAAAATTGAATTCTGAATTTAATTGTTTTTTTTTTTCATCGAATCACATTACTAAATGTATCCAAAATTGTGAACTCCATATTTACAACAGATTATAAGGCAATAAAAAATCTCACAAAAAGAATTTGAGCCGAGGAAGACGAATCCCACATATTTCTCTTTAACAAAACTAAATTCCAAAATTATTAGCCATCGTTCCCGTTTTAGAACATCACAATAGGTGTATAAATAACTAATTTCTAATTTCTTCTTTTCGTATAGTGCATAGGCACAATATTTAAATCTCTCTCATATGAATACGTGTAGAATGAAGATAAATCACCAATAAAGTTAAACACAGCGTGCTCACCCACGTGATTCAGTTGTTTGGCCATGTTGACAATTAGCCAACACATGGAGCAAACTATGGAGTGACAGTAATTCCCTCAGATAGTCGACAATCGCATAAAACAGTAAAACGATGTGTGTATAGATAAACAAATGAAGTACATTAAAGAATTTACACAGATTGCGTTTTTAGAGCACCTGGAAGTTGATGCTGATTTTTCGAGGATTATCTTTTTCTTTAATGAAGCACATTTTCACCTCTCTGGGTATGTTAATAAGCAAAATTGCCACATATGGACAGAGGAAAATCTTCATGTAATTTACGAGGTACCATTACATGCCCAAATGAGACTGTTTGGTGCGCACTATGGTCAGGTGGCGTCATTGGAACTTACTTTTTCGAAAATGATGAAGGCCGAACTGTTATAGTTGATGGTGAGCGCTATAGGCACATGACAATTGATTATTTTTAGCACGAAATTAATTTCGTATTACAGACTTATATTTATTAGAACAACAAATTAGATTTTGTTTACAAGCGACCAACCGGAACGGAAAAGATACTTTAAACATGAAATTTGCGGGAGGTCATGTGCTGGCCACAAAAAAATATTGTGAAGAGTTAGTAGGTACTATGAGTT
This sequence comes from Ophonus ardosiacus, assembly GCA_943142095.1. NCBI lineage: Eukaryota > Metazoa > Arthropoda > Insecta > Coleoptera > Carabidae > Ophonus > Ophonus ardosiacus. Next base: position 1,631,042 of record OW964832.1, on the reverse strand, counting down.
AACGCTTTTTAATTTCTATTAGGTACTTCTAGTAGAACTGCTAATAAATTTTGTATTTTGACATTAAAATTAAACTTCGTTCAAGTGGCGACGGAAGTAATTTTCCGCTTAAATTCATATTAATTAATTTCTCATGTCAATCATATGACACACCTTACTTTCAGAAAATCTTTCATTAACTTTTCAGTCAATTAGTAATTTGAAATGGAACCTCCCAACAGAAAACTATATGTTAAGATTTTGTAAAATGTATAATCAGAATTATTGCATATTCACCGTTAGCTTCAATAGCAAAGTATGAAATCATAATTGATATATTATTTGAATTGTGTTTTTGTAAACCGCGCCTGACTACGTCGCGTAGCTACCAAGAAAATCTATCTGTCAAAATTATTTGATATTTCAAACGGAATATAATGTTTAGAAAATTAAGAAAAGAAAAAGATGTATCTTTCGTTATTATTTAATGCTAGATATTTTCATTACCACTCGTTATTTTCATTGTACCTACGTACATATTTTGTGTAGGTATAATTTTTTTACAAAGTTGCTTGCAATAAATTATACCGGGTGTCTAATTTTTCCTGGCCATAAGAAATACAATTGTAATGCCGAGAAATATGCTAAAACATTAAAAACGTCGTCTATCAAAAACCTTTAACTACTAAAGAAGATTACCAACATAGGGTACGAACAACATGTCTCCTCAGATGATAAAAAATGCTACACAAGAAGAAGTATTGAAGAGAGTAACGATGTGCTTACATATGAATGGAGGACAGTTTGAATATGTATTAAATTAATCATAGTTTTGTATTTAGAATTTATTTGTTTTTTCCATGGCTTACTTATCCGTATAAATAAAATAATTATACCCAGATTACATGTTTTTCTAATTTACTGAAATTCTATCAACTTTCAACATAGGACATTTTACATAAAGTACCCTTAGTTTTTGTCGTAGAACACATTTATGTCATAAAAAAGGGGGGGTTCCATTTAAAAAAATGTCTTTTTTGAAGTTTGTCAATTTTGGTGTAACGTACCTGTCACATTTTTATAAATAATCGAGGATTCTTCTATGATAATGTACCTTAAAGTGTCCTTTATAAAAGGTTTTTTCAGATTATAAAAATTCGATCTCGTTCCCGATATACAGAGTTTTGAAAATGTGCCGGATTTCAGACAAAAAATCAAAAAAAGTTGAATAACGCCGGAAGTAGTTGATCATGAGTAAAATGTTTTTATTGCTTCATATGTAAAATTTTCCGCTGCATTCAATGGTAAAATAAAATATAGCGTATTCCATTTAAAATAAGAAATTAGAGGTCAATTTCCGGTCAAACCGAAAGTGCTACCGCTTTGAAAATATTTTAGTTGAAACGGGCATGTAGGATAACCCCTAGATACCAAATTTCGTTAAATTATATTAAATAGTATTTAAAATATAGATAGCGTAAGCTCGTTCTGAGACACCCGTATATATATATACATCGTAAAAATGTTATAATCTGATTATAGGGACCTTAGAACGTGCTTATCCACTAAAATCTGGATATGCGAATTTTAGCATGAATCCAATACTTCTCTTAGCGAGAGGTAAAAATAAAAACTACATCTAACAGTTGGAATTTAGCTATTTACAAAAATGTTATACAGTTGTATTGTTTTTGGCAAAAATACTGTCTTTTTTTGAGTATTGAAGAGTTTCCATTACCTTAGCATCTCAATAGTAATAATCATATCCATAACAAGTACGTTTCAAATCCTCAAGTGCCTACAATTACTATGCTGTCTAACTGGCCTAGAACATTTACATACGATATGCGATATATGCTGTTGAAACACCTCCCGGTCAGCATGTAAACATTTAAGAAGCGGAGAACATTGTAGTTAGCTATATCCGCGAACGAGAACTCATTCAAACTACTGGCCTATAATTCCTACCCAGCGAGCTATAATGATGGTTAATAGACGAGGCCTTATAGGTAGGTATACTAGGAAAACTACGGAAACTAGTTACAAACATTAGAATTTCGTTTACTTATAAAAATGGTTGGTTTTATGTATTTGAAATCAGTGTGTAGGTAGATAATGTGTAAATTACTTTTTGCTAAAACCGGAGCGAAAGTACTGTTTTCGCGCCTAAAATGCGGGAGCGAAAGTTGTATTTCCCTAACTGCCTTTTTTTTTTAAATTATTGGGTGTTAATGTTTATGGTTGCGTTACGTTATTTATAGTGCAATTATAATTGCAAATTGAAAGAATTGCACATCAACGTACCAAAATTGCAGAACTGTCAGTAAATTCGTTTTTGTTTATTTACAAATTTTTTTCTGTCACCTTAGTAACAAGAGAAGAACTACTAAATATTTATAGAAAATCAGAGTTAATTATTAAATTTAAAATTAATTTTTATTAAAAAATTAATACATATGTAACTCGTCAATAAAATGTCTGTACTTGACTCGGAGCCGTAAAATACTCGACGAAGTGCCTCGTATTTCAATATGGCTCCTCGACAGTAATGTACCATTTTCCTGACTCTTATGTAAATAACTATTTTCTACAGTCTTTGTCAATGCATGCGCGACAGAGGAGAAAAAACGCTCGCTGTCCGAATTTCTAACTATAAAATGTTGAGAAATGTCACTTGACTACATTCTTAATGAGATTTTTTTGAAACAAATGACAATTCCGGTTTCTTTTAACAAATAATAATATATTACCATGGCATATTACCAGGGCGTCGAACCTGCCAAAAACTGGGATCGGTTTAGGTTCAGGTGCATTTGTTTTTCTAGAGATGGGTTCGTGTTCATGTATTAATAAAATTTACAATTTTGTTCCGGGTTCAGGTATTGGGTTCAGGTTCAGTTCGACTTAATGGAAATTGAATTAATGTGTTTTGAATAACATTCATCATGTAGAAAAAAATTATAATGCGAGCCGGAATTTATAATGCAAGACAAAAATGCAACAATTACACAGGCAGCATCGCAGACGCAGAAGGCGTCGGTGATCGGCTGTAAATATTACAATTACGTTTACGTTTCTAACTGAAAATGAACCTGAACCGGAGCTGAACCCTTAACCCGAATTTTTATACCCGATTCGGTTGCGATTCGGGTTCAATTGAAAAATATATCTGAGGTTCGGTTCTGGATTTGGGTTCGCTAAAATGTTACGCTTTGGTTTCGGTTTTGGTTAGATTCAGGTTCGGGTTCGGTGCCTTGCATATTATTCATTGCTGGATGTTCCAAACTGCTTTGTACGCAGATATTGTTAATGATGATGACATATTCGTAGCGTGCGAGCGTTTACCAGATGTCACCTCGTATTTTTTTTCTTAAAAAAAAAAAAAAACTCAACAGGTTTAAATCCCAATTACTGAGTAGGTTCACATACACAAACTTCCATGCCTTAGTGGAATTCGAACCCAGAACCCCGAACACACGCCTGAATAAAAGGCGTTGCTCTGACCATTGAGCCACCGGGGCACTGTTTTGAATTTGTTGTTACTTGTTGATTATTTGGTAATATTATTCTAAAATTAGTAATTCACCAACTGTCATTAACATTTAGAGAACATCAATACCATACTTTAATTATTGAAGTATCTACTTTATTATTAGTATAGTCAGTTAATACGTTAACCTTTCCGTGATTAAATGTTAAAATAATTTCCTTTATTAACTACCATTCAATAGCATCCACAAGCCTGATATTAAAGCAGCATTGAGATTTTTGTAGTTTGTGGAATAGGAATAATAGCAGCTATTAGATTAAAATGCGTGCAGAGTTGATCCCGTGCATCGGCGGTTGCGTGGAGCACGACTGCACTGAAGCAGGCTGCACTAATTGCACCTGAGACGGTTACCGAGAAATCGGAACGGAGGAATATAGCAGATACCGCATATACCGTGCAATGCAAGGAGTGTTCGACGCCGTGCACGCTAACTGTAAGAGAAACATCTCAAACGAGTTCTCATACAACAGATTTCAAAAAGTATTGAATGTAATACAAGTCACAAAAATTGTGGGATGGTATCAGTTACCTTAATAATAACGGCAACTATGTATATTGGGATATTTGGGAACTATCTTTTGAATAATTTAATATTAGAAATCGGAAATAATATTCGTATATGAGGTGTGAAGTACAGGAAGTACACAGGCTTGCAAAAAATCGCGTATACCTTAAAAAATAATATTACCTTCCGTCACCTTTAGGTAAGGAAGGTATTGTCTTTGGTCAAAAAATTCGGTGGTGAGTTTTTAATGAATAAGCACGTTTTAGGGTCCCTACAATACGAATTTACTATTTTTAAGATGATGTCTGTATGTGTGTGTGTGTGTGTGTGTGTGTGTGTGTGTGTGTGTGTGTGTGTATGTGTGTGTGTCCGTGTGTGTGTATGTATGTCCGCGTGTGACAAATTTTTCTCCGACGATAACTCCAATACTACAATTCTAAAAATTATAATTCTTTCGTATTCCTCTTCTGTATATCCATATGAAGAGTTGATTAGATTTTGGTTATAATCAATCCACCGGAAGTACCCTTTTTTGAAGTTTTTAACAGTTTTTCTTAAAAAAACGCAGTTAAATAATACTCTTCTCTATACGGTTTAATTATACATTTTCCTTCATATTCAATAGATGTAAATTAAAAGCATTATAAAGAAATTAATTTTCAAAAATTAGTCTGCTTTGCAATTTATTATGGAAACAGCTGACATAATTATTCAAAAAAAAAATAATTGACAGATGTCAGTTGCAAGTGCAAAACCAAATATGAAAAGTATAGGATCTAAAATTGGTATGTCATATTGTTACTCGCAAGTGACATGCAGAGAAAGGCCAAAGAGAAGATGGAAGGACATTACTTAGTGTAGTTTATGTTATAATTTTATTGCATTTAAAGAACCTTTTCAAATGAACTTTTAGTATGGAATTTGTAAAAAAAAGTATGTGTTCGTGTTCGATTTTACATGATATTATATAGAATTTGTTCCAAGGACCTTTTGGTATGGGATTTGTACAAAATACATCGAACTGACGGAAGGTCTTGTGCTGGCCACAACAGATTTTTTTTACTATATCTTCCATAGATTTTGAGAAAAATATATAAAATAATCCATTGTAGTAATTTTCACAGTCCAAATAACTCCATGGAAACAAGTTGATAAACAAAAATGTTTGTAATTGACAGAAAAATATCAAAGTCAAAAATCCAAAGACATTACGGAAGGCTTTTTCTGGGAAATACATTTAATATTTCTTATTTTATTATTAATTAAATATTTAAAATAATAGGTATATTGGATATACCCTTCAGAAATACCGCCATCTCGTCCACGAATTGAACATTTAGAAGAGTCGGAGAAAATTTGTTCCTAGATTGAATTAAAAAATACAAAAATATCTAAAGAATAGATGTTATTGGAATTCCTTGAGAGTATAAGTTAAGTACAATATGTACCTAAGTACTTATATAGCCTAAAATGGAAATGGCGAGAGGTATTCTACTGGTTATAGCAGATTTTTTTTCTGTTGATCTGCGGGAAATCTATGAATACAGATTATCAATTATTATTTAAATAAATAAATAGATATATCATCACGGCATATTACCCATTTCTGGGTGTGCCAGTATCTACAACACATGTAGACATCGGTAATGATGACGATATATTTTACCGCACGGGCGCTTACCAGGCGTCACCTCACGAGCACTCATAGCTGGTGTGGAGAGTTCACCACAGGGGTCACTTTTGTGCCATTTAAAATTGGAAATATTTGGCGTCTGTCGGGATTGAACCCGGTTCCCCCAGGTTCGCGACCAGACACTCAGGCACGCGGCCACGGGACCAATTATTATTTCATGGTTATAATTTAGTATTTCAAAATATTGTAAGAAAACAGACTACAGAATGCAGTTTGTTAAGAGGTTAGAGCAACAATAGATGTATTACATAAGTAATAAAACAAAATATTTAGCTGTGAAATTCGTAACCATTTTTTGAATGATTTGCACAATTTGGAGCAGAACAACACGTCATTATAGATACTTCCTGTAGTTAACACCACTGTTATAGTTCATCTAGGGATAATTTTCCGAAGACTCGTTATCGTTTTATTATGGGTGCACAATAGCTAAAACCGCAATGCCAGAATATTTCGGTCCGTACAGTCGACCAGTTCAGTATTTGCAATGCTGGTATATATTTTACGCCCAGTATCCGACTGACTGACCAAGACTTCTTCGGAAAATGATCCCTAGATGAACTATACAATGATATTGAATGATTGAAGTAGGTTCCAAAATGACGGACGCGTCAGCTATGATATATCTAGTAGTTATAGTATAGGAAATATCGTTATTTTATTAAATAAGAAAAGCAGTTGCTTTAATAGTTTCAAAATTTATTGCGGATTCTTCACATGTAATAAACAAAAGTAAAAAGCTTAGCAAACATCGGTGTTGGGTTCACCCAATAAATAGAAAACGTTTGTTGCAAGGCGAAAATAATTTGCTTCGTGGAATGAGAATGAATGATAAAATTTTTCAATTACTACACAAGAACGAACCTCAACAATATCATGAACTTGAACTATCCTTAATCGAAAACAGAATTAAAAAGCATAATTCATTTGGTCCCATTATTCCACGTGTCGCTAAATTCACAAGCAAATTACAATCGATGTCCTAGGAATTATTTTTTGATATTACAATTGATATCTGTCGGATGTCGCTACTGTCGATTTCCGAATTGAAATATTTGCTGGGAATGTTCTAAAAACATCCTACTGATCACTATGAATTACGCTTGCGGTTGTGTATCACCCACTAACCATTACTATTTAGTTTATTATGAAGCAAGTTCTGCATACGATCATACAAAGGGACTACCCAACATAACCTCTCTCACGTACATCCCTGTTCTTTTCCGTTTCTTCTATCACTTGTCTTGTGATCTAGCACTCGTTAGCCTTAAAATGCGTGGAAGATCGCATTAGCCATGATAGATCTGCAGTGGAACCTGCAGTATGCGTGAAACACTGCCTGATATCAGCTGATCGCTGCCTATGCCCATTAGTAGGTCTTCGTACAGCCCTGGGCTAGACATCTGTGGATGCATCGGTACAGCTGCAACGAGATGTGATCTATGCAAAGCTCCGAGGGAGAAAAATCTTGATAGGAGATAGACAAATCAAGATTTTTGTTAATAGTTGTTGTATGGGAAATTTTTGTTTAATGTAATGCCGTGACGAAAATATTTTTTCAATGTGTTCAAGTTTATAAGACATAATTAAATTTTTAAGGTCCTGAAGAATGATAATCTTAATGCATTCAAATATTTTTTTTACTAGACACTCTTTTATCTGAATCTGTCTCCTAACCATCATCCTTGGGAAAACATCTACGAGCAATCAGTGTGCATGATTTTTTTCGTAAGCACTGTTTGACTTATAATAGCGGACATTAAAAAGCAACGTATTAACATCAACTTCTGTTATTTTTGGGAAATCAGCAGCAATGCTTGGGAGAGCTTCTGACTGTTCTTTCAATAAAATAAATATATCATTACTTCTTATTACTCATTTCTGGGTGTGCCAATCTGCTCTGTATACAGATTTCGGTAATGGTCATGACATATGTATTTATATCGTGAGGGCGTTTACCAGGCATCACCTCACGGGCACTTATTGCTGGCGTGGAGTGTGCACCACAGTGGTCACTTTTGTGCCATTTAAAATTCGAAGTATTTCTTTTGGCATCGATCGGGATCGAACCCAATTCCTCAGATTTGCGAACAATTACTTAGGCAGCAGCCACGATTTAATTTTTTGGGGCGATGACTGAAAAATTGGACGGAGATGTTTACTTGAAGAGGCCACCATTCATTTTCAAGAAGAAAAGTGTATAAATTCTTATATTAGATCTTAGATTATTGCAACAATAATGTACAGTGCTGGAAAGAAAAAATAGGATAGTATTATTTTTCTAGTGTAAACTAATCCTTGATAATCGAAGAAGTGTTGTAATTTGAGGGCAAGTAAATAATTGAGCAACATTAAACAGAATAATTCAATTTAAGAAACTATTTAATAAAATACAAGAAACTACAACTTTTCTAATACTTGGTCATTGCACCATTTCGATTGATAACTTCAGCGAAATCAGTTTTGTAGCTAGTATGACACTAGTGCAGACAAACTTCTTACGTTCCCCCACTACTTTTAAGATTGCTAAGTTTATTTCTCTCTGTCTGCTTTTATATATGTTTGCCCTTGTTTAAAGCATAAGGGGAAAACTCAGCCCGTGTTGTGAAGCAAATTGTTGGAGTGAGAGAGGAAATATGTGTAGTAGAGGGGGAACATATTCTCCTAACACTTTCTCCTCCATAGTCTAACATTCCGATTTCTGAAATAACCGGCAAAAAAAGGTTTAGTAGAAATCAAATCAAAGCTAAACTAAAAGAGATAATTTAGTTTTTTTCCACAGACTTACTACTGGGCGCTATGGGGGTGACCCAAACATTTTTTGTATAAAGTACAGTTATCGTGTTAAAAATAAATTTTAAAATAGCCATTTTTATGATGTTTTTTGAACTAAATTTAAATGCAATAGAAATGAATAATTATACAAAATAATTGGTCAGCCCCATGTATTGATATATCTACTATACAATGGTATCAAGTTTGAAGTTATAACTTAATATTTACGAGTGTAGTTTGATTTCTACTAAAGTGCTGTTTAGCGTAGCACCGGCAATCGCCTTAATATTTTAGCGTTGGGCAATGCAGTTTTGGACAAATCAAATTGACAGATGACATATTTGTAAAGCCAAATTCAAGCAACTAAATCTTATAGAAGAAAGTTTACTTGATTTTTCGATGTGTCCTATTTTTTTCTGTTCACCACTGTACATATATTAATTTTTGGGAAGAACATAAAGAAAAGAATTATTCCAAAAATTTGATTACACATTTAGCAGCTTCAAAAGAAATACAAATGTGTTAAATTATAAATTTATAATATAAAACATAAATTTATAAATAAATGAAACCTATTAGACAGTGTCAATCTGCTACACAGAGATTTTAGTAAAACGTGTGCACATCGAATTTTTAACTTATATTTTCACCGTAATTTATTACTTTGTATATACGTTACAAATTGAACGTTATAAAAGATATATGTAGGTGTTACAAAATGTGAAAATGTATAGTGTATAATATTTCATAGATTGCAGTAAATTGCAGCTTGAATCCCATATTTATAGAATATTCCCTTTGAGATTGGTGAGCGAAGCCGATAGCGCATCTCGGCGAACATTTCATCCTGTCAACATCTGTGGGTGAGCCTAGGTGAGGTGCACTTTACAAATCGTAGACAATCCACGTGAAACGAAAGGCGCCCAAGTTTGATATCCTCACATTTGTAACTGCTTCTTGTTTATCTGATCTAATCTGGACGTTTTCCATTACCGCGTTAAACATTCGATCGGATGGCCAGCGAAAACGAATATATCAGAGACTTTGATTAATACTTCAATCTCCTGCTAGGGGCTCGTTGAACGTTACAAATACGCACGTAAGACTGATCTTGCTAGTTTGTTAGCGAGAGAACGGACGTACATCACATATGAGCGGCACACACGGTATTTTTTCTAAGAGGTTAAAAAAATCTTATTTATTACCTACTTGATTAGTAGTAAAAAGTTAACAACATACACGTTTTGTTTATGTCACACTATAAGTCATATTATGTAAGGAAATATTCTCAAACTCAGAGTCTTAGTTCTAAAAACTTTTCTGTAGTTTTGGTCATGTAAGTATTTCAAATAATATTTAAAATCCCTATTGTTGTTGTATATCTTGCAAGAATTTTTTATAACTTGTAAGTCCTACTAGATTTTAAAAGATATTGTTCTTTAAAAACCCTCAAAGTTGAAAATATCACGAAATATCCATTAGATATTTTATAATAAAATAATGAAATTTGTGTAATATTTTGAAAAGGTCACGTGATATGAAACAGAATGTGACGTCTGAATACTATACGAAGCAATGCCTTTCAATAAATTTCAGTCTCTTACCTTATTATTAGTAGGAAACCTAAAAGTTACCCTTTATTTATTATATTAATGTAAGAAAAATATGTTGTGGCCAGCAGAAGATCTTCCGTTAATTTGATGTATTTTGTACAAACCCCATACCAAAAGTTCATTATCATCAAAAGATTCTATATATCCAGTAAAATTGTAATACGAACATAATACAATTTTTTTACTAATTACTAATAATAGAAGGTTCCTTGGAAAATATTCTATAAATCCAATAAAATTATCACATGAATATACATTATGTATACTCATATATAAATACTCTAAAAATTTCTTACAATCAAATAATATTACTACCATGTTTGAATTATTGCCCCAAAAGTCAATATATCCCACATTTAGATAAAAACTTCAAAAATTTTAAAAATCTTATTTTTATGTACCTATATACTTCTCAATGCGCTGATTCTAAATTTTGAAACCGCAGGTCGATATCTCTTTTCGTTCTCGAGATATTTAGATTCAAAGTTTTGCTCAAAAATGCCCATTTTTGGGTAATAAACCAAAAATGGGTCGAGATATGAATTTGGCGACACGACCATTCGATTCTACGGGCAAAATTACATAAGTGTACCAATTTTCAGAATTTTTGAACACCGCATACAATCGCTAAAGCAAAATAACTGAAAATGGCTAAAATCTAAAAAAATCTTAAGGGGTACCCCTTACGATTTTTTCAGATTTTGGCCATTTTCAAACTTTTATTCGTAAAAAATGAACCGGTTGGACAAAAATGATGAAAATTGGTACACTTATGTAATTTTGCCCGTAGAATCGAATGGTGATGTTGCCAAATTCATATCTCGACCCATTTTTGAGTTAATACCCAAAAATGGGCAGTTTTGAGCAAAACTTTAAAACCAAATATCTCGAGAACGAAACGAGATATCGACCTGCGGTTTCAAAATTTGGAATCAGCGCTTTGAGAAGTATATAGATACATAAAATTTAGATTTTTAAAAATTTTGAAGTTTTTATCTAAATATGGGATATATTGACTTTTGGGGCAATAATTCAAACATGGTAGTAATATTATTTGATTGTAAGAAATTTTTAGAGTAATGTATATTCATGTGATAATTTTATTGGATTTATCGAACATTTTCCAAGAACTTTCTGTATGGAATTTGTAAAACATTGTATTATGTTCGTGTTATTTTACTGGATATATAGAATCTTTTCCAATGAACTTTTGGTATGAGGGTTATATAAAATACATCAAATTAACGGAAGATTTTCTGCTGGCCACAACAGATTTGTTTTTAGATATATAAAAATTAGATTTTTGAAAATTTTGATGTTTTTATCTAAATGGGGGGGTATATTGACTTTTGCATATCTTCCGATCACAACATGCTATGCGTTGACATAGGGAATTACTTCTCTAGTTTTCTGTAACTATTATTTGAAGTTTTTTCTCTATAAATGAACAATAAACGATTGACAGAGTCAAAACACTGCTAGTCATCTCCTCCCTAATTACCATTTATGCTATAACCTCTTATCTTTAATCGTGTCGAAATTTCAAATGAAAAAATGAGATCTTAGCAGATTTGCAGATATTTAAAATTAAGTTAAATAGAAATATGTCATCATCATTACTAAAATCTGTATACTTCATTTCACGTAAGAAAATAGTGATAGGAAGGTAGGTGCAGTTTGATCTTATTGTTTGATTGGATAATATCGGAGTATTATCCAATGAAAAAACAAAATCAAAATGCACCCATATATTAATTATTACGAAGAAAACATGAGCAAATAAATATATTATCAGTCATAAACAACGTCTATTATTACAAATAAATTTTTGCTAGAAGAAGTACTCTAATGAAGGTAAGTAAAATCAAATTTGGAATTTGACTTAACCCCAGTATTTTAAACTAACCCTTTTGAGAAGTACAACCTATCTCATTAAAAAAGTAATTTTCATTATCGTCGGCCAAAAAATTTGATACAATTCTCGTGCGTGAAGTATTTTACAGCGCTCCAGCTAATAAGACACTCGCCTTAAACAAAGCTGTCTCGCTGTAAAATACAACTTACACGCACTCGAATGTAAATAACTATTATGCAATTTATGAATTTTATCTTTTCCGTAATATAAACTTGGAAATTAAATAGCGCGTATGTACCATGGAAATGTTTTATGAAAATATTTAATTTATTTAAATGAACCTTTTAATTCTTATTAAAATAAGTAAAGAAAATCATTTTCATGTAGTCTATGTCGAGGTCTGTGTATAATGTTTAATTAATTAGCATAAACACTTTACATTCTCTTTAATTTTACATTAAAATATTTACATTAGGCAATTTTCTAAGTGTGACATCATGAAAAACAATTACCATAATGACATTATATCCTTCATCATGCTTAAAATCGTGTTGAAATTAAATTTACCGTAACAAATGGCTGAAATGTAAACACCGTGAAGTAAATTGAAGAGTTTTTTCGTAGAGTAATTTATTTCTTCAGGGGATATTAATAATTTGCACCTCATTATCATAACCAGTGCTGTTGGCTACGGTGCCGCTCTGTACTAATGCTGGAGAGAACTAAAGGTATTGTTATATGAGAGGATATTGGCTCGTTGGGCCATTTGTTTTAAAATGGAGGATTTTTTTATGTGCATGGTGCTTTGTAAATGTCACACTTTTTATATTTCAATTATATTTTGTTCTGGTTATAATTATTAAGAGGTAATTAATCAGGTGTAAAAAATATTTCAAAAAAAATATGTAGTGTAGGAGTGCTTCCGAGAAAGACGCCATTTTGTATTAGAAGCGAAGAAAAACTGACAGAGATAGTGATTTTTTCTAGGCCAGTAAATGGACTATAAAATTACAACAAAATTTAATATGAAATATTTTTGAAATGAAAACTTCTTTAGACGCTATATCTGTCAAATAGAAACTCTAATTTCAAACTTGCCGTTTTGGCGTGACTTATTCCTGCTGTCATTGCTGTCACACCCAGAAATGGGTAATATGCGGTGATGTATTTATTTAGTTGTTTATATACAGGCTGCCCATTTTATAAGTTCCCGCCTTAAAGTTTAAAAATAGGCAACCCATGTTACATTACATAAGTCAATAAGTAAATATTAGTACTTTAAAACGAATAATCGCAGTAGGTATAAGAGTAAAACAAAATTTTAAAAACCAAGTCACCTATGAAATGTAACATGGGTTTCCTATTTTTAATCTTTAAGGCGGGAAATTATAAAATGGAGAAGCAAATAAAATATTACTTACATTTGTACTTAATTTAGATATTATTTGTTTATAATTTTGAAGAACCTTATTACTTACTTACTTAATCCTGCACCTTTCTACCCCCCGGCTTGAAGGGGAGGGGGTTGAGTTCTGGTTCGTTGGTCTTCTCCATATTTCTTTCCACTCTGCTCTATCTTGTGTTGCTGTCTTCGTTTCTTCCCAAGTTAGACCTCTTCTTTGCGCTGCCTCCTTTACTTCTTCCAGCCACGTTCTTCTTGGTCGTCCTCGTGGTTTCTTTCTTCCAATTTTTGCTTCAAACACTTTTTTAACTATTCTCTCCTCTCCCATCCTTTCTACATAACCATACCGTCTCATCTGTCCTTCTGCTATCTTATCTTCTATTGCTTTTACTTTTAAGTTTTGTCTGTAGGTTGTGTTTTCATTTCTGTCCAGTCTTGTTTTCCCCTCTATTTTTCATAAATAAAAACATTTATATTTATTACATACATATTTTTTGATAATTACAATTATTAACCAACTAGTATCACAATTTCGAAATTATAAGCAGCTCATTAAATAGAAATTTTAAGAAAAATATGTAGTAAATCTGTCAAATAACTTTTATTGGCGCTTTTAACGATAATTTGAAAATCAATATCTATAAATCTCACAAATAGAAATCCATTATAAAAATACACAACAAATTGGTCGTTCATACATTAAAAGCCTGCTCAATATTCATAGACGCACTCCAGTGTTCAAAAACGGTTATTTGTTAAAGACTTTTTTAAACTAGTTTGTAGTTCTCTGTAGACTTGCACAGTTATATGCATATAAAACTCAAAACATGTTTGTATAAAATTATAAGATATAAATACCATTAATAACAAACGATAGGTTGAAATATTATTACATGATATCAAAGATATTTTGCGGCATTTACATGTGGACATATGAGTTTAATATAATATTTAAAATTAATATTTCATGATTCATGATGTACTTCATGATTTTGTATGTAGCAACATATTTTTTAACATTAATGATTTGATAACAAAAAAACCTGAAGTTTGAAGAACGTTTCTATTGATGACTTTTGTTGTGTCTTCATTTTAAATGTCTTTGAAAGAAAAGTTTGATTGACTCATCGAATCTGAATGATTGATTAGTTATACTTAACTGTTAATATAACAGTACGAAATACATTATACATACGTACTTGCTTTTGTCTGTATTAATAAAATACTATTATTATAATTATCGACATTCAAGAGTTGCTTGCACCTTTTGCAATAAATAAATTTTTGTGGAAAGAAATATTTATTGGTAATAAATAGATTTACATTTTACTTAACACTGTTTATGTGTTACGTTTACAGGTACTTAAAAACTCATGTTAATGGTGGTAAGATTCATTAAAGAATGCATAACGAAACAACACTTATAATTAAGACTCATAAATGGCAATGTCTAATGGGTAAAGAGCTAATTATCTACACTAATACAGGTACAATGAAAAATTATATGAACACACGGCCTATGTATTTACATCTACATAAAAACTGGTAAACTGGCATTCAGTTGCAGTAAATATTTGTAATAGTAATAATACCGATTGAAAATATCAAATCGTTTACGGTATAAAGGAAAAATATTCGGGTAATATACTCAAAACCGTACATTAGTGGGTTAGTTTACGACATAGAAACCGTTACTGCATAGCAACAGTTTTGTCATTAAAATACATTTTGACATTAGGAATTGTTTATTGTAACAGGGGGGAGGGAGAGTCAGATGATTCTGTTTACTCTTTGTTCTTACTTTCTTTTCTTACCCAACGATGACTTTATCTAACTGGTGGACACTTACTTGAAGAGGACGGTTGCTGTATTGCCCACCACTTTACTGAGACGGAACACCCTCTTACGCTCACTATCACTAAACACTTAACACTTGATGATAAAGTTATGAACATGCCACACAATATTTTTATACTCCTAATTTTATTTACACATATTTACATTAATACTAACTTATAACACAAAACTAATTAATCTAAACTGTTACATAATTATATTGTAATCCTAATTACGCGTACTTGCGTACGCGCACCAAACTAAACCGCCAACTACATATCTGTCCTGTCTGAATCTTTAATCTCGACTGCCTTAAAACAATAGGGTTATCTCTTCAACAGGCATATCTGATGAAGTGTGAGAGGGTGTAGAATCGATAGCTAAATATCAAAGGCAATAACTTATATGGTTAATTGTCAAAACAATAAATGTCTACGCGGTTGACATCTAGACTAAACAGAGATATGAGAGAATAATAATTATTATTTCTAAATAGAATTTTAACTTACAAAGATAACAGAGTTAAAATGTAGTTATTAAAACTGTAATTTAGAAGTTTATAATAAAGTTCATTACTTGTTATTTACCATGCTTACCTTGCTACATTATTTTTGTTGTAAATAAATAAATAAATATATCATCACAGCATATTATTCATTTCTGGGTGTGCCAGTATCTACAACACATGTAGACATCGGTAATGATGACGATATATTTTACCGTGTGGGTGCTTACCAGGCGTCACCTCACGGGTACTCATAACTGGTGTGGAGAGTGCACCACAGGGGTCACTTTTGTGCCATTTAAAATTGGAAATATTTGGCGTCTGTCGGGATCGAACCCGGTACCCCAAGGTTCGCGACCAGACACTCAGGCACGCGGCCACGGGACCCCTATATATAAATATTTTTATTGTTTATCTTCTAAATCGTTTTCATCTGAATGATGAATCTAGGTCCATCGTTTTTTCTTGAAAAGATATTTCCAATAAAAATACTTCACGAACATACCATGTATATTGCACTTGACACTGACATCTGTGAATCAGAATTATTTTAACATAGTAGCTATTTCCATAGTTATAGCATAACTGGCTTCTTTAAATCTATATCCATTGCATATGACATAAAATGCAGTCAAATTGTATAGAGAATAGAATAATCTTTAATATTTACAATAACATATAATGTCAAAATTGATATTAAACTTTTAAAAGTTATGCAAATGAGGGTATTTCCGGTTGACCAATTATAACCAAAATCTAATCAGCTCTTTTTAAGAATGTAAAGAAGACTGTAATTTTGGAATTATAATAGTGGAAGTATTGGACGAGAAATTATCGTCACACACACACACACACACACACACACACACATACACACACATCGCGCACACACATACAGACACGCACCCGCATACAGACATCATCGTAAAAATAATAAAATCGTGTCTAGGGTTACCAAAACATGCTTATTCATTAAAAACACACTACCGAATTTTTTGACCAAATGCAATACCTTCCTTACCTAGAGGTAACGGAAGGTAAAAATGAAAAGTAAAGAAACTAGAAAGACCAAAAGTCTTTAATGTTTGCAGAAGTGCAGAGCTGTAATATATAAGGAGAGAATTATTTATTCTCAGCTAGAAGTACATGTATCTAAATGCCAGTAATTTATTCGTAATTTGATCTTCTCTACTTCTTACTTTTCAATTAAACTCATTAGAATACTCGGATATAAGACGAGTTTCTAAAAATGTTAATGCAACACACGGTATGGAAGAGTTCCGTTAATAGATACGAAGTGTTAATTTATAAGTATTTATTCGCAAACCATTTAATTTAATTGCCAACACTTACAAACTGCAATATTCACTGGAGCTCTTTCTCAAGCAACGATTTAATTAAACCAGCACCGATTCTAATCGGCTATCATTCTCGTGGGGGAACAATACTCATCCTCATTACTTTATATAAACTCTACCATAACTAACTCGAAGAGCATCTCGCAGAGACAGGACCGGATTCTCACAGCATCGCAAAGGATCCGCATTAATTTCTATCAAAATTTATATGACAATTATTACATTTCGTGCAATACATAAATTAAGCAGAATGCATGTGTAGTAATAAAACAAATAGTCCGATTTGTTTGCAGTATTTTTATTTTGTACAACATGTAGCAAAGATATTAACAACGAATCAAGCCCACCTTTTTACATATTGCATATCAATTTTAGCCTTCAGTATAACGTTATTAATCTATTAAAATGTTTAATTACAAAGTATTTTTTTTACCTCCCGCTACCCTTGGTAAGGGAGGTATAGGGATCGTGCTAAAAATCACTTATCGAGATTTTAGTAAATGACCACGTTTTAAGGTCCCTAGAATCCAAATTTAACATTTTCACGATGATGTCTGTATGTGTGTATGTGTGTGTGTATGTATGTATGTGTGTATGTATGTATGTATGTATGTGTGTGTGTATGTGTAGGGATTTTGTCTTCGCTCTAACTCAAATACTATCATTCAAAAAATTATGAAACCTTGTATTTCTGCCTTATTCTAATAGGAATAGATGCCATTAGATTTTGGTGTAAATCGGATAACCGGAAATGGCACTTTACCTGAAGCTCATAATGGTTTTTCTTCAAAAAATACAATTAAATGCCATTTTTTCGCATTTTATGTCTTATGAAAATTAAAGATTATTGAATTTTCTACAGGAATGCATTAATACTTTTTCTATATATTTTACAGATAAATTTAAAAATAATTTTTTTTATTAGTCGCGAAGTCTAAGATAAACACAATAATTCCTTTGTTATACAGTTCATATTTCAAATGAATGTAACTGACAGTAAATGTCATTGTCAAAAAACTAATCACTTCAAATTAATAATAGTGACATTTTAAAAAGAAAATAGTAAATAAATCAATAGTTTTATGCAGTGGAACAGTTTGCAGCGTTAGTAAATACGTAAGTATGTATTTAAATTAATAAAAATGGATAGGGATATGTGTGGAAGGATGATTGTTGCGTAACTATTATTGTGGTCTAGATGCGGTTATTCGCTACCGAAAATCAGTCACTTTAATATGTTCTTATGTATGAATGCTATGATGATTGTGGACAAGGCGAAAGAAGAATGTTGTTAAAGAGTGAAGTGAGTTAGCTGAGCTCTTACTCTTATCCCTTTTCTTATTGTTACTATTGTTTCCGGGTTTTTGCTAACCCACTAAGTGGGAAACGCGTGATTTTATGTATGTATGTAAAAATTAAATAGCGGGAGGTTTTGTGTTGGCCACATCAGATTTTTTTAATCTGATAAGGCCCAAAACATTACCTACCGTCAATTCTATGTAATTTGTACAAATCCCATACCAAAAGTTCCTTGCAAAAGATTCTATATTTCCAGTAAAATTTTAACATATATTTTTACCTCCCGCTAGCCTTGGTAAGGGAGGTATAGGGCTCGTGCTAAAAATCTCATATCGAGATTTTAGTAAATGACCACGTTTTAAGGTCCCTAGAATCCATTTCTAACATTTTCATGATGATGTCTGTATGTGTGTATGTATGTGTATGGATTTTGTCTTCGCTCTAACTCAAATACTATCATTCAGAAAATTCGGAAACCTTGTTTTTCTATCCTTTTCTAATATGAAAAGAAGCCATTAGATTTTAGTGTAAATCGGATAACCGCAAATGGCACTTTACCTGAAGCTCATAGTGGTTTTTCTTCAAAAAATACCATTAAATGCCATTTTTTCGAATTTTATGTCTTATGAAAATTAAAGATTATTGAATTTTCTACTGGAATACATTAATACTTTTTCTATGTATATATATATTACAGATAAATTTAAAAATATTTTTTTTATTAGTCGCGAAGCCTAAGTTAAAAACTATTCCTTTGTTATACAGTTCATTTTTCAAAAGAATGTAACTGACAGTAAATGTCACTGTCAGAAAACTCATAACTTCAAATTAATAATAGTGACATTTTAAAAAGAAAATAGTAAATAAAGCAATAGTTTTCTGCAATGGAACAGTTTGCAGCGTTAGTACATACGTAGGTATGTATTTAAATTAATAAAAATTAAATAGCGGGAGGTTTTGTGTTGGCCACATCAGATTTTTTATATTAGAAAATAAATTGTACGAACTGTCAACACGGCTTATTACTTATTTCTGGGTGGGCCTATTTGTTTCTATTCATAGATTTTGGTAATGATGTATCCAGTATCGTTGAAGATGTTTACCAGGCGTTACCTGGCAGGCTCTCAAAGCTAACATGGAGAGAGCAACACATGAATCACTTTTGTGCTATTTGAAAATTGTTAATAATGACGTCGTGCATCTAGAACTGACTGAATGTCAAACCCTATCTACTCCATTTTTATACAGGGTGGTAGCGGTTAAGGTTGAACATAAGGATTTAACATGGGCCTTCAGTTTTGTGATATTTCCTGCCATCCTGTTCATTTTACGGCAAAAACTGTAGAGTACAGAATTAAAAATTACATATAAAATTGTTTTTATTCAATTTTGACGTTTTAAACTGTCATTATTAATTCCATAGCAACAACTATAAGTAACACTTTTTTCACATGTGAATTAAATATCTATTACATGTTTATTATATTGTTGGTCTCTTCACAATTTTAAAAATCTGATGTTGCCAGCACAATACTTCTCGCCATTTCCATTATATGTTATATAAGTATTGTCTTGCTCTTCGCTATCGAACCGTTTTTTATAGCAAAAAAATTACAGAACTTTACCCGAATATTGTTTTTATTGAATTTAACATGTCTTCTGCACACATACAATTCTTATTATTTCTATTTTTCATTGTATGAGGAAGTTCCTAAATGTCAGATACTCTTCCAATCCACAAGATTGGCGGTATTTCTGATGGATATATGAATTTTACCTATAATTTTAAATATTAAATTGATAAAACAATAAGACAGATTAAATATAATTTCCAGAAAAAGCTTTCAGAATGTCACTAAAACTGTTGATTTTTGATAGACATCTGTCATTTACAAACTATGTTATATACATTTGAATTTGTCAACTGGTTTCCTTAGTGCCTTAGCATCTACGATGTACTACATTAAATTATTCAATATATTACACTGCTTTTATCTCTAAATCTATGCAAGACGTATATTTAAAGAAACTATTACTTCCGGGTGTGCAATTGTTACCAAAATCTAATCAGCTCTTCCTAGGAATGTCAGATTGAGAAAACTGCAGTTAAATATTTTTTAAGTCTTATAGTATTTAAAAAACCGTGGTTCCAAGATCCAAACACATATCCACACACACATACACACACACATACACACACACACACATCATCATCGTAAAAATGTTATAATCGGATTACAGGGGCCTTAAAACGTGCTTATCCACTAAAATCTGGATACTTTAAATTAAAGAAAATTAAATACATTTTATACTATGTGGTTTCGTGGCCGCATGCCTAAGTTTAAATTTTAAGTATCTGTGTTGCAACTGGGCATTAGAGGTATTATAGGACAAGTTCAATATCTTTGTCGGATCTAAGTATTAAAATAAAGTAACAAATCACTAAAAATTTCATTATATGTATTTAACAGTTATTAACATACATTAAATGCTTTACAAACATCTTGTATTACGAGTGAATTTATATTTATACGGCTTGGTTGTTGCTGATAACTTTATACTGCATGTAATTAAATGTTCGCCATATCGCAAACTGACAGTAACTTTACACATATCAAAGCATTTAAACTGAACCATAAAGTGGTCATCATAGCCAACTAGCCTTATCTTACTGATCTGCAGTTTAACAAGTAACTTAACCACGAATATAATTAATGAATGGTGGAATATCCGCTTGGATTTAATGACGGCAGCTTTATTAATATCAGGTAATTGCATTTCCTGCTTAGATTCGCTATCTTAGACTCATGCTGATTGATAATTTACATTGGAAAGGAGCTAACTATGCAACAAGTATTTCATGGCGCATGGCAGGCACAGCTCAATGTCAGTATTGCTTTTAAATTTAAAATACTGTTTTTTTTTTACTACTTACGGCCGAATTCACCATTATTCCGTTGATTCGTAAATCAGCTTTTGTTTCAATTCATCAACTTGGTTTCTGTATCACATATTTCGGGCACAAGGTGCACACAGTATTTTTTCTGCATCTAAATTTAATTTTTAGAAAGCAAATATAATTATTTAAACAAAATTAACCTCTAATGACATCTTGTCAATATGACAGATAACCGTGGAATTTTCCTATAAGTTATGATTTGACATTTGATTGACAGCAATATATTTGTCTGTCTCATTTAAAATGACACATGGGGAATGAATTTGACAGAAGCGTTACCTATATTTAAATATAGTAAGAAATTTAGCTGAGTCAGAATACTACTCGGGCACAAAATGCTTCCTATATTTTTTCTACAACTAATTTTAATTTAGAATGCAGGTATAATTATTTAAACAAAATTAACCTCAAATGTCAAATTCGTTCCCTATGTTTCATTTTAAATTGAACGGGCAAATACATTGCTGTCAATCAAATATCAAGTTGTAACCATGGATATGAGAAACCCAATGTTTCACGTTAAAACAATTCACGGTATACATTTAGAGATAAAGACTCATAAATATATAAAATAATCCGTTACAAATAAATAATGTTAATACCAAGTTTATATCTCTATCTACTTTTGAATTATTGCCCCAAAGTCAATATTTAGATAAAAACTTCAAAATTTTCAAAACTCTAATTTTTATGTATCTAGATACTTCTCAAAGCGATGATTTTGCCCGTAGAATCGAATGGTGTTGTCGCCAAATTCATATCTCGACCCATTTTTAGCAAAACTTTGAATCTAAATATCTCGAGAACGAAAAGAGATATCTACCTGCGGTTTCAAAATATGGAATCAGAGCATTAAGAAGTATCTAGATGAATAGTTTAGTTTTTATCTAAATATGGGGTATATTGACTTTTAGGGTAATAATTCAGAAATGGGTAGATATATAAACTTGGTAGTAATATTATTTGCTTGTAAAGACAATGTTACGAAAGTGTACGCATTTTTAGAGTAATGTATCTAGTAGCCCAAATAACTCCACGGAAACCAGTTGAAAAATTGAAATATTTGTAATTGGCAGGCACCCGATCTAAAAAAAAAAGTATATCCGGTGACAACCGAGGCGCTAATCATCCCTGATCTTTTTCGTTTCCTCTTTAAACCTTTTACTCTGCTCAAAATCTTATGTACTAGAAATAAATACTTATCACCATAAACTTTCTTCAACACCGTACGATTCTATAGCGGGTGTATCATTTCAATCAAAGCCTACTGCCGAACGGTTTGCCTAATTACCTTGAAATTTTAATTGTGGATGGAGGGAAGATGACAAATTAATATAGCACACACTGCAATGTTGCCAAATTTGCAGGAAAACCGCATCAATTAAATAATAAATTATTAGTTTTGTTTAAAAATTCCGGTGCTCTTATTGGGACACCTTTGCGATTAAAATCGTTGTCGTTTGCATTTGCTAAGATAACTTTTGTAATTTTTCATGTCATGTTAAGTAATGACTATGACATGTAAAAATGCATGATAAACTCGATAATATTGTCCATAATGTTCATTTTCTCATAGTGTAATAACATGATATTAAAATCGCTGGTCTTCCATGCAAAGCACCCTGCAACATCGATAATTCGACGATGATGGTTCGAGCAGCGTTTATTTAGAGTAAATTACCTGAAAATGTGACGTTGGCTGTAGGGTTTTTATATAAGCACTCAATTAGAGCTGATTTGATGTACATTGTCCGCGAGGTTCGAGACTCTATAGGGCTAATAACAGTAATAGCGAACCCGGCAAACGACCAGGAAAATCATATAGAGAAAGAAATACATGAGCAGGTAATGGACATTTAACAAGCGGGATGGAAATTGGTGTGAAAATTAAAGAATTATGCTGTTTATGAAATTTTTAAAATGATGGCCATATGAATTTTATTGCCCATAAAATTTGCCAAAGTATAAAGCTATTAATGATAAATTTCTTTTATTTCATATCCAAAATCTGTAGGCAACTATTTACCTTTCGCTAAAAGGAATTCATGCTAAAAAACACATAAATTTTAGTGATTAAGCACGTTTTAAGTCTCCTAGAATCCGATAATAACATTATTACGATTATATATATATATATATATATATATATATATATATATATGTTTGTGTGTGTGTGTGTGTGTGTGTGTGTGTGTGTCCGTGTATGACAAATTTTTCTCCGACGATAACTTCAATACTACAATTCTAAAAATTATAATTCTTTCGTATTCCTGTTCTTTGCATCCATGTGAAGAGCTGATTAGATTTTGGTTATAATTGATCTACCGGAAGTACCCTTATTTGAAGTTTTTAACAGTTTTTCTTGAAAAAACGCAGTTAAATATCATTTTTCGACATTTTGTGATTATCAATATGAAAGAATATCTTATTCTCTATACGGTTTGATTATACATTTTCCTTTAGATTAAATACATGCAGAGTTATAGAGACATTAAGAGAGATTAACTTTCAAAAATTAGTTAGCTTTGCTAAAATTATGGAAACAGCAGATAATTCAAAAATTTTTAATTGACAGATGTCAGTGTCAAATGCAAAACCAAAGTTGAAAGTGTAGGATCAGAAAGTTATATGTGAATATGATAGAGTGTCCCTCGCAAGTGACTTGCTGTTGCAGACTCGCCTCAAGATTGGAATTTTCAATGCCAGATGTACAAGAAAGGCCAAAGAGAAATGAAAGGACTGAGTAGATATGAGAGAGGAAGAATTATGTGAAGAAGATGCGTTCGACAGGAATGAGTAAAAGAGAAGAGTAAGAAACAGCGACCCTTAATAAAATAGAGAAAGGAACTTTCGGTATGGAATTTGTAAAAAATAGTGTGTTGGTGTTAAAATTTTACAGGATATACAGCATCTTTATCAAGGAACTTTTGGTATGGGATATGTACAAAATATGACGGAAGGTTTTGTGCTGGCCACAACAGATTTTTTTATTATAGTGTACCGAGTAATGATTACCATGATGTAAATTAGAAACCAATCATACAGTTTTTCCTCCGTGATTACTACTTTACATTACCGTTCGTGGTCTCTTTCGTAGTAGTCTGTGCTCTAATCACGCTCGCGCCTAAAAATCCACTCGCCATCAATCTTAGTAGGCTGTTGCTTCGCGGACACTAATTACCGCGTAACTGCTTAATATTTTAGTAATGAATCTCTCACAGGTCTGGAGTGCTAGCTCACTGGCCAGACACTTTAATTGTACGCTACGCCTGACCATGTGATTGACTGTCGGTGGGTAATAAATATCTCCTAACCATCTAGCTTACAGGGATATAAAGTTACGGCGACGCCGAGGTTTATGCTCGTATGTGTGATGCTTGTAATTGTTGCTTTATACCAGTGTACTACACTATGTTCTTCTGGTGGATGTTTGAAATATGGTCACTTTACTGCAGCGATTTACTGGTAGGCTGAAGAACAAATCAAACTGGAAAGGGATAAAAACGTTAATAAGTAGGTGTGTTGCCATTAAAGTTAATGTTAAAATACGTCTATTATTAATGGAATGTTTAACGATGGTTAGTACCTAACGATTAATAGTAACTCATTCATTTGTCTGCTTACTTACTAAGTTTATTTCTAATTAAAAGAGTTTTGCAGTTTCTGCAAAGGTTTGACTGCAAAAAATGAAAAAAGGTCATAAATTTCTTGAGAAGAAAACTAACCAAATATTATCCCTGAAAGATCTTTTATGCAAAATGGACGATTTTTTTTACAAATTACATATTAATTTTATACGAATGTACCTAATAGATGTTAACATACTTAGTATTGTTAAGAGTATAATAAACTGCCACAGATGTCTGTTTGAAATCCGACCTCGTAGAGCGAGAATTTTAAGACATCTAAAGCCCCATTTCCACCGATTGTTCTAATGCGTAAGAGCTATAATTAATAACTAAGCTACTACCATTTCCAGCTTTGCATAAGAATTAATGCTTAAGAACTAAGAGCAATGCGTAAGAACAAAAGTTTGCAAACTTCTAGCCTGAACTGTTAACTATCAATCTATTTTCTAATCTTTACATTTTTAAATTTTTCGTATGGATATAGATACAGAAAATTATGTATATATAATATTAAAAAATCTGTTGTACCCAAATATTATTTTTTATTGTATTTAACATGTCTTCTGCACACATAATTTTAATTATATCTATTTTTCATTGTATGAGGAAGTTCCTAAATATGAGAGATTCTTCCAATTCATTAACCAGATTAGCGGTATTTCTGATGGAAATATGCATTTTACCTATAATTTCAAATATTTAATTAATAAAACAATAAGAAAGATTAACTATACTTCCCAAAAAATGCTATCAGAATGTCACTAAAATTGTTGATTTTTGACACTGACATGTGTCATTTAAAAACTATGTTATAAACATTTGAATTTGTTAACTGGTTTCCTTAGTGCCTCAACCTCTGCGATTAGATTACTCTATATATTATAGTGTCTTTATCTCTATATATATATATATACAAGATATAATAAAAAAAAAATAAGCGTATTAGATGGAGAATTTTATGTTCTTCAATATTTAATAACAAAAAATTATATTTAGAAGAATTTTTCTAAGAAACTACTACTTCCGGTTGTTCATTTGTTACCAAAACCTTTTCAGCTCTTCCCAGGAATATCAGATTGAGGAATCCATAGTTAAACAGTTCTTAGGTCTTATAGTTTTTGAGGAATCGTCCCTCCAACATCCATACATACACACACACATACACACACACATACACACATCCACACACACACATCCACACACACACACACACACACCCACACAGACATCATTTTAAAATAGTTATAATCGGATTGTAGGGACCTTAAATCGTGCTTATTCACTAAAATCTGGATATGCGAATTTTAGCATGATTCCAATATCTCTCTTAGCGAGAGGTAAAAAAGAAGAATTGTTGCTGCAATAGCAGTTTACTAGACAATAAGTAATAACATAGACTAATATTACAGTAATAATAAACATAGACTAATATTACAGTAATATTAGTCTGTGGTATTAAGGAAACAAATGACATTTCTGTTGAATTAGTCGCTAAACAAAGTACCTAGAAATGCTATTCTAATAAATTGTCGTAATGCATTAAAGTTTATGTTTTAATCATTATGTGTTAATTATAATACAGTAAGCATTAAAACATTCGATGGAATGAGTCTTAATGCCTGTTATGAATACAAAATTCGACCCATTGATAATAAATATTATTATTTGATGGCTGCTAGAACTTCTTGACTGGAAAGGTGATGAAGGAAAGAAAAATTACTGGATTTCAGTCAATATAAAATATATTTTCCGCCTCTACCGGTTTCGACACCTCCTGAAGAAGACACATGAGGTGTCGAAACCGGTAGAGGCGGAAAATATATTTTATATTGACTGAAATCCAGTAATTTTTCTTTCCTTCATTATTATTTGAAATTCTTGTATTAATTCTACTTTCAGAATGCTATGATAAACAGAACAATTATTTCCAAGGTTTTTAGATTAAAAGTAACTAATTATTAATTAATAATATTGTATGTAAATTAGATAATATCGCATCTTTTATCAACTTTGTAATACTTGCAAATTCTTCTCATTGTAAAAAGTCAATACTGCCGATAATTTTACAAGACGAACCAGAACGGTATAAAATATGGCACGAATTTATTCTCATTGAATCTCGTGTGTGTGTTGAATCTCTCAGTGGATGTTAGTGTGCGTGCGGTGTGATATTCCATGTTAAAAATCTTTCTGACACCTGTAGAATTCGCATTCGTAAATTGAAATTCCGTTTGCTTGCTCCGTGTTGTTTCTGATTGTGTTGTACGTCTGCGGATGAAAGCAACAATGTTTTTCTTGCGGTTTTTTATTAGACTATAGTATTTTTGTTTTATTTTTACATTGTTACACATTATAAAATACATGTTTCTTTTGTATGTTAGCTCATATTATTTTTATGTTCACATATTTATTTAAAATGCGTAGGAAAGAATTTGTTTCTTTGAGGGCCACTATGGGCTATCTAGATGCGATATTGTATTGAGGTATCATATCTGGATAGATGCTATTCTTAATAATTAATAAAGTACAATGCATCGTCGATTATCTTCTTAACATTGGACGAGTTTCTTTATTCAACAACTATACGCTGAATTCCATCAGAAATTGAAAATGACGTCACGATGAATAGGTGATGGATCCGATGGATAGACGCTGCTGAAAAGTGCGATGAATCTCCTAACCTTAAATGTCAACTGATAGTTTACTTACTTAATCCTGCACCTTTCTATCCTCACGGGTGTAAGGCGTTCCACCGGCTTGCGGGGGAGGGGGTTGAGTTCTGGTTCGTTGGTCTTCTCCATATTTCTTTCCACTCTGCTCTATCTTGTGTTGCTGTCTTCGTTTCTTCCCAAGTTAGGCCTCTTCTTTGCGCTGCATCCTTTACTTCTTCCAGCCACGTTCTTCTTGGTCGTCCTCGTGGTTTCTTTCTTCCAATTTTTGCCTTTTTAACTATTCTCTCCTCTCCCATCCTTTCTACATGATCATACCATCTCAGCTGTCCTTCTGCTATCTTATCTTCTATTGATTTTACTATTAAGTTTTGTCTGTAGGTTGTGTTTTCGATTCTGTCCAGTCTTGTTTTCCCCTCTATTTTTCTCAAAAATTTCATGTCGATGGCCGTAATTTTTTCTTTTTGTCTTTGCGTTAATGTCCATGTTTCAGCTCCGTGTATGAGTATAGGTGTCACTACTTTCTTAAATATTTGTACTGTGGTCTCTTTCGGTATTTCTTTCTTTCCTAAGAACCTGTGTTTGATGCTATTGAATACTTTGCCTCCTGTTGTTCTTCTTTCTTTTATTTCTTCATCAAATCTTCCATCTTCTGAGATCATTGACCCTAGGTATTTAAATTTTTGGACTTGCTGTAGAATTTCATTTTTTAGTTGTATCGTGTGGTGTTGTTCATTTCATCCTAGTATCATGGCTTTCGATTTTTCTTTATTGATCTTCATGTTTAATTTTAAATTTTAAACTGATAGCTAACCACCAATTAATAGATATGGACAGTTTTATAGTTAAAAGAACCGTCGCTCTATTGCAATCATCAGATTCTTCATCAAACAATGAAGAATCTGATATGGAGGTTATAATCAATAACCATCTTCTTTCCGTTGTGAACGAGATATAATGTTTTCTTATTTGAATCATGCATTTAGTTTCTTTGCATAATCTTATACCCGCAAGAACGAAACAAACACAAATGTCAAAAATATAACCTAAAAACATTTCGTTAGACTCTCCCCCACTACCGATCCACCGGAATTCGTAAAATCTATCGGTAGTCAATGCCGATACATGTGATGAATTTGCGATGGATAGTGCGCGGTAATTACAAACGGTATGATGAATTTCATCTGCAATTCAGCAGTGAATAAAGAAACGATGTGACGAATTTACGATTCATGCGAATTAATGCACACTAGTCATCGGTGAATAACGAAACTCGCCCAATCTGTAATAGGGGTTTCCAAGTTTTTTTCATTTTTTAATATGTTAATCTCTATATAAAAATATTAGACCCGTTTTTTTTACTAATTTAATTATTTGTGTATTCAATTTACAGCCAGAAAGTGAAAACGCTGCTTCTGATTCTTGTCCTATCCTATTATCATTAAAATTATAAAATTAGCACATGTTTAACTTTCTAATTAATAATAAATTAAATTATTGGTAAAATGATATTTTATTTAAGACAAAAAATAACAAACAACTATGAAACTATTTATTTGATTTCATAAATTAATTTGGGGAATACTGCAATTTTCCAAAATGTTGCCTCCTCCATCAACTGCTGACACAGTTCTTTGTCGACTGTCTGCTTTCACAAATTCAGGATCCATATTCTAAAAAAAGTGAACAGTTTTAATATAAACAGCATTATTGGTTATTTACTTCACTTACTTGTTTTTTCAAAAGATTCTTCAAAAAACTAACAGGAAATTCAGTAAAAATTTCTTGTAACCTTAAATTTCGTCAGAAAAACATTTGTTCTGGCTCGCTCAAATGTCATGTCAGAACCAGCGTGAACATGATCTACGCGCTCGAAAAGCCATTAGCCAATCAGAATTTTCAGAGTGCCGTTGACGTCACAAAGATGGACGATACTGAATTTTATGCACTCAATTTAAATGCATTACATTTTAATTTTGATTTTAGAGTAATAAAAATAAGCAAATTAACGATTTTATTCATCCTAATATTACTTACACATGATGAACTCTGATATCCAATAAGTATTTCTTAAAAGGCTGTAGCCTTGGAAACCCCTATTCCAATTCTTCTTAGACTTAAATGTTATTTTTACGTTAATATTGTCATTACTCTTAATGAAAACACCGGATATCTGGTATCTAATAATATATCTTGCCAATTCATTATCAGTTACATCACTAGTAAAGACTATGGACTTTAACGATAAGACAATATTCCTTGAGCAAGTTCAAGTCCCTTGCCGAGTTGTTTGATTCATGTGATGAAACGATTGAATACAATTTGCATAACATTCGACTTTTCATTCTTATTGTGTTTACATTATGGCTATCTGACGATTTATAATGCTCCATTGTTGCCGTAAGTGGAATTGAAATTGGAGAATGATCATATTATGACTTTGTTTGCAACATGTTGACATAAGTAATGAATGACATTTATGATTTAAGAAGATGTCGATGAAGAATGAAATATTTATTGCGTGATTATTGTGAATTTGATTTATAATTGCTGTAGGTTTGCAATATATAATTTCCATGACGTAAATCATTGTTCAATTCTATGAATACATAAAGACGATACCCTGAAGTATGATATTTTTAAGAATGATTATGGTTATGCCATATGTGTGCGTCAAGACATGAACACGTCAAAGTTAATGAGAGTGGCAGTTTCAAACAGTTTATGGTAGTATAAGTTGACCCAACCATAACAGTTTTGTAAGACATTATCCTCGCGTTCAGCTGCTGTAATAAGCTACCTAGAGGAATGTATGTGTCTCTCCTGAAAATTATAAAAACAATATTGCGGTATTTGATAATGAAGAGTAATGTCGGTAGAGATGGCGCACGTTTTTTGTACGCCCTCTAAAATTTGATTTATGTATACAAACTTGTTGAAAAAAATCTAATGTGGCCAATATAATACCTCCCGCTATTTAGTTTTTACTAATTTAAATACGAACCTACATATTTACTAATGCTGCAAACTATATTAAGTTTCTTCCTATTGTATTATTCGCTATTTTTGAATTATTGCCCCAAAAGTCAATATATCCCACATTTAGATTTTCAAAAATCTAATTCTTATGTATCTACTTCTCAATGCGTTGATTGCAAATTTTGAAACCGCAGGTCGATATCTCTTTTCGTTCTCGAGATATTTAGATTCAAAGTTTTGCTCAAAACTGCCCAATTTTGGGTAATAACCCAAAAATGGGTCGAGATATTAATTTACCGACAACACCATTCGATTCTACGGGCAAAATTACATAAGTATACTAATTTTCAGAATTTTTGAACACCGCATACAATCTCTAAAGCAAAATAACTGAAAATGGCCAAAAATCGCAAAAATCTAAGGTGTACCCCTTAGGATTTTTTCAGATTTTGGCCATTTCCAGGAGTTTTCAAACTTTTATTCATAAAAAATGAACCGGTTGGACAAAAATTCTGAAAATTGGTGTACTTATGTAATTTTGCCCGTAGAATCGAATAGTATTGTCGCCAAATTCATATCTCTACCCATTTTTGGGTTAATACCAAAAAATGGGCAGTTTCGAACAAAACTAAAAATTGAAATATCTCGAGAACGAAACGAGTTATCGACCTGCGGTTTCAAAATTTGGAATCAGCGCATTCAGAAGTATCTAGATACATAAAAATTATATTTTTGAAAATTTTGAAGTTTTTATCTAAATATGGGGTATATTGACTTGTGGGGCAATAATTCAATAATGGGTAGAGATATAAACATGTAAAGAAAAGGAATACGAAAGAATTATAATTTTTAGAATAGTAGTATTGGAGTTATCGTCGGAGAAAATATTGTCACACACGGACACACATACACATACATACAAACATTATCTTAAAAATAGTAAATTCGTATTATAGGGACCATGAAACGTGCTTATTCATTAAAAAAATTTTGACCAAAGACAATACCTACCTTACCTAAAAAAACGGAAGGTAAAAATATCTTGTTCAAACTACGGAGTAGTCTATATATTCGAGCGTTCATATTAACGCGATTGTATTGTACATTTGAAATATGAACTGTGTAACAAATGTCTTTTTTTCTCTACACCAGTCAAATCGCTCTATTATCTTAAATTCTTGGAAACTTATTGAAACTGTACGAGAAAGTGTAAATGTTAACATATTTATTTACTTACATTTACCAAGCGTAACAAACATGGCACAGTTAAAGAATTTATACAATATATCAAGCCACCTACAAAGTAGGCGAAAAGCATAAATTAACATTCAACCACATGTACCAAAGTTTTTAATAAATAAAACAAGCTTTTCATTTCTTATTTATAACCTCCATAAATTGTAGAAATTGTATAGAAGCAATAAGTTATTATTTATAAATTATATTAAGCGGCATGGGTTTACCTGTATGGCAAATAACCTGCACAATTAATAATAATTTTAAAAATTATAATATAAATTAGCATAACAAATTTAAGAGGCTTGTAGTGTATGAAAACATGCGTTGTATAAGTTTATATAGTATCATAAATTCCTGGGAAATTTGCAAAACATTGTTTAGAAAGTGGACATAAAACAGAGAATTTTATAACATCAATTTATGATGTTCGAAGATGTCTTCTAGTCAGCGGGTGGTGTCCGTCAACCACCTACGAAAACGACCAGCGAGTTTATAGCAGTATAAATTCGCTCCAAACAACTTGTATTTTATAATTTCTACGAGATTTTAATTACTTTTTTACGATTGTAATTATAAAGACACATATATAATGGCCAATGTGAAGAACTACATGTACTATTACAAATTTAAATGTAATGTGGAATGCACTTTATGAGCATATATGACTTTGCAAACATATGAGCTTATTAAAATATGGTTTAATGATGAAGTTTGCTACAAGATTTTAAAATATAACACATACATGCTAATATGATAATTAATTTCATAAATGATTGAGATCATTATCTTCTATACATAATCTTACCATGAATATTGTCACGTAATTTATATATTTGTAGGCTGCTAAAAATTAGTAAAAAAAAAATCTGTTGTGGCCAGCACAAGACCTCTCGCCACTTTCATATTAGGCTATATAAGTATTGTATTGCACTTCGCTTTCGAACCGCCGTTTTATAACAAAATATTACAGAACTTTACCCAAATATTGTTTTTTATTGTATTTAACATGTCTTCTGCACACATATAATTCTAATTATATCTATTTTTCATTGTATGAGGAAGTTTCTAAATGCCAGAGATTCTTCCAATTCATTAACCAGATTGGCGGTATTTCTGATGGATATATGCATTTTACCACAATTTTACCTATAATTTCAAATATTTAATTAATAAAAGTTTCTGTATATCCTGTAAAATTGTAACCCGAACACATTATTTTTTACAAATTTTATACCGAAAGTTCCTTTCCCTATTTTATTAGGGGTCGCTGTTTCTTACTCTTCTCTTTAACTCATTCCTGTCCAACACATCTTCTTCACGCAATTCTTCCTCTCTCAAATCTTCTGCTACACAGTCTTTCCATCTTCTCTTTGGCCTTTCTCGTACTTCCGGCATTGAAAATTCAAATCTTGAGGCGAGGCGCAACTGCAAGTCACTTGCGAGGGACAATCTATCACATTCACATATAACTTTGGTTTTGCATTTGACACTGACATCTGTCAATTAATTTTTTTTGAATACCTCTGCTGTTTCCATAATTTTAGCAAAACTGACTAATTTTTGAAAGTTAATATCTCTTAATGTCTCTATAACTCTATAACTATTGAATATGAAGAAAAATGTATAATCAAACCGTGTAGAGAATAAGATATTCTTTCATATTGATAATAACAAAATGTCGAAAAATGATATTTATTTGCGTTTTTTCAAGAAAAACTGTTAAAAACTTCAAATAGGGATACTTCCGGTGGATCAATTATAACCAAAATCTAATCAGCTCTTCATATGGATGTAAAGATGAGGAATACGAAAGAATTATAATTTTTAGAATTGTAGTATTGGAGTTATCGTGGGAGAAAAATTTGTCACACACGGACACACGAATTTTTTGACCAAATACAATACCTTCCTTACCTAAAGGTGGCGGAAGGTAAAAAGGATAGAGGAAGTCCAAAAGCAGGTCTGGCTACGGGCTAATGTTTAAAGATAGGATAACGCTGTGACAAGAGTAAATTTGAATTCAGCTAATTCGGCATGAAATTCTCTTTCATGTCATGTATTAGACGATTTTTACCGTTGACCAGTTCGCGAGTTACGAACAACTTAAACTCACAATAATATAATGTAACACACCTAGCCGGACGACAGGTTGAATCATAATATACAAAACCCTAATATTTTAATGTACATAACAACCACACCGGCCTAGTGGACTATACCACGAAAACATTCACCCTCTAAAATGTATCCTCGTCTGGTCGTAAAGTATCATCGAGTTGGTGAAGGAAACCAGATCCTGGGATAAGGGGCCGAGAGAAGCAACTGATCTGAATAGCAAATAGCGGAGAGCAGTACGGCACACGGGCACAGCAGACACTGAGGACGTAAAACGTAAACCTCCGAATACGTCAGCTTGCGGCTTCTGTGCGCCGTGTGGACTACGGAGCACCAGTCTGAAATACCACCAAGATGCGTTATCGCTGTGAAATACAGCGGGGCAGCAACAAGTGGATGAATGCTTTCAACAAGAAGGGAAACTACTTTTATATGTTTATATTATTACGGAGCGGGAAGACACACTGTATATATTGTCGTGATATATTTACGGCCGAATTCACCATTATTTCGTTGATTAATGGTCGACTGATTAGGGAATCAAGCTAATTCGGAAGTCAACGTTTGTTTTAATTCACCAACTTGATTTCTGTACAAAGTAATCATGATCAACACATTCACATTTTGTAAAAATGGAAAATAATCAGACATGCAGTCGTTTGTAAATTATTTATTTCCTGGCCGACGTTTCGACTTTAACAAAAGTCTTCTTCAGGGCTAGAAATAGTAGAGGTAGAAGTAGCAAGTGGATCCCCTATGCGACCCATTGGAAAGTCCAGGTGAAAATAGTAAAATAAATAAATAAATACATAAATAAATAAATATGTTGGGTTTGGTCAATTTTTAAAAAATAAATTAAGCTAGAGCGTCCTGAACACATGAAATATGTAAAATCAAAAAAACTTTTGAAAAATTGTAAAATAAAAACGTGTATCACCACAAGTACGAAAATTTTTCATGTCCCAGCTATAAAGTTTTTTTAATTAGATCTTTGAATCCTAACTTTCACATTTATAGCTGGGACAGGATTCTGACTATTGTACTTCAAACCAGATTGGTTTCAATATTATTTTTAAATATACTTTTATATCTTTCATTTTCACTGTATTTAAAAAACACTCCTTTATTGGCATCGTTGTAAATTTCTACCTGTATCAAAATAAAATAAATATATCATCACGGCATATTACCCATTACTGGGTGTGCCAGTATCTACAACACATGTAGACATCGGTAATGATGACGATATATTTTACCATGTGGGCGCTTACCAGGCGTCACCTCACGGGCACTCATAGATAAAAAAAAAATATATTATAGGAAAATTATAAAATATGTATGTGACTCTAAAAGATGGGACCACAGATTCCTGAGGCTAAAATAAGACTAATTTAAATAAACTTATAATGAAATTCAAATTCTTCAATTTTTTTAAAAACTGATCATGCGCATATTTCGTGGTTCATGGACATCCCAGAATAATTTTATTTTATATTAAAATAATATATAAATACATATAAATATTATTAAAGAAAGTAAATTAACAAGTTTCGACGCTAATGTTTCAAGAAGTTACGTAAAGCTTGCACGAGTTTGTTCAGTAGTGAGTCCGCGTTGATCCAATAATAATGTCGAATTGTGTGTTTTGGACCAAAAAACATTAATTGTGACCTAATTTTAAGTGCTCTACTTTTAATTTACTGACAATTAACAATTTTAACATGTGTTGTATTAGTGTGTAACATTATTTTAATAGATTTTGATTTGTATATCTTATTATTATAGAAAGTAATTTTGCTGTGTGTATTTTATAGTGTTGAATTTTGTGTGTAGTGGTTTAATAACTGTTTGAGTGACTTTCCATGGTTGAAATTCCAGGGTGCCGGGCTAACGGTAAAGGTAGGAAAGGTAAGAAAATTGATTTATATTTTATTTTGTTTAACTTCCAGTATCCTTGCTCCTCGGGATTTAATCTTAACACTATGTCAGTAGCAATAGTTTTCTCAATCTTGATGTATAATACTATTTACTATTGTACAGGTGTCTCTAAAATAGGGGGACATGTCTTAACCACAGATTTTTGAGGCTAAAATAAGACGATTTAACTAAACATGCTTCTACCGGAAAGTGTACCATTTAGCCAGTATTCTGCTTCAAAGTTCTTAAAAAAAATTAATTTCGCTTATAATAATAGAACGCTTTATTCGATTTGGATAAAATTTGGTATGACAGTTCATATAGTTACGTCATCTTTTAAGATGATTCTCGTTAGTATTAGTGAACCACTAGTGTACGAAACTTAGGTGTCACAACATTGATTAGACCGTAACGTTTTATTGGCCACGCCGATAACGTAACATTTTTTTTTTTAGAAAGATACATTCATTAGTAAACTTTTCTGTCTGTGTAATTCGTGGTATCTGTTATGGTTCACACAGACAAAAATAAAACCTGAGTGACTGCACCGTGAATTCTTTAAAATAAATTTTATCTAGTTGTCTGTCCAAACGCCTAACATATATACTTGCTATCAAACCTAGGGAACCGGGTACGATTCCGACCGACGCCAAATATTTCTAATTTTAATGGCATAAAAGTGACCCCTGTGGTACACTCTCTTTGCCAGCAATGAGTGCTCGTGAGGTGACGCCTGGTAAATGCCCGCATGGTGCAAATATGTCATCATCATTACCAATATCTTTGACACAGATTGGCACACCTTGAAATGGGTAATATTTATGTGTTTATTTAAGGCTGGAGTTAAGTTTAACAAGGATTGTATAAATTGCAATTTTTTTGTTGTAATGTCTTCTTTTAGCTAAAATATAATAAGAAAAGACAGAATGAGAGTGCGGAAACAGGTATTTATATAATTTTTTGTAAAAAAAATGTTACCTATAATAAAGTTGTGTTTTTTGTAATGAAATGAACACTGGATATGTTTGTTATTAAGACAGTACACTTTTCAGTAAAATACCACATGAAAACACAAAAGTGGGGTAGAAAAGTAATTATTAATAGATATTTAAGGGAAAAATGCAACTTAACCTAAAATGATATGAAAACGTAAGCACACGAACATCGTTCAAATTGAAAGTCGGTAATTAAAAAAATTCTGACGAAAACAATACCTAACGCACACTCATTTTCTAAGAAATTTTTTTAAAAATCCTGACAAAAACAATACCTAACGCACACTCATGTTTTAAGAAATGTTTTAAAAAATCCTAACAAAAACAATACCTAACGCACTCATTTTAAAAAAAAATCCTGACAAAAACAATACCTACTTAATAAAACGAAGGAAAATAAGGGAAAAAAGACAAAATTCTGCAAATATACATTAATTGAAACACTATTATTCGTATGGAAGCGTAAGTACGTACTTAAACAAAGAAATATATGTGCTTGATCTAACCTTTTTCAGAAAAAATGCCAAAATCGCTATAAATATTGCTTTCCGCACCCAAATTTTTGTGGTATTTAATGTTTTTAACGGTTTAGCAACTATATATGACCATCAATATAAATTTCTACAATCCTCGTTAAACTTAACTTTAGCCTTATTTAATTTAAGTAAATATGGACTGGGGATTTCTACACTGTTGCCAATTTCGTGGGATTTTAACATATGTGTATGCCATAGAATATTAAAAACATTATTACCGTTTAACGAATAATAATTGAGACTTTCTAGATCGCTTTCAATTTTGATGAAGATCTATAAAAATAGTAAAGAACCCTATTGTGTAATGGTTGAGAAATATATTTAAAACCTTGTTGATTTCTATGAAATAAATTATACAGTTAGTATTATCGTATAAAATTTACGAAATTACTTGTAAATATCTCCTAAACATCCTTAAAACCACTTAAGTAAATCATGTAAAGTTTAATATAAACTTTTATTATTTTATTTACATGCACAAAAATATAATCATCCAAGATCAGTATGGTAATTAAAACCAATAAAAAACAAATATTTGCTTTTATAGCGCACTCATACAGCATCTTCAATTTCAACATTTATTTATTTGCCAATAAAAACTCATCTTTTATACATTTTCTCCTTAATAATATCATCGGTAATTTACTGCCATTCACAATGGCGTTTCTAGTAGCTTGTGGTAAAGCTATAAGGAAATAATTAATAATTAGCGACATGAAAACATAAGCAACTTCTTTTTGGTGACAAGCGGCTTGGATTCTTCGAATAACAGAAGAAAGTTTTACGATCTGATGTTGCAGTGGAAGACACATTTGTCTTGTGTTGTAATTCAGAGGTTGAAAATGGTTTAGAAAACGGTTTTGTTCGTCCCACACATTATACAGAGTGTTCAAAAAGAAATGATGCAGTTGGAAATTCTAGAGATGTTTTAAACCCAAAGTTTCCACAACACCAGGTGAAGGCGGGAATTTTACATTTTGACAATAAATACACAAAGGTTATGTCAAAACAATGACCTGAAAGCTAATAGGATTTTGAGTAATTGAAATGCTTTAACGTTTATTCACAGCTACGAAAATAAGAAATATAAATAAAATTATAAATAAAACTTCAATTTGTGTAATATTTTAAAAAAGTCACTTGGTCTGAAACAGAATGTGACGTCAGTGTAGATACAGCTTAACTGTGAAATATATTGTATAAACTTTCATTTGAAA
Source organism: Ophonus ardosiacus (assembly GCA_943142095.1). Lineage (NCBI taxonomy): Eukaryota > Metazoa > Arthropoda > Insecta > Coleoptera > Carabidae > Ophonus > Ophonus ardosiacus. The sequence continues at coordinate 1,592,417 of OW964832.1, read as the reverse complement.
TACTTTTTAGAAAATATGATGTGGCCAACACAAAACCTCCCGCTATTTAATTTTTATTAATTTAAATACATTCCTACGAATTTACTAACGCTGCAAACTGTTCCATTGCAGAAAACTATTGCTTTATTTACTATTTTCTTTTTAAAATGTCACTATTATTAATTTGAAGTGAATAGTTTTTTGACAGTGACATTCATTTGAAATATGAACTGTGTAACAAAGGAATCTTAGGCTTCGGGACTTATAAAAAAAATATTTTTAAATTTATCTGTAAAATATATAAAAAAATCTGTTGTGGCCAGCACAAGACCTTCCGTCAATTCCATGTATTTTGTACAAATCCCATACCAAAAGGTCCTTGGAACAGATTCTATATACTATCATATAAAATCGAACACGAACACAATACTATTTTTTACAAATTCCATACCAAAAGTTCATTTGAAAAGGTTCTATAAATCCAATAAAATTATAACATAAACTACACTAAGTAATGTCCTTCCATCTTCTCTTTGGCCTTTCTCTGCGTGTCACTTGCGAGCAACACTATGACATACCAATTTTAGATCCTATACTTCTTTCCATATTTAGTTTTGCACTTGCAACTGACATCTGTCAATTAAATTTTTTTGAATAATTATGTCAGCTGTTTCCATGATAAATAACAAAGCTGACTAATTTTTGAAAATTAATTTTTTGTGATGCTTTAACTCTACATCTATTGAATATGAAGGAAAATGAATAATCAAACCATATAGAGAAGAGTATTTTCTTTAATAAATATAATAAGAAAATGTCAAAAAATAATATTTAACTGCATTTTTTTAAGAAAAACTGTTAAAAACTTCAAATAAGGGTACTTCCGGTTGACCAATTATAACCAAAATCTAATCAGCTCTTCATATGGTTGTAAAGAAGAGGAATATGAAAGAATCATAATTTTTAGAATTGTAGTTTTGGAGTTATCGTCGGAGAAAAATTTGTCACACACACACACACACGGACACACATACACACATACAGACATCATCTTAAAAATAGTACATTCGTATTGTAGGGACACTAAAACGTGCTTATACATTAAAAACTCACCACCGAATTTTTTGACCAAAAACAATACCTTCCTTTTGACGGAAGGTAAAAACTATTAATATATTCCTGTACAAAATTCAATAATCTTTAATTTTCATAAGACATAAAATGCGAAAAAATGGCATTTAATGATATTTTTTGAAGAAAAACCATTATGAGCTTCAGGTAAAGTGCCATTTCCGGTTATTCGATTTACACCAAAATCTAATGGCTTCTTTTCATATTAGAATAGGATAGAAATACAAGGTTTCAGAATATTCTGAATTATGGTATATGAGTTAGAGCGAAGACAAAATCCACACACACACACACACACGCACACACACACACACACACACACACACATTCACACATACATACATACATACACACATACAGACATCATCGTGAAAATGTTAAAATTGAATTCTAGGGACCTTAAAACGTGGTCATTTACTAAAATCTCTATATGTGATTTTTAACACGATTCCTATACCTCCCTTACCAAGGGTAGCGGGAGATAAAAATCAAAACTTGAATGTTGCACATCTTAGCAAACTTTAGCTTACAAAAATTCATATTTTTCATAAATAATAAATGTTAAAAATACCCCCATTCACAATCACAATGAGGCAATATCCTAGTCGGTCGTAATAAGAATTGACACCATTTGTGATGTGTTCTGGAGGTATCTCTTGTGCTGCAATACTATTTATAATGTTGCATTTTAAAATGGACAAATTTTACATTGCTGTCATTTTTTGCCAATAGTGAGTGATGAATCACATTGTTGCATTTTAAAATAAATTCTCTGAATTTGGATTAAAAATTTTCATTTCATGAAACCGGCTCATTATAAAATAATTTTTGAATATATTTAACTTAATCTAATTTATATGTCAAATGTGTTCTGCGAAGGAGATCTGTGATTTAATAATCTTTGTGGATGAACTTTTCATAGGTAATTTGTCGACGGTTGGATAGGACACAAATGTGCTAGAAAACGTTACTGTGTTTATCTCTGTGGCATCGCGGCATTTCTTTGCATTCCGGGTTGTTAATGTGTGTTTTATGCATGTACGCAGCCGTAGCAAATGCAGTTTTTGCTATGAGTTATGCTGTATTTCACGATAGTCCACATTCGTAATGAATTATGCTCTGATGTGAAATTGCGGAATGTAGTAGGAATGTCCACTATTCCACGGGAATCCAAGCCTATCATTATACTTTACAGTTTTACTTTGTCACATAACAACCTCTCTTAAATACTACCAGGGTTATTCGGAAGTTACAAAGTCCAGAAAATGTTTGCAAAGTATTTTTTTCTACAATCATATACAAAGTAGGCATTTACCATTTGCCAACGCAAAACGCGACAAAGTAGAAAAAACGCTTGGTGTCCGAATTTATAACTATAAAATGTTGAGAAATGTCACTTAATGAGAACGTTTAGTCTGGAACTAATGGCGCTGCAGTTACTTACACATTAATCATCTCCGCAAGTCAATCTGACATATGACAACTCAGTCGGTATATTACATAACCATCAAAATGCCGTACTGTTGTGTAAAGGAATACAGAAATAAAATAGGGCATTCATTTACAAGAACGAAAACAAATAATGCTTGGGTTAGATTGAAGCAATAATAATAATAGCATTTATTGTAAAAAAGTTTTAGTACAAAAAACAAGGACAACACTTAAGGTACAAACGTCAAAGTCAACAAGATATTACAGGTGCATAAATTCATCTACCGAATACAGACATTTTTTGATTAAAAAGGACTTTAGCTTTTTCTTGAAGGAAACAGGATTATTTATATTTTTTCAGTCTTCAGGAAGCCTATTGTAGAAGCAGGAGCCATTGTAGAACAAATGTTCTTGATAAAATTTAGTTTTATGATGTGGTGGTAATAACTGTTTTTTAAATCTTGTTTGGTACATGTGAGATGCAAGGTTGTTTGAAAATTTGGAAAAATTTGGATGTACATAACAGATTAATTCATAAATGTATATAGACTAAACTATCATTATTTCTAAACGAGTGAAAAGTTGTTTACAAGAATCTCTTTGTGAAGCTCCAACCAATATCCGAATAGCTCTTTTTTGCATTATAAAAACTTTTTTAATGTCAGATGATCCTCCTCATTGCACTATTCCATACTTTAAAACAGAATGTATACAGGCAAAATAAAAATTTCTGGTAACTTCTAAACTGCAGAATTTAGTCAAATAGCTCAAGAAGAGTAGAAAATAACGATAAATTAAAAAATGTTATCGTTATTTATGGAGTAGTACTGTAAGCTCAAAGTGTACATTTTATAATTTTTTGTTATGGTGAGGAACTCTATTCTGGCGACTGTAGAAAAAATCTTGTGTGTGTTTCGAGCGCAAATATATAAGCCTGTAAATCCAAATAGTATTTGCCTCAACAAAAGTGTAACTATTTGTATACTCAATTTATATTTGCCTCCTAAATTTAAATTGACCGCTGTTGAATGATTATGTGTTTTATTTATGCTCTTGATTTGTAAATATTGCAAATAATACAGGTCTTGTGCATACAATTCTTAATAGAATTAAAGCTGTTATTACTTATAAAGACGATGCTACCGAATTTTAAATATTTGAATAACATATTCAGTTTTTGTAAGTTTAAAATCTAACAGCCCGATTCACAAAAAAGTTTAAGGTAATCCTCATTTTTGGATTAGTGAATTCTATTCTATTTCGGTATTTAAAATATAATTTTCATGATATTATCAATAAAGGTATATATTAGGAATAAGTTAGACTATATTTTAAGATATTAACTGTCAAAATTAGAGTAGAATTCGCTATTCCAAAAATGAGGATTAGCTTAAACTTTTTTGTGAATCGGGCTGTATATGTTAAAATGTCAAAAGAAATTTGTAGAAATTTCTCACCATTTGCGTACGTTTTATAAATTGTTTGTTGAAATTTGACCGAACTATTATGAGCCTGGAAATATTAGAAATAATATAATTATAAATAATCTGTAATATTTTTAATGTAACTACCAAGAATTTCTACAAAATTATAATTTTTAATAAATATGTTTTATATGTAAAGGAAAACAATATATGCATGTTGGCATATTTAAAAATCTGATAATGAAATTCAAAATCTCGAAATTTTTTAAAAACTGATCATGCGCATATTTCCTGGTTCATAGACATCCCAGAATAATTTTATTTTATATTGAAACCATATATAAATACATATAAATATTATTAAAGAAAGTAAATTAACAAGTTTCGACGCTAATGTTTGGAGAAGTTACGCAAAGCTTGCACGAGTTTGTTCAGTAGTGAGTCCGCGTTGTTTCGATAATAATGTCGAATTATGTGTTTTGGACCAAAAAACATTAATTGTGAACTAATTTTAAGTGCTCTAGTTTTAATTTACTGACAATTAACAATTTTAACATGTGTTTTATTAGTGTGTAACATTATTTTAATAGATTTTGATTTGTATATCTTATTATTATAGAAAGTAATTTTGCTGTGTGTATTTTATAGTGTTGAATTTTGTGTGTAGTAGTTTAATAACTGTTTGAGTGACTTTTCATGGTTGAAATTCCAGGGTGCCGGGCTAAGGGTAAAGGTAGGAAAGGTAAGAAAATTGATTTATATTTTATTTTGTTTAACATCCAGTGTCCCTTGCTCCTCGGGATTTAATCTTAACACTATGTCAATAGCAATAGTCTTCTCAGTCTTGATGTATAATACTATTTACTATTGTACAGGTGTCTCTGAAATAGTGGGACATGGCTTAACCACAGATTTTTGAGGCTAAAATAAGACGATTTAACTAAACTTGCTTCTACCGGAAAGTGTACCATTTAGCCAGTATTCTGCTTCAAAGTTCTTCAAAAAAAATTAATTTTGCTTATAATAACAGAACGCTTTATTCGATTTGTATGAAATTTGGTAGGACAGTTCATATGGTTATGTCGTTTTTTAAGATGATACTTGTTATTAGTAGTGAACCACTAGTGTATGAAACTTAGGTATCCCAAAATTGATTAGACCGTAACTTTTTAATGGTCTCGTCGTTAACGTGAAATTATTTTTGTTTCAGAAAGTTACATTCAATGGTAAACTTTTCTCTCTGAGTGTAATTTGTAATATTTGTTACGGTTCACATAGAAAAAAATAAAACCTGAGTGACTGTACCGTGAATTTTTTAAAATAAATTTAATCTAGCAGTCTATCTAAATGTTAAATAACTAATTTTTAATGAATCGTAAAAGACATCACAAATTACACAGGAAGAGAAAAGTTTACTATTGAATGTATCTTTCTGAAAAATAAAATTAAGTTATCGGCGTTAGCCATTAAAATGTTACGGCCTAATCAATGTTGAAGCACCTAAGTTTCATACACTAGTGGTTACTAATAATAACAAGTATCATCTTGAAAGATGAAACTTTCCGCGAGAAGCATGTTTAGTTAAATCGTCTTATTTTAGCCTCAAAAATCTGTGGTTAAGCCATGTCCCCCTATTTCAGAGACACTTTTTATTTAATGAACAACGATATTGTCTGCTTATTACAAACTCAGATATATTTTAATTCCTTCAGAAGATAGTATGTTATAAAGCAGACTTAATAGTGGTATATTCAACTTACTCTGCTTTACTTCTTGAGTATAAATTCAAGGTAACATGAGTATAATAATGGTACAAAAAAATAAACAATTCTTGTAGCATCCGAAAAAGTAAAAATAGAAGATGCAGATAAAATGAGGAAGGGCTTAGTCATGATGAAAGTTTGCAGCGTACAGTTATCATATTGTCCAGCATAAGCCTCGTTTTTTAAATCCCGTTTACCAAACTCGCTTGTGGAATTATAAAAAGAAACATTGTAAAACAAAACTTTAAGATATGAAGACTGCAGACTGCAGTAGCAGAATATACTCTGTAATCTTTCTTTCGAAGGATAAAATATGTTTGGTTGCTTGAAGTTTACAATGTACTTATATTTAACTATAATAATTAAAATGAGTAATGCTTTTAAAATTTGTTTCTTAAGTTACTGTATTTTTAAATTACATCATCTTTAAACTGAGAAAGTAATGGAATATAATGGCTGGTTTTACAGCACGAACGGTTTTTAATATTACTTAAATGAGTTATGCCCATATTCATAAACATTCGTAAAGTGTCAAAACAGTTCGTTATATTTTTTTACAAATAGAATCAAACTTGACAAATAAAATTTCGATTTTTCTTTCAATGTCGACTGTTTTTATTGGATAAAAATTATAATTATATTATATTATATTATAGAATTATATATACCGTGAGTATTTAACGTGAAACATTGGGTTTGTCGTATCCATGGTTACGACTTGACATTTGATTGACAGCAATGTATTTGCCCGTTCCATTTAAAATGAAACATAGGGAACGAATTTGACATTTGATAAGACGTCAATAGAGGTTAATTTTGTTTAAAAATTATACCTGCTTTCTAAATTAAATTTAGTTGTAGAAAAAATATTGTGTGCACCTTGTGCCCGACTCGGTTAAATTTCTTACAATATTTAAATATAATACTTCTGTCAAATTCATTCCCCATGTGTCATTTTAAATGAGACAGGCAAATACATTTCTGTCAATCAAATGTCAAACCATAACTTATAGAAAAATACGAGTATAATACTTCTGTCAGATTCGTTCCCTACGTTTCATTTTAAATATCAAGTCGTAACCATGGATATGACAAACCCAATGTTTCACGTTAAAAAATACTCACGGTATATATATATATATATAATTATAACGAATCGTTTAAATTTTTTACGCGGGTTTATGAATACGGAAATTAGTCGCAAAATTTATTTTTACTATAAATTAGAATATTTGTATTTTGAAATTATCCCGTAACACCAAAGCCTGGTTTTTCAAACTCTCAGACATTTGTTAATACATAGTGAAAATGCGAAATACGTTTTTCAAATAATAGTTAACTCTTCAATACAAGTTAACTAGGAATTATCTTAACCAGCAAAAGTCAAGTGTTAATTTTATTTTCATAACGAATATAAATAATTATGGATTTTAAATGGAGTGAGACACTTTGTATTCTGTTAAATATCTATTAAGATATTGATCTCTAGCTTATGGAAAATTCTCGGGAAAATTCTCGGGAAAATCTATAAATCTGTGTACTATAATTTTAAGAAATTGTTATAGTGGGTAAGTGGAAGGAACATTTTTGTGAAAATTTCATGTTATTTGTAAGACATTTAAATTGTAATTATAAAACATGATCCAATATTTTAGTTGTCTTTACTTTCTGTCAAGTTTGTCTTTTGACATACATGAATTTTACTAAAGCTGTGTCTGATGTTGCACTTTTATCACCCTAATGCCTAAATCCTAAATTTCTATGCCCTAAATCTAGTGATTATTTAGGATTTTAGGAATTAGATTTTAGGGTTTTGCAGGAGCACATTATGCCTTGAAGTTGACGCACACTAATTTAACAAATCATGTTCTTACCTTCTATTTTATGAAATATAATATTAACATTTACTCTCAAGCATCAAATTGAATCGAATTGTATAATTCATTTTTGTTGTTACCATACAAACCAATGGATATCACTAGTGTGCCATTTGGAGTTGTATTTACGTAAAGAAGACCTAAATCCTAAATACCAAATGTCAAAATGCGGCATCGGAGACAGCCTTAGCTTCTATTTTATGAAATATAATATTAACATTTAATCTGAAACATCAAATTAAATCGAATTGTATAATTCATTTTTATTGTTCTAAAGTGTTGCCATACAAACCAATGGATGTCATTAGTCTGCCATTCGGAGTTGTATTTATGTGAAGATACCTAAGTCCTAAAATCTAAATGCCAAAATACGACATCGGACACAACTAAAAATCCCATATGAATATAAACCAATTGGTAATGATGACAATATATTTTACCGTGTGGGCGCTTACCAGGCGTCACCTCACGGGCACTCATAGCTGGCGTGGAGAGTGCACCACGGGGGTCACTTTTGTGCCATTTAAAATTGGAAATATTTGGCGTCTGTCGGGATCGAACCCAGTTCCCAGGTTCGCGACCAGACACTCAGGCACGCAGCCGATGTCTACATATGTTGTAGATACTGGCACACCCAGAAATGGGTAATATGCCGTGATGATATATTTATTTATTTATATATAAACCAATTTTATTTTAAGTATTAAGTACCTAACCCTCATACAAAAAGCGATGAATGAAAATTCGGAAGTATAGTAGTGTGTGTTGCTTTAATTGTGGTCGGGGTCAGTAGTAAGGTCATTGGGCTGGCAGGGGTCAGAAGTTTGGGTCGCTGGGATCTCACGTCGCTCTGCCAGCCGCACGCGACCAACAACTGTTGCACATGCACTACGCTTGAATGCTACGGACACTGCATACACAAAAAAAAAAAAAAAAAAACTGGTAAAAAAGATAGGATTCTACATTGGCTATACAAAAGAAAATTTAGGCAGTTCTGTTTGTCGTGTCATTAACTCCTGAACTGTCAATAAAAGCGAAGGAAATGGTTTTTGTTTTACTCCAACAGTTTTTTACAATGATTTCTTTTGTTTCAGTGCGGTCCACAGCCTTCTGTTTCGATGCTACCCTTTACTGTTTTCTAACATCAAAACAGGTATGTTCAAATGTTAAGCAAATATTTTATACGTATAGAAATCGTATTCAGTAATATTAATTTGTATGCTAGTTGCGTTATTTTTATGTGGAAACGTGACTCCATTAAAAATTATTGCGGTTTGAAGTGAATTATGTCTATTGCTTGAGGATATTTATAATGGATTCATTTGTTAAGTTGGTTTCTATTAACTAGAAATTTGAAACAGTAAATCTATTTTTTGTATATAGAAAAGTAATTATTAGAAATTGGAAATGTATTCCAACGTCTTCAAGCATTGTTTTTACAAGTCTTTGCGGCAAATTAGATTGTGGAAGAAAATATAATTTTGCTTGCAAATATAAGTATTATTGAAAATATACAAAATTTGTGCATGAGTGGTGCATGAAAATATTAAAAATGAACTAAATTATTTAGTTCATTTCTAATATTTTCATGTATCACTCATATACAGTTAAAGATAGAATAACGGACGATGAAAGTCTGAATTCATTAAGGCCCAGTTTTACAATCGATGGTTATGACTTATGGTTAGTTGACCTTAACTTGCAAGTTAACTTTGAGTATACTTAAGAAGTGTTTTTCAATCATTTTTGAATTGATAGTTTCTAAACTGTAAGTTAACTCAAAGTTGGTAATGACATTATCTAAAGTATGTTGGTAACATTGATAATCTGTCAAAAATTTGAATATATTCATATTTTGATTTCAAAAATTCAAACTAATAATTTATGTTCTGAAGGATTTAATATAGCTAACAAATGTAAGTACCTATTTTAATAGTAACGTAATGTTAAAGTATGTGTCGAACTGGTACGTCTTCATTTTCACTAAATACGCTTACTTCAAAATCGTTCATTTTCAAATAAATAATAATATATAAATAATATACACATACAAGCTCTGTTCGATGAGAAGTGCTTGAAGTGTAGAGCAGAATAGTGCAGTGCAGTGTAGTGTATACTAGTACAGTCTAACTCTTGTGGTTTCATAAAACACACTAGTGTATATTTGGGCAAGTTTGCTCAGCTGTGAGTAATCAAGCCAAGCATAGCCAAAGGTGTAGAAGGTTAGGTTGTTTATAAATACAGTCATATCATAAAGCTGCAAAAAAGTGACTGCAGAAATGTCTGTTATAAAGAGCATAGTGAACTAATAAACGATTCTGACGAAGATCAATCATCACTTGATTCTTCATCAGATTCAGAGACAGATATATTAATTAATTCTTTATATAGCAAAACAAAATTTTAGGTTAAATAAACAGATATGTAGATAGGATAGAATTAAAATGTCAACCGAACAACATTTAGCTACCCCCACTCCTAGTCTGCACTTTCTACACTACCTAGCGAGTCAGGTCAGAAAAATGAGCACTAGTTCTTAAAATTTTTGTCATCGAACAGCCTGCCAGAAGCTGCCCGTTTCTCATAAAACATGTTAGTGCAAGAAAGTTAACACTAGGGCAGCCTAGTACATGTCATCGAACAAAGCTACAATTCGCAATGTCACAATACAAGGTTAGGAAGTATTAGTCAAATTAGAACTTATAGTTAACTACAACCTATTCTTATGGTAAAAGTAAACTACAAGTTAAATCTTAACCAACATTTGAAAAACGGTACGAGTATGTTAACTTATAGTTAAGTGCAAACTCGAAGTTAACCATCGATTGTAAAACTGGCCCTAAGAAATTCTCTTTCTTTTCATGTCACTTATGACTTTTCATCAAAATTTTGTTTTTCAAAAATACGAAATTTCGATGAAAAATCATGTAACTTCAAACGGCTGTAACTTGAGATCCAATGATGTAAAATAATCATGCGTGCCATGAAAAGAAAGAGAATTTCATGCTGAATTTAGACCTCATCGTTCGTTATTGTATCTTTAACCGTGTATGAGTGGTTCATGAAAATATGAGAAATAAAGTAAATTATTTAGTTCATTTCTCATATTTTCATGCATCACTCATACACGGTTAAAGATAGAATAACGGACGATAAGATTCTGTATTCAGCATGAAATTCTCTTTCTTTTCATGTCACGCACTATTTTTTTACCTCATTGGATCTTGAATTACAGCCGTTTAAAGTTACATGATTTTCATCGAAATTATGTATTTTGAAAATAATAAGTGACATTTTCACGCTTGTTGCATTGTCGTCACAGAAAAATGGCGTTTAGCCATGTGTTTTCGTTAATGTTTTTGTATCCAAATTCATCGTGTTGTCAATGTGTTCTTTTTGATTGTCTTTTGTCTTTTTTTGGATGCTGGTGGGATTCCCTCAGGGTTATGTTTGGAGGGAGAACTATTTGCATCCCTAGTTGTTTCCTTAATTTCGATGTTGGGAGGTTTTGAGGCTGGAATCAGCCCTGCCAATTTAACTATTCATAACGTTTTTCACATGTAATACATTTTTCCGACGTCGTATTTCTGGCCACACCTGTCATGAGGATTGTTCGTGAATGCCCTGGTGTAAAAGTTTTCAACATTAAAGATTGGCTGATGATGGAAGTTTTTCAGCTTCCGAAACGTTCCAATACATTGAATTTGTGTTTATAAAAATATAAATGTTCTTCTTTTTTATCCACACCTCAAGAAGGCGGTAACTTTACATAGTATTTCAACTATTTTGAAAATACACAAAATTCCTGACATGAAAAGAAAGAGAATTTTATGCCGAATTCTATCTTCAACTGTGAACTAAATTATTTACGGTGACAACTGACAAAACAGGACCACATCGCGAATTTCGGTATTTGGTTGTTCAGCACCATCCATAACGCGTTGTGGTTGTTTTTTTACACACAAACAAACGGACATCATCGTAAAAGTGTAATAATATTTTTAGTATGATTCCAATACCTCTCTTAGCAAGAGGTAAAAACAAATTTCGATATCATCTTTATAACTTTTATTCTCCTAACACTACCTACAAGATGTTCCTATTAAATATCCAATCAGAACAAAAAGATAAAAAAAAAAACTTCTATCTCCCTTCTGGCGTTGTTGCGCATCCTCCCTCGCTGATCAAGCCAGCTATGAGCGCGCTATACTGTTTTCAATCCTCTGCACTCAGTCGCTTCAGTCTGTTCTTGGACTCAGGAGGCTGTATTTGGTTGCTGCTCCGTTGTTTCGCTACACGTGCGACGCGAACTCGATTGTCAAGTTTTGTTTATTTGCTCAGTTGTTTTTTGCTTGGTTGGTGGGTTATTATTTGTGATAGAGTGAATTTTACCAATGACTTTTTAGAACCGAATAAAGAAGAGTGACATGTAAGTTTTATTTATTTTTTTTAGAGATTTTGTTACTTAATAATGTAATGTTCTCAGAGTAATAATGGATGGATTTCATTGACATTTAATACAAGTATATTGTTTTCAATGAATATATAATCAACTTTGATTGAGAACATTATTAAATGATTAACGATGAAGTTATGACCATGCTCTCATACATTGTAAACAGGTACTTATTTTTAATGTTCGTTTGTTTCTAATTTTTCTAGATTCTATTTATAAACATAACAAAAATAAAATAATAGAATCTGACGTGGACCTAAACAAGAGGTCTTTTTGTACTTCTTAAAGCCGGTTTTTCAATATCTGGTTAAAATTTTAACTAAGAGTTAAAAGTTAAATAAGCAAAATTGAAACGAAATGAAATTTCAAATGACAGATTTATCATTGCTGTCAACAAAACGATGCAATATTGTTTACTTAACTAGAAGTTAAAATTTTAACCAGAGATTCAAGAACCGGACCTTAGTTGAAAGAAGTTAATCCTGTTTTAGATAATTAGTACCAAATCCAATGATTTATTGAGAATGATCGCATAATACAGATATTTTAAATAAATGGAATGGCACCTGAATCGAACCAAACCTGGAACCAAACCGTAACATTTTAGCGAACCTAAACCCGGACGGAATCTCAGATATATTTTTCATTTGAACCCAAGTCGAAACCGAACCGGGTATTAAAATTTGGGTTCAGTATTCAATTCCGGTTCAGATTCATTCACAGTTCGAATAGGAAGCATAATCTTAATATAGCCGATAATCTGCTGCCCGTGTTGACTTCCTTATCGTGAAAATTGTATTCGTTTCTTTTCTTGTGTAAATTCCGGTTTGCATTTTAAATTATTTCCAGATAAAAATTGTTATTGAAAAAACATTAATTCAATTTTGATGAAGTCGAACCGAACCTGAACGCAATACCTGAACCCGGAACAAAACCGCAAATTTTATTAATGTTTGTACCAGATCCGCACACGAAGCCATCTCGCAAAAAACAAATTAACCTGAACCTGAACCGAACACGGATTTTGGCAATCGTCTCAGTAAAATCGGTTCTGCAGTTTACTTAAATTTTAAATGTAATAATACTTAAAGATGAGGGAATTACCAATTTTGACATAGATAAGACCGTTGAAGAAGTCAGAAAATAGATGTAGCTACCAAATTAAAAAAGACAACAACCGTATGTAGTTATGGAAGAAATATTATTTTCCACATCGTTAGCAAAATTCATTATTATTTAACTTAAAATAGTGAACAAAGTAGCATGTCGAATTACAAGTGAGCAAAATACACAAGCCTATAATAATCTACGTCAGGAGTCACCAATTTTGATAGAGTTACAAATTGTACAATAAATATCTACCATTTTACATGAAGGAACAATAATTTTTTGTACTGAACTTTACATCAAATTCAGTTATAAACATATGTACTGTTGAGTTTTTCATTAATAAAAAATCTGTTGTGGCCAGCACAAGACCTCTCGCTATTTCCATATTAGGATGTAAAGTATTGTATTGCAATTCGCTATCGAACCATCGTTTTATAACAAAAAATTACAGAACTTGAACCAAATATTATTTTTTATTATATTGAACATGTCACACATATAATTCTAAGTGTATTAGATGGAGAATTTTGTTCTTCAATATTTTTCCAAACAATTATATTTAGAAGAATTTTTCTAAGAAACTACTACTTCCGGTTGTCCAATTGTTACCAAAACCTTCCCAGGAATATCAGATTGAGGAAACTGCAGTTAAATATTTTTTAGGTCTTATAGTTTTTGAGGAATCGTCCCTCCAACATCCAGACACACATACACACATCCACACACACACAGACATCATTTTAAAAATGTTATAATCGGATTCTAGCAACCTTAAATCGTGCTTATTCAATAAAATCTGGATATGCGAATTTTAGCATGAATCCAATACCTCTCTTAGCGAGAGGTAAAAAAATACAATCTTCCGTTTTTTAGAAAAATTATATATCAAGATTTTGGAAAAAATCATGTTTAGCACACATGGGCATGTATTTTTCTCAGTTATACACTTGGCGAATTTCTGGACGCATGAGAAAAAAACATACTTTGCTCACTTGTACTAAAAGTTAACTATTTTTAGATTCAAAGTACTTCTGTGGAAGAAAAATGAAGTCTAAAAAAATTGAAGTAGCATAGATACTCGAAAGAATAAATTATAAGCAATAAAGTTATTACTTATAATAACTAGGTAGCTAAGTTATTATTGTGTCCACGAGCACGGTTGATATAAAAAATATCATTAACATTGTTTCAATGTCAAGAAAATTTCAACACATTAGAAAATATCTTGATAAATACTTGATACGAGTATACAAGATTAATGTTTAATATTACAGAATCTCTATTTATATCTCCCTACTTTACAGGTTGTTTACTATTTTGTTTCTAACACTAAACATCTCATTTTCAAAGTCGCCGAAATTTACAATTCTACGATGTTGTTGATATGATAACTGTATTTCTTATTAACACCCTAGGCCGGTGACTCGTTTGACGGGTAACATTATTTGCATATCAGAAGAAAATCTGCATAGTGGCACAGATACCCCGTAGTTTACATAGTAGGATTTTATTGTCATAATATTTGAAAACATGAATGCGGATGATACACTAGATAAAGAGAAGAAATTGAGAAGAGTTTTGTAATAAGTTTGTTCTCATTTTTTGATTGGGATATTTATTGTTATTATGTTGTTCAACTTAATTTGGACTGTAATTTGTATCATTACTTAATGATGAAGAATTAGTTAAAAAAAATGCTTCCAAATAAGATCATAATTAGAATCTACTTAGATCCTATGCTTAGGTACAGCTTTCTACATTTATCAATTTTTACTTCTCGCTGTAATAGATAAGGAAGGTATGGGAATCATACCATAAAAACATATACGAGATTTTAGAGAATAAGCACGTTTTAAGTTTCCCAGAATGTGATTTTAATATTTTTACAGTGTCTGTGTAGTATGCGTGATTGTAGTTAGGACGATATACATATCAATTTTATTTTAATATGACTAAAAAGAATACTCGTAGGTGTTACTCTTTTTATGTAGCATTAGAATACCATGAAAGAAATCATGAGTGGATGGTGAGAGGTGTTGTGCCAGCCACAACAATTTTTACCTTTCGTCATCTTTAGGTAAAGAATATATAGTCTTTGATCAGAAAAATGGATGATGACTTTAATGAATAAGCACGTTTTAGAGTCTCTAGGATACGATTGTACTATTTTTAGATGGTGTATGTGTGTGTATGCGTGTGTGTATGTGTGTGTGTGTGTGTGTGTGTGTGTGTGTGTGTGTGTGTGTGTGTGTGTGTGTAGGTGGTGATCGTTTTGGATCACATAACACCAAAACCACAATTCCAGAAAGTATATTTTTTTTGTATTCCTCGAGTTTGCAAACAAACTTAGATTAGATTTTGGTTATAATTGGTCAACCGGAAGTAGGTACTCTCATTTACAACTTTTGACAGTTTTTCTTCAAAAACGCAGTTAAATATCATTTAATGACATTTTGTGTTATTATAAATATTAAAGAATATTTTAAATTATTAAAATATCTTTCAGAAATCATATTAATAATTGAAATAATACTACTTTTTTTGTTTAAGTTCTGTATTTATTTATTTATTTATTTATTTATTTATTGATTTATTTATTATTAAAACCCAACGTTTCGGCACCATAAACTGGTGCCTTCTTCAGGGGAAATTGACATAAAAATGTGAAAAAACAAGTAACCAAGATAACAAGAAAAGTACGTAAATGTTACTTTTTTATGTATACAATTTTCTGGACAATATATGCATGCCCGGCGATAACTTGGAGGGCGAACATGCATTTTCTCAGGAAAACTCTCCTTTTACCAGAGGAAAAACCGTCCCAAAAACTGGCAGAGAAGTGATCTGTATAACTCAGAGACGCTTTATCGGTAGCGAAATACCGCAGCCGAACTCTTTATTAACATATGTTAGAAAAAGTCTAGAAAAAATTGTATACATATTACAAATTACAACATATTTAATATTGGAAGCCAAGCGCGACTAAGTTCTAAACCATCACAATGATTGAGATTGATATTTCTTGTTTTATAAATCTCAATGGCTTCTGTAATTAATTTGTTGTTAAGTCGAGTAGGTCTAGCAATAATTTTAGTATCTTCAAATTTAATTTGGTGGAATTCTTGCAAGGCATGCTCTGCAAAAGACGATTTCTCAGGCTGGTTCAATCTGATCGATCGATGATTTTCACTCAATCTTGTAGAGACAATTCTACCAGTCTGGCCGATGATATTTTATTCTCCGTACGGTTTGATTGCATTTTATACTTTATATTCAATGGATATGGAGTTAAAAAATTATAAAGAAATAAATTAAATATCATAAATCCGCCAGCTATGGAAAAAACATGGAAATAGCTACTATGTTCATATAATACTGATTCACAGATGTTAGTGTCAAGTGCCTTTTTCATTGTATGTTTGTGTTATAATTTTACTGGAAGTATAATTAGATAAAAGAATAGTGTTCCATAAGAAAAAAATCATTTTAAAGCTTGGCCCTATTTTAAACTCCGACAAAATCTTTTGCAAGAAACCTTCTGTATGGAATTTGTATAAAATACATAGAACTGACAGAAGGTAATTGCTGGCCACATTAGATTTTTTAAATACGCTTGGTATAAGCGATTTTCTTTTGTTATCACATTTGGTTTTGTATTATTTACATTTATAATAATAAAGAAATTAGTAGAACGAAAACATGCATAATCAAACAAAACGTTTATTTTCTAGAAATTCAGTACATAAATGCAGTTATGTTCATAACATACATATTTGCTGTGACAGTCATAGAATAATTGTAATTTTTATGCTGTTCCATAATTCATATTTCTATTCGAGCAAACTCCAACAAGTGTTTAGATTAATCTTAATGCAAAACAAAC
The DNA here is from genome assembly GCA_943142095.1 of Ophonus ardosiacus. NCBI lineage: Eukaryota > Metazoa > Arthropoda > Insecta > Coleoptera > Carabidae > Ophonus > Ophonus ardosiacus. Next base: position 1,575,363 of record OW964832.1, on the reverse strand, counting down.
AATATGAATTACCATCCTGTTGACACGAAGCTCAAAACTTAAATCCTACTAAGTCTTTTTCTGGAATGTTTTGTCATAAAATATTTGTAGCAGTGTAGCCTGGTCTGGCGGTCACGCTTTTAATTCTCATATTGTACACTGTAAAACACGGCCGGTGTCACAAACAAAGCAAAAAGACAAAGCAGAGCACTCTTGAATTCCAGGAATGATATGATTTCTTTCTCCCGAGGCTCGCTGTGTGAATGTGAAATGACAGAATTAAAGCGACGATGTTTCATATGACTTGACGGATCGTGGATGTAATAAATCAGTTTTAAAGACTTTTTCCACAGAAAACTACATACGAATTAATTGGTACTAGATTCTCAAAGCCGTAAAAGTGTAAATTGGGTAAATTGGAAGAAATGTTTCTGTTATGTCGAGAAAAACATATTTATGACTTAAAAACTCCGTTGCTCAGTTGGTTAAAGCTCCTCACTAGACATGAGAAGGTCCTTGATTTTTTCATAATTTTTTCTTCGTTTAATTAAATTCTCCTTGATACTTAAAGGCCATTTCTATGTTTATAAAACTTCAGGTAAGATCACAATTAATTATTATCAACGTTCCTGTGACGGCCAATGAGCCTGTTTCACATTTTTCAAAAACTATTTTAAATTAAAGTTTATGGAATGATTTTCTTAGTTATAATTTTTATTTTTTATAATTTGTTGTAATTTGTGGAAATAATTAAATAAAAAGATGAGCGTCCTGAAAAACTTCCCCCCACTCCTGTGACGTAGAAGCACATACATTACATCATTAATAGCCAATAGGAAAATAATTTTTCCATCACCTACGTTTATTCATATTATTTATATAAATAAACGTAGGCTAAAGTTTGTCACATGTTAATAACAAAATCTTTTAATTTGACATTTGACGCTTACATTGCTCATTGTAAATGAATAATAAAGTAATAATGGCTAATTCAAATTACACTCAAGCTAAATCGGACAATTAACCGAAGGTCGATAGCTGGATGATGGCTGAATTTATATCACAACGATTGTTTTACTGCTACCGAAATAAGGGGTGTTAAAGAGTTGAGGTAAAATAAAATTTGATAATATGTTTTACTTTAAAGTTCTGGTCGTGATTCTTATTTGACAACTTTGACAATACACTTGACACCTTAGAACCGCTGAAGATGTATGTACTCTGACGTCATATTCAGTTTCTGATCACGTGAAATTTTATCCAAATTTCTAAAATTAATTGTAAAATATCTAAAGGATATTTCGTGATATTTTCAAATTTGAGGCTCTTTAAACAACAATATCTTTTCAAATTTAATAGTTAGAAGTCATATAAAAATTCTTGCAACAGCCCTATTGTTCACAACTTTATAAAGCGCGTTGTTTTGAGCTGAGTATTAATCTATTTCGTTTAGCATACTGTACTCACCTACGAAAATTAAAAAAAGAAATAGTTGAAGATTCATTGATTTCAATGGGAACGAACTCCGGGGTTCATTTACAGCGCTTCACTAGATATGATGAGGTCCGGGGTTTAAATCCCTACGGTGTCATTGAATTTTTCATAATTTCTTTCTTCCCTTATTTAAATTCTCCGTAATCCTTTAAGGCCATTTCTATGATAGGATCACAATTAATTATTATCAACGTTTATGTTTTAAAGGATTTTTTTAAAGTCCCGTGGCCGCGTGTCTGAGTGTCTGGTCGCGAACCTGGGGGAACCGGGTTCGATCCCGACAGACGCCAAATATTTCCAATTTTAAATGGCACAAAAGTGACCCCTGTGGTGCACTCTCTACACCAGCTATGAGTGCCTATGAGGTGACGCCTGGTGAGCGCCCACACGGTAAAATATATCGTCATCATTACCGATGTCTACATGTGTTGTGGATACTGGCACACCCAGAAATGGGTAATATGCCGTGATGATATATTATTATTATTATTAGTATTATTATTATTACTTGATTGGTTATTTTTTAACCAGTTGTTAAAAATTAACCACTGAGTTCCTTAATAGGGCCTAATACCTTCGAGGTGATGATTATCACTTTGTCATTTAGATGTGTATCTTTCTGCCTTTTATAATTTGACGAGGGCTGACGACTGACTTATTTCCAAAACCGGTACCCAATATTAAAATTAATAAACGTTTACTATAAACACATTATCTACATCTTTATCTCAGATTGCTCACGCTGTACTCTCATTATATTCTAGGTCTACTAGAACATTCTATCACCCTTATTGTACTGGCTCGGCTAATTCCGCTCTCCTTCATTCGTATTCGAGTTTTCACGCGTTGCGGGCATATTCTAGAATATTTCCATGATGGAACTGTCTCGAATAAACCAATCCACGTGATAATATTATACAATTGTTGTGTATTTGTAAAGTGGGATGGTTATTGAATAAATGAATAAACAAATTTAGCTTCTTTGTGAAAAGTAACGTTTATTTTTGCAAAAACTTCTTTGAAATGATTGATATTCAACAAAAAATTGAATTGATATTTGCTATTATCATACAATGGACTATGATGATTTTACAATTTAAATATTGGTTAAAATACTACTCACTGTACTGATTTAAAAAAAATATTCTAAATGTAAATTATAACATGCTCTTTTAAATGAAATTAATTATATTCCATAATAAATGTCATCATGTGATTTATTTTATTTATTCATTCTTTTCACTAGATTTGAGGAGCCCCGGGGTTCAAATCCCTGCAGTGTCTTTGAATTTTTCATAACTTCTTATTATTATTTTTATATTTATTCTTGCCTAACCGGCTTAGAATCCACATATTATACAGGTTGTCTCAGGACGAGCTTACGCTATCTATATTTTAAATACTATTTAATATAATTTAACGAAATTTGGTATCTAGGGGTTATCCAACATGCCCGTTTTAACTAAAATATTTTCAAAGCAGTAGCACTTCCGGTTTTACCGGAAGTGGTCAATTTCCGGTCAAACCGGAAGTGCTACTGCTTTGAAAATATTTTAGTTGAAACAGGCATGTTGGATAACCCCTAGATACCAAATTTAGTTAAATTATATTAAATAGTATTTAAAATATAGATAGCGTAAGCTCGTCCTGAGACACCCTGTATATATTTTACAATAAACTGTGGCATTACTTCATAAATTAACCCCCCGTTTCTCGATGACTTCCTTCGTCCAATCTTGTCCCGACCCTATATCGTCTAACAGAACCGTTTCTTTTCTTCCTTCTCTCGTAACTTCCCTGCACGAAATCCTTAAATGCCTGATAGTTTCCTCTTCTCTCCCGCATAGCCTGCAACTCCTCTCATCACTTGATAGCCAGTATTTATTATTTCTCTCTTCATTACTACATCTGAACTTGGCAATCAACTTGATGTTTTTCTTTTCATCCAATAAATACCTTGGTATTGACGTCGTTTGTATTAGTTTATATCTCTTATTGTAATTTGAGGTGTTTATCTTAATTTGTTGTTCTTGCCGCTGTGTGTCCCAATCTCTCTGGTGTAGCCTCTCTATTTGTACAGTGGAATATCCATTCCTTCCGTAACTTTTTTCTTTGTTTATTTAAATTTTTCTTGGTCCTTTAAGCCTATCTCTATGTTTAAATATATTCTTTTAATTTTTACTGGTTAAATCATATGTATACATTGTAATATTTCATCGTGTCGCAAATATGATTGCCAACTCCAAACAGTCAATCCACTAAACACAACGTGCCAACATCGCGCTAGCCATGAATCTTGCCTCCCTGCAAATAAACCTAAAATAATAACAGCCCCTGCGTTGGAAAAATCCAAGTAGGTACTGGCTGGCAGCACACGTATCAGGAAGTAGTTTAAAACAGCCATCATCCGAACCAAGCTGAGTTTATATAAATTTCACGAGCGATCTGCGATCAAGCAGCCTGCGATTTAACCGTCGTTTAATGTTCTCGACAACTGGCGATCGTGGAGGCTGATGCTAGTGATGCGCGATTGTCTCAAGACATGCATCATATGAGAAGCGTTAAATTGTAAAGAAAAAATCTGATGTGGGTAGCTCATTACCTTCCGCCAATTCTATGTATTTTCTACAAATCCCATACCGAAAGTTCCTTGGAAAAGATTCTATACATCTAATAAAATTATAGCACGAACATATACTATGTATAACACGAACACATACACGGATACAGATATAATGGCAAATCTAGTAAAATCGTATTCTAGGGATACACGACAAAAGACAATACCTTCCTTACTTAAAGGTGACGGAAGATAGAAAACAAACACAGTGTGGCCAGCACAAGACCTTCCGTTAATTTGATGTATTTTGTACAAATCCCAAAAGTTCATTGGAATATATTCTATAAATCCAATAAAATTATCACATGAATATACATTATGTATAATCATAGGCATTGTAAATACTCTAAAAATGCGTACACTAACGTAACATTCTCTTTACAATCAAATAATATTACTACCAAGTTTATATCTCTACCCATTTTTGAATTTTTGCCCCAAAAGTCAATGTACCCCATATTTAGATAAAAACTTCAAAATTTTAAAAAAAATCTAATTTTTAAGTATCTAGATACTTCTTAATGCGCTGATTCCAAATTTTGAAACCGCAGGTCGATATCTCGTTTCGTTCTCGAGATATTTAGATTTAAAGTTTTGCTCAAAACTGCCCATTTTTGGGCAATAACCCAAAAATGGACCGAGATATGAATTTGGCGACATCACCATTCGATTCTACGGGAAAAAATTACATAAGTACACCAATTTTCATAATTTTTGTCCAACTGGTTCATTTTTTATGAATAAAAGTTTAAAAACCCCTGAAAATGGCCAAAATCTGAAAAAATCGTAAGGGGTACCCCTTACGATTTTTGCGATTTTTGGCCATTTTCAGTTATTTAGCGTTACAGATTGTATGCGGTGTTCAAAAATTCTGAAAATTGGTGTACTTATGTAATTTTGCCCGTAGAATCGAATGGTGTTGTCGCCAAATTCATATCTCGACCCATTTTTGGGTTATTACCCAAAAATGGGCAGTTTTGAGCAAAACTTTGAATCTAATCTAATCTCGAGAACGAAACGAGATATCGACCTGCGGTTTTAAAATTTGGAATCAGTGCATTAAGAAGTATCTAGATACTTAAAAATTAGATTTTTTTAAAATTTTGAAGTTTTTATCTAAATATGGGGTACATTGACTTTTGGGGCAAAAATTCAAAAATGGGTAGAGATATAAACTTGGTAGTAATATTATTTGATTATAGAGAATGTTACGTAAGTGTACGCATTTTCAGAGTATTTGAGCAACTGTGTGAATTTTTAGAAATAAAAGTATTGAAATAAAAATGAATACATGCTATAAAAAAGTTCCCTGGAAAAGATTCTATATATCCAATAAAATTATAACACGAACACATACCATTTTTTCAGAGAATAATATTTCAGATTTATCATAGTACGTACTTTATTATACTTGTACGTATTTCGGTACGTACGAAGGGAAATATTTGCGTAACTGAATTTTTTATTTCTGGCTTTAGTAACTAATAAATATTTGCCTTTGTGGTTGTAGAAACTAGTAATAAGCAACGCAAACCACAATTTTATGATGTGTTAAAAGTATCACTTTTACTTGGTTATCCTATATGTATAAAACACGTTACGTTCAATTGAGCAAGTAAATAGACAATTATTACATGTGGTATGACACTACACGGCTAAAAATAATACACGCTATTGGTTACGCATGCGTTAGTTCAACTGTTTGTGGCTTCGTCATGGACTCCTAGATTGATGTAGTCATGCAGTGTTTTATGGCTTCACTTAAGTGATTATTACAAGCATGAGCTGTTTTATTTTTATGGTGCTTTGTGCTAGGTGTAGTTGAATATTATAATTAACTGTGAAATGAATAGCAATATTAACTCATTGGGTTTTTTTATGGGGTGTTAAGTATAAAAAGATACTTAAGTCTTTTTACATTATATTCTGGTTAAAATCTAAGTTCTATACTGAAACACTATTTTTTTCTACTGTCTAGCGCTCGCTTTGGCAACGCAAAATGTTACTTGCTAAAAAGTTTTAAGAAAAGTTTTTTAAAAGTAAATAGAACTAATAACAAACTGATTTGTGCTCCTTGGGTCACCCGTCTATATTTTTAATGGGAACATTTAGTCATGAATAAATAGCGCTGTTGTTTCGCACATATTTACCACCTCCACAAGTCATTCATTTAAAACGAAAGTAAAAAATGCTTAGATTAGATTGAAGCAATAGTTCAAGAAGAATGGAAAATAACGATAAATTCAAATTAAAAAATATAATTGTTATTTATTGAGTAGTATTGTAAGTACAAAGTGAACATTTTATTATTTTTTGTTATGGTTGAGGACTCTATTGTGGCAATAGTAGAAAAAATCTTGTATGTCTTACAAGCACACATTGTCGATTTCTAAAAAAAAACAACAACCTCTCGATCGACAATATTCCATTTTGCGCCATCGACCTTTAAACTAATAGACGCAGCGTACGAGCAAAACGCTTGTCCCGCTATAACGGTGCAGACACAGTATTTCTATCCTTCAACAGTACGGAAGTTAAGAAAACGAGGCAAAATTAAAAAAAAATGATTTGTCCCTAACTTGTTGCATAATCGCTAAGAGTAAAGATTTTTTTTTTTGTGCATAATTAGTTTTATTATATATTTTTAATACAATATATTATATTATAGGGGACAAGTAATAATTAATAAGAACTTACATATGAAATTCATATATACATATACCGTTTCCCCATTATTTTGTCGCATACGCACCTCACAACACATATACGCATATATATTGACAGAAATAATTGTAAATGTTCTCCAAAAAAGTAAATAATACATAGTCACGAAACGTCAAATGTAGATTTTGACAACTAGTTAGTGATAGAGAGCAATGTATAGAGGTTTACATATAGCTGAAAAAGATGCACAATGAGTACGAACGTATGCGCAGTATTCTTTAACTGAGAACTTCCGTATTGTTGATGGACAGAATATATATTTCTATCCTTTTATGTTGGAGCATTATTTTAACAATAAAAGAATAGGAGACACTTGGTCCATTAGTTTAAAGGTCGATGTTTTGCGCTCTTCATACACAAATAGCTGTTATGCTTAATTTTAATCATTTGGTAATCAATATTTAAACTTATCCAAAAAGGATGGTGCCCAATAATTATTTGGTGCTTATTTAACTTTTTTTTTTCATAGGTATGCCTATATAAATAAATAAATATATCACGGCATATTACCCATTTCTGGGTGTGCCAATCTGCTTTATCGCAGACATCGGTAATGATGATGACATATTTGTACTGTGCGGGCGCTTACCAGGCGTCACCTCACGGGCATTCATTGCTGGCGTGGGGAGAGCACCACAGGAATCACTTTGTTCTATTTAAAATACAAAATATTTGACGTCGGGCGGGATCGAATCCGGTTCCCCAGATTCGCGACCTGACACTCAGGAATATATTTTTTTTTTTGAGAAACTATGTACTGAGACAAAATACTTTGGCAGTTGATAATGAATCCGAATTGCTTTCTCCATGGAATACAAATCGAATTTGAATATAGTTAGTATAGCATCGTTCATCCTTTATATTTGTGGTATGTGAGCGCCAGTGCTAATGCCGTTAGATTTTCGCTAGTTAATTTTGATTAATAGGACATTTCGCGGGTCATTCGGCGTACGCCTACGTGCCTGCGACCAGTTGCCGCCGAATGCCATTAACATCCACACCACACCGACATAATATATTCCACTATCTATATGTTCACCTCTTCTCCAATACCATTTCAATTTATAATTATTATTAATTCATCTGTGAAAACAACGAAACATAACAAGTTTTTTTTAACTATTTGTGTAATCGATGTTTAGGGATTTAACATGGGATTTTAGTTTTATGAAATTTTCTGATCTCCTGTTCATTTTATGGAAAAAACAGTGCAGATCACGTGACTTTTTCAAAATATTACACAAGTATCAGTAAGTATTTAATTATAAAGTACACACCGATTTTTTACACTTGACCGTCACGTCATAGTTTGATGTTCTTATATTAATTACAGTATCAATAATGTTATCATATCACGTTCAGCAACTGTACAAGATCTTGGGATATAGTTTGGCAATAAATTTACGTTTGTTCCCCATATAGAAGACACAATAAAGCCATGAGAATGCTGGCATTTGTAATTAGAAACAGTAAATCTTTCCAAAATCTTTCAGCTATTAAAAGCCTATACTATTCATTTGTTCGGGCTAAACTTGAATACTGCCATATTATCTGGAACCCTATATATGAAGTCCATCAAGATTTACTCGAGTCTGTTCAAAAGAAATTCCTAAAATATCTTTATTACAAAGTTCATAACAGGTACCCAGTATATTCAATAACGTATCAACAGTTGTTGTTTATGTTTAATTTTAGGAGTCTTTTTGAACGTCGTGAAAATGCTCTTGTACTACACTTGTCAAAAATAATTAATTATTGTGTTGATGATCCTCGCTCTCTCTCTTCCCTTCATTTTCATACTCCCATTGTCCGTACCAGAAGTAGTTTTACATTTTACTTGCCCTTAGCTCGAACTAACTGTTTAATGCTGTCACCTATTCACAGAATGTGCCACGTTTATAATTCTAAATTTTCTGCTGTCGATATTTTCTGTTTTGACTGCAAATTTTCCTACCCTTAATTTGGGCTTAGCCTGTTGGGTAGTTGTATTAATAAATAAATAAATAAATAAATAAATTAGATATAAATTAGATATGGAAGACAGAATGTAGGAAACCATAAGTAAGACAGAGATAATACGATACGCATATCTAATATACGAACATCAAACTATGACGTAACGATCAAGTGTGAAAAATCGGTGTGTATCTAATGAATATTTCGTGATATTTTCAAATTTGAAGTTCTTTGAACAAAAATATCTTCTAAAATTTAGTACCTAGAAGTCATATAAAAATTCTTGCAACAGCCTTATTAAAAAGAATCATGTATATTTGCCAATTAATGTACGTGTCTTTCTCAATCTCCTTATGACCATCTATTTTAATCTAACCACTATGCAAGACGATATACCATTGAAGAGTGTGTTTACGACTGCAGTACCTAATATTTATGTAAATTTCTCTGAGACTTACTAGACTAACTGAGCCTGTACTGCCTGAGAATTGGAATACGAATCCCGTTGAGGTATCAAAGAATTACCATACAGCTATTTACCACATTCTGATCATGGGAATCCTACGAGATATGTGATTGCATTTCGCACTTTGCAGCAAGTGCGAATTTCAGTGGATAGATTACATACTTCAGTCAATTACTAGCCAATCAGTACTGTCAAAATATTACCATGTATGTTACGTTATAAGACTACTTCCCATACGAAGAAAATGTATTGATGCATAATTTTGTAAATATAAATTAAAATGCCATATACAAAATTTAATTTTTTTTCTTCCATCCTTATAAATTTGTTTTCTGTTTATAATAATTAAACTAAGTTGTTGGGATCCCGTGGTTGCGTGCCTGAGTGTCTGGTCGCGAACCTGGGATACCGAGTTCGATCCCGACCGACGCCAAATATTTCGATTTTTAAATGGCACAAAAGTGACCCCTGTGGTGCACTTACCACTCCAGCAATGAGTGCCCGTGAGGTGACGCCTGGTAAACACCCACACGGTACAAATATGTCATCATCATTACCGAAATCTGTGAAAACAGACTGGCACACCCAGAAATGGGTAATATGCCGTGATGATATATTTATTTATTTATTTAAACTACGTTGTAAAGAATATTTTTACTTAGGTAATAAATTTTGACATTTGCCAAATTTTATATCTATGGGGGCACAAAATTTGTCAGTGAAAAGAGAAATGTATAACGTTCTAATTTTAATAGAACCTTTTACTGTTAAAAATCCCTAACTCGGAGTAAGCTATGAACAGAGAAACATATGTCTGATCACTATTCGATTTAAAAATCAAGTTGCCAAAGTTGTACATGGAATGTAATTTTCCAGAAATTCATTATAATATGCTGCAATATAATATTGCCATTCGTCGTTATCTAATGTATCTCCATTTCTAAAATAAAATTCAAGAAGAAAAGCTTTGATTTATTTAGATAACATTTTTGACAATATCTTGTGTCAAATTGACATTTAATCAAATAATGTCATATTAAGACATACTTTTCTTTGTTCACAGCCTACCCCGAGTTAGGTTTTTTAACATATTGTATATCCAAGCAAAGTCTAATGTGAATGAAACGTAAATATTACATCTAGACTAAAAATAATCAGAAAAGGTATATAGCATGAAATCCTCTTTTACATAATACATTTTTTATAATTAATACACCTTCTTCATTAATTATTTATAGTTTACAAGAAATAAATTATTAAAAATTTGGAGTATAGTGACGTCGTTATGGCCCGAATATGGTAGACAAAGACATACAATGTGCCATAGCGGCTGATGGCGGTAGTGTTAAACTCAGATCACCATATTCTTTCTTAAAATCTTTCAGTTGCATATCATAACTACATATATTATTAAGAAATAATGTTTAAATTTTATTATTATAATGAGAAGCTATAGCAGTTAAATTTTATATTTTATGAGTCATATATTATTGAAATTCCATTATGGACACATACCCTATTAAAAATATTTCAAGTTGAAATAGCCTTATAATTACTGGAAGTGCAGTTTGATAGTAATATAATAACGTGTATCAGATGCATTCCAAGTTTCATAATCTTCTAAAATGAAACAAGATCTCGGAATAATGCGGGTATACATGGAGTTAAAACGATGATTATCTAATTAAAAATACAATCTCTACATTAACTCCACATTACCTATACTTTTCATGTGCTATGTTTCTTACTTTGTAGCAAACTCGTAAATTGAAACATCAACATTTTTTATGGATATGGATTTTTGCTAAAAATCCGATATCTTGATTTTAGAGAATAAACACGTTTTAAAATTTTTATAATGATGTGTGTGTGTGTGTGTGTCAAATTCTATAAGACTAAAGACCAATTTAACATATTCTTTAATCTGACATTAATAGGAAAGAGGTGAAAAGGTTTTGGTAATAATTAGACAACCGTAAGTGGTGGTTTCTTAAAAAAAACCTTCTAAATATTACTTTCGGATATTTAAGTTATTACAAATATTAAAGAATATAAAATTCTTTATCCAATATATTGAAGATTTTTATTATATCTTCTAAAGATTTAGAGATAGAGAATTATAAATATGTAAAATAATTCGTTGCAATGAATTTCACAGCCCAAATAACTTTTTATTAGCGAGAGGTAAAAAGTTGACGTATTTTATTTATGAAAAATCATCCAAATTTCACACATACATACATTCCTGGTTACTCACCTACAAAAATAATCTTATACTGTTACAAAAACCGACATGACAGAAACAACAAGCTGACAAGCAGATACACCGAAGATAAAATTCTAATCGTTTAAAAACGTCGTGCATTTTTATCGATCACCACCACAAACCACTCGTGCTAGATCAACTGATGTGTTGTCTTGACAGAGGAACCACGTTTGCTCTGTTTGTTTTGGGCCCGTGTTGCCAAGGCTATGGAACAGTCATGGACTTTACTCTTGCGATCTCAAATGAAATGATAGTAATCCTAGCGGTACCTGCATTATAGACAGACTTCGATCGTGGATAAGAACTAGACTTGATATCTAATTTTGAGGTATATTTCAAACGGTCTTAACTGAGATTATAGATATTATGGGCTATGACAACAAAGTGTTAGATCTGGAGTTCAACATAATTTGTAGCTTTGAATTTATAACTGCGATTTGTGAATCATAAAGAGGGGGTTTAATGGTCGTTATTGTTTTAGTAACATAAACACATTGTTGATCTTTGCACACAAGTTTTGTAGTTAGTGTTTATGGGTTCGCATAACTTTTTGTTGAACTTGGAACACTTAAAATGGTGTTCTACATATTTGATTCGCAATTTAGTTTTTTTTTTTTTTTAGTACAGTTACAATAAAAGATAAACACCAATCTAATGCGGACTTAGGAAATTAACGTCACACGATTTTAAGTTTGAAGAAAAGGTCAACAAATTAGAAGAGATTGTTTCCCGCAAAATTTGTGTGGATCTTCTCGCTGTATGAGCTGTGCCTCTATCCTACTAAAAGTAGAAATTAGTCTAAGGGCCGGTATTATAAACGTCCAGTTAAATTTAGTTCCAAAGTAAATTTAATTAAATGAACAAATGCAACCCGAATTTTTGACAGCAATGTTTTAAATGTCATAAGAACATTGAAATTGATTCGAATTTGTTCACTTTATTAAATTTACTTTGGAACTAAATTTAAATGGACGTTTATAATACCGACCCTAAGAACTATAGGTCATAGTCTGACGAAGGACCTCGGGCAATGACCAATTATTGTTGCGAATATCCATGCAAGTTTTCCGAAAATTGTTTCTCTGTGCCTTATATCCTGCGATTTTTTTTTGTGGTGCTATTGAAATCAAAGCTCTGAAAGACAATATTCAGAAATCGACTCGAAGGTATTATTTTTAAAAAGCCCCGACAAAAACTATATTATATTATACCCTTTCTTGTATTATAATTATTTTTTTTATCTTTTACTGTTTTTTGCATAATAAATGTTAGCAATTATATACCGGGTGTCCCAACCAAACCTTGACATAGGCGTTTTATGCGAAAACAGGTTTTTTTGTATATAAAAAGTGTCCGGCAGAAAATTAAGCTATTACATTGAACATGATATTAGTACATTACATCCTGTGCGTTACTTAAAATTAATTTTCAGGTAAATAATTGTTTCAATTTTTTATTATGCAATATGAAAAGATTTTAAAATGTCATCGAGATACAATGGTCAGGGTAGCTGCTTTGAAACTGTAGACTGGGATAATTATTATATTTTTTTAAAACAAAAATGTTTAAACTTTATTACAGTTATATAATAATAATAATAATAATAATAATAATAATAATAATAACATTGCAATAAATAAAGAGAAAATAATTGGCAATAACTAATTCAATAATCAGATTATGGGGTCCCGTGGCCGCGTGCCTGAGTGTCAGGTCGCGAACCTGGGGGAACCGGGTTCGATCCCGACAGACACCAAATATTTCCAATTTTAAATGGCACAAAAGTGACCCCTGTGGTGCACTCTCCACACCAGCTATGAGTGCCCGTGAGGTGACGCCTGGTAAGCGCCCACACGGTAAAATATATCGTCATCATTACCGATATCTACATGTGTTGTAGATACTGGCACACCCAGAAATGGATAATACGCCGTAATGATATATTTATTTTCTTTATTTGATTCAATAATCAAAACATTGATATAATAACAATGCATTATATTTTCTTGTGATAATAAAAATAACTCAAAATTTAGGTATGTATTAAGTTTTTGCTATATTTATAAAAAATATATTTTCTTAGTTTAACAATTATAAACCTTATCCGCACATTGAGTATCTGCAGTTACAGTTTCATAACCAATGTTTGGATGGGAGGTTTATTTGTTACACATTAAAATTGTTGATCATTTCTGAAAGTATAAAACTTTTATTATTGTATGTTATTATTTATACTTAGAATAATGTTTGTAATCTTCATGTTTGTACTGACTCATGTAAAAAAAAAAATTAGAACCCATTTTTCCAAGAAATTACTTAATTTTGCATTAGCAATAAAAACGGTACTTAAATGATTTCTGAATTAATATTTTGACTCGTCATTTATTAAAAATATTACATTAAAATGCAATTTTTAAATTTGAAAACCAATATTGTAAATCAAACGGTAATATCAGCGTCATTTAATTATTTGCTTCCTTGATTCAAATTTTTTTATAATCATTGACTGTTAACTCCGCTTAGTTATATTCCTGAATACTTTCCGCATGTCAGGTGTCTGCTGCAAAACATTGTAAGTTAGACGGGTGAATAAATTCCTTATATGCGTTGTAAGGTTAATTCAATTGTGAGTCAATGATTGCGTTACCCTCAAAGACATTCCACGCGAGTGGCTGAAACGTTTTGCATGCCACAGATGATTTTAACTTGCCGGAAATACTAATCAAACCCAGCTTGACTTTCAACACACGACAGGATACACAAATTTAACGCAATTAACTAGGTGACATTGTTACTGATTTTTCAGTCTGCCTTAGACTGTGTCCGATGTTGCACTTTTATCACCCTAATATCTAAATCCTAAATTTATATGACCTATGGCTATGTCCACATAAATACAACTCCGAATGGTACACTAATGACATTTATTGGTTCATAAAGCAACACTTTATAACAACAAAAATTAATTTTATTATTTTTAGCTTCCGTCACCTTTAGGCAAGGAAGGTATTATAAAAAATAGTGTGTTCGTGTTACAATTTTACAGGATATATAGAATATTTTTCAAGGAACTTTTGGTATGGGATTTGTGCAAAATACATCGAATTGACGGAAGGTTTTGTGCTGGCCACAACAGATTTTTTTTATTATTATATTTATTTTTGCCTAACCGTCTTAGAATCTACATATTATATATATTTTACAATAAATTATGGTACTGCATCATAAATTGACCTCCCGTTTCTCGATGACTTCCTTCATCCAATCTTGTCCCGACCCTATATCGTGTAACAGAACAGTTTCTTTTCTTCCTTCTCTCGTAACTTCCCTGCACGAAATCCTTAAATGCCTGACAGTTTCCTCTTCTCTCTCACATAGCCTGCAACTCCTCTCATCATTTGAAGGCCAGTATTTATTGTTCCTCTCTTCAATACCACATCTGCACCTGGCAATCATCTTCATGTTTTTCTTTTCAACATCAAAAATTAATTGTACAATTCGATTTTATTTGATGTTTCAGATTAAATGTTAATATTTTATTTCATAAAATAAAAGCTAAGAAGCTATTCTTTGGCAGTAAATTTGACATTTTACTTAAATTGTAATATGCCCTGATGATATATTTATTTATTTATTTATTTTATATTACCCATTTCTGGGTGTGCTAGTATCTACAACACATGTAGACATCGATAAAGATGACGATATATTTTACCGTGTGGGCGCTTACCAGGCGTCACCTCACGGGCACTCATAGTAACGAACATGATTTGTTTAATTAGTACGCATCATTTTCAAGGCATAGTGTGCTCCTGCAAACCCTAAAATCTAATCCCTAATGTCCTAAATAATGCCATTATTTAGGGCATATAAATTTAGGATTTAGATATTAGGGTGATAAAAATGCAACATTGAACAACTTATATAAAACCATTATTTAGGATTTTAAGAATTGGATTTTAGGGTTTTGCAGGAGCACAATGAAGATGACGAGCACTAATTAAACAAATCATGTTCGTTGCTATAATTTGTACAAAACGTCATATTTTCTGCCAAAGAATAGCTTATAACTTATATTTCATTAAATATAACATTAATCTGACGCATCAAATTAAATCGAATTGTATAATTCAATTTTGATGTTCTAGTTGTGAAGTGTTGCTATACAAACCAATGTATGTCATTAGTGTGCCAGGCGGAGTTGTATTTATATGAAGAAGAACTAAATACTAAATGCCAAAATGCGACATCGGACACAGCGTAAAACAGAACTGTAGAGAAAATACAACATTCTTTTCCTTAGGGGTTTTTTTCTGGTTGTTAGTTTTTCGTACAAAATTCGTTTTATCGGGACAGCCGCTTAATTCGTACACTTTATTGTTGGGTTCCCTTGTGTGTCATTTAAGAGAAATCTACTATAGGTATTTAGAAGACACACAATGTTACTGTACTCCAGAAAAAAAATTGTCTCTAAATGTGGTTCTGAGAAATGAAAAATTATTACCCCGTTAATGACTAGGAGTTATGTACCAGTACTGGTTGAGTTAGATATTTATGGAACATGTGAGCTATAATTTAGTAATAAAAGTTGCAATGAATGAGGTAGTTTTAACAATCATTTTATTAACTTTTTACTATGTACTTTACCAAATCTGCAACAGTCTGCTACTTTGTTCAAGAAAGTTTCATATTTCTACAAAGAATGCATTATTTGTTGTTATAAGGACGTTTTCCAAAACGTCACAAAATTGATGCTTTTTCGTAATGATACAGCATTTAACAAAGTCAAGGGTGGAAAACAACATATTGTAAAAAAATAAAGGGGTCTATTATAATAGTTTAGCTCACAGCGCGTCAAAGCGTTACTTTGGGGTTGTGCCGCGGTCTTTCGTGCTGCTTTCTCGGATTTTTAGAAGCTGTTTACGTAGAAGTCGCCCAAGTTGACAGAGCGATGTTGGAAAAAGTGTTTGCGAACTTCGCAGGACACCTCCAGAATTGATAATGGATACCAGGTGAAATATATTGTTTTCTACACTTGATTTTGTCAAAAGCTATGTCGTTACGAACTCATCTGTCAATAATTTTTTTCTGAAGCAAAAAGTATTAATTTTGTGACGTTGTTAAAAACGTCCGTCCTTTCTGTCCAACTCTGTATTAGACGCATTGCTGAATTTATTATTAGCTTTGTTCGATGACATGTACTAGGCCGCCCTAGTGTTAACTTTCTTGCACTAACATGTTTTATGAGAAACGGGCAGCTTCTGGCAGGCTGTTCGATGACAAAAAATTTAAGAACTAGTGCTCACTTTTCTGACCTTACTCGCAAGGTAGTGTAGAAAGTGCAGACTAGGAGTGGGGGTAGCTAAATGTTGTTCGGTAGACATTTTAATTCTATCCTATCTACACATCTGTTTATTTAACCTAAAATTTTGTTTTGCTATATAAAGAATTAATTAATATATCTGTCTCTGAATCTGATGAAGAATCAAGTGATGATTGATCTTCGTCAGAATCGTTTATTAGTTCACTATGCTCTTTAAAACAGACATTTCTGCAGTCACTTTTTTGCAGCTTTATGATATGACTGTGTTTATAAACAACCTAACCTTTTACACCTTTGGCTATGCTTGGCTTGATTACTCACAGCTGAGCAAACTTGCCCAAATATACACTAGTGTGTTTTATGAAACCACAAGAATTAGACTGTACTAGTGTACACTACACTGCACTGCACTATTCTGCTCTACACTTCAAGCACTTCTCATCGAACAGAGCTATTCTTAGGATTAATTAAACATAATTTTAATGTTATTTACCATTTAATAATTACTAACTACAAATTGGTATGTCATGATTGTCTGTATAAATATGTATTACTTATGATTGATGTAACCGGTTTTTCATTATCACATTTATGACACCAATAAACTATACCTATAGTATTTTTATTAATAATGATTTATAGAGATTTTTATTTTGAAAGATATATACATATGTATGAATAATCGTTGGTAAACCATGAACATCAATGAAGACTTGTTTATTTATACGTACATATCTGGACTTTTATAGATCTTCCTTATTCTTGTTCGCTTACTTATCCTGTCATAAATACTGTCACATGGTTTGCCAAACATAATAAGTAAAGAACTTTGTTATAATCTCTTCTAAATTGTAGTTTCAATATCGGTATTTCAACTTTATTATCTCTCCCTGTTTAGTCTGGATATCAGCCGCTTAGATATTTAGTGTATTGATAATTAAGTCTGTAAGTTATTGCCAGTCTACATGCAGGGTTGATATTTAGCTATGGATGCTGTAAGATAACCTTTCACTCTGCACCCCTCAAATATGCTTTCCTGAAGATTATTACCTTTTGTTTTTGGTTAGTCTAATGTAGAGATTCATACTGGAAAGCCAGAGTCTGTGTTGGTCTTATGTTTGGATTTGTTTAGTTATGTTTATAGGTAAATGTTATAAATAAATATATAAATAAATTTTAGTATAAAAATATTAAGTGTATCCGTCTCCATAACAGTGTTCATCGATCATCCCTTTAAGTGTTAGTGTATGTTTTCATGAAGTGGTCATCTAAGTCATAATGGGTACGGGTAAACTAGTTGGGTCCTATGTAGACATTATTAGCTGCTTCTAATCCATAGAAATTTCATTATTTTTTCATTAAAATCTGTTGGTTAATTTGATTGCACTTCAAAGAACCTTTTCTTAACTGACGAACTACTAGTGTCATTTATTTAGATTACATCGAAACACTGTTCGTTCATTCTGCAAGTCTTCTAGTTTGAAATTCAGGCATGTCACCCTTGATGCTCCTTGCGATGTTCTCGTGTTCCGTTACACATTGGGCATGAACTGCAACAGAAGGCAGACGGCGGGCTGCAGAATGGCAGGATAGCATAGCAGTCATGCAATAAATTGATTTGCCGGAACAAATTTCCAAGTGAAATGGGGTAAGAGTTATGTTCGCAGCTTAATCGCTCATCGATATCTCTATCTTGGAAACGCCAATTGCACGATTCTTTAAGAGGAGCAGGAAATTTAAAAAGGGTGTTTATAAATACAAAACAGCACGTTTTAAAGTTCCTACAATCCGATTTTAACATTTTTACGATGATGTGTGTGTGTGTGTGTGTGTATGTTGTAACCACGGTTTCTCAAAACTTAAGACATTTTAACTACGGATTCCTCAATCTGACATTAATGGGAAAAGGTGATTAGATTTTGGTAACAAATGGATAACCGGAAGTAGCATTTTCTTAAAAAAATCTAAATATTATTTTATTTTAATTTATGTTATTACAAATAACGAAAAACATTAACAGCTCGATTCACAAAAAAGTTTAAGCTAATCCTCACTTTTAGATTAGTGAATTCTATTCTATTCCGGTATTTAAAATTTAATTTTTATGATATTATCAATAAAGGTAGATACTAGTAGATTAGACTATATTTTAAGATATAAACTGTCAAAATTAGAGTAGAATTCGCTAATCCAAAAATTAGGATTAGCTTAAACTTTTTTGTGAACCGGGCTGTCAATTTTCAGAGATTTAGAGATAAAGTCTATTATATTGGGTTGTCCAAAAGTTACTACTCATATGATACTACATAATTTATTTTTTTTTTTGTTGCAAACTAGATTTGGCCATCCGACTTACTTTGGAAGAGAGATGGAAGGTAGCAGCTTGGATAGAAGTGTTTCTGTGTCATCCTCATTAGTAAAAAAAAAAATTTGCAATGGTTGCATAAGGATCTTCCAAGCAGTTCAACTATACGTCGACTGCATGAAACCATTGATAATGTTTTTTTTTTCTTTTGAGGGTGACACAAAACAAACACTTCTATCCAAGCTACTACCTTCGTTCTCTCTTCGAAAGTAAGTCGGATGGCCATCTAGTCTGCAATAAAAGAAAATTTAAAATTATGTAGTTCCATATGGGTGGTTACATCTTTTTGGACAGAAAATTTATTGTAATTAATCTTGCTGCCCGAACAACTCCATGGAAACCGTTGAGATATTTAAATGTTTGTAATTGACAGATAAATGCAAAATGTCAAAAGAAATACGTTTAATATTTCTTATTAAATTAAAAATTAAATATTTAAAATTATAGGTATATTAATATTTACATACAGGGAATTTATTTTAACATGCAACATATGGCGAATCACTTCCATGGTTACTTACTATTGTCAAAAAATGACAGCAATGTAATATTTGTCCATTTTAAAATGCAACATACAAAATTTGTAGTTTTGTATTATTAAAACTAATTTCCAATAAATTAGCCTACATGTGATTAACAAATAATCAAAACATGTATGTTGTACATCTTTAGCTTACAAAAATTCATAACTTTCATGTAATAAATGTTAAAAAAAAAAATACCCCCAATCACTCTGAGGCAATATTCTAGTTGGTCGTAATAAGAATTGACACTATTTGTGATATGTTTTGGAGGTATCTCCTGTGCTGTAATACTGTTTATAATGTTGCATTTTAAAATGAACAAATATTACATTGCTGTCATTTTTTGACAATAGTGAGTAACCATGGAAGTGATGAACTATAATGTTGCATTTTAAAATAAATTCTCTGTATATGTATAGTCATTGAATTTGAATAATCTTGAACATAGAAGAGGAGAAAAAATTCCCCAAAGAATGAAAAAATAGATACAATTTGAATTATTTGTATAAGATGCTAAATTCAATACTTAAGTATTGTGCTGACCACAACAGATTTTTTTTAACGAAAAATTAGTTGAAGGAAACACTTGGTGTAAGTTTCACAAAATATTTATATTTAATACCATCATCAGAAGTACTTCTGATGATGGTCTAAGAAACCGAAATCGATTAAGTGTATTAAAATAAATATTTTGTGAAACTTACACCAAGTGTTTCCTTCAACTAATTTTTCGTTATTTAAATATGTTTCACCAAGTGCCTACCACCGAATCTCTCAAGATTTTTTTATTCTGAAACTACTAGGTACTTGTTTGAATTACAAATGTTAATAAACACCCATCATTAATTACATCCAATTGTTTTTCTCCATAACTAGGTAGATTACAGTTTTTTCTTCATACTGATTCAAAATAAATTTCCAAGTTCCTCTCCTTATAAAACATCCGCATCCTCGTATAGTTTCCTTGACAGCACCTGCCCGTTCATTACGTGCGATCGCAGCGCTGTGCTGTAAGCGGCTAGAGATTGAACTATAATTTCACGCTGTTTGCCCCTCGTGTGAACCGCAACTGCTTCATCCAGCGAACAGCGAGTGCTCACTACACGTCCAGCAGAGAATTTAAATTATCACGTTTTGTCTATTTATTGTCGGATTTATTAGCGACCTGTCGCACGGCGAAAAATGCCATAATGGAGAGATTTTATACACGCGCACATGCAGAACAGTTCCTTGTTATGGATTTCTGCTTTATATGGACGATGTACTGACTAGAGTATACTATATGAATAAATTATCGTTGAACTTATTGTAGTATTTCCTTGAGTTTGGATATTTCCTGTGGATTTAAAAAAAAATTATTTATAGGTTTTGTTGAAAATATTCTTTGGGAATTATATACGTCTTTTATTATAGTGTAAGCCATATAATTTTAAGAATATCGTTTTAACTGGTTTTACCAGAATATACTTCCCGAACTATTTCTATAAAAAAACAATTATGTCTATATTTAGAAAGAGAATTAGTTTAAATTATAGTAATAATAGAAACATTTGTGACGTATACCTGTCTCGAAAAGACAAGATAAAATAATAACAGTGTTGGAGTTCTTTAAACGGTATATATTTTAACCACGAAACTATCATTAGAAAATTCACATGGCATGTCCATCAAAACGTAAATTAGACAAATACCCCAAATAACGATTTCAAGAAATGATGCTCGAAGTCGGTTAAATTAAGTTAGAAAAAAGTTGTTCCAAAAGGAGACCATTACAATAGAGAGTAGCGAATCATTAATTGAAAAAAAAAAATGTACATTGATAATAATAATAAATAATAATATTATCATCACGGCATATTACCCATTTCTAGGTGTGCCAGTATCTACAACACATGTAGACATCGGTAATGATGACATATTTGTACCGTGTGGGCGCTTACCAGACGTCACCTCACGGGCACTCATTGCTGGTGTGGAGAGTGCACCACAGGGATCACTTTTATGCCATTTAAAATTCGAAATATTTGGCGTCGGTCGGGATCGAACCCTGTACCCCCAGGTTCGCGACCAGACACTCAGGCACAAGGCCACGGGACCTCAGTAATGTACAGTGATGGGCAGAAAAAAATTGGATAGTATTGTTTTCTAGATGAACTGATCCTTGATAATCCCAGAAGTGTTGTAATTTGAAAGCAAGTAAATTATTGAGCAACATTAAACAATATAATTCAATTTAGGAAACAATTTTAAAAAAATATTTAAAAAGTAATACTTAGTCATTACACCATTTCTGTTGATAACTTCGGTCAATCTGTGTGGCATGGAATTAACTAAATTCATAGAATATTCGACGGCAACAACATTTTCCCATGCATTATTAACTATTTCTATTAGTTTTTAGTATCTCAATTAATCTTCTATCTTCTTCGGTTGATACTAGTGCTGTGAGGATCCGGCAAAACTTGGATCCGAGTACCCGGATCTCAAAATATCCGGATCCCTTTTGGATTCGGATCTGGACTTGGATCTGGATCCGGATTCGATGTTTTGTTTACGGATCCGGATCCGAATTTTAATTCTGGATCCAATTCTATTAACTATATCAAACAAAAATTTATTGTGGATTACCTATTTCATAATCAGATTTATTTGGTTTTGAAAATCCATGGTAATACTTATACATTCAAATATTATCATCGGGTTCAATACTGAGAATATTCGAATCCGAGAACCGGTGTGGCTTCTGAAATTCCATATCTAAAATCCGATACTCATACTCATATTCGGATCCGGATCCAAAATCCAATACTCAGATTTGGATCCAAAATCCGATTCTCAGATCCGGATCCAAAATCCGATACTCAGATCCGGATCCAAAATCCGATACTCAGATCTGGATAGTTCAACAATCAATTATCCGGGTATTTTTGGATCCGAAACCGAAACTGTCCGGATCCGGATCCCACCACTAGTTCATACTCTGTGTCGCCCTTATCCTGGATTCCTTTTTATTCTGCCTTCGTATTTCCACTTATTTAAAATTTTAATGACAGAATTTTTATTAATATTATAGCTCTGGGCAATTTGTCTGATCGGCATTTGTTCTTCAGCTCTATCAATTACCGAACACTTCACAATATCGCTAATTCGAGGTAATTTTTACCTCCCGCTACTTAGTAAGGGAGCTATAGGGATCGTGTTAAAAATCACATATCGAGATTTTAGTAAATGACCACGTTTTAAGGTCCCTAAAATCCATTTTTAACATTTTCACGATGATGTCTGTATGTGTGTATGTGTGTGTGTGTATGTATGTGTGTATGTATGTATGTATGTATGTATGTGTGTGTGTGTGTGTATGTATAGGAATTTTGTCTTCGCTCTAACTCAAATACTATTATTCTGAAAATTCTGAAACCTCGTATTTATACCCTATTTTAATATGAAAACAAGCCATTAGATTTTGGTGTAAATCGGATAACCGGAAATGGCACTTTACCTGAAGCTCATAATGGTTTTTCTTCAAAAAATACCATTAAATGCCATTTTTTCGCATTTTGTCGTTATGAAAATTAAAGATTATTGAATTTTCTACAGGAATACATTAATACTTTTTCCATATATTTTACAGATAAATTTAAAAATAATTTCTTTTTACAAGTCCCGAAGCCTAAGAAAAACACAATTCCTTTGTTATATAGTTCATTTTTCAAATGAATGTAACTGACAGTAAATGTCACTGTCAAAAAATTGATCACTTCAAATTAATAAGAGTGACATTTTAAATAGACAATAGTAAATAAAGCAATAGTTTTATGCAATGGAACAGTTTGCAGCGTTAGTAAATCCGTAAGTATGCATTTAAATTAATAAAAATTAAATAGCGGGAGGTTTTGTGTTGGCCACATCAGATTTTTTTACTTCGATTCTAAATTTCAATTTTTGACAAATCGAAGTGACAAATGTCATTATTGTAAAGCCAAATTGAAGTAACTAAATCTTATAGAAGAAAGTTTCCTTGATTTTTCGACTTATCTTTTTTTGTCCACCACTGCACAGCATTACATAGACGAATAGTGGGAATTTAGTATTTTTTTAAGCTCTACAATTATGTATAACTTATGGCAGTGGATCCGGTCTGGTTTTGTTTCATTCTTCGATGTTATTTACAAAAATTAAAACTGCAAAACTAGTTTTTTTCCTAAATCTTCTAACATGCATTTTTTTTCAAAAATGATACATCCTTAAAATATATCTAATGGGACAATTTTTGTCTAACTTACCCGACTTATCTTTTATAGTTCTCTAGTTCTCAAGATTTTCTTCCAGGTCGCATTATATAAGACATTCTGCGTTGACCACAACAAATCTTTCCATTTTGTAATATCCTCAACCCTTACTTTTTATTCTTTTCTGGGCTGTTAAAATCTTATTTGAGTTTACTTCACGCGTCAAACAACTTAGATAAAAAACTACAAACCAGTCGCGTGTTCTCGGTGTTAGTAATTACAAGCGACACGTCATTAACCAACATCTAATTAACGTTGTATTGTAGCACGTTAGGCTTCACACCAAACTACATGTACTATGCTCTTGACTGAAGGCGCGGGAAGTTATAATTTTTGCAAAAGTTTATAGCTTATTACTTGCTATGTAGAAGACGGACACTGCAAGATTGGCACCCTCTAGTGAAAAGGAAAGAAAATAATTATTATTAGAAACAAGATACTTATTAACTAATAGTAGAGTGATTCAAAGAGTAAAGCTTTTTTATATTCGGATTTCAACGCTGCTCAATCGGACAACCGGAAGTAGTAATTTCTTAGATAAATTCTTTTAAATATATTTTTTTGGAAATTTTTGTTATGACAAATATTGAAGATCAAAATTCTCCATCTAATACACTTAAAAATTTTATTATATCTTGTATAGATTTAGAGATAAAGACATTGGGTGGAATTCAGTGGGTTGTATTAAGGTCTGTATTAAATCTTGTATTGAGTATATGGCAACATTGTAATATTTTCAACATGTATCAATGAGATTCAATTGTGATTTAGAAATTTTACCACAAGGAAAAGTAATACAGATATCCTTCAGTCAAATGAGGATATATTATTGTAAATGGAAGGTGTAAAAGGAAACTCATTATTGCAAAATTAGGTTAGAAATATGTCAAATTTTATGTGTCAAATATTTCATACCTGAATGTTACTGAATTTTAAAATATCTCAACCCCCGTTTTGATCAGTTTTGACATTTGTCCTTTTTTCTTAGTTCTGTTAATAATATTTTTTCTTTATTTGATCCTTTGGTCTCTCACTTTCTTCTGACAGGTATTACAAAGTTGCCAAAATATTTTTGACAAAGGACTGTTTTAGCTTAAAACACAATAATACAACCCACTGAATCTCACCCATTATAATATATATAATATTCTAATCGCAGAGGCTAAGGCACTAAGGAAACCACTTGACAAATTCAAATGTTTATAACATAGTTTGTAAATGGCATATGTCAGTGTCAAAAATCAACAGTTTTAGTGACATTCTGATAGTTTTTTCTGGGAAGTATTTTAATCTTTCTTATTGTTTTAATAATTAAATATCTGAATTATATGTAAAATGCATATATCTATCAGAATCTGATTAATGAATTGGAAGAATCTCTGAAATTTAGTAATTTCCTCATTCAATGAAAAATAGATATAATTAGAATTATATATGTGTGCAGAAGACATGTTAAATATAATCAAAAACAATATTTGGGTAAAGTTCTGTGATATTTTGTTATAAAACGACGGTTCGATAGCGAAGTGCAATACAATACTTATATAGCCTAATATGGAAATGGCGAGAGGTCTTGTGCTGGCCACAACAGATTTTTGTTTAATATTAACATTATCTTCGTTGGATTTTGATAATGAAACATTTTTCTCAAAAATGTTGAATCAAAACTGATAATCTACTTTCCACTTTAAGCCCGCAAAGGAACTGTCAGATGACTTTATCTTAAAGGACTTTAAACTAACAACTTTAACTTGAAGTGAAATTATGAAATGCATTTTTCACTTTTATATTAAGCTTTAAAAGTAAAATGACTTTATATTTATTGTGAAACCAACCGTTATACTTATAAATTTACAATATTTAAACCTAAATTTTTACTAATTTTTCACATTTTATTTTTTGATATTGCACCGACTTAAACCATATAGGTAACCAATTAATGATATGATAAAAGATGAGTAGAAATAAAAGTTCTTATTATTTTTCAAATGCGTTAAAACCCAGTAGTTATTCTATAAATTCTAATAACCCCCTATTACTCGGGAATTCATCTTTTACAAAAAGTTGTAATACAGTAGCTGCTCTCATCGGTACAGATAAAGTTGTCTAACAGCAGAGTATTCGCCCGTACTTCGTACATTATACCCAGTGGATGATAATTTCAAATGAACGTCCAATTTCCATAATGCCAACGGCGCACTAGCCAGTAGGTAAACGTAAACGTTGAACGTTGAACGTTGCTGCTCGCCTTCATATTCATGTGAGCTCCCACGGCATGGTCGGGGTGCTCTTTAGGGACTTCAAACTGATATTCAGTTTCATCTAATACGGGGAAATTAATGGAGAATAGATATGTTAATATGTTAACTGCAAATAGATGGTAATAAAGATTTAAGTTAGTAAGGGAATAGGAAATGGTGTAAATTACGAATTTGAAAGATCAGATTTAATGGAATTTAATATATTGTTTAATGTACTGTTAGTAAAAGGTATTTGTAAAGATATCATCGTTCTCACGAACGAAGCAACGTAAAAATAATAACATGAGTAAAAAGTTATGTCTGGAGCCTAATATTTCAAATAAAAGAAATTCTCGTTATCTTTATTCAATTTTTGTCAACTATGCTTTCTCCAAAGTCAAATTTAAATAAGTAAGTTATTAAATATAGTTGAACTCTTTTAACGCTACCTATAGAAGAATATGTGCCCGGGGTGTACCAAGCAAGACAACATTTTTTAGAATTTTTTTGTCACTCTTTATAATGTTTTATTTGTTACCTCTCGCTAAGAAAGGTGTAGGATTCATGCTAAAAATAACATATCTAGATTTTAGTGAATAAGCACGTTTTAAAGTCCTTAAAATATGCTTATTCACTACAATCCGATTATAACATTTTACCGATGATGTCTGAGTGTGTGTGTGTGTGTGTGTGTGTGTGTGTGTGTGTGTGTGTGTGTGTGTGTGTGTTCCTGGATGTTGGAAGGATGATTCCTCAAAAACTATAGTACATAAGACTTGTTCAACCACGTACCTTATTCCTCAATCTGATATTAATGGGAAGAACCGGAAGTAGTAGTTTCATAAAAAAAAAATCTTCTAAATATTATTTATGGAAAATTTTTGGTGTTCCAAATATTGAATAACATAAAATTCTCCATCTAATACACTTAAAAATTTTATTATATCTTGTATAGATTTAGAGATAAATAAAATATGATATATTGAAAAATAAAAGATAAATCGCCCAATCCAGTCTACACCAAGGAAATCAGTTGTTAAATTCAAATATTTGTAATTGACAGATAAATGTCAGTGTTAAAAATTAACAGTTTTACTGACATTACTGAAAGCTTTTTCTGGGAAGTACATTTAATATTTTTCTTATTGAATTATTAATAAATATTTAAAACTGTAGGTAGGTAATAGTACATATATTAAAAAGTACCAGTCATTAAATTGCAACCATCTTTGAACAATTTAGAAGAGCAGAACAGGAATCCTTATAATGAAAGAACAGATATAGTCAGATTTATTTGTGTGTACAAAAATGTTAAATTTAATACATATTATGTACCTATCTAACAGAACGAAACTAGAGAGAGGTATTGTGCTGGATACAACAGATTTTTTTACCTCTCGCTAAGAGAGGTATTGGATTCATGCTAAAATTCGCATACCCAGATTTTAGCGAATAAGCATAAGGTCCCTATAATCCGTTTATAACATTTTTAAAATGATGTCTGTGTGTGTGTGTGTGTGGATGTGTGTATGTGTGTATGTGTGTATGTGTGTATGTGTGTATGTGTGTATGTGTGTATGTCTGGATGTTGTAGCCACGATTCCTCAAAAACTATAAGACTTAAGAACTGTTTAACTATGGATTCCTCAATCTGACATTCCTGGGAAGAGCTGAAAAGGTTTTGGTAACAATTGAACAACCGGAAGTAGTAGTTTTTAAAAGAAATTCTTCCAAATATTAATTTTTGAAAATTTTTGATATTACTAATTTTGAAGAACAAAATTCTACACCTGATACATTTAAATTTTTTATTATATCTTCTATAAATTTAGAGATAAAGACGCTATAATATATAGAATATCGGGATATAACAAGTCGAGTAGGCGAAACTACACTAAGGAAACCAGTTGACAAATTCAAATGTTTATAATATAATTTGTAAATGACAGATTTCAGTGTCAAAAATAAACAGTTTTAGTGACATTTTGATAGCTTTTTCTGGGAAGTACATTTAATCTTTCTTATTGTTTTATTAATTAAATATTTGAAATTATAGGTAATATGCCTATATCAATCAGAAATACCGCCAATCTGGTTAATGAATTGGAAGAATCTGTGACATTTAGAAACTTCCTCATACAATGAAAAATAGATATAATTAGAATTATATGTGTGCAGAAGAAATGTTAAATACAATAAAAAACAATATTTGGGTAAGTCTTGTAATATTTTGTTATAAAACGACGGTTCGATAGCAAAGTGCAATACAATACTTATATAGCCTAATATGGAAATGGCGAGAGGTCTTGTGCTGGCCACAACAGATTTTTTATTCTAGTAATGTACATGGAAGTAGTTGACAAAAATATAATAGTAAATATTACCTAAACATTAAACTGTCAAATAGGTGTTTTTAAATAAAAATATGAGTTTCATTTTAAATTGATAATAAAAGCAATAATCACTCAAACTAATTCATCAATAAATATAAATATATCATCACGGCATATTACCCATTTCTGGGTGTGCCAGTATCTACAACACATGTAGACATCGGTAATGATGACGATATATTTTACCGAGTGGGCGCTTACCAGGCGTCACCTCACGGGCACTCATAGCTGGCGTGGAGAGTGCACCACAGGGGTCACTTTTGTGCCATTTAAAATTGGAAATATTTGGCGTCAGTCGGGATCGAACTAATTCATAAGCATTATAAATAGAAAACTTCTTACATTAGCTATTTTTCATGAATTGTTTTTCCCTTTCCATAAGAATAAAAAAAAATGTATTTTAATAGAATGCAGTGCCGGATTAAATCATGTGGAGGCCCTGAGGCAATCGCAATCTTGGGGCCTCCCTAAATTTACGAATTTACCATCCAACAATTTTAATAAAATAATTTTAAAAGTAAAACTTTACAGACTAGTATGTCAAAATTTAACTGTACGTATTCATCTATCATATTTGAATTTGAATTCTAACTTCTATAAAATATTGCAAATGGATATTCTAAATTCACTTACTAATTAACGCGATGAAAACTACGTCTAACTAATCATTTTGAAGTGGTAAATTGGAATGTCCAAAGAAATAAGTGATGTTTGTGCTGATTGATATTTTTTATAATTGTAATCAAGTTTCCATTGTTGTAATCAAAATTTCTTTATTTAAGGATTTCTTTGTTTGTAATAAAAAAAATCAAAATCAAATCAATATTATTTTAATTGAATGAAGCGGGGCCCCTAAAATGCGAGGGGCCCATAGGCAATTGCCTACTCTGCGTAATGGGTAATCCGGCACTGATAGAATGGTATCACTTGTACCTATACGCAGGGTCGCATTTAAGCAGAGGCGCATGAGGCGCTAGCTGGGGGCCTCGTCTTCCGGGGGGCCTCAGAAAAAAGCCGAATAGCCTAGTAAGACAGCCCAGCTATACGCTTTTGGAGCGCATATACGCGTTTTCGTCAAAATATATATATTTTTTTTTAATTTGTTAAATTTGCTTCTTTGTAAAGAACTCTATATTATCGAATTTTGCATTAAAACTCGTTTGACCTTGAAAATTTTCAAAAAATCGCCTGCGGCGCATATTTTCCCTAACCCATCCCCCAACCTACCAACAACGATTTATTTCCTTTATGTGCAGTGGAAAAAAATCCTTAAAATAACCTCTGGAGGAAACCAATGTTAAGCCAATCAGAATGCCTCTTTTCTATTTTTATTTTGATAATATCACTATAGGGTAACAATAGTAACCGTTAAATGTTATGTACATGTCTACTATATAGGTAGCTAATATTTTTATTTACAGTTTTCGAACTATTTTTGTTTTTGTTTATGTGATACTAATAATAATAAAATTATTTACTATTATTAATACTCCATAATTTATTTTGATTTAATAACCATTAACAACTTATCTTTTAATTTAAAATAGACAGGTGTTTTTCACCGGATATATTTTAAAGTATATAAAAATAGGGGCCTCAACAGGTCACTGCGCCTCGGGCCTCTGAAGATATAAATGCGGCCCTGCCTATACGACTAGGTAAATACATTAAATTTCTTGTAAGTAAAATCAACAATTATAGTCTTCGCTTTCCAATTACCTATTTCATACTGAACACGGAATACGCCATCAATTCCCGCAAAGTGCATTTGCTAGAGAAAAATCCCGTATATATTTTTCTGCATACGATAAGATAACATAGACGCAAGCACTATGCAAACCCATGTCTAGGCAAGCAGTATTTATCGAGACTACCAGAAATTAAATTTAATGTATGTATGGTTGCTTGTCATTTATAATTAATTTCGTGGGTGGGCATCGAGCTTGAGCTCGGGAATAAACCATGGGCGTACGTGGGGAATTTCTAGCGGGCTGATTACCCAATAAAGATAAGAGTTTTATCACAGTTATTACTATTAGCGGGCTGTAATTAAATATTAATGATGTGGTAGGCTTTTTCAATTTATGTTATCACGGAAGTTATTATGCAGATTCGCCAGGCAAAGGCAAGGCACATTTTGCAAAGAACTACACATGTAGAAACTTACGTTCCTTGTTGTGCAGTATTATACGATATAATCCAAATATAACAAATTTACCTGTATAAAAAACGTAAATTACTTACTAATTAATATGTCGTAAAGCTAAATAATTTTTTGCCCTCCTGAAGTGTTATGGGAATTTTACAATTATATACACGGCAAGTGTAACCTACTTTTTACGCTTACTGTGTTGTAACTTATCTCACTATGCGGTAAAATAATCAAAATACACTAATTTATATAAACCAAAATCACGGCAGCGCCATCTGTCATTATTGTAAAAATCCGCCGTTACCGACATAGTCACCGATCGATATACCTGTCAAATGCGCGAGGCGAACATTGCTGGAATGTCAATTATCGATACCTACCTATTATTTATTACGAAGAAAACATGAGCAAATAAATATATTATCAGTCTATTATTGCAAATAAATTTTCGCTAGAAGTACTCTAATGAAGGCAAGTAAAAGCAAATTTGGAATTTGACTTAACCCCAGTATTTTAAACTAACTCTTTTCAGAAGTACAACCTATCTGATTAAAAAAAGTAATTTTCATTATCGTCGGCCAAAAAGTTTGATGCAATTCTCGTGCTTGAAGTATTTTACAGCGCTCCAGCTAATAAGGTACTAACCTTAAGGGCTCGTGCCTTAAAGAAAGCTGTCGCGCTGTAAAATACAACTTACACGCACTCGAATGTAAATAACTATTAAAATACATTCGGCAGTAAAAAGTTGAAACGAATCAAACATTTTTTGACGTTTTGGTTTTCGAGAGATTTGTGTATTAAGGGCCGTTTTCATAATAAATTTTATCTTCACTGTAACACTTTAAATTAAATTTCAGCTGTGTTCGTTTTCATAATACAACTTTAGCACTTTAACGGTACTTTAAGATAAAGTAAGCGCCCACACGGTAAAATATATTTCATCATTACCGATGTCTAGATGTGTTGTAGATAATGATTATATTTTTTAATTTTAATTTATCGTTATTTTCCATTTTTCTTGAGCTATTGTTTTAATCTAATGTAACCACAACTACAATGTAAGGCTTTATTAAGCTTTGGCTATCCGAATTAGGATGCCAAAAATACGACCAGTAAAATAGATTTGGTAAATGAAGATAAAGGAGAATAGAGATCGCGGCAGATCAAAAGAGAACGAAACATTGCCAATTAATAGAAAAATTATTGAAAAAGTAAGAAACGCTTGTAGAGAAAGAAAGAAGATTCGCGAAAAACCAGAAAGAACAAAATTCGTAGCAAAAGAAGACCGCACGCCTTACGGTAGATACGTTCCTGATACTTTTTTGCGCTTAAAATCTTTAAAATCTTTGTCTGTATAATGGTTAGCGATACCATCGTAGCCATGCCATCCGTGGCTCGCAATCAAACAACGGACAATCGCCGCCGCCGCAGTGTCCGGACAATAGCGCCAAACATGATGTGACAATCTCCAACCCATTGTTGATATTTGTTGTTCGATTGTTGTGATGTTGTGATAACTGTTGTATTAGATCTGGATTGTGTTGGAAGAAACGATTGTATTGACACAAAAGGAATTTTTGTAAAAGGAAAACGTAATTGTTCTCTATTAAAAGGGCTACATTACCTACACAATGTATCGAACATGACAGAGAATGAGTAAATATAAGGCTGTTTCTCTTTGTCATATTTTCTATTTGACGTTTAGACAGCTTTTTCTACTGAATTTGATATTCTGTTCTATTTGTCTAAAGCCACATTCACAGCTCGTAACATAATTTAAATTATGTGAACAAATTCGAATCAGTTTCAATGTTCTTATGACATTAAATTCATTTCTGTCAGAAAACCGTATTGAATTTGCTCGTTTCTAAAAATTCACACAGTTGTTCAAATACTCTAAAAATGCGTTCACTTACGTAACATTCTATTTACAATCAAATAATATTACTACTAAGTTTATATCAGACCCATTTTTGAATTATTGCCCCAAAAGTCAATTTACCCCACATTTAGATAAAAACTTCAAAATTTTCAAAAATCTAACTTTTATGTATCTAGATACTTTTCAATGCGCTGATTCCAAATTTTGAAACCGCAGGTCGATATCTCTTATCGTTCTCGAGATATTTAGGTTTAAAGTTTTGCTCAAAACTGCCCATTTTTGAGTATTAACCCAAAAATGGGTTGAGATATGAATTTGGCGACATCGCCATTCGATTCTACGGACATAAATACATAAGTATAGCAATTTTCATAAATTTTGTCCAACCGGTTCATTTTTTATGAATAAAAGTTTGAAAACCCCTGAAATTAGCCAAAATCTGAAAAAATCCTAAGGGGTACTCCTTACGATATTTGCGATTTTTGGCCATTTTCAGTTATTTTGCTTTAGAGATTGTATGCGGTGTTCAAAAATTCTGAAAATTGGTGTACTTATGTAATTTTGTCCGTAGAATCGAATGGTGATGTCGCCAAAGTCATATCTCAACCCATTTTTGGGTTATTACCAAAAAATGGGCAGTTTTGAGAAAAACTTTAAACTTAAATATCTCGAGAACGAAACGAGATATCGACCTGCGGTTTCAAAATTTGGAATCAGCGCATTGAGAAGTATCTAGATACATAAAAATTAGATTTTTGAAAATTTTGAAGTTTTTATCTAAATGTGGGATATATTGACTTCTGGTGCAATAATTCAAAAATGGGTAGAGATATGAACTTGGTACTAATATTATTTGATTGTAAAGAGAATGTTACGTAAGTGTACGCATTTTTAGAGTAATGTTCGTGTTACAATTTTACTGGATATATAGAATCTTTTCCAATGAACTTCTGGTATGGGATTTGTACAAAATATATCAAATTAACGGAAGGTCTTGTGCTGGCCACAACAGATTTTTTAAATTTAGTACTGGTACCTTGTTGAAGTGTATATATAAAGGACTTTTGTCGCCTACCCAAAGTGATGTAGAGAAAAAGGGAACAAAACACTTTTTCTTTTTTCCTTTTTTATTTACTTGGACGTTTCGGAGGTCCAATGACCCCCATCTTCAGCATTTAAATTATTGGCTAGGTTCACATCGCTTGGCTTAAGTGATAAGTTTAATCCAAACACTGCTACCACGCCGACAAGGTAGCAAAAGACTTTTTACTTTTAATTTTCAAAACATCTTTCGACTTAATCCCTCAAAAAACAGGATGTAGGTAATTATCTTCTCGTGACTAAAGGGACGTTTATAAAACTTGTTGCATAATATACAAAGGCCCGGATAAAACAAATTAATCTGTGATATTAAAAATGTTAAACCTTAACTAAAAACCCTAAAACTAGATAGGTATTTCGGCACCTAAGTTATCATCAGTAAACTTACGTCTAAGAACAGATCAGCTTTGGGGTACTCAACATGTCAATCATGCCAGAGGTTTAAAAACAAATCTGTTCTTTCAAATTTGGGATAGAAATAGAGGTCAAAAATAATTTGCCTTACTTTTAGTTGTTTGCACTTATCTTATTTTAATATTTTGTTTTTTAAAATGTAAAAAGACCCGTACCTATTTACAGATTAGACATTTTCATTGCAAACACAAAATCAATCGATTTGAAGAGCAAGCAACAAAACAAAATGTCTTCATAGTAAAAATCCAAGCATACATGATTAAAAACGACAAGAACATTAAATCCCAGCATGGCTTCTCCCAGACACCAATAACTAACGTCTCAATCAAACTCATCAGCGTTTTATTTTGTTCGGATCGAGTTGGCCATGTTGTATGCCGTTAGAGTTCACTCACGTGTCATCTTTTGTCAGAGTCCAAGTGAAACAGCACCGGGCTGATATTAAAATCATCATTACCATCAGAGTGACCTGTGATTTCACAACGACGCCGGCAACAATTGAACGGCAGTGTGAGTGTGTGCATTCCGACACGTAACAAACAGATGGGACGTTATTGAAAATTAATAAGAGGTTGTTTTTAATTTCCGATTTCCAGTAATCATATAAATAAACAAACGTACCTTTATGTTAAAATCCGAATATTTTCGCGCCATGTCTGACAGTACAAAAAAATTATTTATTTTTTCGACATATACAGTACTTGCCATAAAGATAGCAACTTAAAAAAAATCCAATTGCTCTAATGTAAAAACTGGGATTTCAAAAATAAATTACTGCAGTATTAGTGTCTTGAACCAATTTACATTAAAATAATTTGCTTTATATTAACAAAAATTGATTCACTTGTTAACAATTGGAGATTTTATCAATCGAAACTTTGTGTAACTCAAAAAAAATAAAGACAATGAAAGTTCGAAATACTTCTTTTATTCTTAAAAATTGATTTATGTGCAAAAAAATATTTTTTATTTGGACATAAAAATAAAAATAGCAACTTTTATAAAATTAATATAAAAACTAAATTTTCTAATATTTAGTGTAATAACCGGAACCACGAGAATTTATTACTTCTTCTCGTTTCATCATGAATTCAAGTAATTTTGTTATTACATTTCTATCAATTAATCTTAGTTCATCACTAAATAATACTCTTTTCCACATATCAGTTGTCCAGTTTACATGATTTTCTGCAAAAAAATAATCGGGCCTTCACGTTCTTCTTCGAAAGAAGTGGTTTCTTTGCAGGCCGACGACTATAAAGTTCTCCGGCAACTAATATTGTTCTTCCCTGTCTTGAAGATATTTTATCTTTAACATTACTTAGTAGAAAGGCTAAAATTTTCTTTGATGATAACAACGGATTTTTAACGATATGTGTTTTATCATTCTGTCGCTTCGGTTTGATGTTTTTTTTTGTCTACTAGAAATTGTAGAAGGCTCAATATTACCCTTCCTTCGAAAATGGATTATTATTCGTGCTATTGTAGATTTATGCAAATTAAAGTTCTTCGACATTTTATTCAGCGAAGCACCATTTTCATATGATTTAATTATTAAATTGCGAAATTCTTTAGTCAAAGTCTTATTACGACCCATAATTTTGAAGTACTAATTTATATTTTTTAAACAATTATACGATATAAACGTTGAAATTGAGAAAATAAAGACATTCATTATGTAGTTGCTATTTTTATGTCCAGACAAAAGTAAGAATTATGCAAATTAAATAAATTCTACAAATTTAATGTAAATTATTTTAACATAAAATAAACTTATTTTAAGAGGTTATTCTTTATGTAATTTATTTTCAATATTCTTATGTTCACTTCAGAGAAATAGAATTTTTTTAAAAGTTGCTATCTTTATGGCCAATACTGCAGTTGTCTTATAAATACAGATAATCTGCGAAAATTTTAACAACAAATTTACAAACAACGATAATGTCAGCACCTTTTAAAATAACGACTTCACTACGTAGTATCTTTTCGACGAAATCGCCAAATATACGTAGGCAGCACAACATGGCATTCGATTTATTGATCTGTTGAGTGAATTTATTAATTGACATTTATGTTTACAAATTACACGATAAGATCTGAGTATAAGTTATTTCAGCCGTGTAGAACAAATAAGAGCGAACACAAAACACTAATTTTCACACAACGGCACACGCAACAAACAAGGCTTTTCCTAATATGGCCATCCATACATTACAATGTGTCACATTCCTATAGACTTAAGTCTTAATACATTTCTATTGCCGACTGAGCGCAAGACACATTTAAATTAATCTGTCTCAACGAAGATAGCTTTCTTCAGTTTCCTGATTGTTTTTAAAGATTTACATGTTCAAGCGGAAATCTTCTTGTAATTAACAGTTAACAATATAATAAATATAGATTCCTGAGGCTAAAATATTTAACTAAACTTGCTTCTACGGGAAAGTGTACCATTTAGCCAGAATTCCGCTTCAAAGTTTTTGGAAAAATAAATTATTTTGCTTATAATAAAAATAAATAAATATATCATCGCGGCATATTACCCATTACTGGGTGTGCCAGTATCTACAACACATGTAGACATCGGTAATGATGACGATATATTTTATCGTGTGGGCGCTTACCAGGCGTCACCTCACGGGCACTCATAGTTACTGTGGAGAGCTGCACCACACGGGTCACTTTTGTGCCATTTAAAATTGGAAATATTTGGCGTCTGTTGGGATCGAACCTGGTTCCCCAGGTTCGCGACCAGACACTCAAGCACGCGGCCACAGGACCACTTATAATAACAGAACGCTTTGTTAGATTTTGATGAATTTGGTATGACAGTTCATATGGTTATAAGTCATCTTTTAATATAATAATTGTTATTATTAGTGAACCACCTGTGTATGAAACTTAGGTGTCCCAACATTGATTAGACCGTAACTTTTTAATGGCCACGCCGATAACGTAATTTTTTTCCAGAAAGATACATTCAGTAGTAAACTTTTCTCTCTGTGTGTATTTTGTGATATCTGTTACGGTTCACACAGAAAAAAATAAAACCTGGGTAACTGCACCGTGAAATTTTTAAAATAAATTTTATGCACGGACGTATCATAATTTGACAATGGGGTATTCCGACATTTTTTAAAAATATTTTTTTACTTTAGTACAGACCAGTAGGACACTGAATATCTAACTTTGAGTAAGAAAATGTATGCATCACATGAGATATGAATTTTTAAAAATTTCATCGCATTTCAAATTTTCTTATCATGGCGCGCTTATAACGTCAACTCGATGGTGACATCTGCAACGAACTTCAGCGCCTAAATCCACATGTTCATGACAGCCATTTGCTTGTTTACATATGATTTTAGAAGCAGCGTGTATTTCGGTGTTTGTCCTGTGTTTGTTTATGGTAAAAATAGGAGTAATAATTATAAAGTGGACGAAATGTCAAATAAGAAATATACCCGCGCGTGTTAACTACTGGCTCCATCTGTGTTTTTAAACGAAAATATTTACTTTGAAATGAGCAATAGATTATCAACTTGACGTCACAAATTTCAAGGACGTTTCTAGAGCTGTAAAAATTCCAATTTTGTAACATTAAATTATGAATTAAAACTTTTTATTAAACATGTTTTATTATATTTTTCTACTATATGAAGATGGAAACTATAGAAAAAAGTTATTATTCTGCATTAATTCCATATCACCGGAATACCCCATTATACAGGAATTTCTTTGACATAAACGTTATTTTATAGCCCGCGGGCCTCATTATAGCGCGCCGGGCTATAATGAAACGTCAAACCAAATTATAACCTACAATATAAACAATTTAAACAGGCAACATGAAAAGTTTTTATTACAAATTGAAAATTTTTATATTGTTTAATGAAAAATGAAAATGAATTTTGTGATATTTATATGGAAAGCACGGAGATACACAAAATAAAACTCAAATGACAGAACTAATAAACAAACAATAAACTGTTGTTTTCCGCTTTCATAGCAACACTAGATACTGGATGTTCGAGGCCAAATTCATTTCGCTACAATTTTTCTAACACTCATAATTTGAAAATTTTCGTCAGTGCTTAAAGTTCTGTATGTACCACGAGCGTAACGTGTTTTTATGGCCTTTGATGTGTTTTTATCCCTCGGCTTACGCCTCGGGCTCAAAATCCCGCCGCAGGCCATAAAAGCCTCCTTACGCTCTTAATATATAGATAACTATTATCTAACAGTCGATCCAAATGCCAAACATCTAATTTTTAATAACTGTAACGAGTTGTCAATCTTCTCAGCTTGTTCAGGAGTAAGCTAACATATTTAATCTTCTTATTTATAATAATGATAGTAAAATAATATTAGGCCGAACAAGCGGATCTTACTAGTTTTAGAATATTGCGAAGAAAATTTTCAACAATCCATAAACAATTGTTACTGTCATTAAAAATTAGTTGTTTGACATTTGGATACATTGTTAGATTAAATATATTATAAAAATTTCACGGTGTCGTCACTCAGGTTTTATTTTTTCTGTGTGAACCGTAACAGATATCACAAATTACACAGAGAGAGACAGTCTGAATAAGCATAAATCATTATTAATCAGTGTTTTAAACATTAACTTTTTGCCAGTTTTATTTTAATTTGTTTAGTCTACTTTAACATACGACTTGCTAGGTATAATGACAAAATATTTATAAGGTTATAAATCATCTATCTTACTTGCTAGTGGTCATATTGTACTTATACATATAATAATATAATTGCGTACTATAAATATATAAAATGATAACAAAATGTTTACATTATCAACGACCTGGTGCATACCTTTTAAATTATGCATAACTTACTGAAGATATTTATTTTATTGAATAGTAAGTAATAGATATTTAATTCAATATGCTTGTTCATTTTTATTTTATTCATATTAATGTATAAAATCTTCTCTGTGTTCAAAAAACGTGTACATATTACAGTATTAAAGATGATTATATTCACATTAATTTGAGTCTTATAATATTTTATCTATGTAAAGAACTGACTGGTTAAGAAAATATTTTAATCCGTTAACGTTGAAAGACGTATAAAATCGTAATAAAACGACTAAGTATGATAATTTATTGCAGTGGTCTGAATGTATAATTTCCCGTAAATGGTGATTCAAAATGTAAATATAGAACTAGGTAATATTTAAATATGCAAATTACAGATATAATAATGTTTTCATTATTTAATCAGTATCATTTAGATGAATAACGTTTTGAAATTCTATTATGGAATATTGTAATTATTTTTACTGCAGTCACCACATATACATATGCACACAGGATGTCTCTTAAATAGGGGGACATGACTTAACCACATCCTGAGGCTAAAATAAGACGATTTAACTAATCTTGTTTCTACCGGAAAGTGTACCATTTAGCCAGTATTCTGCTTCAAAGTTTTTCGAAAAAAAAATTAATTTTGCTTATAATAACAGAAAAGTTTTAAAACATGTTTAATAAAAAGTTTTAATTCATAATTTAATGTTACAAAATTAGATTTTTTACAGCTCTAGAAACGTCCTTGAAATTTGTGACGTCAAGTTGATAATGTGTTGCTCATTTCAAAGTAAATATTTTTGTTTAAAAACACAGATAGTGCCAGTAGTTAACACGCGCGGGTATATTTCTTGTTTGACACTTCCTCTTTATAATTATTACTCCTATTTTTACCATAAACAAACACAGGACAAACACCGAAATACACGCTGCTACTAACATCATATGTAAACAAGCAAATGGCTGTCATGAACATGTGGATTTAGGCGCTGAAGTTCGTTGCAGATGTCACCATCGAGTTGACGTCATAAGCGCGCCATGATAAGAAAATTTGAATTGCGATGAAATTTTTTAAAATTCATATCTCATGTGATGCACACATTTCCTTATATATTATATATTTTTAAAAAATGTCGGAATACCCCATTCAAAAAATGTTACTGAGAAATATTGTTGCTCTTGATGAGTTCTGTCAATGACACCTATTTTTTTCTGTATAACAAGTATATGTCTGAAATTTTTTTTTTTTCAAAAGATAAATTGCGATTTCGAAAAAAGTTACTAAGATATATTGTTGCTCTTACAAAGTTCTATCACTGGTAAATTTATTGTAGTTATCTGTTATTCCCTGTTTAGTTACTATTAATGTTTTCTAAGGCAACTGTTAAATAATAATGGATAGTATGTTTGTTACCGTCAATTTGGATATAGGTTTAAAAATGCACTACAATTTATAATTTACGTGCTTACTAATAACAATATTTCTTTCTTTTTCATGTTCTTTGACATTTAAATCGAATGATTTTCACGAAGTTAATTACAATTGTGACATTAACTAATGACGAACAAACTGTGTTAATATCCAATTTCAATAAGTTGTAAAATGCAAATTTCCTTTTATGAACAAATATCAAATTACTTTGTATATATGTGACATTTAAACAACATAGAGTTTCTATACTTTTGTCTCAATTTTCTAAGAATACTTTAATTTATTACTCAGTAAAATAATAAATTACCAACGTACAACTTAAGTACATTTAATTTGTTAAGACATAAACAAGATTATATAACTTGTAAACCATTTACAAATTGTAGAAATCTTTAATATCTAAAGAAAATTCATCAGATTATGCAATGTGTCAAAACACCTGTAATCACTTTAAATTCTTAGCAGTCTCATTGATTAATTCCATTTACAGATGCTATTGCTTATTCCATAGCTGTCATTTTCAAATTTGGTTTTATAAAGAGAAACAATAATGAGGTTTCTTTAAGTTTCAACTCACAAATGGAACCTCTTGCGCTGTGATGAGATTATAGCGGTCTTTTTGTTACATTAGCGATACTAGTCGATGAAAATTTATCAGTTTGATGTGACTTTTATTGTAATTTGTAACTGGACATATTTAGAATAAGAGAAAGAGTTGGAATTTGAAATGTTGTATAGAATTTTTGAAATAGTTTCAACAAAATGCTTTCTAAATAGTTGCTGAAGCATACCGCATAAATAGAAATTAGTTTGTTGAAAAAAAAGTTTATGTTGCACATGTTTTGATTTTTGATCAAATGCTTGCTTTATATTTGTCATTTTTTTTTGTCAATGCTTAAATCTCTAAATGAAATATTCTGATAAAAACTTGTGCCTTTAATTTACCAAGCTTGTCATTAATTTATTATTCAGTGGAACAATACTGGTTGTGAACTCTGTCCGGCTTTGAGTACATTGCTGTCTTGTTGGACGTGCGTTCACTACTCTATTTATGATATGATAATCACATGCAAATCACCGAGTCTGCCGCATCTGCTTTCCTTCATAAACATCCTGTCCTGGCAAATTTTTCCAATCCTCTCTGTTTTGCATGGATACACTGTTGTTCTGCAAGACTTTATGGAACATAACTACCCCTTGTTAGATTCATATCTGTCTTAGTGATGAGCATAAACGATGAATTCTAATATGTGCATTTGTGTTGTTCTATTCTTACAAAGTTTTTATGCGTGCATTGTGTTGAATACAATTCATTTGGGGACTGTGGATTTATTTTTACAACACCACCGTTTCGGTACACATTTGCACCTTCTTCAGGGTCTTCAAAATTCAATATATACAAAATAATATAAATATATAAAATATAATATAAATTAAACACTTGGTTAAACACTGTTAATAAAGTTTTTCTTAAGCAAAAAGTATCAATTTTGTGACGTTTTAAAAAACGGCCGTCCTTTCTGTACAACCCTGAATTTCAGTTCTTGCATTTAAGTTGTTGCAATCATCCCTGGTAGCATTTCAAGAACCATACGTTTGGGGAACGCAGAAAAGGCAGAGAAATATTTTAAAAAAAATCAAATATAGTAAGTCAAATGTTGTAGAGATATTGACCAATATTTACTTTTCAGTTCTTAACTATTAAAAATGGAGAAAAATGTTTCTAATACAAAACGATCTCTTTTTCGAAAATAGTTGAAAATCAGACCTTACTAATTAATTGAGGGTTCCCGAAGGAAAAATAATCTGACAAGCAGTCTGCAGTGACATTATTTATTTCAAGCCAACGTTCACACGTGACAAACGTCAGCGTGTGCTGTATTTATTTGTTTTTGTGTAGGTAAAATTGCAAAAATTAGACAATGGGTAAAGCTACAAGTAAAATAATAGATGCGCAAATTATTAAATTTGTGTCCATTTTTACAGGTTATAATGGGCTACTTGCGTACCTTTTTTTTATTTAATATTTTTGAAGAGCAGGTAAAAACTTGCTACCCATATTTTTTCTTTTGACAAAATTTTTATTAATTAGCCAGAAAAAAAGTAATGAAATTTGATTATTTGAATTGCCGCCATATGACGTAGAATTACGCCGCACCAATGAATGGTCGTAAAGCCATAGTGTTTGTTTGTACGGGTAATGTAGATCTCCTGTTTGACGTTTCAACAATAGTTTGGAGGTTAGTATTTTAGCTTGTCTTTTTAGTATCGATATTTTAAATTACATGTAACTACCTATGCCTGTATTTGTGAAGTAATTAATATATTTGAGAGCCCAGAGAGAGAGAAAAATGAACTAATGTCAAATTCAAATTAAAAGTTTCTATCTATACGTTACATTTTTAAACAGTTCCAGTTCAATATAATGATATCACAGAAAATTTTCTTTCTTAATTTACTAAAAAATAAATGATTTTTTAAAAATAAAATTTATATATATATATATATATATATATATATATATATATATATACAGGGTGTTAATACTAAGTCGTTACACCCGAAAATGGTAGGTAGAACTCATTAAAACAAACAACTTTTCTTAGTTTCAATTTTTGATTTGGTGCCCCGGTTCGTAGTTAATGGAGTTCTTTGTTTTTCGAAAAATCGTCATAACTCCCTTATTTTAAAGACTATTGAAAAAAACTTTTCCTCCAAATTTACCTTTAGGCTCTCTAAAACATTTGGCATTTATAATTATTTTTTATTTTTTTAAATGAGAAAATGGCGATCGATCAAAAAATTCAGAACATGATTTTTTGATAACCACTCCATCGATTTTTGAAAGTAAAACATTTATAAAATCCTTAAACTATCTACTACAATATTTGTCCTAAACATTTTTTTCAATCCATCCAAAAAAAGTCTTTTTTCACTTATTTAACTTACATAAGTGGTGCGTGCAGAAAAAAATCTAATTCGGAATAGGCTATGAAAAAAAAAACGTGTATCAATTTGACAGTAATTAATTAAATGTCAATTTGACACAAGATATTGTCAAATATGTTATCTGAAGAAATATTCTTGAATCCTTATATTAAAACAGAAATAAATTAGAAAATGGTGAATGGCAATAATATGTAACCTCCTTCATTATCATTTCTCCTTAAAATTACATTTCACGATCAATTGTGACAACTTGATTATTGAATTAATTAATGATCAGACATACGTTTCTGTTTTCATAGCTTACTCCGAATTAGATTTTTTTCTGAACACATTGCACTTATGTAAGTCAAGAAAATGAATAAATACTTTTTTTGGATAGATTAAAAAAAATGTTTATAACAAATATTGTAGTAGATAGATTAAGGATTTTATAAAAGTTTTACTTTCGAAAATCGATGGAGTGGTTATCAAAAAAATCATGTTTTGAAATTTTTGATTGATCGCCATTTTGTCATTTGAAAAAATAAAAAATAATTGTAAATGCCAAATATTATAGAGAGCCTAAAGGTAAATTTTAAAGAAAAAAAAAATTCAATAGTCCTTAAAATAAGGGAGTTATGTCGATTTTTCGAAAAACAAAAGAACTCCAATAACTACGAACCGGGGCATCAAATCAAAAATTGGAACTAAGAAAAGTTGTTTGTTTTAATGAGTTCTAACCACCATTTTCGGGTGTAACGACTTAGTATTAACACCCTGTATATATATATATATATATATATATATATATATATATATATATATATATATATATATATATATATATTCAACATAACATTACGTATATAGTGATAGAAATCAGATTTTCAGTACCACGCAAGTAGCTCATTATCTCTTTACATTTATGATA
Source organism: Ophonus ardosiacus (assembly GCA_943142095.1). NCBI lineage: Eukaryota > Metazoa > Arthropoda > Insecta > Coleoptera > Carabidae > Ophonus > Ophonus ardosiacus. The sequence continues at coordinate 1,531,052 of OW964832.1, read as the reverse complement.
ACTGATATTCCAAAAAAATCACGTCTGCTCATGTGTACCGAAGGCTTTAAAGTAGCTGCATAAAGTACCAAACTTAAAGTAAAAGTAAAAGCGAAAAAGTAAAATAAAATGTAGCTTGAAATAAATAATTTCACTGCAGACTACTTGTCCGATTATTTTTCCTTCGGTAACACTCATCCATTCCTCAGTCGATTATCGCTCAAGTTCTTACTAATTAAACTTTTTTACACATTTTGGTCAACACTATATGCTCTTAAAGTTTATACTTGATTTTGTTAAAAACTTGTATAATAGCAGGACTCTACTGTACTTAAAAATGAAACTACATTACTAATGCTTAGTTACTGTTGTACAATAGATAACGTTAATGCATCAGTAGATAAGATTAGTATGAGTATGTGTGCAGTATGGAAATTTAATTGACAACTTGCAGTACTGTTGTGCGAGCCGGGAAAACAGCATTTACTTGTTTACAAACACTTTACAATTTATTGCCTTTTAGAGTATTGTTAAATACAATTTGCACATAGATTTAACCAAAGTTGAATGCTCATCAATTACATCGTCATAAAATGCGAAGAAACATCTTTACATTTTTAATTTTACTTACAAACTAATTACAAGAATCAATAATCGTAAACTACAACAAAATGGAAGAGTTTATGTGTTGTGTCAGTAACTATTATCATTGTTATTTGTAGAGAAAGGCGTGGGTGTCCCGTAACTGGACAAATGTGGAGAGAATTTTTTGTCAAGCAGAACGTTAACGAACTAGCCAATAAGATTAACTGCTGTGTTAAATGCTCGTGCTTCTAGTAGTCTTTAATTTACTTATCTTATTGCGGTCACTGTTTAAAATTAATACAATTGAAGGAATGTAGACGTAAATTTAAATCAACCGACACAGAAGGTTCTAATTAGAAAATTTAAGAGGAATTAGTTTCATGATGTGATGCAGCGCTTTTAGAATTATACGAATATAGGATGGACAACCTATCAGAGAAGATAATTATTTATGGTTACTAAGATAGAAAAACACAATCTTCCTAAACATTTGGTTCAAAAATACTATAATTTTTATTCCTTTGGAAAAAGTTATTCCTCTAACGTCTAACAATCATTCGCAGATGTCATAATCACTGTTTTATATTTGTCAACTTTTGTGTCAATTTTAAGAACTAGCTAGAAATAGAGCATGTACTATTTTAATAACACACCAATATATCAATTTAATTATATGACTATTACATGTCAATGACTTTTAATATTTCAATAAAAATCTTTTGGAAGCAACACAAGATATCTCGCCATTTCCATATTAGCTATATAAGTACATATTGTATTTTAAATGGCACAAAAGTGACCACTGTGGTGTATTCTCCACACTAGCAATGAGTGCCCGTGAGGTGTCGCCTGGTAAGCGCCCGCACGGTACAAATATGTCATCATCATTACCGATATCTGCGATAAAGCAGATTGTGGCACACTCAGATATGGGTAATATACCATGATGATATAGTATTGGCCATAAAGATAGCAACTTAAAAAAAATTCAATTGCTCTAATATAAAAACTGGGATTTCAGAAATAAATTACTGCAGTATTAGTGTCTTGAACCAAATTTAATTTACATTAAAATAATTTGCATTATATTAACAAAAATTGATTCACTTGATAACAATTGGAGATTTTATCAATCGAAACTTTGTGTAACTCAAAAAAAATAAAGACAATGAAAGTTCCAAATACTTTTTTTATTCTTAAAAATTGATTTATGTGCAAAAAAATATTTTTTATTTGGACATAAAAATAAAAATAGCAACTTTATAAAATTAATATAAAAACTAAATTTTCTAATATTTAGTGTAATAACCGAAACCACGAGAATTTATTACTTTTTTTTTGTTATTACATTTCTATCAATTAATCTTAGTTCATCACTAAATAATACTCTTTTCCTCATGTCAGTTGTCCAGTTTACATGATTTTCTGCCAAAAAATAATCGGGCCTTCACGTTCTTCTTCGAAACAAGTGGTTTCTTTGCAGGCCGACGACTATAAAGTTCTCCGGCAACTAATATTCTTCTTCCCTGTCTTGAAGATATTTTATCTTTAACATTACTTAGTAGAAAGCCTAAAATTTTCTTTGATGATAACAACGGATTTTTAACGATATGTGTTTTATCATTCTGTCGCTTCGGTTTGATGTTTTTTTTTGTCTACTAGAAATTGTAGAAGGCTCAATATTACCCTTCCTTCGAAAATGGATTATTATTCGTGCTATTGTAGATTTATGCAAATTAAAGTTCTTCGACATTTTATTCCGCGAAGCACCATTTTCATATGATTTAATTATTAAATTGCGAAGATAAGAAATGTTACTTCCCAGAAAAAGTCTCCAGTAATGTATCTGGATTTTTGACAGTGACATTTTTCTGTGAATTACAAACATTTTTATTTTTCAACTGGTTTTCATGGAGTTATTTGGGCTGTGAAATTTATTAAAATACAATGGATTATTTTATATATTTATAATTCTCTATCTCTAAATCTCTACAAAATATAATAAAAATGTTCAATGTATCGGATAGAGAATTTTATATTCTTTAATATTTGTAATAACATAAATTTCCAAAAAAAATAATATTTAGATGTTCTTTTATAAAATACTACTACTTCCGGTTGTCCAATTGTTACCAAAACTTTTTCAGCTCTTCCCACTAATGGCAGGTTAAGGAATACTTAGTTAAATTGGTCTTTAGTCTTATCTTAAATTACACAAACTCAAAGTACTAGAAGACCGTATAATTAACAGCTACTCAGAAGCTCGCCAGCGTAATTAATATTTGTTTGAATTATAATTTAAACATGTTTAGTCTATACAAATATAGACTGCTCGACTAACGTAAAATTAACGCTATTTCGTTTCGCATTTTGTTTTCCAGTATTGCATCCTTCGCATTAACCGAGGTATTGCCGTATCGTAAACTTGATTCTGTTGCAATATTTTTCCTTATCGATTCATTTCGGTTCTTATTTCATCTGCGACAGTCCCAATCAGCAATTGAGCATCTCTATTAATTTGTTTACACACCAGTGCACTCGATAGTGGGTGCTTTTGCTATTCTGTGTTCCAAGTGCCCCGTATCCGTGCGCTTCACGACTTCATGCTCCGCTGGTGACTTACGGTTCCACGCTCCGAGATTTATTAATGATCTGCAGCTTCTCGCGATTAAAAACGCGCTAGCGCGTCCTAGCTCATCTCTTTGTTTAATACAGTTTATTTCTAACGGGAACTATTATTGGAATTGTTATTTATTGGTTGGAAATTCATTTCCGCGTCATTAATTAGTGGATATTAATTGCTGATCAAGTTTCACTGACGTTGAGCTGTGCTTGATAAATTGTGGAGATGAACTTTGAATTTATTTTACTAAGCGCTTATTATTTGTGTGTGGTATGTACTCCAATTAACATTTATGTTGTTTGTTACTGATTTATTTCAACGAATAAAGGAAGTATTAAATATTATCATCATTTGTGTCTGAATATTAATAGATGCAATGTACTTTGTTGCCGATTTTTAAATATAAATACCGCTGAAAAGTATTTGCTCAAAAGAGAAAATGGAAGGACTATATCGCAGAAGACTTGAGAGAGGAAGAACTGTGTGAAGAAGACACATTGGAAAGGAATGAGACCCCCTAATAAAATTTGAGAAAGCTGAAGAAGAAAAAGGAATTGTCAAGTGCAATTTACATAGTGTATGTTCATGTTATAATTTCATTGGATTTGTAGAATCTTTTGGTAACGGAATTTGTAAAAAATAGTATGTGTTCGTGTTATAATTTTATTGGATATATAAAATCTTTTACAAGGTAGCATTTAACCATTTTTATTTTAATACTTTTATATCTAAAAATTCACACAGTTGTTCAAATACTCTAAAAATGCGTACACTTACGTAACATTATCTTTACAAGCAAATAATATTACTACCAAGTTTATATATCGACCCATTTTTTAATTATTGCCCCAAAAGTCAATATACCCAACATTTATAGATAAAAACTTCAAAATTTTCAAAAATCTAATTTTTATGTATCTAGATACTTTTCAATGCTCTGATTCCAAATTTTGAAACCGCAGGTCGATATCTCTTTTCGTTCTCGAGATATCTAGATTCAAAGTTTTGCTCAAAACTGCCCATTTTTGGGTGGTAACCCAAAAATGGGTCGAGATATGAATTTGACGATACGACCATTCGATTCTACGGGGGAAACTACATAAGTGTACCAATTTTCATACTTTTTGTCCAACCGGTTCAATTTTTATGAATAAAAGTTTGGAAACCCCCGAAAATGGCCAAAATCTGAAAAAATCCTAAGGGGTACCCCTTACCATTTTTTCGATTATTGGCCATTTTCAGTTATTTTGCTTTAGAGATTGTATGCGGTGTTCAAAAATTCTGAAAATTGGTGTACTTATGTAATTTTGCCTGTAGAATCGAGTGGTGTTGTCGCCAAATTCATATCTCGACCCATTTTTGGGTTATTACCCAAAAATGGGCTGTTTTGAGCAAAACTTTGAATCTAAATATCTCGAGAACGAAAAGAGATATCGATCTGCGGTTTCAAAATTTGGAATCAGCGTATTGAGAAGTATCTAGATACATAAAAATTAGATTTTTGAAAATTTTGAAGTTTTTATCTAAATGTGGGGTATATTGACTTTTGGGGCAATAATTCAAAAATGGGTAGAGATATAAACTTAGTAGTAATATTATTTGATTATAAAGAGAATGTTACGTAAGTGAACGCATTTTTAGAGTATTTATATATGAGAATATATATAATGTATATTCATGTGATAATTTATTGGATTTAGTATAGACTATTTTTCATGGAACTTTCTGCATGGAATCTGTAAAAAATTGTATTATGTTCGTGTTACAATTTTACTGGATATATAGAATCTTTTCCAATGAACTTTTGGTATGGGATTTGTACAAAATACATCAAATTAACGGAAGGTCTTGTGCTGGCCACAACAGATTTTTTAAGTTGGTGTTTGTTTTATATCTTTGAATACAATTTAACTAGGCCACTACTCTGCCAATTTTTTCGGACGGTTTTTCCTCTTTCATGAATACACAGGCCTAGTAAATTATATAATTACCAAATTCTATGCATGAGGTATAAGCAAGTTAAATTATTTATTTATATAAACTAGAAGTCATTTTTCCTTAATGCTACAATCACACTATAAATACTAGAACATTTGTGTTTGTGAAATCTAGAGACAACATTGAAAGTTTACACACTCCAAACATTATTATAAATTTCGTACCTGAAATACCAACACTACCTACCTATTGCGACACAAAACATGGAAACAATCTCGCATTCACATAGTAAATCTGATTTGCCCTTACATTAAAAGTAGTGCAAGATACCCAGTTAACATTTACTTCTTGTATTTGTATCTGTTCTCTTACATTACACGGTTGCCATTGAGGTTGCCATCTTCGGCTGACGACTTACAGTTGCTGATGTTGAACTTTACTGGCACGACAAGGAATCAAAGTCGATTTATCGGTCTAGTTTATCGCGCAGATATGCCGGACGCCCAACGCGAAAAGAGATTGGTACTGTTACAAGCGGAGTCATTCGCCTAAGATTGTAGAAGAACTGTTAAGTGTTATTAATTATTATGAATATGGATCGTGGCCTAATGGATTGGTAATAAAAGGTATGTCATTTTGAATGAGGATTGCAATTATATAGAATAGATCATAGCATACGAGTGCCTCAGCGTCTGGTCGCGAACCCGGGGGAACCGGGTTCGATCCCGACAGACGCCAAATATTTCCAATTTTAAATGGCACAAAAGTGACTCCTGTGGTGGACTCTCCACACCAGCTATGAGTGCCCGTGAGGTGACGCCTGGTAAGCGCTCACACGGTAAAATATATCGTCATCATTACCGATGACTACTTGTGTTGTAGATACTGGCACACCCAGAAATGGGTAATATGCCGTGATGATATATTTATTTTATTTATTTATACGAGTTAAAGTAGTTACATTATGCCGTAGTGTAAACTGAAAAACTTTAACTCTTTTTTAGGCAACTTGTATTTCAATAAATGCAGAATATTTTTCATGTTGATAATTATGTGAAATATGTCAATAGTATTTGTTAATGGGACATATAGTATCCTGTCTTATTACGTGTATGCTAAACGTTGTTTGTGCAGTATCAGTAGTACCATTTTGAAGTACCTAATTTGAACAGTAAACAAAAATGTTCATGTCAAAGTATCGTTATAAGTTATTTATTAGTTAAGAACAATAGCCGCTAGTATCTAAAACTGATTATAGGTGATTAGTAACATTTAACTAGCATTATTTAATATCTGCCAATCATTTGTGGATTATTTTAGAGAAAAAATACTTCAAATAAAGATTCGCAAAATTAATTTTTTAACCAGTTTCTCATACTATGCTACCGGCCATTGGTTTTAGTAGATACTATCATTCAGAAAATTCTGAAACCTTGTATTTCTATCCTATTCTAATATGAAAAGAAGCCATTAGATTTTGGCGTAAATCGGATAACCGGAAATAGCACTTTACTTGAAGCTCATAATGGTTTTTCGTCAAAAAATACTATTAAATGCCATTTTTTCACATTTTATGTCTTATGAAAATTAAAGATTATTGAATTTTCTACATTAATTTTTTTTATTAGTCCCGAAGCCTAAGATAAACACAATTCCTTTGTTACACCGTTCATATTTCAAATGAATGTAACTGACAGTAAATGTCACTGTCAAAAAACTAATTACTTCAAATTAATAATAGTGACATTTTAAAAAGAAAATAGTAAATAAAGCAATAGTTTTCTGCAATGAAACAGTTTTCACCATTAGTAAATACGTAGGTATGTATTTAAATTAATAAAAATTAAATAGCGGGAGGTTTTGTGTTGACAACATCAGATTTTTTAATTTAGTTTTCTAAATATCATTTAGTTCAATTAATTTTAATATTTTAAAATGGATTTCATACTCTTAATAGGCAATGACATATTGAAGATGAAGTTTGAAATCATTTCATTTGTTTCATTGCAAACGATAAATATAAATCTATAATCGCTGAGATAACATTTACTATTGCCTCTTGCACGCATAAAACAATTGCATCTCTTGGTGCAAAGTAAACAACGAAACAACCGACGATCAGACAGTAGTTACATGTTGCTTGGTAAGCCGTATCTGACACCTCCAACGCCTTCTTGACAAATAGTATCTTACACTCGCGTATAGATGTTTCCTTGTATGCAACATGTGTCTTTGTTTGTTTTTATTTTGTTTTTTCTTCGTGGCGTTATGCCATTTGTCGAGGTATTTCTGGTATTTCGCTTCTAACAAATGAGTTCCTTTGAAATACTAACGGTTATGTTTTAATACGCCGCTGTAATGTAATAAGTATCTGGGAGTATCATTTGCGACTTTCTTTTATAAATAATTTGCCGTCATTAATAATTTTAATCATTTTAATCTTCCGGAAGGCTGGTATTTGGTTTCTAATTTCTTCAAGCATTGTATGGAAAGATACTTTGTTTAAAGACATATAAAATTTATTTATTTTATTAAATGTTGTATTGTAGGTACGTGACAACTTTCAATACCTTTAGCATGATGAAATATTTTCGATGCTTGTCGAATGGTATTCATATTCAAATTTATTTGTTGTGAATACAAAAAGATTCGATCGAACATTTAAATGAATTTTAATGTTGTAAAGCTATGTTTAGCTTGATGTTACAATATTTCAACAGTTTTATGCAAATACGAGTTTTCAAATAGCTTATTGTTACATTGTTGTAAAGACATCTATTTTGTGGTGCCATCTTTGTGAAATATTGTCACCTCATAAATAACAAAATTTGCTTAAACTCTTACGTAAGTATGTTTATGTTTTTCTCATAAAGGATGGTGTGTAATTAATGAGGTTAAACCTCAATTTCTCTGTTACTTTTTCCTGGAAAACTACCGGTTGTTATAGTATGAGTAAATAATGTTTTTTTTTTTAAAGAACCTTGCAAACTTGATTAAATTCTAATTACAATAATCCATGCTTTATTGGGATTCGAACCCAGAACCTCAAGGGTGCTCATGACTAAGAGGCGTTGCTCTTAAACATCGAGTCATCGAAGCCGCAAATGTCATTTGCGTACATAGTGTGTTAAGTACATACATTGGCTCACAAAATTATTCGTACTCTTAACTTTTGTGAGTAAAATGTAAAATAAAATAGGGTTCCAAAAAAGAAATTAATTTAAAATTTTAATCAGTCTTGTTTCTCTATTTCAGAATCAAATGATAGTAAACAAAATAAAAAAATCTGTTGTGGCTAGCACAAAACCTCTCGCCATTTCCATATTAGGCCATATAAGTACATATTGGGCCGAATTCAGCAATCTTCTTTAACTAATGAAGCTTATCTAAAAATAACAAAATAAAGGAAGACTTATGTACTAATACATTAATAAGAAAAGGATGTAAGCTATTTCCATGGTTACTAGAGACGATCACCAAGCTAAAGAATTCGGTACATACATAAATATTCTAATTATTAATATATTTTTATATTTTTTAATTTATTCTTAATATGTTTCCTCCTACTCTTCTAAATGTTCGAGATTCTTCAAATTCATTGACGAGTTTGGCCGCATTTCTAATGTGTATATATGTATATATGTATGTACCTATAATTTTAAATATTCAATCAATAATGTAAATGGATTTTTGACACTGACAACTCACATTTTTCTGTCAATGACAAATATTTTAATTTTTCAACTAATTTCCTTGGAGTTATTTGGGCTACTACATACATTACTCTAAAAATGCGTACACTTACGTAACATAGTCTTTACAAGCAAATAATATTGCTACCAAGTTTATATATGTACCCATTTTTGAATTATTGCCCCAAAAGTCAATATACCCCATATTTAGATAAAAACTTCAAAATTTTCAAAAATCTAATTTTTATGTATCTAGATGCTTCTTAATGCGCTGATTCCAAATTTTGAAACCGCAGGTCGATATCTCTTTTCGTTCTCGAGATATCTAGATTCAAAGTTTTGCTCAAAACTGCCCATTTTTGGGTGGTAACCCAAAAATGGGTCGAGATATGAATTTGGCGACATCGCCATTCGATTCTACGGGCAAAATTACATAAGTATACTAATTTTCATAATTTTTGTCCAACCGGTTTATTTTTTATGAATAAAAGTTTGGAAACCCCCGAAAATGGCCAAAATTTGAAAAAATCCTAAGGGGTACCCCTTACGATTTTTGCGATTTTTGGTCATTTTCAGTTATTTTGCTTTAGAGATTGTATGCGGTGTTCAAAAATTATGAAAATCGGTGTACTTATGTAATTTTGCCCGTAGAATCGAATGGTGTTGTCGCCAAATTCATATCTCTACCCATTTTTGGGTAATAACCCAAAAATGGGCAGTTTTGAGCAAAACTTTGAATCTAAATATCTCGAGAACGAAAAGAGATATCGACCTGCGGTTTCAAAATCTGGAATCAGCACATTAAAAAGTATCTAGGTACATAAAAATTGGATTTTTGAAAATTTTGAAGTTTTTATGTAAATATTGGGTATATTGACTTTCAGGGCAATAATTCAAAAGTAGGTAGAGATATAAACTTGCTAGTAATATTATTTGATTGTAGCGGATTATTTTATATATTTATGATTCTGTATCTCTAAATGTGTAGAAGAAATAATAAAAATGTTCAATATATTGGATAGAGAAACCTATGATCTTTAATATTTGTGATTATACAAATTTCAAAAAAATAAAATTTAGAAGATTTTTATCCATCAGAAATCTTGTTAATGAATTGAAAGAAACTTTAGGAACTTCCTACAATGAAAAATAGATATAAATAGAATTGTATGTGTGCAGAATAAAAAACAATATTGGAGTAAAGTTCTGTAATTTTTTTTTTTGTTATGAAACGACTGTTCGACAGCGAAGTGTAATACAATACTTATACGAGTATAACATAAAATGGAAATGGCGAGAAGTCTTGTGCTGGCCATAACAGATTTTTTTCTTCTGTTTTAATTTTATGCGTCTATCGTGCAAAAAACGTAATAATTGCTGTCAGAAAGTGCTCTTCTACCGGTATTGGATGTATCTCGACTTCGTCTCATCTCCAAAATCGTCCTGCCCTTCATCCTTAAATACCTATTTCGTACTCCATATTTACTTCACTGGTTACCCCTTTGGAGTAAATTATTCAATGAAGTTTCAATTCTATTACCGTTATGAAGAATTTGTGAGTAACTGATCTGTCAGGACTTTTTAAAAAAGTTGTTGCAGTAGTATTTATGATGCGAATCATCTGTGTATTTGAGGAAGAGAAGAGAAAGAAGAGATTTAGTTTAGTGCATTCCTGATCGGTCGTGTGATAGAAAGAGACGTCTAGAACAATGTGCTGCTACGTGCAGAGGGCGGACTATATACTACAATATATTTGTTTGTTTTGTGCGCGCAGATAGCGATCGGTGATCGTAATCTAGATAGCCATGTAACTATAGATAATTTAATAATATACATTATTCCCTGCGATCACGATACCTTTATTGTTTGCCTTGTTCTAATAACGGACCAGTTTTGTAACGGATGAGACAGTTCACTCACAGCAGAGCGGTCGTCTTATTTCACAGAACTGAATTATTTACTTTGATGCAGAGAGAGAAACAATACTTTGTCGGTAAAAAGTTAAAACAGAAGCTTTTCAATGTGTGGTACTGTACTATCTTTTAATGGTTTTCTGAAACTACCTCTTTCTTGACGTTTTAAGTTATTTTTCAGTTTACAAGTAATATGTACGGTGTAACAGCAAAATCAGCTGCTTAAAATAATTTCTGTTTATACAATAGTAATTTACGTAACAAGACCTGAAAGTGATACTTTACTACGGCTTGCTCTGGAAGCTTGTGAGCCCAGTATAGACACTTTCAGGTCATGTTGGATACAATATTTTTTTGCGATCCTGAAAAAAGAATAAAAAAGTATTATATTATTTTTTACTGCGAACAAATAAGATATAAATAAACAACTGATCTCCATGGAAACATTTAGCTTTACCGGTCCCGGGATCGGTAAAGTACTTTCCGATCCCTTATAGACAACTTTCCGAGCTAGCTCAGCAAAGAAGGACTTTCCGGTCTAAATAGTGATCAGAAAGAGCTCATTTTCTGGGCGATCGCGAAAAAATTATATGAATAGAGAATGTAATTATGTAAAAATATTCAAAAAAAAACTGTTTGTATTTTAATCTATTTTTGATTCTAACTAATCGGTAGAAGTTTTGTGCTGTTTTACCTCTTGTTAAGAGAGGTTCCGGATTCATGATAAAAATCGCATATCCAGATTTTAGTTAATAAGCACGTTTTAAGATCCCTACTATCCGATTTTAACATTTTTACGATGATGTTTGTATGTGTATCTGGATGATGAACTATTTCTCAAATTCTATAAGCCTTAAGACATATGTAACTACTGATTCCTCAATCTGACATTATTTGGAAGAACTGGAAAGGTTTTGGTAACAATTGAACAACCGGAAGTAGTAGTTTCTTAAAAAAATCATCTAAATATTACTTTCAATTTTTTTTTATATCTGTCATAGATTTAGAGATAGAGAATTATAAATATAGAAAATAATCCGTCGTAGCCCAAATAAGTCCAGGGAAATCAGTTTAAAAAATAAAGTGTTTGTAATTGACAGAAAATGTCAGTGTTAAAAATCTAAAGGCATTATTGACGTACTTTTACTGAAGTACATTTAATATTTGAATTTTTTTGTGTGTACCTCAAATGTTAAATTCAGTATGTACTTATATAGCGTAATATGGAAATGGCGAAGGCGAAAAATCTTGTGCTGGCCACAACAGATTTTTATACTTGAGAAAATATGCAGATACATATGAATAGAAAGCTATATTTAAGTACTTTAAAGTATATAAATAATGACTGACCTAAGTCAACATTCGTGCATTATCTGATGTAGATTATCATGGCAATTAATCGTGAACTAAATAGCTTTGGAATGTGGTGTATAACAAGACAAGATTATATCTAAAGTAGATGATAAAACATTTCGCTATTGCAGTACACACTTTAAAACATAGTTTTCAAATTTGTTGTTTACTGCTAAACATAGGAATATTCCTTAGCTTTCTACTAAATATTCTAATGTTATTCTAATTTATAAATAGTGCGTCGTCTGCCCATTATATGCAGATTGACTTGTTGGAAGTTTTTTCTTTATGAAATACACTATTGTTAGCAAGTTTCCAACAAGTTAATGTGCAAAAGATATACGACGATTACTTTACTATGTTTTTGGTGTTCTATAAATAATTTTAATTAAATTTCTCATATCTTCATGACGGTGATATATCGTAAAATGTAGAATTGCTGATAGTTTTTAAATAACCCTACAAATTACTTGTTAGTTTTAAGGAAAAAAAATTAAGCAGATAAATTCCAACGACTAGTTTTTAACCAATCATGATGCAAAACATTTGAAAATTCAATCAATGGAAACAGTATTATACTGATAAAACCCCGTTACCCCGATAATTTTCCGCTACCAAGTAAATAAACAGTTGTTATTGTTTATAACTGTTAGTGTGACAATTAATGTGTCAAGTTTCATTTTGCGTTGTCTTTGGAATTTATCTCACCAAATACCACACGACCTCTCAGATTTTCTCAAATAAACTTTTATTTTTAAGCACTCATTTTTTTTGCTTTTAAGCAAAATCACTCAAGCAAACTGACATTAGGTAAAACTCCTCCTCCTTTGGAGTCGGGATTTACCATGCAGTTTGCTTTCGTGTTTGTTGCTAAGCAAAAAAATTCGTGCAAAATAAAAATTTATCAATAAAATCAGGAGGTCTTGTGATATTACTTCTGATAAATTTCGGTTTCCATTGTAAGATAAATCTAGTTCATTTATTTCAAAAATATTGTTCTAAAGTCTATTAACTAAGAACATTTATTCAATGTATATTTCTCAATTAGTTAATTCAGTAAACAGATATTAATATTTACTGGTAATCAACTTTGAGATAATGTTTTTTACTGTTGAGATAAAAAAACTGTCGTTGATATATAAGCTTCTGATAATAGAAGTTAATATAGTCTTATCTTTGAAAAGTAATTTGGGTCGGATACTGTAAAGGAAAACTTACACTGAAAAATATTATGAAAAGATTTATAAGTTTTAAATGAGATAAGAAATAGAGAAGGATAAATAATTTTTAATTGGTGGCTTGTGATAAATACAAGTAGGTGTTCTACTGATCACAGTTCTTAAAGAAACTTGCTGTTATTTATACAATTTTTTTTCTAAATGAAATCAATCCTCTTATTTTTTAGAGCAAATTTATTGATAATTTATCGTTAAATTTTGGAATTTCGTCAGTTTTTTTTTTAATAAATAACATTGGACAAGACTTTTAACTGTTTTTCAAGCATTAGTAATTAAATGTTGTTTTGCCTTTTCGTTTTTTACCTCTCGCTAAGAGAGGTATTGGATTCATGCTAAAATTCGCATATCCAGATTTTATTGAATAAGCACGATTTGAGGTTCCTAGAATCCGATTATAACGTTTTTAAAATGATGTCTGTGTGTGTGTGGATGTGTATGTGTGTGTGTGTGTGTGTGTATATGGATGTCGGAGGGACGATTCCTCAAAAACTATAAGACTTAAAAAATATTTAACTGCAGTTTCTTCAATCTGACATTCCTGGGAAGAGCTGAAAAGGCTTTGGTAACAATTGAACAACCGGAAGTAGTAGTTTCTGAGAATAATTCTTCTAAAAATATTTTTTTTGGAAATTTTTGTTATTAAATATTGAAGAACATAAAATTCTCCATCTAATACACTTAAAATTTTTATTATATGTTGTATAGATTTAGAGATAGACACTATAATTTATACAGTAAACTAAATCGCATAGGCCAAGGCACTAAGGAAACCAGTTGACAAATTCCAATGTTTATAACATGACACATGTCATTGTCAAATATCAACAGATTTAGTGACATTCTGATAGCTTTTTCTGGGAAGTATATTTACCTTTTCTTATTGTTTTACTAATTAAATATTTGAAATTACCGGTAAAATTGTGGTAAAATGCATATATCCATCAGAAATACCGCCAATCTGGTTAATGAATTGGAAGAATCTCTGACATTTAGAAACTTTCTCATACGATGAAAACTAGATATAATTAGAATTATATGTGTGCAGAAGACATGTTAAATACAATAAAAAACGATATTTGAGTAAAGTTGCTTCTGTAAAACTCTAAAATCTAATTCCTAAAATCCTAAATAATGACATTATTTAAGGCGTATAAATATAAGATTTAGATATACCCTAAATCTGGTGATAATTTAAGATTCTAAAAATTAGATTTTAGGAGTCTGGTTTTGAAGGAGCACATATGCCTTGAAGTTGGCGCGCACTAATTAAACAAATCACGTTCGTTGTTATAATTTGTACAAAACATCAAATTTACTGTCAGAAAATAGCTGAATTGTAACAAAATAATGACGTTGGTTTAATACTCTTGAAAGCGAATATTTTCAGACATGCATGCTACCAAATTTTCGCTTCGAGGCAAACAAATGCCTCATTTTATAAGATTCTAAAGAATGTGCTGTCACTGTTGTACCTAAAATAAGGACCAAAACTATAACAAATTTTAATTCCATCTAAACTAAAGTATAAATTTCTTCAGATAATCTCCTCCATTTCTCCTCGCGTCCACCAATGAAAATCCAGTGATAACATATCACTATCACACAATCCAATAGCCATGAGTCGTGTCGAACGCTTCACTAATGAAGCTCGTCAGTCGTATCGCGGATCAAGTAGGTTTGTCGTGGTCGTTTCCTGGGAACGTTAGTGAACTGTGATTGTTGTCATTGTTGTTTGGTTTCCTTGGTTACGGAACAGAAAGGTATGAAGTATTTTCACTATTAGTAAAATTTGTTAGGTTTTATGTTTTTGAAAGGTTTTTCCTTTTAAAGTGTTTTGGATTTCATCCATATGGTGTTTGAGATATCGTTACAAGTACACTGCACTTCTGTATTGTTTCATCATAGAAGCGAAGAATAGGGTTATAATATTTAACCAAAACATTAAGCATTACGATCATTATTTTTACATTGTATTGAACTTGCATACCTAATTAATTGTATTAACTATATATTGTTAACAAAAAAGTTACGCACTATCAATTTCAAAAGTTTGTAACTTATAGAACGCGTTTCGCAAAATGAAAGACTATTTATGATAATGATTGCTATTTCAAATAATGTAATATCTAGTTTACGAGCTCATTTTGCAAAATTTGAATCACAAATAGCAAATTAATTTTCAATAAGTTGTTTTTCATTTTCGTTGCTTGTGTAGGTATATAATTCAATCCCACCACAATTAGTCAATTTAAAAAAAATATGATCAGAAATAATTCAAAAATATTATTTTTCTGGTTGACGTTACTAAGGTAATCGCCATAATTATTTTGATTGTTACCAATATTGTTATTACACCATTCTTTAAATTTCAAAATACACGCACGTATATTCAATAGTTAGTTATAAAACAAGAGATTAGAAAATAATCGAATATTGAAAGGACGGGATTTGTTTTCAGCTAACATTGAGTCTGAAAACTGTATGATGATATTCGAAGTTCGAGTTTTATATGTTACTTACGAATAAAGCTATATTGGAGTCTAACGTTATTTTTATATAGAAATAATAAATAAGAAATACCCAAAAACGGTCCCGTGGCCGCGTGCCTGAGTGTCTGGTCGTGAACCCGGGGGAACCGGGTTCGATCCCGACAGACGCCAAATATTTCCAATTTTAAATGGCACAAAAGTGACCCCTGTGGTGCACTCTCTACACCAGCTATGAGTGCCCGTGAGGTGACGCCTGGTAAGCGCCCACACGGTAAAATATATCGTCATCATTACCGATGTATACATGTGTTGTAGATACTGGCACACCCAGAAATGGGTAATATGCCGTGATGATATATTTATTTATTTATATAAAAACAACTAAAAATCTGTTGTGGCCAGCACAATACCTCTCGCCATTTCCATATTAGGTTATATAAATACATATTATATTTAACATTTCTGGTATTTACAAAAAATTATAATTACATCTATACTTAATATATTTTATATTTTTTAATTCATTATAAACTATAAACAAGTTTCCTTCTATTCTTCTAAATGTTCGAGATTCTTCAAATTCGATTGGCGGTATTTCTCATGGAAATATGTAATATGTATAATTTTAAATATTAATAATAAAATAAGAAATATTAAATGTACTTCCCAGAAAAAGCCTTTAGCGATGTCTCCGAATTACAAACATTTTAATTTTTAAACTGGTTTCCATGGAGTTGTTTAGGCTGTGAGATACATTACAACGGATTATTTTATATATTTAGCATTCTTTATCTCTTCTCTAAATCTATAGAAGATGTAATATAAAAATGTTAAATGTATCGGATAGAGAATTTTATATTCTTTAATATTTGTAATAATATAAATTTTAAAAAATGTAATATTTAGAAGATTTTTTTTAAGAAACTGTTACTTCCGGTTATCCAATTGTTACCAAAACCTAATCAGTTCTTCCCATTAATGTCATATTAAGGAATCTGTAATTAAATATGTCTTATGATTAGAACTTAGTCGCGCATGGCTTCCAATATTAAATATGTTGTAATTTGTAATATGTATACAATT
Organism: Ophonus ardosiacus; assembly: GCA_943142095.1. Taxonomy (NCBI): domain Eukaryota; kingdom Metazoa; phylum Arthropoda; class Insecta; order Coleoptera; family Carabidae; genus Ophonus; species Ophonus ardosiacus. The sequence continues at coordinate 1,514,159 of OW964832.1, read as the reverse complement.
TTTTCTAGACTTTTTCTAACATCTTAATAAAGAGTACGGCTGCAGTATTTCGCTACCGATAAAGCGTCTCTGAGTTATACAGATCACTTCTCTGCCAGTTTTTGGGACGGTTTTTCCTCTGGCAAAAGGATTTTTTCCTGAAAAGATGCATGTTCGCCGTCCAAGTTATTGCCGGGCATGCATATATTGTCTAGAAAATTGTATACATAAAAAAGGTAACATTTACGAACTTTTCTTGTTACCTTGGTTACTTGTTGTTTTTGTTATTTCACATATTTATGTCAATGTTTTCCCCTGAAGAAGGCACCAGTTTATGGTGCCGAAACGTTGGGTTTTAATAATAAATAAATACAGAACTTAAACAAAAAAAGGTAGTATTATTCCAATTATTAATATGAGTTCTGAAAGATATTTTAATAAATATGTCTTATGTTTTATAGTAGTTGAGAAACCGTGGTTTTAACAACATACACTCACACACACACACACACACACACACACACAGACACACACACACACACACACACACATCATAATCATCATAAAAACGTTTAAATCGGATGATAAGGATCTTAAAACGTACTTATTTACTAAAATCCGGATATGTGATTTTTAGCATGATTCCAATACCTCTTTTAGCGAGAGGTAAAAATGTTGAAACTAGATACTTATTGTGACAATGAAATTGCTATTATCAATAATCCAACGTCTAAGGAAAGACCATTTTTGGATTAATCAACTTGTCAACCATGACGGAGGTTCAAAAATTGTTCTAATATATTTATTTATTTATTTTTTTATTTAACATACAATGCCCAACAGGAATAATCCCAAGAACAGGGCAGGATAAAATGTGAAAAACAATACCAAAAATCGGTACAAAAGACAAAGACTATACGTTGTGGTACAAATTTCTTAACAAAACATGGCGTAATTGGTTAGGGTTAAGATGAAAAACATCAACGTTCGCAAACCTGATGTTGTAAACATGACACATACTGTAAAAAGGCGAACTAGAAAGAATGTTGGTTCTGGAGGTTGGTAAGTAGAAGGTTGTGAAGGAACGAGTAGTTTTGCAAAGAGCATGAAAATTAAAAAGGCTAAGAGAAGTAGAGTCATAGAACAGTTTTGGACCTCTTGTATGTATTCCTTCATGGCTATGTAAACTGCATAACATATTACTGTAAATATTGCAAATTCTTCTGTATAAAACAACAAGTTCCCCAAATTAAAAATCCAATATTAATACCTCCTGCAAACATTCTGTTCGTGATTTGTGATGGTAGCCCAGTGGTGGCTCGTCGGTTATTGATGGCCGCGCATTTCTCACACTGTCGAATGCGCTAGCGCACATTGAATATTAACCCTTTGCCCCCTCTTCATGTCCCGCTCGCACGCCTGTCTCTTTGATATTCATTGAACAAGATGGCCTATCAATCACACGTTATTGCTCCCGTCAGGTGCACCGTGTAAGCTGCTTGACGAACGCCACTGGTGCGGGATCGAGGGAATTGATTCGAAGGATTTTTAATAGAGTAATTGGATGACTCCAACAGGAAATTGGTATTGATATAAATTATGAAAGTATTAGAGCAGTGTTTCTACAATCTTTTTGAAAATATCACTTGTATTTACGGTTTTAATTGTCGTAAAACAGTCTCTTTACACATGTAAATGAGTGAAAATATTTTTAATCACTGGCATAATAAAATAGTTATTCGGGCTTATTATCTAACTAAATAGTTAATTTTTAACAAATGGAATGGTTAAAAAATTAACCAATCAAGTAGGTTGATATATAAGAAAAAATTGGATTTTTAGTTGTCAAATCAACATCTGTTGGAGAATAATTTCAACCCAGTTTTTAAAAATGAACCAGTTTTTTACAGAACATGCCTGATGTACTGTAATATAAACTACATGAATCTTCTTCAATACAGCATGTGGATACCTACTTAATATAATAATTATTTATTTAAATATGTGATTAAAGTAATATTCATATAAGGAGTACAAGAGTACATACATAAAATAAAAATAATTATTAGTGTAAATAGTGTAATTATATTTAAAGATAAGATTCATAGTTACACTAAATCAGCGTCAAGTAGTCTATATAGGATTTTGGACACCTTATTTGGATTTCTAATCTTGCATTAATCATATAAACCGATATGATTTTGATAAATTACTTTATAAAAATGTAATCTCTATTATCGTAAAATGTAATCTCTATTATCATAAATCAAGAAAATGTGTTGTATAATATCAGATAAATATCAACAATACAGTCTGCAACTAATTTTATTAATATTTTTATCCATTTTATTTGTGATAGATATTCTAAAGTTAAAGTTAAAATATTTTTGTATTTATGAATTTTTAACCTATACCTACTACCTATTTTTTTAATAAGAAATCTACATACCAATAGATACTTTATTTTCAAATTCCTAAATTGCAATTAATAAAATATACTACTATACAGTGTGAACACTGAAAACCGTGACATAGGCGTTTAACATGGAAAAACAATTTTTTTCAAATATTATTTATCCCGTAAGACTAAAGTGGGAGTTTTTGATATGGTTAGAAAGATTATTTAATTTGGCATCGTAGAGTATCTAAATACTCCTATTTTAATGCCTTATTATTGAAATATTTACGAAAGTACAATCCTACTTGACAGATATTACTTATAATTTACTAAAAACAGTAATCATGGGAACGTATTCGGTAGCTGACTTGGTTAAATCAAGGATCCGTGATAATTTTTCACTGATTCAAATCCCTCCCGGTTCAAGTTAATATTTTTATTATTTTTATATTTATTTTGTACAATGTATTATTAAATAAATTACAAAATTAAAACATAAATAGTTTTGTACATCAACTATTTTCTTGAATTTACTATACTATTTCTTTGTAATATCACTGCTAATAGTATTAAGCAAAAAACAAAAAATAATCACTAATAAATAAACTTTCACACAGGTTTGTTAGACGTGTTATACTTTTATTGTCATTTTTCGATACATTCTTTCCAAAAACTTTGTAAGTCCAATGCATTTTCATTAGAAGAAAAAATTAGTATAATTAAATTTTACAATCAAGGGATGAGTTTACAAATTGCATCCCATGAACGAAAAAGACGAATCATTTTAAAATTTGAAAAAAACGGTTGCTTGAATGACGAACATAAAACTAAACTTAATTATTTATTTGGCTTAAATTTACATATTTGTTTCACTTCTTGTACATTTAGTCAATAAATACTTGATGTACCAAAAACATGTTTGTTTTAATTTTGTAATTTATTTAATAATACAGTGTACAAAATAACTATAAAAATAATAAAAATATTAACTTAAACCGGGAGGGATTTGAACTAGTGAAAAATTATAATGGAGCCCTGACTTAACCAAGTCAGCTACCGAACACGTTTCCATGATTACTGCTTTTAGTAAATTATAAGTAATACCTGTCAAGTAGGATTATACTTTCGTAAATATCAAAAACTCTCACTATACTCTTGCGGGACAGATAATATTTGAAAAAAACTGTTTTCCCATGTCAAACGCCTATGTCACGGTTTTCAGTGTTCACACTGTATGTGTTTAAACCTAAAGCGTGGTATATAAAATTAAATATCATCAATCAATCCATTTATACTATGTATAGAAATCATCCCCATAAATTCTCTTCTCCGGTGTCTAAGTTAATCAACCGATCCTGCAGAGTCTACAATGTACGGTGGACTTGCAGATCATCGCAAGCTTGTGCATACTACGACAGTATCTCATCACTGGAAGATAATCTCCAAGCTATAATTCAATACGTCCAAGTGCAATTAGTACACGTCTCATGTGTACGTGAGGCTGACTCCCGTGGTTTCAGACTATCGAACACACTTAGAAAGATGTATGAGGACGATACACGAGCGTTATCATCATTAAGGTATTTTCTTGTAAATCTTGGAAATCATTTGAATTTTTGTGATACCAAAAAGGAAATAAATACGTGTTTTGTGCATTAAATGGTTATGCTACGAATATTGGCATTACTGAAATCTAGTTATAAAATATAGATTGGCACATTCATCAATAGGTAATAAGGCGTAATAAACAAAATGAATAAAATTAGTAAATCAATGATATCATTGTTAGTCACGGCATATTAATGAATGATTCATTATTATAATATCGATCAATAATACTTAAATAAACTCCATACTATCATTCTAAAATTTTACGTTGCAGTTTTTACTTTTTATAAAATATTTCTAATTCATATGCAGTAATGGTAGCACGCACTTTAGAATTCTATCATAGAAAGCAGGCGAATACGATTTTACTTTTACGAATTTTGGTAGCACGCAATTTAGAATTCTATATTCGCTTTTTGATTCGGAAATTTTTGTATTTTATACTATTAAAATAAAAAATATTATGATAGTTGTATATAATAAATGTATAAATTATATATAAATTGGCTTTGAATAGAACTGTAGCAAAATAGTGACGTTACTTTGACACTTTCGCCTCAAGTCGAACGCTTGCAGGTGAATATTTTGAGACACGCATGCTACCAAATTTTCGCTTCGATGCGAAAAGCGAAAACAAATGCCTCTTTTGATAGAATTCTAAAGAACGTGCTACCACCACAGGTTGTTTGTTAAATAAAATAAAAAATTACTGCAAATCTTAAAATAAAGTAGAAATGAAAACTATACTGCTGTACAAAAAAAAAAATCTGAATACTAAACAAAGCGGAGTGGAAAAACCGTTTACGGTTGACAGTTGATAGTTGACATTTGATAGTTAACCGTTTACTTTTACCGGTAACCTTTGGAGTGTGTTTACCGTTGGCAGTTGATAGCTTACATTTGACAGTTAACCTTTATCGTGATCGATTTTAGTGACTAAGCACGTTTTAAAGTAACTAGAATCCGATTTTAACATTTTTAAAATGTGTGTGTGTGTAGTACATTTAATATTTCTTATTTTGTCATTAATTAAATATTAAAAATTATAGAACTCGTACAAGGACAAGATGAAATGTAATCGTAATAGTAATATAATATGCTGTTCTTAAAAGGAGGAAAAGTACGTGCAGTATCAGTGTCAAATAAATAGGCGCTTACTATACATATAATTTATCATATACCCTTCAGAAATACCGGCAAAAAATAGATGTAATTAGAATTTTTCGTGTGTACCAAAAATGTTAAAAACAGTATATCCTTATATAGCCTAATATGAAAATGGTGAGAGGTATTGTGCTGGCCACAGCAATTTTTTTTTTTTTTTTGTCCAGTACATAGTAAAATTGTACGCGGAACCATTCAACTTGGTAGCTTCAAATTGTCTTGCTTTTTGAAGTCTAAAAAAAAATTCTAAAGGTGATCTATTTCAATATAAGTAAATGATAAATGGCAGTTAATATTTCATTTTGATTACTAATATGTAACTCCTTGTTACAATAAACAACATGTAGAAAACCTATTACAAGCAATTGAAAATCGAGAAATTTCATTAGAAGTAATAAATCAAATCACTGTTGGAATTAATTTTAATTTCGCATCCATTCAGTAAGTAAAAGTTGATTAGTGGATATTAGTTGCGGATAGTCAGCCATTATCATGACAAATTGCACGTCCATATACTATGCAGGAGTTAGATGCGAAGAATTCTCAATACCTATTGCATACCTACCCGTACTCTGTATATTCATTTTGCTTTCTGAGCATCTATACTAGCCTATCTTAGAAAAAGTAATAGGATCCTCCACCATAGTTATATAGGGTTGGGTAGAAAGGACAGACGTTTTTTATAACGTCATAAAATTAATACTTCTTGATAAGAAAAAAAAATATTGACCGATTTGAGTTCATAATGCATAATGATTAGTGCATAAGGCTTAATGCATTATGACAATTTACCAGGATACCATTTCCAGCTATTTTGTTTAGTGACTAATTAAACAGAAATGTCACAATTTTTTCCTTATTACTTGTTGTTTAGCAAAATGCCACTACAGCAGCAATTCTTTCTTTAATATGTTATATATATAATTTTCTGTATCTATATCCATAAGGAAAAATTAAAAATTTAATTTTTATAAAATAGACTAACAGTTGACAGTTCAGGTTTACTTTGCAATCTTTTGTTCTTACGCATTGCTCTTAATTCTTAAAGGGCTATTTTAATGAAGTAATGTAAGCGGTAACGCAGTTGCAATAAGGTAACGCAAAACATGAGAGCATGGTTTTCCTGTATGCTGATTTATAATGAAAAACGCAATAAACGCAACGCAGCAGATGGCCAATTCTCATCTTTCTACCTTACTGCTGTACCGCTAGCCAATCAGAGTTTAGGGTTTTAGTCGTGTTGTGTCAGAATGTAATGTCATTAATAAATATTAAAATAACCGCATACCAACATTCTAGAAATGAGATCAGTGTATTTTATTCATGTGATAACTTAATCTTTTAACTTGAAAACAGGAAAAAGAATTTTATTATTGTGATATGCGTATGATATATGATAATTTCAAAATAACGATGATGTGTGTTTTTTTTTTCTGTTTACGCAGTTTATATTATTATGTACAGCGAATTTTCCCAATCGGGATACATCGGGATTAGGCGAATGTGTCTTAATTAAGCGACTGTCCCAATAAAACTTTAGACTTGATAAATAAATTTTAAGGGTTGGTCTATGATGGATTTAATTTATAATTTAAATTTTGAATTTCTGATTTTGAAATTCTGGATCTGACCAATCAGTAATTCATTATCTATCATGTAACTTGACACTGCTTTTCATATTTTCACGTTTCGCCAATTCAAATTTTAGGTTACAATTTTATAAATTTGTAAATCATTCATAAACCATCCTATACATTTTAGGTATTTTTATATTTTAAAATATAAATATCAAATTGTAAATTGTAAATTCATCATTAATCAGCCCTAAATCTTTCTCAAATTATGCACTTTTATAAATGATTATATTTTAACAATAATTATTCCTTTCCTCGTTGGGAACTCGTTTACCAACTAATTACTTGATTGAAGATTTATGATTAAAGCAATCAATAATTAATACTTCCAACAATGGTTGAGTTATTACTTCCCTTCTTTTTGTGTCTAATGAAACGATTGAAGATTGTACGAGCAAAACTTCTAGTAATTGAAAATCCATATAGGTACAGAAACTCGTTTAAGTACGATAAGTTTCTTATTTATTTATTTTTAAAGTTTATTAACAGCAAAATTGCTATAAAATTGCAATTATTAGTTCCACACAATAAATTACAATCAATTACTGTCCAATAACGATGTACCTTCGGTTATTTATTGGCGTAAATAATTATTTTAACTGTGTTCTTTTTTAAATCATGTGTGGGAGTATATTGAGGTGCTTTGTAATTATTTTTATTATAACTTTTAAATAAGAACTTAAGTATAAAATATCAAAGCATTTGTTCATTTTAAAATTAACTATTAATTTCAGTTTAATGTTTAGGTAATATTTACTAGTATATTTTTGTCAACTACATCCATGTACATTACTAGAATAAAAAATCTGTTGTGGCCAGCACAAAACCTTCCGTCAATTCAATGTATTTCGTACAAATCCGATACCAAAAGTTCCTTGGAAAAGATTATATATATCCTGTAAAATTGTAACACGTACAGTAAAATTTTTGAAAGAAGTCAGTGTCAAATGCAAAACCAAAGTTATATGTGAATGTGATAGAGTGTCCCTCGCAAGTAACTTGCAGTTGCGCCTCGCCTCAAGATTTGATTTTTCAATGCCGGAAGTACGAGAAAGGCCAAAGAGAAGATGGAAGGACTGTGTAGCGAAGATTTGAGAGAGGAAGAATTGCGTGAAGAAGATGTGTTGGACAGGAATGAGTTAAAGAGAAGAGTAAGAAACAGCGACCCCTAATAAAATAGGGAAAGGTACTTTCGGTATAAAATTTGTAAAAAATAGTGTGTTCGGGTTACAATTTTACAGGATATACAGAATCTTTTTCAAGGAACTTTAGGTATGGGATATGTACAAAATACATCGAATTGACGGATTTACTGTCAAGGAATAGCTTCTTAGCTTCTATTTTATGAAATACGAGTATAATATTAATATTTAATTTGAAGCATCAAATTAAATCGAATTGTACAATTCATTTTTGTTATTCTAAAGTGTTGCTATACAAACCAATGGCTGTCATTAGTGTGCCATTCGGAGTTGTATTTATGTAAAGAAGACATAAATCATAAAATATAAATGTCAAAATGCGACATCGGACACAGCCTTAGAAATAAAAGTAGGTATAGAAATAATTTGCAATATATCTATTATCTGTTGACAAAGAAATTCATTGTTATGACATTTTTAATTTTATATACATATTTGCTTTAAATTTTCCAATTTCACAGTTTAAAATTAGAAACTTACTATTACTACGCCCACAAAACATCCATAGAATAAAACCTCATCGACTCCTTCCTTCTAAAACACGTGTTACTAATTCAAAGTAAATACTTCATAATTCTTGAATCCGCGCTGGTCATCACAATGAAAAATTACCAGCAATATTTCATGGTAGACAGTACCAGTAACAACTATTACTCTTTAATGATAGGAGATAAATAATGGCAAATCGAATTCCTGATGCCGTACGAGCTAACCGTCGACCAGCCGTCAGTCGCTCAGCTTTGCCAATATCTACAATGGATTTATAGCTCATTTTAATAACGTCCTAGTTGATCATATTGCCATAGTTTTTGTAGCTAGTAGTAAGATGGATTTAATGGTGATTCATAAAGAGAAAGAAAAGACTACTGGTGTTGGTCTCCTTTAAATAATGAAGTTCTTTATGGGAATTTGAAGTTAATAGACATTGGACTCGATATCTACATATAAGTTAATTGTTATCAGTCTTGAAACAGAAATGGAGACTGAAAGTTTTAGGGATTTACAAATGAAGAGGGGATGTCCAAATAAATATTATTTCATATTCAATTGTTTGTATAAATTTAGAAATTTTTGTTGCATCTTTACTGTATGAAACAAATAAACATAGATGTTACACGCCGTTAGAGAACAAATAGTATATTATACGCCAAGGTTGAGAAGATAATTATTATTGACCCAGCGCCAATATTGTAACCCGAGGGCGAAAACCGAGGAATACAAGGCGCCTGGTCAATAATGATCTTCTCACCCGTGGTTTATATACTATTTTTTTCACTACTAGCACATAAATCCTATTTGAATTTTTTTTATTGATAATAACAATCATTTGGACATGAATAATTACGTTACTAATTTATTAATATTCACAAAAACAAAGTAGGCTGCATTTGTTTTTATCTGACGTTTCGCTCATTTCGCTGGTTTGGTAACCTCACTTATGGACCTTGATTTGTATTTGATTTAATTATTTAATAAAAACACTGTGTGCTGTTACAGTCAGCAGCCTTATTAGTTTATTATTATTTTGAAATAAATCTATTGAAATGTATTTACCTACAAATACAAAAAATAGTGATTTATTCATTTCTACACCTACACGTTTCACATTTTCACCAAAACAGCACAGTGGCCAAGCGAGGCGGCAGCGTAGGTCAATTTAAAATTAAGCGGCAAATTTAAATTATAATTCTTAACACCTTTCTTGAATTTAATGAGTTAAATAATATTTGGATTTGGAGGCTTGGTTTGATTGAAAAGTGACAGTTTGCATTATAGACCTACGTTAATAATAAATTATTATTGACCTATATTACCATGGTTACAAGCAAGCGGTAGTGAAAAACAATTTCTCATATCAAATAAAGGTAAATAATAGTGGGTTCCTAGACTAGTATTGAAAAAAAAATCTTATCAATTGTCTTTTTTACTATGGCGTCCATAATAGTGTTTTTATTAGGAAAATTTTGTTTCTGCAGTATAAACATTTGAAAAAGAGAAAGGTGATTTATTATTGTTATTTATTATTTCCTATATCAAATTAAGATAGTCGTTGTTTTCATGCAATATGCTTTTCATAAAGATCAGTTTCTCGTGGAATGGAAATCTAAAAACAAAGATAATTCAATACGTAAAGAAACAAATATTTTGCCAATGTTGAAATAATAAACTAAGATTCTACGAAATATTTATATAAATATTAACAAAATTGTCAACAACTAATATACAGGGTGTTAATAAAGGCATATACTACAATTCTAAAAATTATAATTCTTTCATATTCCTCTTCTTTACATCCATATGAAGAGCTGATTAAATTTTGGTTTTAACTGGTTAACCAGAAGTTCCCTTATTTGAAGTTCTTGACAGTTTTTCTTGAAAAAAATCAGTTAAATTTCATTTTTTGATATTTTATGTAATTATCAGTATGAAACGATATCTTATTGCCTATACGGTTTGATTATACATTTTCCTTAAAATTCAATAGATATAGAGATAATAATTGTAAAGAGATTAACTTTTATAAATCAGCCAGCTTTGCTATAACCATGGAAATAGCTAATATATTCAAATAATTCTAAGTGACAGATGTAATTGTCAAATGAAATTTACATAGGGTGTGTTCGTGTTATAATTTTATTAAATTTATTAAAATAGTATATATTCGTGTTACAATTTTACTGGATATATAGAATCTTTTCCAAGGAACTTTTGATATGGGATTTGTATAAAATAGGTACATAGAATTGTTGGAAGGTAATGTGCTGTTCTAATTCAAAATGGTATTTTTCTCGCAATTAGTTGAAATCAGACCCATGTTGATTAATCTTTACATATTTAATTGAAATATCCTTTGGGAACATTCATGGGATTCGCTGTCGAATGACTTCAAGTCTTAATGTTCCATATATTTATTTCAAAAATGTTCAAATATGTTATTTGACCGTTTTGGCCAATAATTATCCCATCTTCAGCAAATGGTAAAAATTAGTTTTCCTTTTGTGAAATCCAATTATAAATACATTTTAACAAGTAATTTGAATATATCAACGCCAGGATTTATTGGTAATCATAATAGGAACGACGAAAAGAAAACTGACGAAGCTTGGATTTCACAAAAGGAAAACAACTTTTTACCATTTGCTGAAGATGGGCTAATTATTGCCCGAAACGTTCAAATAACATATTTATACATTTTTTAAATAAATATATGAAACATTAAGACCTGAAATCATTCGACACTTTATATATTTACTCATTTTAGTCATTTCTATATGTCCCCAAAATTTGTTGCACTTTTTATTAACACCCTGTACATATTTACAAATTCAGTTCACATGAACATTATAATAATTCTTCATGCAAACCACACCTTAACTTGTATAATATTCCATGACTGATCTTGAGCGATAAGTGTTGATTAGTCTTCAATATCTGCATAGCTAATACTCGATAATTATTTCAATTTTGAAATAATAAAGGCATATTTGAAATGCGATAGCTAAAAGGCATAAAGCGGTCGTTTTGCACTTCCTACATTCCAAGTTCAAGATCACAATCAGTTGGCATACTGCAGCTTAGCTCATTCACAATAGCTCTTAATATCAAGCGATGATCGCTTCACTACGTCGGCATCAGCCACGCATTGTTACATTAAATAATTAATGAAGTTTAGCAATTTGCCGCTCATTACTGTTTCAAGTACCGTTGATGAACTACGCCCTGTCCTGATCCTAGAATATTATAGAGAAAAACATAGGCGGGGATAGACAGCGAAATTAGACGAGGAGAAATGAAATAGAATTTTTGAGATTCAGACTATTTTCCTTTAAAAAAAAATCCATGAAGTTGTATATCTGCTAAGCGTACAATTTTTTTTAAGTTTTAATTGCCCAGATGTTGGGCAACACAGAATGGGCACCGTCAAGGGGGTGGGGCAATAAGGGGGGGGGGGGCGTCCCCGTCCCCTCGTCGGTATGACTGAAAGAGAAGAATTTTATTATTTTATTATTCCTAAATGTTTAAATTTTATGTAATTACGAAAAATCTTGAACGCCACACGTCCGATATGCAAATAACAAACTCGGCTGATTATAAACCTTATTTGCCTCGGGGGCCTAATGACGTTAATAACTATAATATGGGGTCCCGTGGCCGCGTGCCTAAGTGTCTGGTCGCAAACATGGGGGAACCGGGTTCGATCCCGACTGACGCCAAATATTTCCAATTTTAAATGGCACAAAAATGACCCCTGTGGTGTACTCTCCACGCCAGCTATGAGTGCCCGTGAGGTGACGCCTGGTAAGCGCCCACACGGTAAAATATATCGTCATCATTACCGATGTCTACATGTGTTGTAGATACTGGCACACCCAGAAATGGGTAATATGCCGTGATAATATATTAATTTAATTTTTATTTAACTATAATATATTGGAATATCTTTCTGAACTTAATAGTAAATGAATAAGAACTTCAAAAAACGTGATTACAACAATGATAAAATTGATTGCAACAATGGCATTGTTTAATCACAATAATGCGCTTCACTGTATATTTCTCTTCCGTCTCGTTGTTCAGTGTTGCCAGATCGGCGGAATTCTTGCTAGTATTAAATGATTTAATTCAATATCTGTGTTTATTACCTATTTACAAATTATATATTCTATACTTGCCTTTCAAAAATTTAATTATTTGTGCTTAATATTGGTAATTTTTATGTTTTTATTATTGTCATTATCGAGATCAGTGTCTTAATTAAATACACAAATAAATTAACTATTACATTTCAAATGAAATTGAACCCGAACCTGAACCGAAAACCCAAATTAACCCGAATTTTTGATGAACCTGAATCTGAACCGAATCTTTATTTGTCAAGGTTAATAAATCAAAACCGAATTTAAACCATTTTAAACTCAGATTCAGTTCAGATTTGTTAAATATTTAATTAAAAATCGTAAAAAAATGAAATTATTAATATAATTGTAAATCCACTAATATTATCATCGTTTTGTGCTTGTAATCATTTTGCTCTTTAAACTGAAATTCAAACCCGAATCCAAAACTGATGAACCGTTATAATTTTAATTTTCTTGAATCGGAGATAAACCTGAACCGATATTTATTTCCTGAACCTGAACCGAATTTGAACCATAAATACATTTCGATTCAAGTCCCTGCTTCAAATAAATGTTAAAACTATATCTAAATGTTTTTTCATTAAAATAAAACAAATCGTCACGAAAATATATAATAATTTAAGCAAACACAATGCATTCACCAGCTTCTTTTTTTTAAGAAAACTAAAATGGTTTCCTTTTATTAGATTTGCAAAGGAAAGACGGAAGTGGTTTTAAAGTTTTTATTACAATGTCGCCATCAGATTTGTAATATTTAATAAATAGTAATTAATGGGTAATGAATGAATGTGTATCAGGCGTCACCTCACAGCTATTTTGGAGGAAACAACACAAGAATTACTTTAAAAACATAATATAAGACCATTTACACAAAATTGTATCTTATATTATTAGATTAAACATTCTATTAGCCTGGTAGTATAAATTTTTGTTGCTTGGTGGCATCACCAACGTATTGAAATTCGCATTTTTTTAAAATAAATTCAACAAAATAAAATATTAATAAAATCGTGAACGTATGCTTTTCAGCACGCGTTAACCTTAGTGTGTAGCAGACTTGTACAAACCAAAGTTCTATTTTTACATTGTTACTCGTTAACTTTTTGTTTGAAATTGAAAAATATTGATCTACTTGTTTTAGCGTAGAAAATATATTTAATTAATATGTACAAAATTTACTACGCGAAGCAGGAAGATTTTGCACTACTTTCTAACAATTTTTAAATATGAAATATATACGTAATTAATACAGAAATGAACACAAGATGCTACTAGAAGTTTCAATTTTATTTTCCTAAGACAATAATTAAATTATTAATCCAAAAAAAAAATACTAAATGGGCGCCTTGGTTGTTTTTACATTAATCCATATTAATTTAAAATTATTTTGTGATAATTTCTTTTCATTTTGTGAGACTCCTACGCCACTGGAAACTTGTTGCAACTACTAAGATTAATACAATCCATGTGACGTCCGCTCATGATAAATTGTGTGTCCGACTGCGCCTAGGATTGTGATTACGAATACTGGCGCCTTGGAATTTTTACAATGCGGCATAAATCCTAAATGGACTATCATCTCGCTTAGCTTAGATTCATTGCATTACGTAATCGCTCATAATTCTGATAAAACGAATTTTGTAACAGTAAACAAAGTTTCCAATGTTTCTATATACAGCGACAGATTGTAGGACGAGAGAGATTTATAGATTGAAATGTTATCATGAAGAAAACACTAAATTTATTCATTATACCATAAAGTTCGTGGATCCCAAATTTATGAATTATTAACGAATATATACAGTTGATTTACAGCTAGTGTAACAAACTTTAATAGTTTTTCCTCTGGTCATTTTGAGTAAAAAATATATTAACATTAGGTTCTATTCTTTTTAATTACCTATTACAACAATAATGTTCAAATTAATAACAAATTGTAATTGAATAAAACATGGGAAATAAAACTCGATATGTGCAACAAAATAATTACCTAAATAAAACACAAAGATAAATTTTACATAATAACCATCGATAATATTTGAAGCCAGAACCATAGTAATTTTTGTACTGTCATTCAATATCCATCAATTACTTAGTTGTTTATTAATTTATTATAAAATGCTGATATACTTCAGTATATATAAAAAGCATAATTTTTGTGATAAATAAAAAAAACGTAAAAATTTAAAATAGAGGTACGAGAATCAACATATGTTTTATTTACGAACATCATTTATTAGTGTTATTATTTTTCCATTTTGATATTTATTTATCGCTATGAATATTTTTTTTATTTATGATAATATATTTACAATCTTTCTACCCAAAGCTCTATATTCAGATAATACACAACTAAACTAAATTATACATTATACATACGTTACTGTAGTTATTTGTAGATCAATATTAATTATACTCATCAAAGAGTTTTTTAATTTTTTAATTTTTGACGATTTTCGCTCTGTGATATGTTGTTTTTAACTATTTATTTATTTATTCATATTTATTTATTTATTTATTTATTTATATTTTTAAATGTCCGTTTTGTATGTTCCGTTCTCCACATGTGGCTTCTTTTTTCGACTAGACCATTCTAGCCCTGATGAAGACTATTGTATAGTCGAAACGTCGGCATAAATAAATTTTATAAATTGACTGCAAGTTCGAAGAATTTTTACTTTCCTGTATCTACCTAAATTATTTAGTTCATTTATCATATTTTTATGCACCACTCATACACGATTAAGGATAGAATAACGGACGATGAAAGTTTAAATTTAGCATGAAATTCTCTTTCTTTTCGTGACTCGCATGTTTGTTTTACTTCATCGGATCTCGAGTTACAGCCGTTTAAAGTTACATGATTTTTTATCGATATTTTGTGTATTTTTAATAATACAAAATTTCGATAAAAAAATTCGTGTAAATTCCAACGGCTGTAACGCGAGATCCGATGAAGTAAAATATCATACATGACACGGAAAGAAAGAGAATTTCATGCTGAATATAAACTTTCATCGCCTGCTATTCTATCTTCAACCGTGTATGAGTGGTGCATGAAAATATAAGAAATGGACTAAATTATTCAGTTCATTTTTCATATTTTCATGCACCACACTTACACGGTTAAAGATAGAATAACGAACGATGAAAGTCTAAATACAGCATGAAATTCTCTTTCTTTCCATGTCAGGCATGATTTTTTTTACTTCGTCGGCTCTCGAGTTACAGCCGTTTGAAGTTACATGATTTTTCATTGAAATTTTGTGTTCTATGAAGAATCGTATAATTTTAAACGGCTGTAACTCGAGATCCGACGAAGTAAAATAAATCATGCCTGCCATGGAAAGAAAGAGAATTTCATTCTAAGTAAAGACTTTTATCGTACGTTATTCTATCTTCAACCGTGTATGAGTGGTGCATGAAAATATGAAAAATGAACTAAATAATTTAGTTCTTTTCTCATATTTTCATGTACCTACCACTCATACACGATTAAGCAAAAAGTACCAATAGGGCTGTTGCAAGAATTTTTATATGACTTCTAAGTATTAAATTTTAATAGATATTGTTCTTTAAAGAGCCTCAAATTTGAAAATATATTTTGAATAAGTCACGTGATCTGAAACAGAATGTGACGTCAGAGTACATATATCTTCAGCGGTTCTAAGGTGTCAAGTGTATTGTCAAAGTTGTCAAACAAGTGTCAAATTTTTAGATTGGTTCAAGTTGTATAATATGTAGATAATAAAAAGTTCAAAATAAAATGAGTAATTTACGATATTGTATTGTGCCTTCTTACAAAAATACTGTTAGGAACAAACCTACTATAGAGTTTATAAATTTTACAAAAGATGCGAAGAAAAGAAAATTCTGGCTAGAAGCAGTAGGCCGAAGAGCTGATAATTTGTCTGAAAAATCGTATCTTCATGTTTGTGAAGATCATTTCAACTTTCATCCACCTTCACGATAACAATGTATTTTTGTAGCTTCACTTTATGTTCAGGGCAATCTTTACATCTGACTATACAGATATTTTTTTCTCGACATAGATCTACAGGTCCTATAGCAGATTCAATGTAAGAATCACGACCAGAACTTTAAAGTAAAATATATTATCAATTTATATAGTAAATTCAGTTTTTATATTTTATTTATTTACCTCAACTTTTTTACACCCTTTATTTCGGTAGCAGTAAAACAATCGTTCTGATATAAATTCAGCCATCATCCAGCTATCGTCGACCTTCGGTAAATTGTCCGACTTAGCTTGAGTGTAATTTAAGTTAAGAAAACGCGGCAAAATAAAAAAATTGATTTGTCCCTAACTTGGTGCATAATCGCTAAGAGTATAGATTTTTTTTGTGCATAATTAGTTTTATTATATATTTTTAATACAATATAGTATATTATAGGGGACAAGTAATAATTAGTAAGAACTTACATATGAAATGACACAGCTGAACCGCATACGTACTGCTCACTGTACGAAATACACCGTTTCTCCATTATTTTGTCGCATACACACCTCACAACACATATACGTATATATTGACAGAAATAATTGTAAATGTTCTCCAAAAAAGTAAATAATACACAAGTCACGAAACGTCAAATGTAGATTTTGACAACTAGTTAGTGATAGAGAGCAGTGTATAGAGGTTTACATATAGCTGAAAAAGATGCACAATGAGTACGAACGTATGCGCAGTGTGCTTTAACTGAGAACTTCCGTATTGTTGAAGGACAGAATATATATTTCTATCCTTTTATGTTGGAGAATAAATGAATAGGAGACACTTGGTCCATTAGTTTAAAGGTCGATGAACGTAGGTGATGGAAAAACTATTTTCCTATTGGCTATTAATGATGTAATGTGTGTGCTTCTACGTCACTGGAGTGGGGGTTAGTTTTTCAGGACGCCAATCTTTTTATTTAATTATTTCCACAAATAACAACAAATTATTAAAATAAAAATTATTACTACGAAAATCATTCATAAACTTTTATTTAAAATAGTTTTTTAAAAATGTGAAACAGGCTCATTTTGTGATGTTTTCAAAAACGTTAGTCTTTTCTGCCCAAGCCTGTATATAGTTCGAAACGAATAAATAGAGACAGGGGACAGGTATAGCGGGCTGTATCATTTTAGCCTTCTTGTCTCGGAGTTCTTGTATCACAATCTTTTCGTTTTGTTTCAGCATGGTGCTGGTGCTGAACGGCGTGCTGCAGGAGGAATCTCCCCGCGACACGCGCTCCCTCTATCACCAGCACCCAGTGTACCGGGACACAGCAGCCCAGCTCCTGGCCATCCCGACCAAGGTGATCGGCCCGCTGGGACTGCTCTATGTCCAGCAGAGGGAGTTTGCTGCTACTGTCCCCCACGACAAAAATGTCTCTATACTCGGATCAGATGACGCGACCACGTGTATTGTGGTCGTCGTCAGGCATTCAGGTAGGGAAAATTGTCATTAAATATATATCAACATTCATTTATATCTGGTTTGTACCGTCCTTTCATAATTTTGTAGTTAAAAATTACTTACTGTAATTTTCAAACCTGTCCGTCTCCACTATCTAAAAGCTAGCGGCTGCACATCAAATCATCTAGGGTGCAGTAGGTAATAACGAACAGTGCTAGAATATTGGTCTTGTCTGCAGGAGCGTTTTTTGATGCAAAAAATGATACAGAGTGATCAAAAATAACTGATTCAGTTGGCAATAAAAAAATACTGCTACTTGAATTTATTTCCTGTTTTTAAGACTGTTTTAAATTTGAGTACATTTACAATTTCTTATTAAAATGATTCTTGTTTTCCTTACACACTTACTTGTATTTCGTAGAGCAATAATATAAAGCATTTCAATCGTCAAAATCCTATTAGCTGTCAGACCCCAACTCTGACATAACCAATTTGTAAAAATGATATGTCAAATACTATAGCGCCTTCACTTGTTGTGTAAACTGTGGAATAAAAATATCTCCAGAATTGTATTTCCAACTGAATCAGTTATTTTTGATCAGTCTGTAATAGCACCTGTAAACGAAACTCGATTGGTTAATAATTTTAACCATTTATTAAAAATTAACCACTAAGTTATAGAATAGGCCCATAAATGATTCTATAAAAAAGTGTTTCAAGAGATATAGACGTTTTGTTTTTATTTTGATGGAAGAAATATGTATCCTTAAAAAAGTATTTTTCTTTATTGCTTCAAAAACATTGTTGAAGGGATGGAAGAACTAACCGTTGAGTAGAGACGTCCCAACCCCTTAAAAAAGAATGTATGAACCTATTAATTGCAAATTACAGTACACTCACTAACCATACAGTTAATACTAGCTATAAATTTAAATTTGATGACTCTTCATATTAACACAAAAAACGAATGTGTCAATTTCCAAACAGTATTTAAACCAGGGCATCGAACCCGCCAAAAACTGGGTTCGGTTTAGGTTCAGGTTAATTTGTTTTTTGAAAGATGTGTTCGGGTGTGGTTTTGTTCGCGGTTCAGGTTCGAAATAATGTAAAATGAGAGTCGTAATTTACGCAAAACGCAACAAGAAACAAACACAATTTTCACGAAAAGTCAGCCCATACAGCAACGCAAACGCCTAAGACGTCGATTATCGGCTGTATTTACTTTTCGAACTAAAAATTAACCTGAACCGGAGTTGAACCCCGAACCTGAATTTTAATACTCGGTTCGGTTTCGACTCAGGTTCAATTAAAAATATATCTGAGGTTCGGTTCTCGGTTTGGGTTCTCTAAAATGTTACAGTTTGGTTCCGGTTTTGGTTCGGTTCAGGTTTGGGTTCGATGCCCTGGTTTAAACATAAACATAACATAACTTAAAATATAAAAACACCTTCATAGACAAACTAAAAAGTCGCTAACTACCACAGGCATGATTTCATTGGTTGTGTTATGCTAGGCACCTGTTTTTCTCCTCAGTATTTCACTAACTCCGAATTGTTTCGGAGGTTTGTAGAAATGCTGCATCTTAAAATTTCATCAACGCAACTTATCATTGTGTCTAATACAATTTTAAGATTTTATAATAAAATCATTGTGTATCCACTGTTAGATAATAATAATGTATCAATAAATTCAAAAACATTCGAAGAATTAAAATAAAAAAATGTGAGGCTTACTTTATTGATGAATAAAATTAATATCAAACTAAAATGCGCAAAACTTTCATATAAAAAACTGACAGATTTCATATAAATAAAAAAATCGATTCCTTCAAAAATATTTCAGAAATCTAACCAAAGCCGGTTTTAAATTACAGTTATAAAAACAAAATAATTACCATGATTATGCATGAACTCTTTTATGTTTATAAACATTTTTGCAATGTGTAATAAATAATTTGACACACTAAACTAAGATACGTAATAAAAATTTAAATTTTATTGCCATATATTATACCGATGTCTAAAAATATGTTATATTATGTGCAACAATTTATCAACTCAGCTCTTAAATGAAATTCAATGCCTTGTTCTCCGTCCATATTTTTTCTCAATTTTCCACGGCACTCTGCGATGTAATTAATACAGCGGCGTGGGTGGCAAAGGGGCCTAACACATGTCCTTATAAATCAAAACGTTAAAATTATATTACATTACACTTGAAGCACCTACGAATTTACACAACTCTGTAATAAATAATCAGAGGCGTACGATTTTTCCTATGAGAGACAGTTTCTTTCCTTTCTTGGCGTTAACGTACGTCACTGGCGAGTTTAAGTAACTCGTTTAACAAATGGCTGCAATTCGAAAAGACGAAAAGCGTTAAATTTGTTGGTAATGCGCTGACATGTGTTTATTCATTAAAAGTTTTAGTACCAGTAGATATTTCTTAACATAAAAGATAACGTGTGTTAAACCTTCTGTTACTGAAACTATCAATGAGCACTTACGTCGTAAAATTTATCAATAGATAATAGATACGTATGAAGCTACATAAATTTTCTCTTCTACAGTAATTTTATTGACAATTTTAGACGCCTTAAGTAATGACCAAAAGCTATAAATTAGAAACGCTTTTCTAACTCTATTTTTTATCGAGGAGAAAGAGACAATGCATTATTCAAATCGTTTTGGAATTTTTAATTGATTAGGTACAAAGTCTAATTCTTACATCGAAATTATTGTAACCTGTAAGTTGTCCATTTTTACCTCTCGCTAAAAGAGGTATTGGATTCATGCTAAAAATCGCGTACACATATTTTAGTGAATAAGAACATTTTAAGGTCCTTAGAATCCGATTATAGCATTTTTACGACGATGTGTGTGTGTGTGTGTGTGCGTGTGTGTGTAACCACGGTTACTATAAGATTTACGAAATGATTTATTAAATACCGGTTCCTCAATTGGATATAAATGGGAACAGGTGAAAAGGTTTTGGTACCAATTGGACTCTAAATATTATTTTTTTTAAATTTATGTTGTTACAAATATTAAAGAACGTAAAATTCTCTATCCGATACATTTAACATCTTTAGATTTAGAGATTAATGGCCGATTTTACCACCGATTCCTAAAATTTAAGTAATGCTTATGTACCCGATGTGCACCACATAGGCATTGCCTAACAAAATTTCGTTTTCACCAACCGCTAAGCATTGCCTATCTCGATTTAGTAATTACTTAGCTAGGTATCTGTTTTCCGATGCCCAAATCGCTAAGCATTTGCTAACGTTTGACAGCTGACACTTCAAAATGAAAATTGTACAATTTTATTGAATATTTTGATAGTTATAACTAAGAAATAGAAAGACATGCACAAGATAGAACAAATTGTTTTGAATTCTGTGACGAAAATTAGTTTTGGAAAAGATGTCCATTTCATTAGAAAACAGAATTTTTATGTACCTACATATACGAGTTTATATTATATAAATTTTTTTAGTAAATACAAAAATATATCGTTTTATTCTTTATTTTATATTTTGGGAAATTACATTGGGTATTCACATAATTAAATTCATAATTTCTACAAAAATGCCATAGCCAAATGTCATGAATATGCGTTCCGGTTGTCATATTTTAAAATTTTTCTTGAAATCATAGGATTCAGTTTCTGTTTTTGAATTATTTATTCTATATTTTGCCATTTATATTTTTTTCTTGTTCATTTTCATCTTTGTTTCATTTATATTTTCCACTTCTGTAATACAAATTTATGTAAAGGAAATTTGTTTAAAAATGTATTTATTTCGTATACCTCAACGTAATAATAATATCTCCACATAATTTCCAATGTCAATGTTGACAAATACAATTGACAAATGTGATAAATTATAAGAAATATTCATTTATTTCCAGTGTGCAAATATAGTATCACAAAAAAAAACTAATAATCCGGTGGCTACGTAAGTAATTCCTAGCTGGGCATTGCTTTGTTTGGTGAAATCCAAAATGGATAAGTTTCAGTTTAGGCAGATCTTAAATTTAGGAAATTCCTTGCTAGGCAACAGTTTAGGAATCGGTGGTGAAATCGGCCGTAAGTATGTGATATATAGAATAAACTGTTGTAATAAATCACACAGTCCACACTACATCAAGGAAACCCATTGACAAATTCAAATGTTTGTAACATAGATTGTAATTGACAGTGTCAAAAATCAACAGTTTTAGTGGCATTACTGAAAGGTTTTTGTAGGAAGTACATTTATTTTTTTTAAATTGTTTTATTAAATATTGAAACTTAAAGGTCAAATGCATATATCCATGAGAAATACAGCTTGTTAACGACTGAGCTTCGATAGATGAAAAAGGATTTTGGTAAAGAAAAAAATATTCATTTATCTGTTAACTTTTTTATTTATTTCTTTTTTAACAAGCGTTTTCCTCTGGTTACGTGTACTTCCTTGACATTTACTACCCAATTTTATTCAAGTTGAAATCAGATCAGATTTTCATCTTGGCAACGTGATCCAGGGCATTAAATACACATGACTGTCAGAGTTTCAGGAAGAAGGCGACTCTCACGACACTTACGGACTTTTTAATTAACACTTTATGTCACACACATCAACGTTAGAGTGCTATCACTGTCTTGCCACCGTATCTCAACATGAGGAAAAGGATTTCTTAAGATAGCATCATTCTCTTTCGCTAGCATAGATATAGACATAGTTTTCACTCTACGGGGAATATTGCAGTGATTTAGATTCATATTCTTCATTTATTAATCATTAACTATGTACTTTATGTTGATTAATATATCGGTAACAGTAGTGCAAAACGTCAAATTTACTGTTAAAGAATAGCTTCTTAGCTTCTATTTTATAAAATATAATATTAACATTTATTCTCAAGTATCAAATTGCCATACAAACCAATGGATATCATTAGAGTGCCATTCGGAGTTGTATTTATGTGAAGAAGACCTAATTCCTAAATACTTAGTGCCAAAATGCGACATCGAACACAGCCATAGAATTGTCAGTGTCATTTTTACGGTACGATCTTGTTCCTTCGAACACAGTATCGAGTACATAAATGAATACTTCGAAGAGAAAAATCATGTTTGGTGTGTTTTATGTAGACATCTGAAATGACACTGATATCTCCGAGTGTACCGAAACGAATAATTGATCCTATTATTTGACAACAATGCATTATTAAAGTAAAAATTTGCCAAGAAGATAATTATTTAATCTCCAGTTTATTTTGAACTATGCGCTTTCAATAAATATTACATACAGCTATATTTAAATAGATAGCTTATGTAGCAAACAATTTGACGATACTCACAGAAAAAATAGACTACAGTTTAAATTTAATATTCACGTTCTAATTTATTTTTTATTCACGATATAGTCTACCTATATACAACTCGACAATCGAAAATTCTCGAAATACTTGTAAAAATATATTAAACTTAAATTGTAGAACTGTAAAATATGAAAAAGACGGAAGAAATTTATTACGATATTGACATATAATAACAAAAATCATTAATATAATATTTACAAAACATTTTCTTGACGACCAGCGCCAAGTATTTATATTAAAGAGTAACAATAAAGATATAGCGGCTAGATGCCGGGACATTACATTATTCCTCCCCTAGAAAAAGGATTAGAAATAAGTGGCCTAAGGGTTTAATGTGAAAGAACTAATCGAGCTATTAAAGTAAGCTGGTTTTAGGCGATCGATGGAAATTGTTTCTAATTTTTCATTTAGAATAATTTTAAAAAATTTATTGTAACGTTTCACGACCTTGAACGGGCAGTCGTAAGGTTTTTGTAAAGGAGGACCTATTACATTGTTTTTTACGAAAACATGCGAAGTACGAAATAGGTCTGGGTTGACGTAATACTTTTGAGAACTAATTTTCGGAAAGCTGAAAGAAAATTTGTTGATATAATATTTTAGTTGTTGTAAATAAAAAGGTATTTCTGAATCTGGTAATATTTTTGTTTGTTTTGGAACTTCTCCTGGCACGCGTAGGGAAGTTCCGTAAACCAGTTCGGCCGAAGAACATTTAATAGGCTCTTTGTATGCTGTGCGTAAGCCTAATAAAACAAGAGGTAGATAATTATACCATTCTGAGGGATTGTTGTAAGTTTTTAAGGAAGTTTTTAGTTGCCGATGGAATCTTTCGATCAATCCGTTCGCTTGAGGGTGATAAGCCGTTGTTTTTATGTGTTTAGTTCCCAATAGTGACAATAAATTTCTAAATAGAGCAGATTCAAACTGTTTACCCCTATCCGTAGTAATGACAGATGGGCAGCCGAATTTAGACACCCATGTAGTAACAAAAGCCTTAGACACTGTTTCTGCGGTGTTACCTGTAGGAAATACCACTTGACCTTCGGTATCGTGGTGTTTCCAGTCAACACGTTTCGTATAGTCGCAAATATAATTTTTAATCATCTTATGATTACAATATTTTTGACGTTTCGTTCCACAGCCCAGCTGGCAGTTGCAGGCGCCATTTTACTTAATATGTGCAGAGATAGAAAAAGATAGCTGTTAAATTGAAAATGTCCATTTTACTACTTTTTGTAATCGTTAAATCATAATCTCTACCAACCCTTTACATTATTCTTTTCTAAAGGAGTTCCAAATTTCACAAATTTTCTTTTATTTCTTGGTCAACTTTTTCACATTTTGCTGTATATAAATCACGAAATAACCAATAGGATTTCCATGCTATCATGTAGTACCAATGTCTTTTGCTAACTCCTTGGTACAGTAATACCATCTGCAGCTTGTTAGGCGTTGAACGCGTTATCTTCTGAGTTTGCAACGCGTGATCCCCAACGAAGCGATGTAACGCTAGACTGCTCGTGTTTTAAAACACTCTTTAAGTGTCATTGCTGGTGATGGAAGTTAATTGTGGACGAGCACTGTGAAGTGCTGTTAGTGCAACATAATGGACCATAAACACGGATCGTACACCAGGATTTTCTCAAAGAAATTGAGATACACTTGAGAACGATATTAATAGTCATATTTTTCATGTAAGAATAACCAATGTCGCGATTGTACCGTTGGCACCTGTCTCAAGCGGCCCCTGATACTAATTAATTAAAGAACGACTATTTTAAATAAATATAAATTGAAAAATTTTAATCTGAGGGACCTAAGTTTTCCAAATTTTAGCTCTCGCTAAGAGGTTTTAGTGAATTATTTTTTAGTCATATGTTCTTCAATTAAATAAGTCAAATACCTACTCTATTGAGTCACACTATGCAAATACATAAATAATGAGAATATGACTATAATTCCAATGACTTTATCTTCATACGGAGCTATAATGATCACGGTTATACGTTGAATGAGTGACCGCCTGGGGTTATCGTACATTTGCTAGTTATATATGATCCTGCACACAACATTTTTGCTTCACTCTGAAATTATTACCCGAGCATAGGTACTCGTATTGTTGCACAGTTTTTCTTTATGGATTTTTTATGGATTTATAGGGTTTTTCATTAAGAGCGACCCTTCCGCAACGATTGCAGATATGCGCTAACAGAAATTTTCGGTCACTATATCTCCGATGCAAAAAATGACCATTTGTTCTTGTGTCAAAGCAATCTTGTAAGCACATAGACCAAAATCATTCCACAAAATTCACCTTAAAGTTGTCTGCCGTAACAATCCCTGGTACAATAGCAATATTATCTTCGCTCCTTGCATTTCTTCGTCTAAATTGGCGTGTAGGGACGTCACGAAGACTTGATGTTGACTCGAATATCTACACCAATTGATCAACAGTTCTTCGAGTTGGCCGATTATAGCGACCGAAAATAGCTGCTAGCGTAAAGTTGCCGCAACTGAATGATACTCTTAGTAATAAATCTGAAATGTTGCGAAAGCGAGTATACTGCTCCATATTTAAATGGTATACTTTGACAAACACAAATGTCAGTATAATCAAAACAAAATACTGCACACATATCAACAACCCATATTTTAAAATGCGTCGCTCTTAATGAAAAACTCTGGATAATCATTTCTTTTAATTTGGGGAAGAATAATTTTGATAATATCGACAAGTCTAAAAAACAACAGTTTTAAATTATTTTAATATAATTAGTTCAAAATTCTACCGTCCTAAAATATCGAGAATCCTAACAAACCAATTCAAAATTTGATAAATATTTGCTTAAATAAATAATTATTTCAAAATGAAGTCCATCCAAACTAAAGTCTTCATTTTCGTTTTGTAAAGAAGTTCGTGTTGTATTTGTTTAAAATAAACCTCCTATAGAAGGCTTATTTTATACTCTTCTAAATGTTTTAATTTTTTTTTAAATAATAATGAAATAAGAAATATTAAATGTAGTTCCCAGAAAAAAAGTAAAAAGGTAATGTATGAGGATTTTTGACAATGACATTTTTCTGTCAATTACAAACATTTTAATTTTTCAACTGGTTTCCATGGAGTTGTTTGGGCAGCGACATTTATTAGAACGAATTATTGTATATATATTTATATAATTCTTAATCTATAAAAAGATATTAAAAAAATGTTAAATGTGTCGAATAGAGAATTTTATATTTTTTAATCTTTGTAATAACATAAATTTCCAAAAAAAATAATATTTAGAAGATTTTTTTTAAGAAACTACTACTTCCGGTTGTCCAATTGTTACCAAAATCTTTTCAGCTTTTCTCATTAATGTCAGATTAAGGAATTCGTAATTAAATTGGTCTTTAGTATTATAAAATTTGAGAAATCGTGGTTCCAACACATACACACGCACACACATTGTAAAAATGTTAAAATCAGATTCTAGTGACCTTAAAGCGTGCTTATTCACAAAAATCTGGATATACGATTCTTAACATGAATCCAGTACCTCTTTTAGCGAGCGAACGTAGCTTCACGCACAAATTTCTCTAATTTCTCTGACCTAATCCTAAAAATCTGCATAGTCCTCACGCAAAGAAACAATAAAAAACAATAATAATAAGAGAGAAAAAAGTGTGAATTAAGCTTGATGTTTGAGAGATAACAAGGCAGCATCGTGCATTTAATATGCGGTTTACACGTATAATTGTAGACCACGGCTTGTGAAATTAGTACCTGCGTCGTTTGTTCACAGCGTGATATCACAGTGCGCTGTGGAAAATAAAGGAACGGCGGGCGCGAAACAAAAAAATCGCTGGCTGCGCAAGCGGATGATTTGTGACTGTGTGTCTCCGAGCCTGCGCACAAGCGAATCGGGGATTTAATTATTAATTTCCTGACTTACTAGGAAGAGATTTATTCTGATTTACTTGCAGATACATCAAATTTGAAACTACTAATCGGTTTATATAGATTACACAGGCTGGACGATGAACGATATGATTATTTAAAAATATTTACGTTTTTTTTGGGCTGTGACACACGTGACAAATTCTTTATACTTATTCGTGAAAAGCCATTGAATTTTTTGACCATAGATAATACTTTGTTACATACAGGTGACGGAAGGTAGGTAAATAGTTATTTACATTCGAGTGCGTGTAACGAGAATTGTATCAAATTTTTTGGCCGACGATAATGAAAATCACTTTCTTTAATGAGATAAGTTGTACTTTTGAAAAGGGTTAGTTTAAAACACTGGGGTTAAGTCAATTTCCAAATTTGATTTTACTTACCTTCATTAGAGTACTTTTTCTAGCGAAAATTTATTTGTAATAATAGACGTTGTATATAATAATATATTTATTTGCTCATGTTTTCTTCGTAATAAATAATAAGTAGGTGTCGATATTTGACATTTTATTATCAATGTTCGCCTCGCGTATTTGACAGGTATATCGATCGGTGACTATGTCGGTAACGGCGGATTTTTACAATAATGACAGATGTCGCTTACGTGTTTTTGGTTTATATAAATTAGTTTTTAATATATAGGAAATGTTAAAGTAAAAAAATAACTTACGTAGGTAGTACTTTTTACATGAATTTTATTATAGTAAAGATGATTTCTTTTCTAAATGCCTATAAACGTCCAGTGTATTTCGATTATTTTACCGCATAGTTAGACAGCGTAAAATGTAGGTTACACTTGCTGTGTATACAATTGTAAAGTTCCCATTACACTTCAGGAGGGCAAAAAATAAATTAATTTCAATAGTCCCTATTACAGAAAAATATATGTTTGCTTATTGCTTTTCTGTTACTATTTATTTTTGTACATTCAATGACACAAAAAAATCTTTTTAGAAGCAGACTACACTTTAATACCCATACTTTTCATCTTCTATCTAGTTTTGTATCTATAGAAGTGCATCTTCATCTTCATCATTTTTAAATCCGTGCCATATGGGCACTCCTTGCCGAATGAAGTGATATAATTATGATTTATCCTCCCGTGTAAGCCGCTGAACACGTGGTCAACCACGCAGCATGTGACGCACGTGACTTAATCACGTTTCGGTAAAGACGCGTTAACACAACGATTCGTAAGAATTATTAGTTTAAGTATCATTATCAACGGATAACGATATTTATGAAATTGATTGATTTAATAGCAACAATTAAACAGTTGATGATGTGATGTTGCTCGAAAGTATTACTTACCTAGGTGTGTTTTTATATTCGGTAATCATCTGTTGATGATCTTGATTTTACAATTTTCTGTCAGATTTAAGACCGTTTTCACCAAAGTAAGGATAGGTATCAGGTTAGCTAACCAAGGAGTAAATTTATGCGTGAGCTGTGTCCGATGTCGCATTTTGGCATTTAGTATTTAGAATTTAGGTCTTCTTCACATAAATACAACTCCGAATGGCACACTGATGATATTCATTGGTTTGTATAGCAAAACTTTAAAACATGAAAAATGGATTGTACAATTGATCCAATTTGATGCTTTAGATTAAATGTTAATATTATATTTCATAAAAAAAAAGAAGCTAAGAAGCTATTCTTTGACAGTAAATGTGACGTTTTGTATAAATTATAGCAACGAACATGATTTGTTTAATTAGTGCGCGTCAACTTCAAGGCATAGTGAGCTCCTGCAACACCCTAAAATCTAATTCCTAAAATCCTAAATAATGACGATATTTAGGCTGTACCCGAAGTCGCATTTTGGCATTTAGTATTTAGGTCTTTTTTTACATAAATACAACTCCAAATGGTACACTAATAACATCCATTGGTTTATATGGCAACACTTCAGATTAAATGTTAATATTGTATTTTATAAAATAGAAGCTAAGAAGCTTTTTACCTCTCGCTAAGAGAGGTATTGCATTCATGCTAAAATTGGCATATCCAGATTTTATTGAATAAGCACGATTTAAGGTTCCTAGAATCCGATTATAACATTTTTAAAATGATGTGTGTGTGTGTGTGTGTGTGTGCGTGTGTGTATGTCTGGATGTTGTAGACACGATTCCTCAAAAACTATAAGACTTAAAAAATATTTAACTGCAGTTTCCTCAATCTGACATTCGTGGGAAGAGCTGAAAAGGTTGGTAACAATTGAACAACCGGAAGTAGTAGTTTCTTAGAAAAATTCTTCTAAATATAATTTTTTGGGAGTTTTTTTTTTTTATTAAATATTGAAGAACATAAAATTCTCCATCTAATACACTTAAAATTTTTATTATATCTTGTATAGATTTAGAGATAAAGACACTATAATATATAGAGTAATTTAATCGCAGAGGCCAAGGCACTAAGGAAACCAGTTGACAAATTCCAATGTTTATAACATGACACATGTCATTGTCAAAAATCAACAGTTTTAGTGACATTCTGATAGCTTTCGCTGGGAAGTATATTTAACTTTTCTTATTGTTTTATTAATTAAATATTTGAAATTATAGGTAAAATTGTGGTAAAATGCAGATATCCATCAGAAATACCGCCAATCTGGTTAATGAATTGGAAGAATCTCTGACATTTAGAAACTTCCTCCTACAATGAAAAATAGATATAATTAAAATTATATGTGTGTAGAAGACATGTTAAATACAATAAAAAACAATATTTGAGTAAAGTTCTGTAATTTTTTGTTATAAAACGACAGTTCGAAAGCGAAGTGCAATACAATAATTACTTATATAGCCTAATATGGAAATGGCGAGAGGTCTTGTGCTGGCCACAACAGATTTTTTTAATAGCAAATTTGACGTTTTTCATAAATTATAGCAACGAACATGACTTGTTTAATTAGTGCGCGTCAACTTTAAGGCATAGTGTGCTCCTGCAAAACGCTAAAATCTAATTACTAAAATCCTAAATAATAACTTTATTTAGGGCATATAAATATAGGATTTGGATATTAGGGTGTTACAATTGCAACATCGGACACAGCCTTTGCCATTTCTCTATGTTTGGACGTACCTACAACGAACGGATAAAAGCGCTTTTAAGGAGCGCTTTTATTATAAAAGTGCGCTCCTAACACGGGCCATATATGTTTTTATACAAATCTTCATTTTTAAATTCAGTCATAATTCTTTGATATTTTGTGGTTGTTTGATTTTATGAGAGTAATATAGATGTGCTTATTAAAATAAAAAATGTTTTGGGAAAAGAAGACAATAAAAAGAAATAGAAAGAAGAGACAACAACTAAGTATATTTTATTTTTGAAATAATAGTCAATATATTACTTGTGCCAAATAATTATCAGTCTATAAAAAATTAAATATTAAATTAATTCCATACACATCATATCATTATCATTCCATGTTTACCATTAAGAATTTTAACGATCAAATTCTGAGTATACTGAAATAAATTACTGAGTAAACATATTTGTAAAGATTAATATTATTTATATCATATCACATAAAAATAAAAACATAATTTGAAGGACGAAACTATAATTTTCGAAATAAACACACAATTTGTAACATCATGTTATCAACCTTATACTTTAGATCACTATAGAAAGACCATTTCTTCGCAGAATTTTATTTATATTGTTCGCGAAGCCAACAATTTATTAATCGCTATAAAGAACCCCGCAATCGTTAAAGTTTCGCACAAACGCGCAGCACTTCATCACCAGGCAAGTGTAAATATCTCGTGAACAGACGCACAATGAAGAGTCGCAAAAATTGAAAACTGATTTATTTCGCTAAGACCTCTCACAGTTTTGCAGCAGACTGAACATGTGCAGCCATTAATACTGCCAATATTTTGTGCCTTCCCTGGAATTATTGCCATTGTGCTTGGGAGCTTTAAGCTCAGGATTAATAAGGCAGCTTTTCACGAGAAGATGTTTAGATATAGGAAAATTATTAGTTATTTTTATACAGTAATGTACGCTTATAACGAATCCCTTTACAATGAATATCCGGTTGTAACGGACAAATCTGGAGAATACGAACTTAAGTCCCATAAGGAGTGTGTAATTTTTTTGCGCAAATAACGAACCGGTTTATAACGAACTTTCGGATAAAACGAACCCTTTTTACCTTCCGTAAAAGGAAGGTATTGTCTTTGGTCAAAAAATTCGTTGGTGAGTTTTTAATGAATAAGCACGTTTTAGGGCCCCTAGAATACGAATTTACTATTTTTAAGATGATGTCTGTATGTGTGTGTGTGTGTGTGTGTGTGTGTGTGTCCGTGTGTGTGTCCGTGTGTGTGTCCGTATGTGTGTCCGTGTGTGTGTCCGTGTGTGACAAATTTTTCTCCGACGATAACTCCAATACTACAATTCTAAAAATTATAATTCTTTCGTATTCCTCTTCTGTACATCCATATGAAGAGTTGATTAGATTTTGGTTATAATCGATCCACCGGAAGTACCCTTTTTTGAAGTTTTTAACAGTTTTTCTTAAAAAAACGCAGTTAAATATTATTTTTTGACATTTTGTGATTATATATATTAAAGAAAATACTCTTCTCCATACGGTTTAATTATACATTTTCCTTCATATTAAATAGATGTAAATTTAAAGCATTATAAAGAAATTAATTTTCAAAAATTAGTCAGCTTTGTTATTTATCATGGAAACAGCTGACATAATTATTCAAAAAAAATTAATTGATAGATGTCAGTTGCAAGTGCAAAACCAAATATGGAAAAAAGTATAGGATTTAAAATTGGTATGTCATAGTGTTGCTCGCAAGTGACACGCAGAGAAAGGCCAAAGAGAAGATGGAAGGACATTACTTAGTGTAGTTTATGTTATAATTTTATTGGATTTAAAGAACCTTTTCAAATGAACTTTTAGTATGAAATTTGTAAAAAATAGTATGTGTTCCTGTTCGATTTTACATGATATTATATAGAATCTGTACCAAGGACCTTTTGGTATGGGATTTGTACAAAATACATCGAATTGACGGAAGGTCTTGTGCTGGCCACAACGGATTTTTTGAATATAGTATTTGAAAAGTTTTCGGTTATAGCGATTTTATATATATATAAAACTAACGGTAAAAATATTGACAATAGTAATATTAATAAAAATAATGCATTCTACTCTAAACCTTTTAACATTTATTAATTTTTTGTTTTAATTCTATGGCTATCGCTATTTTTGGGATAATTTTCGACTTTTCCTACCTAATCTGCCGATGTAAAACATTCAAAATTTATTGTACTTATTGATTTAGATGAAGAAATTTAAGCTCTATTACTATTTGAAGCTCTTTTACCTAAAACAGTTAAGGAAGCAGAAAATAATAAAAACCTATGACATGTTAAAAGTCCTATGTTGCGGTGTTCGAGGCACCACACTGTATGATTTTTTTAAGTTTATTGTTACTATCATAATTATGTATCACCTTTTTTATGTGGTATGTACATATACAGGGTGTATCAGGACTAGTGTAAAAAAAAAATTAATAGCATATTCCTGACATCATTTTGAGTAAAAAATGTCATATGAATGTAGGTATGTCCGGAAACTTCTCGTTACAGAGTTACAGGCCTTTAAGAGTGCACCTCATCTGACATATTTTTATTAATAACTCTGATACTAGTTGCACTAAAATTTTGAAACTTGATACGAGGCTACTACTTATTGAGATGCATATTTAAACTTTCTTTTGTTTGTGTACCTATAAAATATTACATCAATACAAAAATACACAAAAAAGTACTCTCGATAAAATTTGATAAAAGCAGTAGTTTTGAGATATTTTAATGCAAAAAAATTTAGGTAACAATTAAGAAACAATTAAATTCACACAAATTTATTCTTTGATGTCCACGTAGATATTCTCTGGAATACGACAACCATTACGTTTACAATATCTATAAACACCATATCTACATATTCACCAAGACTAACATTTTACACTTTTTTTTAATTTGCCAAAAAAATACTAATATTGAAAATAAGGTAATTAAACAATAGTTATAAACAGATTTTGTGTCGCTTTTCTATTTTGTTCTATTTTCTATGGTAATTTGATTGATTTTTAACTGTTAACTAACTTTTTGGATACTTGACATTTTCTAAAAGTTAAAATATTTTATTTTATCTAAAGAATATTTTTGTGTATTTTTAAATTGTTTGTAATACTTTATATTTAAAAATGAAAAAATCTTAATAGGTAAATAAAATAAAGATAAAAACCTTCATGACTTCCCCATATAAGACGCCTCTGGTTGAGATACCGAACAAAAAAAGTTTAAATGTGCATCTCAATAAGTAGTATCCTCGTATCAAGTTTCAAAAATTTAGTGCAACTAGTATCAGAGTTATTAATGAGGTGCACTTTTAAAGGCCTGTTACTCTGTAACGAAAAGTTTCCGGACATACCTTCATATGACATTTTTTGCTCAAAATTAGCTCAGGAATATGCTATTAATTTTTTTTACACTAGTCCTGATACAGCCTGTATACATTTTTATGTGTTCAATGAAAAAAATACATACAGTTTAATCGTAGACATAGTATTTTTGTAATTTGCCACTTACAACGAATTTACTTTACAACCGATCATTTTTGTCGGTCCCTTGAGGTTCATTAAGTGAACATTGCTAAAATTTTAAATGACTTGTCCTGATCTAGGGTTATGTGACTTTTTTTATTCCCAAAACTTAAAACTGCCTTAAAAGGAACTAAGTTCGAATTCGAGATGTATGGTTATGAAAAAACCGACAGAGCTTAGGAACAACCTAACAGAAAATTTGTCCACCAATGGAATATTCGCATGAGGGTGGCAATATTTCTTTTGGATAATTTTTTTCATAGGCAGTCCCGATATTTAATTGCCACGCCTCGTTGTAGTATCCTTATTTTATATTCTACAATTTTAACACTTTGTTACAAATTATTATAACAATATTTTGAAATGTAATTCATTTATTTCTTGTAAGGTTCAGGAGCTGTGGCGTTAGCACATCTAGACGGCTCTGGAACTGATGAAGCCGTCATCAACATGGTTCAAAGAGTACAAGAACTAGCACTGGGGTACCCAGAGGGCCGAATCGAACTGCAGCTCATCGGAGGGTTCTCAGATGTGCATCGGTATTCAGAGGAACTCTTCTACAATATTATGTGTGAGTAGCGATTAATATTATTGTTTTTAAAAAGAATCCTAATTATAAGTGCTAAGTAAAATGGAAATTCACTTCACAAATATGCTTATCATAAATATCTTTTAATATATAAGATAGAATTCATTGCATTTTGCAAGTATGAATATGCATTTGTGGCGAAAACAACAAAGCCTTCTTTGTCCGTTGATTGCAATGATAATTAGTTATTCTTATGAAGTACTTAATTATGAATTCACAAGAATAATATGATAAATGATAATTTAGAGTATTGGGAAATAAATATTATTGGATTTATGGAATTCTAACAGTACATTATGAAGGTTTTAATTTGTAAGCAATTACAGTTATTACAATAATATAAATCATGATTGTTTGTCGTGACAAATTGTAATTTTAGAAGTGGAATTGTAATTATTATAACTATGTGGTACCCGCATGAATGAACGGTTATTTTACTGTCATTGTTATTTGTTATAACTACTTTTGTAAAAAAGAATAATGAAAATGAAGAAATGAGAAACTACAAGATTTTCATAAATTTACTTCACAATCTGAGCTTCTCTTTTTGTTTCTTACTTTATTACAAAGTAATTACTTCATTTACTTATTAGGCGGTATAGCAATGGGGCCCGGTTCTGATTTTTCAATTTAAAAATGTTCTTGAAGATTCTTGAAATATATATTTTTAAATATTTCACTGTATTAAAATCACGAATAAAAAGTTTAATATTTTAATATAATTTTGGTATAAAATATAAATAAAATTTTTATATATTCTGTGAGTTTCAGCTAAAATGCAATATTTACTATTATGTCATTAGCGTATTACTATGCATACTAGTTACATATACTGTATCGTTCGGATCGTTCCAGATAAAATGCAACATAGGTTGTCAATGTTAAATGAACTTTTTATCATAATAATACTGATTTATAAATAACGTAAGAAAGTAATAAGAGCAGTGTCTTAACTCTTGGTGATTTTGAAAATAACAAGAATGAAATTTCTCGTCTTTCAATAATTTAAATACAAAAGTTTTGCTAATATTTCGTTCATTTGTCTAAACTTTTTTAGACAGCTGATTTTTTTTCTTCTATTGCTCGTTGTAAATTATTTTTATTTTGTTCAGTTCGCGCAGTTTTTGTTTTTGCCCTTGTGAGTGTCTCAGTCTGCTATGTACACATCGGTAATCATGAAATATTTTTACCGTGCGGGCGCTTCCCAGGCGTGGAGAGTGCACCATAGGCATCAATTTTGTGCAATTAAAATTTTTGGCGTCGGACGGGATCGACCATATTCACGACCAGATACTCAGACACACTGCCACGAGAAAAAATAAAATCATTTAAAATTAGTCTTATTTTGGTAATTGAACAACGGTCTTTTAGTACCAAATCAAATTTGAACGACTCAGGGAATATGTAGTGTAAGTACATTTATTATCCAAAAATTAAATAAGTTCTGGAAAAGGTTCCTATGTTTATTTTAATTTGCCTAGAGAGGCCACAAGTATCCTTAATCCACTACTATGTTTAGTGCAAAATACGTAGTGTACCTACGTAGAGAGCAAAACTCATTCACCCTATTAATTTCTCACAGAGAACCTTGCATTGCACACAGTCTCGTCTAGACGGTAAAGTCCACCATTAGTCGCGTCGATTGATTAATAGCGGTCATCGGTTACCGGACCGTGAAACGGCCAGCCTCAATTTACTCGTTATATTATATTCCCGATTCATCCCAGTCCAGTATTCAATACACTTATATTTGGTTTTATTAATATCAATCAATATTGTTATATGCTGATTAAACCACTCGCCTTCGGCTCGTGGCTCAAACTTCACGTTCGTGTGAAATATCCAACTTTCAGCACTAGTTAGAAAGTTAGATTGTCATTAAATTTATGCTGTATTTCTAACGACAAGAGAGCTATCGAAGAAGGGAACTTCAATGACTCTTTCTGTATATGAACTCGCGCCAAAGGTAAATTCTAACCTTATTTTCATGATCTATTGGGACCCAAGTGAAATGAAATACATTTTACAGTAGAAGATTAATACACTTATAAAACACATAAATAAATAAATATATCATCACGGCATATTACCCATTTCTAGGTGTACCAGTCTGCTTTGTCACAGATATCGGTAATGGTGATGACTTATTTGTACCGTGCGTTTACCAGGCGTTATCTCACGGACACTCATTGCTGGCGTGCAGTGTGCACCCCGGGGTCACACAAATTAATGTCAAGAAACATTTAATAATGAATAAGAAAATGTTTCTCATTCTGCTGATGTTAATGAACACATCATTGTTATTACCCGTTGATTTCACGACACAATCTTTGTACATTCTTCACCCGTAACGAATCTATTCTCTGTGAGATGCAAGATGCAGCCGGTGGATCTTAGTCCGAAGTCGGAGCGTTTAATAACCAACCAGCCCCGATGTACGCAAATTGATAGTCCTGCACGCACAAATACAAATCAGCTGGATCGCTTCGTCGTGCCAAGATCCACCCACTGGGCTCTGCTGGTCTAGTGCCCACTGCTACGAATCGCGTATTCGCATTCGCCTCTCAATTTCTACAGCGGTATGCAAATGACATGTGTAAAGGGATAATGAATTATGAGGAAAGAGAATAAGTAGAAACTGAGGGAATTAGAAAATTAACTGGAGAGTGGGGTTTGCCACTATTTTTATAAGAAAATATTAGACCTCTAATGAAAAATAAAAAATACGGGTCTGTTATATTTCACTACTCTATCGATTAAAGTTATAGTAGGATTAACAGAAAATTGTACAAAATTAACAAAAAACAAAATTTCAAACAAATATTTTACTTTTGAACTACTTAGTAGGTACATAGAAGTAAAAAAAGTAATAAAAAATATACTAATTTACGTAATAAGACATGAAAGTGATACTTTACTGGGTGAGCAAGCATATTCCAGAGCGAGCCGTAGGCGAGCTTTGGAAGCTTGTGAGCCCAGTATAGACACTTTCAGGTCATGTTGGGTACAATATTTTTTTTGCGATCCTGAAAAAAGAATAAAAATGTATTATTTTATTTTTTACTGCGAGCAAATAAGAAATAAATAAACAACTTATCTCAATGGAAACATTTAGCTTTACCGGTCCCGGGATCGGTAAAGTACTTTTCGATCCCTTATAGACAACTTTCCGAGCTAGCTCAGCAAAGAAGGACTTTCCGGTCTAAATAGTGATCAGAAAGAGCTCATTTTCTGGGCAATCGCGAAAAAAATATCTTATTTATGAACTAGATAAGTACGTGAAA
The DNA here is from genome assembly GCA_943142095.1 of Ophonus ardosiacus. Lineage (NCBI taxonomy): Eukaryota > Metazoa > Arthropoda > Insecta > Coleoptera > Carabidae > Ophonus > Ophonus ardosiacus. The sequence goes on along the minus strand of OW964832.1, from coordinate 1,476,282 downwards.
GTAAAAAATATTACTCTATAAAAATTAGGTAAATATAATTTTTCTAGCTTTTAGGTCAGATTTTAAATGGCACAAAAGTGACCCCGCAGTTGTGCACTCTCCACGCTAGCAATGAGTACCCGTGAGATGACCCCTGGTAAGCGTCCACACGGTACAAATATGTCATCATCATTACCGATATCTGCGATAAAGCAGATTATGTCACACTCAGAAATGGGTAATATGCCGTGATGATATATTTATTTATTTAGATCAGAAAACTTTTTATTATTTTGTCTAAATCTTAGCCCTTAGTGTAAAGTACACATAATGTTGCGCTGTTACGAATAAAAAGGTTTATTTCTAAATAAAAGTAGGTACAAAGACATATTATGATTTACCGCCCTAAGTTTAGTATGATGAAATTTACCACCCCTTGAAATTTACCGGTTTAATCTATCTTTGCATAAAATAAATAAATAAATATATCATCACGGCATATTACCCATTTCTGGGTGTGCCAATATCTACAACAGATGTAGACATCGGTAATGATGACGATATATTTTACCGTGTGGGCGCTTACCAGGCGTCGCCTCACGGGCACTCATAGCTGGTGTGGCGAGTGCACCACAGGGGTCACTTTTGTGCCATTCAAAATTGGAAATATTTGGCGTCGGTTGGGATCGAACCCGGTTTCCCAGATTCGCGATCAGACACTCAGGCACGCGGCCACGAGACCCCATAATAATTTAAATGTGTGTTTAAATGCAATAATGAGATATGCATGTTCTCAATGCGGCGAGGTAGGCCCCTTAATACAGACAGACGATTCACATATAACGCCAAGTCTTAAGGGATATACGGTTCTTACTCGTTACACAGCTCTTACGGGAATTACGGTTTTTACGGATCTTACTGGTCTTATGGGTGAAGAATCCATTTCTAAATCCTAAGCCCTACTTTTAACATACGAGGTCTGTCCGAAAAGTATCCGCTCTTCCTTTATATTTCCCCGCTGCTGTTATTCTGCGTCATCGGGCTGGTGGTATCCTTCGAAGTAGTCACCATTTGATTGAAGAATACGCTTCCAACGGCCTTTCTAGTTTTGGAAGCAGTCTTGGAACTCGTTTTTTGGTATTGCCTTTAGAGCATTCGTCGTATTAGTTTCGACTGTTTCTTTGTCGTCGAATCGGTGTCCTTTGAACGACATTTTTAATCGTGGGAACAGCCAAAAGTACTGGGAGATTTTCATCATTATTTTTCCAAATTATCATGAGCGATTTCAAGGCGAAGGTTTTTTGCCCCACCGTTTGCAATTTCGGAATGAATTTCGCACACACACGAACCATTTGCAAATTTTCAGTTAAAATCTTCCAAACACTAGTTTTCGGGATTCGCAGATCATATTCTAGTTCTCGCACAGTCAATCATTGATCACAAGTTGCACACGTTCGATATTATCCGGTGTTTTTGTCATCGAAGGCCGCCCAGAACGTAGGTTACTATCAACAGATGTGCGGTCATCTTTGAACCGTTTATACTAGTCTTTTATTTGTGTTTTGCTCATACACTCGTCCCCAAATGCCGTCTTCATCATTTCGATGGTCTCCACACAACTCTTTTCGAGTTTTAACCAAGTTTAATGCAAATTCGTTGTTCCGATCTTTCCGTTATTTTTTACAATAGCAAAATGCGACAAACGTAAAAAACACTTTGTAAACAAACGCATTCTGCACGTAAACTAAGTAGATCCGACCAAAACTGCGGCATCTAGGGAATTCGTGAAGCTTTACAGTTGACACTCGTACCCGGTAGAGGGCGCTAAAATTGTCAGCCGCGAAGATCTGAAGGAAGGTCGAATACTTTTCGGCAGAGCTGGGCAAGTTACTTTTAAAATGTAACTAGTTACAGTTACCTCCAAAAAAAAGTAACTAAGTTGCTTAAGTTCCAGTTACTTTGGTGAAAGAACTAAGTTATTTACTAGTTACTCATTAAAAGTAACTTAGTTACCTTGAGTTACTTTCTAACTACTTTTAATGGCGTGAAGTGTAGACTTAGACTGTTGACTTAGTTATTGTGTAGTATACATATCAGGGAGTTTTTGCATTAACTACGTTAACCTAAATTTTAACGTTATTGCTTGGCAACACCCAATCAGATTATTATTGTTAATGGACCTACAGGGCCTTATTACCGCCTAGACCCACGAGGCCACGGCCTAGGGCCCGCTTTGACAAGGGGCCATCAGGGCCCGGTTGCTGTGATAAAAAAGCTTATAAAAAGGCCCTGTGGACCTACATTATAATATAATATAAAAATTAAAAGTAACATTTTATCTTGTGAGAAGGGAATTTGCAAAAATGAGACGAATTCAAGTCTTGCAACCCTTGGAACAACGAACAAAATACACTGTTTTTTGTATAACCTGAAAATTGGAATAATTTTGATGATTTAGTGGCAGTTTAATTATAATTTATTAAAACGTATCATTTGTAAGCGAGGATAACATTTGAAAATAATATATTTTATAAGTCAAATTTAACATTTAGTGACTTTTTAATTCTAGAATTAAAAGTTAAAATAATGTGTTATTTTTAGTTTTTCTGTTTACCGTACAAAAACTCTATTATTAATGAATATAATTACTTATTTTATTATCTATTATGGCTTGAAATCAAATCAACAATAATACTGAATTTAATTATGTATTAAAATAAAAGTTACACATTACAGAGGGTATGCGCGATGCTGCGCTCAACACTCCCACTCTGGACAGACATTTATTTAAAACAAAACAGTTTTAGTTAGTGTTTCTAAGAAAGGCATCAGTCTCAACAAAATATTTCTTAGAAATTTTAATTCCTCCCGTTACTTTTATGACTAAGTTACATTCCACTTTTTAAGTTACTTTGCCTAACTTAAATTACATTCTAATTTCTGAGTTACTTTAAGTAACTTAAGTTATTCAAGTAACGAGTAACTAAAAACCATAAAGTTACCAACTACTTTTCCGCAGCAAGTTAAGTTACAGTTACAGTTACCATATTTTAAAAAGTAACTAAGTTACGTTACAAGTTACGTAAAAGTAACTAGTTAGTAACTAAGTTCCTAAAGTAACTAGTTACTGCCCATCTCTGCTTTTCGGACAGACCTCGTACGTCATTCAATATTATTACAGCATTTATTTTTTCCTTTAGCTTGTTTTCACAAACACCCAATGGAAATAGACTTAACCCTCGCCTGTGTGGGAGAATTAAACACAACAGTTCGAGGTGGCATCCATTGGCCCATGATCTACGGGGTTGGGGTGAACGTAAAGACGGGGGAGATCTTCCCTGCGACTTTCCCAGACAAGGGCCCCGATCAGGCGCTGCGCAATGCGCGTCAGCTCACTGGTGTGCCGCAGGTAAAATCTATGGCAAGTACCTACTGTTATTTATTTTATATCATCTTTGATCGCAATCGAAAGCCTTCTACCAAAAGATAAATCAAAGTTATTGTGATAATTTTTGTTTTGCAGGTGCTAGATATATACGACTGTAATTTAGGAATGCTAAGAATTGGGCCTTTTAATTATGAACCACTGCGAGGAGTGGACCTATGGTTGGAACAGTCTGATGATTTTATTCTTCAACATTTGTCAACGTCGCCAGAAGTAGAACCTCCACATTTTGTTATGCAAGTAAGTAAGATTTCCAATAAGTATTACAAGTTCAAATAAATTTAAAAAAAAATTAAATACATGGGAACCAAGAAATAATTCTCAAAGTTTGTATTTATTTAGAAAATTCTAATCGTATTAGTTATATCTAGTGTTTAGAATGTATAGAACCATACAGTTTCTTACCTCTCGCTAAGAGAGGTATTGAGTTCATGCTAAAAATCACATATCCAAATTTTAGTGAATAAGCATTTTTTGAAGGTCCCTAGAATCCGATTATAACATTTTTACTATAATACTTAAGACCTATTCCTCAATCTGACATTAATGCGAAGAGCTGAAAAGGTTTTGATAACAATTGGACAACCGGAAATAGTAGTTTCTTAAAAAAATCGTGTAAATACTATTTTCTGATAATTTTTGTTATGATAAATATTGAAGAACATAAAATTCTACATCTGATACACTTAAAAATTTTATTATATCTTCTATAGATTTAGAGATAAAGAAAATATTATATATAGAATAATTCGTTACATTTAATATTTCTTATTGAATTATTAATTAAATATTTAAAATTTTAGATAGGTACGTATATTAGTAGTAATCCTTAAGAAATTCTACCAATCCCGTCAGTGAATGTGAACAATTTTAAACATTTTAGAACAGTAGGACAACATTCCTTGTAGAATGAAAGAATAGATATAATTAGAATTATTTGTGTATACAACAAATGTTAAATTCGATATTTATGTAACGGAAATGGCGAGAGGTATTGTGCTAGCCACAACAGATTTTATTTTAATCACAACTTTACGAGATATGTAAAATTTGTTGTTAGTAGTAGTAAGAAAGATAAGAATGTCGTCGTGACGTCATATTGATTTCAAAAATGAAATACATTTAAACTAAAGACAATTAAGACTTTTTAATACTATAAATTGCTTCAAAACTAAACGAACTTTAAAATAATAAATAAATAGAGTGAAGGACCCCATTGCAAATGTTTATAAACACAAACAATGGGGTATTCCACTCAATTTTTTTTATTATTTTAAATAAAACTTCATTCAGTTTTGAAGCAATTCATAATATTAAAAAATCTTAATTGCTCCTAGTTTAAGAGTATTTTATTTTCGAGAAATCAGTGTAACGTCACATTTCCTCTATACTTGTCTTTCTCACACACACTGCTCTGAGTAAGCTGCGAGAGAAAGATAACAATTGTATGACGTCAATTTTCCCTTTTAGCAAATATGAAATATCTCGTAAAGTAATTATTTAAAAAATGTTTTCATTGTTTTAACTATTATTTATTGAGCCATACTTTATGTTAAATTGAAATTTTCTTATTTTTTTTTTGTTATGGTGGAATACCCCATACCCCGCCGCCTGTATTAATTTACATGCCATGTATAAATATATTAGTACAAATTTTAATATTTTTTCAAATATTTCAATAGCAGCATTGTACACTACTTTATCCAACACTCGTGCAGAACCGCATACGCCCACTATGTACCTCGCCCTTTGGGCCTGCGCGCAATTCTCACTTTCCTCCCTCGTATTGTAATATACTATTCCACAGGTTAGAGCGACGTTAAAATATATCCAAGACAACCAGTTCCCGGCTGTGACCGTCTTTAGGGACAACAGACCTCATTACTTTCGGCGAGATGAACACACAGGTTTGTGGCAACCAGTGCGATATTAGAATCGCGAGATTCGTCAGCCATTTTCTTTCACAACCACATATATCGGCACGTCATTGGCTGTGCAGCCATAAATAAGAGGAAGAACATTAAAGAAAAATAAGAAACGCAAAGATTTCTCGAAAGGGTGAAACTAGAACTTAGAAATATTAAATGGATAAGTTTCGTTTATCTATTTTAAATTGTTATTTGTTGAATTGCATGGATAATTTAATGTAGGGAAGTTGTATGATGTACAATATCATTTATGAATACATATTATGTTTTTTGAGAAGGTAAAATTATACTATCCATAATTATTAATTTGGAAAACAATTTGTACCTATGAAATAACTTTGGGAAACTCCTTATACCTTCAAAATATCTTTTGAATATGTCTTACCTATAAAAATCTTTGAGAATCTGTCTGAATTCCCCTCGTTTTTTAATTTACTGAATAGGACTGTTGTAGAAATTTTACTAAATTTTAAAAGATATTGTTCTTTAAAAAACCTCAAATTTGAAAATATCACTAAATATCCATTATACAGGGTGTTGGAAAATAAGTGTAACAAATGGGGTATTCCGACATTTTTTAAAAATATTATTTTACATTAGTACAGACCAGTAGGACTCTGAATATCTAACTTTGAGTAAGAAAATGTATGCATCACATGAGATATGAATTTTAAAAAATTTCATCGCAATTCAAATTTTCTTATCCTGGCGCGCTTATGACGTCAACTCGATGGTGACATCTGCAACGAACTTCAGCGCCTAAATCCACATGTTCATGACAGCCATTTGCTTGGTTATATATGATTTTAGTAGCAGCGTGTATTTCGGTGTTTGTTTATGGTAAAAATAGGAGTAATAATTATAAAGTGGACGAAATGTTGCGTGTTAACTACTGGCACCATCTGTGTTTTTATACGAAGATATTTACTTTGAAATGAGCAACAGATTATCAACTTGAGGTCACAAATTTCAAGAACGTTTCTAGAACTGTAAAAATTCCAATTTTGTAACATTAAATTATGAATTAAAACTTTTTATTAAACATGTTATATTATATTTTTCTACTATATGAAGATGGAAACTATAGAAAAAAAATATTATTTTGCATTAAATCCATATCACCGGAATACCCCATTATGTGGGCATATAGTACGACCAAAATGAGTAAAAAAAAAGCAATCAACATGGGCCGATCTTAATTTCCGAGATATAAGGCAATGAAAAATGAGTTTTTTTGATGTTTACCTCTGCTATCTCGAAAACTGTAAGAGTTACGACTCTGATTAAATGAGACTTTTTGTTTACCTTTCAGAGTTCATCTTAAATGTGTTTTATTTTCCAAAAAAATAAAAAATAAATTGAATAATTGTACTAGACAAATGTCGTGGAGACTTTGGCCAATATTTAGTTTTCAAATAACTTCGTAACTATAAGAAAGTCAAAATAATGTTTCATATAATATGTTATTGTTCTTTATAGTCTATTTACTGGCATAGACAAAATTTTGTCTTTGATTCTAATATAAAATGGCTTCTTCCTCAAAAACAGTTGAACATCGGAGCCATGTTGATTAAGCCTTTTTTACTCTTTCTGGCCAGTACTATATGCCTTATTTATAATTTGTTACTTATTTTTTAACTCCCTGTATATTTTACAATATAATATTGAAAAGTCACGTGATCTGAAACAAAATGACTCGTCAGAGTACATACAGTTTAACTTGCGACAAACTATCGCCTACTTTGATTTATATAAATAACATAAAACTGTTTTCCTATTGGCCATGAGTGCTGTATGTATTCCGACGTCACAGGAGTGTGGGGTTTCCGAAAATAATAAATTATTAATATTATTTTTATTGGTGTAAAAAATATTGCATAACTTTCATTTAATTAACTTTTTAAAAAATGTGAAATTATTACAAGATTTAAAAATAACAAGTATGTATTTATTTTAAAAATTTGCAAACCAGTTAATGATTTTAATCAAAATAATTTTAATTGACACATTTTGCATTAAGCATATCATAATTTATTTAATAAATCAGTTTATGTTTATTTCTTTGAATATACCATAAACTGCAATGCATATGTTTATCGAATTTTTCCTATCTCACATTTTGGGAAATATTGTTATAAGCTAATGTATTTTTAAATATATCCATGTTTTATGTGAGAATATAAAACTAACTAGATCAGTGAGATTACTCAATAATGATTGAATATTGAATCATTTATTGTTACTGTTGAAAAGTCGACCAGTTTTGTATATATTTAAAGAGATGTATATGCATTTATATGCGAATTATTTTTAGAATATATGCGAATAATCATTCTACAGTATGATAAAAAGGTATTTAATAAGAATTGTAATTTAAAAGGGCGCAATGGATCTTGCAAGGACTGTGGCATATTATTTAATGTACACTTAGTTTGTAGAAATGTAAGATCCATGAGTGTTCATTAAATGTTTTCTAGTTTTATTAAATCATTTACTTATTTGTTATTTTACCAAAATTATGTAGGTAATCAGATCTGGCTTTAAATTGTTAAATGGGGATGATTAAAGATTTTAAAAATGATTTAAACGTTTAAGACGTACCTATAGCAGACCTCAAAATGATGTGAAACATGAGATTCGCGCGAAACGCTACAGTACAAACTATTGAACTATTAATAGAGTATTATCTCATTAAAAAAAAAAAAAATCTTGAAGAACAGGTCTATCTAAGAGTACCTATAAAAACACAAGTTAAAAATTCCATTTAATGAGCGGGATATTCATTTTTAAAGTTTGATTTGTTGTCAGGTGATAGTGACGTACTAGTTGTACAGTACCAGTGGTGTACAATCAGTGGTTCATAGCTTTTTGAGATGTTGACCAAGTATTGAAAAAGGTAGGAAATAAAATATATTTCATTACAAACATTTTGACATTCTCAATCTATTGGTAGCGCTTGTCATAAGTTTTGTTTTGAAATGTTTAGAGTGGGTTGGAGTGCATTTATTAAGTTTATTGCAGTGTTTCTTCTATTCGAAGTTTATTAATATTATTTCTTAAAGAAATACTTCTATTTAGCCTAATTGTATGTGGTAAGTACACATTCAAACCATTTATATAGTTCTGATAAAATTTTATTGCATTTTCTTAATGGTTAGATCCTTTATTTTGTATTTATACAGACTTTGCGAAGGCTTTCGACAGAATTGATCACGGTCTACTGATCAGCAAGCTTGATTCCTTTTCTTTATCTCTCCCTATACGTTCCCTTCTCACCTCATACCTTTGTCAACGAAAAATGTACGTTCATTACAAAGGCGTCAATTCTTTCTCTTTCTCTCCGACTTCAGGGATTCCACAAGGTTCAAATCTAGGTCCACTACTTTTTCTTCTTTTTATTAATGATGTGACAGATGTAATTCACACTGATAAACTTCTTTTCGCCGACGACCTAAAAATATTTTACCCAATTCTCTCAGTACAAGATTGCCAACTTCTCCAAGAAGACTTAGATAGACTCTCAAAATGGTGCTCAATTAACAAATTACATCTTAATCTAAATAAATGTACAGTAATGTCTTTTACTAAGAAACTATTGCCAATTGTTCATAATTATACGATCGAAAATGTCACCTTGTCGCGATCTACTACTGTACGAGATCTTGGAGTCAAATATGACACCAAATTTACATTTACACATCATATACAAGATATATATATAACAGTGCCATGAGAATGCTAGGCTTCATAATAAGAAATACTCGAACTTTCCTAAATTTATCAGCAATTACGAACCTATACTTTTCTTTCGTCCGCTCTAAGCTGGAGTACTGTCACATCATTTGGAACCCTATTTACGAAGTTCATCAAGATCTGATTGAATCTGTTAAAAAAAAAATTCTCAAATACCTTTATTACAAGGCACATAATAACTATCCTGATTATTCTGTAAATTATAAACAGTTGTTACATATGTTTAATTTCAAGAATCTCTTTGAACGCCGTGAAAATGCCCTAATAATACATCTATTTAAAGTTGTAAACAGCTGCGTTGACGATCCTTGTACTCTTTCCTCTCTCCAATTTCACATTCCCTCTTTTCGTACCAGAAGTAGCTTTACTTTTTATTTACCGGGTGCTAGAACTAATTATTTAATGCTGTCGCCTATATATCGTATGTGCAATCTTTATAATTGTAAATTTTCGAGGATTGATATATTTCATTTGGAATTTAAAAATTTCATTAATATGTTATGTAATATGTCATAAGCATTTTGTTTATTTTTATGTATTGTTGAGTGTATTTTGTATTTTTTTACAACCCTTTATCTGGGCTTAGCCTGTTAGGTTGATCATTAAATAAATAAATAAATAAATAAATTTAATAAAATATACACATATTTTTAAAAATAATTCTTGTCACGGTAACTGTTATATATTGTTATATGTAGGGATATCTAATGACAACAAACAAGCAAGTAACTGACACAGATAGTAACACAAAAAAAAATACTTGCGAACGATTCGAAGTACACCCGAGTATGTACGTACTTAAAGCCGCGTACAGACCAAGTTCGCAAATAGCTCGCGAACAGTTCGCGAACAGCTCGCGAACCTCTGCAGAAGTCTGTGTGTACCAGAGATCGCGAGCAGTTCGTGTTCGGCCAAAGTTCGCTACATGAGCGGTAACTTGAAAGAAAGTGTTAGCAAACAGCAGTTCTAGTGTGGACGTTCATGGTTGATGATCGATCTTAAAAGTGTAGTTAGCTCTTTTAACAATGGAGTGGAGTGAAGAGAAAATTATTAATTTAATCGAACAATATGAAGTACATCCTAATTTATGGAATCCAAAAAATCCCCATCACAAAAAGCGGAATATGAAGAAAGACTCGCTTCAAGAAATTAGTGCGGCTCTAAATATGCCACGGTTTGCAAATAAATTGTTTCTCCATCCTTCTTTTACGGGTACTTTCTGCTTTCTTCTTTTTCAATGCTGTTATAATTAAGAAACTTGCACAAGCAATAATATTTTCTTCCTTGCTTGACGACGTGGACATTGTTTCTACATAATTTAAAATAATGAAAATGCAGGACGCGTAGCTTTACAGCGAACTTCTGACGAACTGCCTTCAAACTAAATGACGAACTCGAGTCTCGATTCGGAAATAGTGGTGTGGACGTTGAGCTCTCGAACTGTTCGCGAACTGCTCGCAAACTGTTCGTGAAAGCTGATTTTGGTCTGTACGCGGCTTATGCGGTGTGTTACCACATTCATATATGGAGTAGGGATTTCAATAGCCACTTACAAAATTGACGTCACTGCAAGAGAGATATAGAAGGTCATGCATACAAACAAACCTCCCCTCGTTGTCTTGCGTCCCGTTCCCTGTTCCTATCTGTCATTGTATTCGCATCTATTATTCAGTGTTAAACCTAATTCTTTATTGTGATGTGTACAACTTTTTTGTTTGATAATATTGAAGATCATTCGATTATTCAACTAAAACGATGGCTAGAGTGTAAAGTCTACGGCTGATGACAGGTCTTGTTTGTACGGGGTAACCATAGCAACCTTGATTTCTATGCTTCGCCGTTAGAGGCGCTCGTGCAAATTGCAATTTTGTAAGTGTCTATTGATCTTCCATTGATAGTACAACTAGTACGTCATCAAAATTTCAATGCTTCATATCTTTTGTAACAATCAATTTATATTGTTTTTTTGTTTTGTTCCTCTTGTTTTAATACATTTTTAATATTGGTAATCATGAGAGAATACCCTATTACAAATTCTACATATTATGAATGATTGAACTTTTTGAAAATTTTCTTTAGGGGACAAGTTATTACTACTTGAAAAACAGCTATTTTTGATAGCTGATATCTTCAGTCCCATGCAAAATTTTAAAATTTCGTTTTGAACATATTGTTCATCGGTTTTATGTTAATAACATACTAAAAATTTATAATCAAATGCCGAGAAATAAAGGCTGAAGAGTTTTCCTCAATAAACACTATTTTATAAAATTCTTATTAACTTGCGCTCATAGTTCAGTAGTGCAGACTTAGCTACGCCCTACCTTCAATTCGTTACGCTTCTCTACTTCAGATATACAGTAGGGGACGTATTAATACTGTGTCTTCTGGATTGTAGTTCAATTTTATGCATTTTTTTTGAGCGCAGCATTTATTTCGTCGCTATAGGATCGTCTTAATGGTTTAATTTTAATTTCAGTGATATTTTTCATATATTTTGTAAAATGCTTAAAAACTTCTCCATTATTTTATTGTTAAAGAAGATGGGTAAGTTAAATGTTGACTAATAATCTCACAATGTAATTATTATGTTTTACTTTGATTATTGTTTATGTGTAAACGGGATTTTATATTTCTTGTGGTGATATATTTGTTGATTTAGATATATGTTTGTATGACTGTATGCTTACATTTAATATTTTACTTATTATAATTATTATAATTTGTTGTATTGCTACAAAATCTTTTATATTTTACTGGTCTTTATGACCATGTACAGTACATGAAAATAGAGCTATAAAAGACGAATAAATGTATTGTTTTTGAAACTGGTTTAATAGCAAATTCTCTTTTTTTTGAGCTTATCAGTATGCCCGAAAAATGGTGGAGAATCAAATAGGACTCCCAATTTTTAAAATCTTCGACTTGAGTTATGTAGACACTCAAATTTTTGAGACTTATTTACAAATACAAGCGTAGCAATTTATTTTTTATTCCATACCCAAAATTAAGTTTTTTTTTTCAAAATTTCTAGTTTCGGCCATATTTAAAATATGAAAAAATGATGTGAATATATAAAAAAAAATGTTATGTAGTACGTACAAAACAACCTATTTAACACAACAATCAAAATTAATTTTATTACATAATTAATTAATATAATTACTTCGCCCCCACTATTACATGAATTTATTCAATCATTTTATTTATTTCGGTGGTAGAGTAAAGACGTGTGTATGGTGTGCTGGTGTACTGTGACTTTTAGGACTTCCTGGTGCTTGGAGACATTGTTGGACACGTGGAGTTCACCTGGATATTTCAAAACTATCATGGTTTGATCATATTTTACTATTTTTATATTACTTTGCAACTTGTAGGACATAGCACGTGTTAAATTATAAAATATTAAAAAATATTGATATATTTAAATCATTACTCATTTTGTTTTTTTAAATGTACCATATCATACAATTTCAGTACACACAGTTAATTAACGGTATTCAAAATTTGAAATAGGAATATGTCATGTAATTTGATCCACAGGTAACTGCTTTTACACTTAGAGCTTAACAGTAAAACTTCCTGGTGCTTGGAGAGACGTCTGGACATATGGAGAACCTGGAGACGAACCTGGACATATCATTTATTCATAGTAAGTCCAAATATTATTACTTTTATTTTATTTTACAATTTACAATACATAGTTTCCACATTCGAGTCGTTAAAAAAATTGTAGATGCCTCCTAAAACGGTAGTAAGTGATTAAAAAAGGTACCTACCTGTTGAAAAGAGTTTTTTTGTTAGATTATAATCAGTTTCTTTTACAAATTTGCTGAAAAAATATAAAAACAGTTAAACATAGTCATATAATTTGATTTTTATTCGTGAAATAAAACTATACATTTACTCTAGTTAGTTACATACAATTTTTTTCACGTCTGGAATAGAAGCGTGAAAAAAGTGCCATAGCGTTTCCTTCTTTCATCCATTTTCGTTAAAGTTCAATTTTTTCACACTTTTGTTATGTAAGAAATACATACTTTATAAAACTGTTTTAATGAAAAAGAGGCATGTAAATTTTCCAAAAATAAATATTTAAAAATGAAGGATTTACGTAATTAAAGATTTTTTAAAATTCTTTGAGTATGTACTTTTATTTAATTTAAAAGGCTAGAGATATTGTACAAAAAATCCAGTAAATAACAGTTTAGTAAAGACGTGTACACCCTCAAGTTCGCGAGTGTTCGCGAACTGTTAGCGAACAAGTGACGAGTGCGATATGTATTACAGTTCGCGAACAGGTCGAGTTCGGTTCGTGAGTTCGGATGAAGTTCGCTACATGAACGGTAAGATCTAAGAATCTGCTCGCGAGCTAGTAGCGAACAGCATTTCCAGAGTAGACGTCGAAGTTTTAGTTTTGTGTTTAGTTCAGTTAGCACAATAGAGTGGAGCGAAGATAATATCATAAATTTAATACAGTAGTATCGTTTACAGTTTACTTCCAAAATTTTTGAATACAAAAAATTGTAATTATAATAAACGTAATTTGAAAAAGGACTGTATATTAATATCTTCTACGTTTATCTCATCTTCTTTTTCTCGATCGTTTTAATAATTATGAAACTCGTGCAGGCAATTCTATCATCTTCCTTACTCATTAACACTTTTTTTTGCTAATTTCAAACGCGAACTTTTTCCGAACTACACGACGAACATGAGTTCATAATTCGAATTTGTGGTGTGAACGTTGATTTCCCGAACTGCTCGCAAACAGTTGATTTTAGTCTGTTCGCGATTTTAAAGAAATTGTATTATGTAACAGATTATTAAATTTTTATTTTTAATAGGTAACACCTAATGATCATCCTAATTTACATATAACAAAATGAATATTATTTTCATGTTAGTGATACATATATTTAAATAGTTATTCAAATTATAATATACATATACAATCTTTGGTGTAACAAACATTTTTATTTATTAAAAATAATTTGACGATTATTTTATTAATTGTTGATTGTATTTTCTATTGTTGCAGATTTCTAGAACTAGGAGACTTCCTGGAGTAGCTGCAGGAGCAGGACTAATGAATGGACTTGATTCCTGAGTTGAGCATTGGAATCCTGCCCAAGAATTCCTGCGTCGCGAGGAGAAACTCTGCCCTGGACTTACTTTACCCCTTGTATGTTTTTGTATCCATGTCCTCCCATAAAACAACAATATAGGCATAAATAAGTAAATAATAACTATTTTCATATTTAAAATAATGTTCATAATCACCATTCTGCATCATCGTCAACATTGCTTCTTCTTCTTCTTCTTCTTCTTCTTCTTATTATTATTATTATTATTATTATTATTATTATTATTATTATTATTAAATCATACATATATACATAAACAAATAAATAATAGGTACGTGCATATGCATATAAAATATTAGAATTTTTAATATATCATCATCATCATCATTATTAGTTTATTATTACTATTAAAATTAAATGATATTATTTAACTCGTAGGATTAAAATACCGGTATATATTTTTTTAATATTTATCTCATTCATGTATGAGAGTCATATATACATATTATATTTTTATCTTCATCATTAAAATACATATATTTAAAACTGGTTTACGATAAATTTCTTTGACAAATACAATATTTTATTTAAATTCATACATATAAAACACATACAAAACATGTTTACTTGGCAATAATATATTTACAATAAATGTATTTAATTTCAAATTTAAATATTATTCAAAATATACGCATAATCTGATCCAACCAATCACAGACAAGCAGTCTTGTGCATGACCTCGTAGTTGGTAAGATGGCGATTTGTTCATACACATTTTACGTGCGTCGTGTTTGTTCCGTGCTAAATAAAGGTTTTTATGAGTTATATTTATTGTGAATGGTGTCAAATGACTTTGAAGCAATAGAACTTAATGCCCAGCTGTTATTTTCGAAGGTAAATGATTCTATTTTACAGTAAATGTATTAAATTATGAAATCAGCTGTCGTTGCATGTTGCGCAATTATCATAAACCGGTAGACAAAATTAACAATATGAAATCCAATGGTCTAAATGTTTGTTTGCAAATGAAATCACATTAAAATCAGCCTAAATAATAAAGAAAACAATATTTTATATATTTTTACAAATATATATTTCAACAACTAATTAATTATTCATTCAATACGATTGCATATGTCTAGACTTGCTATTATTAACTTGTTAGACTAAGTTTGAAATAAATACCACAAAGTATCATTTTCATTTTATTCTCAATTTATTTAAAATTGTAAATAATATTATTTTACATATTTATCATGTACATATTTTGAAACATATTTAACCAAATTTTCACATTTGATAACGCAAGATTTAAAATATGTACTAGGTACTACCTTCATTATTTCATCACTTGTATTATTTTCTAGGCGAGGGCGTTAGATTGACATATAAATTAAGAAATTAATAACAATATAATAATATAGTACCTATTTTTATTATGGTTTGGTATAATTTTGTTTTAAAAAACTTTAAATTAATGATGAACAATATCAGTTCTACAATATTAGCGTTATTTATTTCAAATTTGTCTATATATTTGATTTGACATAGGTATATTATTTGGCCATGACATTAAAATGCAATATAAACTAATAATTTCAAACAATATGTTATGTCTTACTTACCTTGTTATGCCATAAAAGTAGAAAGTACTACATGTAGCTACCTTAGATGTGGTAAACATATGTGCCTATATCACGTAAAACAGATAATCATGAACGCTGAAGTGACATGTCTGGGTTTGGCATGTAATCATATACATATAGCAAGATATATAAAGATGATGATGATGATGAAGAAGATGATGATGATGATGATGATGATAATGCATATTGTAAAATAGTGGAAATATATTCATACTAAAGAAAAATATAATAATAATAATAGGATATTAATAAAGACATAATTATTTTTTTATGTGTATAAATAATAAAGACGACAATATTATTTTTGTGTAACATATATGACGTATTATAAATAAATTAATTCATATGAGCTGGTACATATGACAAACAAAATGCAATTATTATTATTTAATGTATACTTGTTAAAAGTCATAAAACAAATATTTTTCATTTACATATGAAGCATATAAATTCAAAGGGATATAAGTGCCACTTTGAAGTGTTTTGCAGGAAACAATAGCGACAGCTGCATCATTTTTATTTATTAATAATCTTATTCAATTTCTTGAAACACATACAAAACAATCACGACCCTTAGACCTGTTCCACGTATGACTCAAAATATTGTAGCTTTTTGATCCTAATGAATCTCTAAATGCCATTTTATATTTCGGCGGCTGATTATTGGAATGTACGAAGTCCACTTTTTGAAAAAAAAAAATTATAAATATAGTCAAATTCGGTTTCCCAGTGCTTCTGGACATAGTACAATAAAAATAATAAAAAGTTTGGATATGGTACAAAACATGTCTTTATTTGATTTCTTTTAGTATATTTACTATGTTATTTTAAACCATGCCCAATTAGGGCCTTTTATATTTCGAAAACATTTAAAAATTATAATTTAACAAATTACATAATGCCAAGGAAAATAAAACTATACAAACAAAAAAATTTCAACATGTGTATTAATTATTAATTCTTTACAATAAAATTTTAAATGTTTGAAGCCGTTTTTCTCTAGTATTTGTTGACATGGTACAGTCCAATAGTCGATTTATTATTATTATTATTATTATTATTATTATTATTATTATCCATATTAGTATTTATACTTGTTCACCCATACAACCTTTTTTAATACTATTATTTCCATTATTTGCTTTAAATATGGAATTAATAAGACATGACTTTTACATGTAGAATGTTTTCAGTTATGTAACCTTATTATATTTTTGTGCTCTTAGGATTCCTTTGAATTTAAATGCTTCAATGTTGATGATTTATTTATCATAATTATTTTAACAAATCATACTTAGTTATAGAAAAGGATTAATTATTTTTAAAATTTAATACAGTACTTTTTATACTGGGGGTCGTGAAATTTAATGTAGGAGATGATAATCATTCTTCCATACTTTTTATCTGATTTAAATTAACAACTAACAAGAGCAGTCATACTTTTCGTACTAAGAATAATGTATAAATCATGAATAATTCGATGAGAAAACTTATTCAAACCATTCTAATAATAATTATTCATTATTTTTAAAAATAAAATAATTAAAATGAATAGACAAAATAAAAAATTCATAATTCATTGTTAACAATATTGTTACTAGTAACAATAACATTAAATATATTTATTTAATGATTCATTGAGACTGTTTTTCAAAGTTTTCTAAAAAAAAAAATAATTTTGTAATTATTTGAACATATTTTAATTTTACTTGAAGTTTTTTGACTAACGGCCGAATTCACCATTTCTTAATCAAGAATTATTAATCCACAGCTCAACACTGATTCCTGAATTAATCTAATCCACCATTAAAAATCAAGCTTATCTAGTAATCAAAATCAATGATCAACTGATCCGTTATATCCCACGAATCAATCACATCTTTTAATCCAATTTACAGTAGAACCCCGCTAGTCCGGCCATGGTTAGTCCGCCTCTCCGGTTAGGACAGATGCGGCTTGTTTGTGATTTTACGACCATTTTAGTTTCAGTTAGCCGGCAACTAATGTCTATTACGTACGTTTCTGAAAATTTTACTCTTTGCAAATATTTCTTCTTGCATTTTAAATACATTTTTAACAAGTTTTGCATTATGTCAGGGGCAAAACGTAAACACGTTAGTCTTCCTTTAAATGAAAAATTGAAAGTGCTAGTAATTTTTAATTTTAATACGTAGATGAAATTTTGTATTCTCCGGATAATCCGACATTTTTTGCGTTCCGACCATGCCCTCAGTCCCGTAGGTGACGGATTATCGGGGTTCTACTGTATGACGTTTATAGTTATGTCAGGATTCGGGCTGTTGTATCTACTCATAACTTTGTCGTATGCTTCTTCTTTATCCTTGTTTAAAACAGAATTGTTTTTTTATATATTCTTCTATATCTTTCATTTTCACTATATTTAGTAACAATTCCTTAATTCATATAGCAAGTTGGTGAATTAGAAATTAGAACAAACATGATCTATGGATCAGCTTGAGTCCTTAATCAGCTGATTATTAATCAACGAATTAATGGTGAATTTGGCTGATGTAAAAGAAAATTATAACTGCTCTTTGATTAATGAAGTTAAAAGTGCGGAAGAATTGATACAGTTTATTTTTAAAACTCAAAGGATCGTCATAAAATAAAGAAACTCTTTAAAAATTCCGTATTTTTTTTAATATATTTTAATTTTAACTGACCTTTTTAAAGAACTAGAAAAAGAAAATTTTTGACAGCTCTTTGATTAATAAAGGAAAAAGAATGAAAGAATTATAGTTTATTTTTATTACTCAAAGGATCGTCTTGAAACAATGAAACGTCTCTCATTTACATTCACAAAGAAATTCAAATTATTATTCGCAATAAATAAAAATGTAAATTTGATTTTTGTCTCAGCAAATAGTAATGAATGATTTACATTAAATAAAAAGCATTAATAGATTAACATTATTGACATGATAGAATTTTAGTATGTATGCAAATAATAATTGTTCTTACATCTAGATTATCTTGTAAAAAAAAAACAATTTTTACATCTTAGCTTGGGTCTTTGTGCAATTTGTGGTGGCAATAGTTTCATTGTCTGGGGACGTTTTAAAAAATAAACTATATTTCCCATTTACGAGATTGGTGCGATAAGATTAACCATTTTTTATATTATATTTAGCAATTATATCTACATATTTAAATTTCCTCAGATTAATAATTAGTATATACTTTATCTTTTACAAGACGTTTATTTAATTTTCTTTCTAGTCTAAGTTACCCTCGTTAATTCTTTCATAAACAAAGTATAGGGAGTCATTAAAATATTAATTTTCCAAAAACTGTGTGCTGTTATAAATGTATAAGAAGTACTGTATTAAATATAAAAAGTTCATGTATAGGTAATATAATTTAAAATAAAAATATATAGCACATATGATGACTTAGACATAAATTTTAAATTGATATACATATGCCAAAATCAATTAGTTTAATATATTTGTGAAAACTAATTGAACAACATTTTCTAATTTACATACACATATGTTGATGATTTTCTTTGTCATATGTATCAACACACATACATCTCATGTTATTGTATGCTACTGTAAAAATAAATATAATTAATAAAATATTTCATAAAGATAAATATAACTATCTTTTATCTATTTAAAATAATAAAAGCGTGAAATACCATACGATAGATATAGGTATAATATAACTTGTACATATGAGGCCTTACATAAAACCATTACACCTACATAACACATTTAAAAAACTAGTTCAGACAACAATGTAGAATCGAAAATAATATCTGTAAAAATTGTCGTACAAAAAAATTCTGTAACGCCTCATATAACATACATCTAAAATGTTATAAAAGTGATCTATTTTAATTTCGCTGAATCCAATATTATGTAATATGTCATACTACAATAAATACCAATGAAACAAATACAATCTATTATTTAACATTCCTATAGCATTCCTAAAATTACGTAATACAGATAACCAGCAATTCATCAAACTACGAACGAGAACGAGAGCACGAAAAAGCGATCTCCGAGATGTGACGTAAGTAACCTACAAACGAACAAAATCAGAGTACAGCAAGATGCCTAGCCATCAAAATCAGATTCGTACAGCGCATGCGCCAAAATTCGAACCTAGTGCACAGCAGATTACATAACCATATAGCCAACGACAAAATTTCTAGCTAGCAAAATCCGGGCCGAGCAAGGCTTCTGGTCGTCAAAATTCAAAAATCGTGTAAAATCGACGATTTAGAGCCGTAGCGGCCGAAAAGTAGCACTTTACTGCCGTTGCGAGCATTTTTGAGCTCTCTGGCAGATTTTCAGCCGATCGCAAGGCATTTACCCACCAAAATTCAGAAATCCATCGATCGCAATGCTGTTGCTAGGCTTCTGGCTGACAACATTTAAAAAATCGTGTAGAATCGGCGATGTACAGCGTGTAGCAAGACTACTAGTCACGAAAACGAGAATTTTTGAGCTCTCTGGCCGAACGGAATGTATTCCCCCACAAAAATTCAAATTTCTGACAATACGGTAGGCTGTAGTAAGGCCTGGCGATAGAAACATGAATCTCAGGTCTCCCACCACAGATTTCTAGCTGTGTATAATACTGGCTGTCTGATGAATTTACAGCCATTCGTGCAGCATGGGCGTTGGAGTCCTACCGTACACTCTTCGTCGTGAAATTACGTAATAACGTCTATATCAAGCTATATACAGGTTTCTAAAAAATTTTTGCTGGCTAGCCCCCAGGAACCAGCGGAGCGATCCGATCCCAGCTCCCAGCAACCCGCCTAGCACCCACGTGCTCGCCTTCGGCTCGTAGCCTAGGCGCGCTCGTGAATGGCTAGGGCGGGTTGCTGGTAGCTAGGATGGGATGCTCGGCTGGTTCCTGGTGGCTAGTAAGCGGGATTCGAACCTGGATCTTTAGGATGGGAGATTTTTGTTGGTCGTCGTTCTGGTCGTGGATCTATAGGCTGTGAACTGGTTTCTAGGCGGGATATGAACTTAGATCTTTGGAATGCAATTTTTTTGTTTTGGAAATAGGGTATCGGAATGAAATATTATATAATTTTATCGGTATTTATTGGTCATAAATATATTACATAATGGTGTACATAATGCATTGCTATATTTTGCAAAGATATTGTTTTAATACAGAGATATATGTGAATGACAATTATATACATAAATAAATGTATCTTGATCTGTTACACTCTGAAAGATGATATTTGAAATATAGGTTTGTTTTTAATTATAGTTATGAGAATATGTGATATAAATTCTTTATTACGATTCGTTGAAATATAGAAGTTTACATACATTATTGACAACAATCGATCGATTAATTGTTGAAAGAACTTTATAAGGATCATTTGTTTTAACAAATAGAAATAAAAGACTATACTATAATTATATATAAGATAATATATTTATTTATAACAGAAAATCCTTACAAAGTTTTTCCCTAACATTTTTTGGACATTGGGCTCTCTTGCTATAAACTTTTGGGATTCAAATTCGCACATAGCTAAAAAATATATTTAAAATATGTAAACTAAAGTTTAAGCAAAATGAAAAGAAAATTATAAAATGCTTTTTTTTAATTCAATTGTTGAATATGAAAATGAAGTTTAAAAAATTTTCAATCATGCAAACAATATATAAAATATATTTGAACTATTAGCTATATTTGTTTTAAATTGTATCAAACATGTAGATGTTAATATATTGATTCACTTTGTGGAATCGAAATATGAGACCCAAATTTTGTGATCTATATAAATAGGGATAATGTATCAATTTATCAGTTTCATATCTTAATTAATGCATTTCGAAGTTTAAAATGTAATGTTTTTAATTACGTCGAAACTCTTATTACGTAGTTCTTACAGGAGAGACAATTATTTCATGAAACAGTTTTAAATTAGAAGACTTGGTACATAGCTGATTTGAAAGCAAAATGTTTTTCTCATCTTTTTCAACGGTCGTAGAACAAGTATGTGTGTAAAGTATAATTTCCGCTTTAGTTACACAAATAACTATTTTGCAATGTGCGAATATATTATGAGTTGTATTTTAAATATAATAGTACAAATTAGGTTTTTCCTTAACTATGTTTTATTTAGAACAATCAAAGTATTAGTTTACAAGTGTGTATTCGTACTCGTATGTATGTAGGGGATGCAAATGATGGTACAGAAAAATAGAGCTAAGTCCCAATTACTTATATAATTTCGAGATATTGAATTTTTAAAATTTTAAATATGTACTATGAGATTCATATATTGTGCATAGTAACTTTAAAATTAAATACTTGAAGTACTAAGAGTAATAGCGAATTATCCTAATCTTATTTGTGTTTGTAGGATTATTTTCTGTATGCAAACGTAATTTCTGCAATTTGGAAATTTGAAAACATTTTCGGTAATGCTTGTTTCACGACAGGTCTATTGAAAATAGCAACTTAAAAAAATGAGTATATGAAAAACTAACGGAAAAAGCGACTTGTGTTTTTCAAATTTAGTTGTAGAGGATTATTTTCTATATTTATACAAAATTTCAAAAGTTTTAAATCGATGAATTTTTTTTCAGTAATGTTTATTTCAAATCCTGTACATGTTTATTAAAAATAGTACCTTTGAAATTGAATATCACGAAAACTAAGAAAAATAGCATCTCATACTTTTTAAATTAGTATGTAGAGAATAATTTTCTATATGTATACTTAATTTCGAAAGGTTTAAATGGCTAATTTTTGTTATTAATGTTTATTTCAAATATTAACTTTGAAAATGAATAATATTAAAACTCAGAAAATAGCTATTATTTATACTTTTTAATTTGGATATTGGGAGTAATTTGCTATATATACGAGTATATTTAATACCAAAGGTTTAAATCGCTGAAAAAAATGAAAATGACAATAGTAACTTTAAAAATGAATATCACGAAAATTAAGTATTTTATTTACTGTAAGATAGACTTAATTTTACAATATATGAATCGCTGAAAAAAAAAAATCAATAATGTTTAGATTTAGCTCTTTCGTTTCTTGTACCCTTCAAATAATATGTATGTAATATGTGTTTGTGATGTATGTGAACTTAATGCTTTTAGATGTTGAAATATAATTGTGAAAATGAAAATATGTGAATTGTATAATGATTCTATTCTGTTATTTAAATATGCTTATATGTATGTGTGTCTTCGACATTTGTTCATAAAGTTTTTATTAGTACATAGATGATATTTCACGTTAAATGGTTATATCAAATATATAAGTACTTTGTAGGTGTGAGTAAAGTTTTATTTATTTACATAAATTTGATAAATAACGACTTGGGGTGTACAAAATCCATATTGGGGTTGTTTTGGGGTGTGATGCCTGCAACAGGGTGACCATCTCCAATGCGGTGAACAGGATTCATGAACTGCAACTCGCTCGGGTACTTCTGCAGGATCATCTGTTTAAGTGTACAGCTTATCTTTCTGCAACAATAGAAAATATACTTGAAAGCAACAAATATGAATTAGTGGTTAATGGTCATAGAAAATAGTATGATTTAATTTGTAGATTATTAAGAATGATTTCAAGTATATATAATTATCATTTAAAAAGATATATTAATGCTAAAGAAAGTGCGAGATATTCAATATTACAAAAGAATGAATAAATATTTCAATCGATAAATTATAGATTTTAATGCATAATGTATACGATATTAAAGAATTTAAAAATGAGGTATAAGCTACGTAATTTCACCAATAAAAAAAGGACGTCACTATTTGTCGTATTATCGCACACATTCATAATTACGTATATATGGAACAAAATATACGTAGTAAAATATATAGGACATACAATGATATGATATATTAAATTATATACTGGATGAACACATTTTGTGATATAGATGTTTAACATTAGAAAACATTTTTTTTTTTTCAAATATCTGTGCCGTAAAACTATATGGGGTGATTTATACATAGTATTTACAGAATAAAATGTTAGAAGATTGTATAATGTAGAAATATTAAATAATTATCAATTAATGCAAACTATTTTCGATATAATATGAACAATTATTTAAATATAGCTTATATCTTGTATCTATACTAGAATAATCCCTCCAAATTAATGGTTAATATATCAAATGAAAATACAACTATGTATGAAGTATTATAAAAACAAAAAAAAAAACTCACTTTGAATAAATTAAATCTATGGATATAACACCAAGTCCAGCAGGTATCCTAACGTCCTCTCCAAGCACCAGGAAGTCGTCCTCGTGGTCACAGTACACCAGCACACTACACACACGTCTTTACACTAGCACTGTAACAAACAAACTGAAAGAATTAATCCACGTAATAGTTAGGGTGTTAAATCATTTACCCCGTAGAAATACAACTCAACAATTTAATAATAATGAGTCATTATAAATAATAACTGCTTCTTATGTATTATGTAATTCGTTCACGGTGTTTTGTATTTTATGAATGTAGAAGTGGCGCGAAAAAAATTGAGTACACAAAATACAAAATTACCTTTTTTATTGTAACATTTTATTAAATATGTGTGTTCTTTTCAGATGCAGCCGTGTGAAAAGCCGACATCCTGGTGTTGCAGACTTAGCGACTTGGAGTCCCGACATTGTAACCTGAAGCACTCAACAATGGTGAGTTACATTGTAGTAGATATTTCTTTCCATAGGGATTAGCTGTTAAATCTTCGTTTTCATGAAGACTATCCCTGCAAAATTAAATTAAACAATATAATACTATATGCAGTTCACTAAAAGTCCGACTAATTTCCCTTAATTCGTACACGCTGATTAAGGGAAAAATAATGAAAAACATCTCTAGGCCTTAGTTTCCAAAATAGAATATTTTATTTTTAATGCAAAATTGATAATATTTTTTGACTTTGACGGCCTATAACTAATGAATGGTAAAAGATACATTAACGGGCGTTGCGCCATTTAATTCTACGAATTTTTCTACATATGTTTACCAATTTTGAATAACCGTGTCTAGCTAGTATAGTAAGAGTAAGCAAAAATGAAAAAAATGGTAACTTTAAACAATTCAGTAGTCCACTAAAAATCCGACCACTCTGTATTTAAATGGAAAGTAGCATTTTCTCTAAATTCAAGCATGCTGATTACGGGAAAAATATTGAAAAAAATTCTCTAGGCCTTAGTTTCCAAAATAGAAATTTTTATTTTTAATGGAAATTGACAATATTTTTTGACTTTGACGGCCTATAACTAATGAATGGTGAAAGGTACATTGACGGGCGCTGCGCCATTCGATTCTTTGAACTTTTATACATAAGTTTACTAATTTTGAATAACCGTGTCTATCTAGCACAGTAAGAGTAAGCAAAAATAAAACTGCAATTTGTACAAATTTTCATTAGTATTGTGTATACCATGATAAAAATAAAATAAATTAAAAACTAAGTGAGATAGCGATTTGCAGTTTTCAAATTTGGATTCCGGGGGTTGTTTCAAATATGTATACATAGTTTAAAAATTTTAATCGCCAGATACACAGTTAAATTTCAATAGGAAATATTTGAACTTAGCTTTTTGATTTCCTGTACCTTTTAAATAGTATGTATGCATGGATGTATGGTTGTGATTTTTTTATATAATGAACTGTAAAACAGTGGCGGCTCGTGCTATAGGGCACAAGGGCACAGCCCTACCAAATAAAAAGACAAGAAAAAAATAAATAAACGAGTACATATACATTTTAAAAGTACATTAATTATTATTTATTTACTTTCATTATTATGCAATTCTTACTACACCGCCGATAGCTAGATAGCCTATATACTGACGTGTGCACGTACCGATATGCTGCTATATAGAAGCTAGGGCACAAATGTTTCTGCCCCGGTCTCCCACTACTTTTACTCGAATTTTGACCAATAGCAGCGAAGCGCGCCAAGCTGCATATGACTGCATTAAGCCTGTTCCGGGCAGAGCCCAAGTTAAACGAAGATTTCCGAGTAGGTCCGACATTTTCCGAGGTAATCTGTTATTGTTGAATTGTAATCGTCTAGTACCCACTTAATTACGAAGATGGCTTCTGTATATTAAAGATTAAATAATTTAATATACTCTATTTACTTTTTTAAATTTTTGTGCCCTACCATACAAAGATATCACCAGCCGCCACTGCTGTAAAATATATGACAATGAAGATATATGTGATGCATAATGGCATGAATTGATTATGTGCCAATTTTTCTTGCCATATTAGTTATACGAGTACATAATGTTTAGGAGGATAACTTTTATTTATTTATTTACATAAATCTTATAAATAAGTCTTGAGGGACACCAATACATATTGGGGTGTCTTCAGGGTGATGCTCTGCAACAATATGATCATCTCCAACGCTGAAATCAGGATAGATATCCTTCTACAACTCACTCACATCCTTCTACGGCTTAGCAAGGATTGTAATTCATCTCTGTCACATGTTTCTGTAACATTAAAAGTATAATCGAAATAATATTTGGATAAGTGGTTACAGATAATAATATGGGTACACTTAGAACTGTTTCAATCGTTCGTAATTATTAAAAATAAAATACCTAATATGAAAACTTACGCTTCCGTGAGAAATTCAATATTGAAAAGAATATTTAAATTTTTAATTATTTAAATATAAAATATTTGTAGTAAAATACCTATATAGCATGTCCAAAAATATATGATATTTGTGTATGGTAGTAACACTATAAATAATTCTAAACTAATTCAAATTCTTTTCCACACAATATCAACAATTATAATTCAAGTATAAAGTATATATATATATACCAGAAATAGTCCGTAGAAATAATGGCTGATATACCCAATAATGGTTACTAAAGTAGTTTAAAAATGAAAAAAACTTACGATGAATAAATTATTTCCCTAAGTATAAGTCAAAGACTTGAAGATGTCCAAAAGTCCTATCCAGGCTCTAGGAAGTCGTCCTCGAAGGCACAGTACACGAGCACACCACATGTCTGTTCACTAGCAATGTAACAATGAAACTGACAAAATTTATCTAAGTAACAGTTAGGCATTAGATAACAATAATTAAAAAAAAAATGGTAGTCAACAATCAAAATAATGAGTATAAATTATAGTTGATGTCTATGTATTACATAATTTTGTAGTAGCTCGTAAGATTTTTTTTTAAATTAGTATTTTTAAGCAAGGTCTATGGATTACACGCGAAATAGAATTTATGAGCTTTAGGGTTGATGATAGAAAGGGTGCTACTGAATCCTGAAAAAAAAGTGAGAGCGACTTGCAGTTATTAAATTTGAATTCAGGCGGTGTTTTTCTATATGTACGCTAAGTTTCAGGAATTCGAATTACCAAAAAAAAATTCTGTCATGTTTGTTTCAAGATAGGAAAATGTCTTTTATGTGTACCATGATAAAAGTAAAATATTTTAAAAACTAAGTGTGATACCGACTTGCACTTTTCAAATTTGAATTCAGGGGGTGTTTTCCGATATGTACACTAAATTTCAGCAATTCGAATTACTGAAAAAAAAATTCTGTCATGTTTGTTTCAAGATAGGAAAGTGTCTTTTATGTATAATTTGATAAAAGTAAAATATTATAAAAACTAATTGAGACAGCGACTTGCACTTTTCAAATTTGAATTCAGGGGCTGTTTCCCGATATGTACGCTAAGTTTCAGGAATTCGAATTACTGAAAAAAAAATTCAATTATGTTTGTTTCAAGATAGGAAAATGTCTTTTGTGTATACTTTGATAAAAGTAAAATATTTTAAAAACTAAGTGTGATACCGACTTGCACTTTTAAATTTGAATTCAGGGGGTATTTTTCGATATGTACACCAAATTTCAGGAATTTGAATTGCTGAAAAAAAATTCTGTCATGTTTGTTTCAAGATAGGAAAATGTCTTTTGTGTATACCATGGTAAAAGTAAAATATTTTAAAAACTAAGTGAGAAAGCGGCTTGCACTTTTCAAATTTAAAGTCAGGGGGTGTTTTTCTATATGTACGCTAAGTTTCAGGAATTCGAATTACTGAAAAAAAGAATTCAGTTATGTTTGTTTCAAGATAGGAAAATGTCTTTTGCGTATACCATGATAAAAGTAAAACATTTTAAAAACTAAGTGAGATAGCGACTTGCAGTTTTCAAATTTGAATTGAGGGGGATATTTTCTGAAGTTTCAGGAATTTGAATAGGAAATTCCAACTTTAGGGCTCAAAATTTCTGTAACTAAGTGAGATAGGAACTTCTACGTTTCAAATTTGATTTGCACATGCATCCTTGTATACATAAGCAACGTTTTAAAATTGTTTAAATGTTGACAAATACTTTTCTATAGAATATTTCAACTTTACATATTAATATGAATAGAAAAGTGGTATTATTAATACAAACACAAAGTGCAGATACAATAAATTAGTTATTACATTTATAATTTTATTAATAAATCATTTCTTTTTACAGATCATCAAGTTTTCGCCGTTCCAGTGGTAAGAGACGCAGACATCGCGACTTGGAGAACCCTTTCGTGTGTCTACAGTATCCTGGGGCTTCTCTTCGGACTTGGTAGACATGATTTCGTTGTCTGGATCTGGAAACCATCCCCTGCGGTATCGTAAAGTCGTGAACCGGTTCGTCTGATCTCCATACTTGAAATTCTATAAAATATAAATGTGAGAGTTAAACTGTATATTCCACTAAACTTTGTCATGCGTTATTTCACATTCTTATTTATTACTCCTACATGGTTAAAGATAGCAACTTGCGCAATGAAAATTTGGAATCTACATAAAATTCTCTGTAAGATACGTCTGATTATTTTTAACTTCGATTAGTTTAGGAGTTACGGGGCGTTAAAATACATGTATTTTCGTCAAATTTTCTCTGTACACTTGTTTCATATTTTCATTTATCACTACTACAAAAATAAAGATAGTAAATAGGGAAGTAAAAATTTATATTTTACATAAAATTCGTTATTGGCAGACACATTCGTTTAGTGTTCAACAACTTAGAAGAAATGTAAATGTAATATCAAAGGTTCTTACGTACCTGTGGTGAATTTTCATAATATATCATCCGCTGTTGTATCATCACTATATCATCATCGGCGATTTTCACAGATCAGAATACACTTTGTAGTAAATATTACGTAACACTCACACCAATTAGAATAACTTGTATAACACTTGGTATTAGTAAAACAATACACCACACTTTTACGGACAATTATACACATTTTAATAATAGGAAAGACGTTTTTCTTTTAAATATACAGCAACTGTATAGTAAACTAACTCACGGCACAATATAATTTTGAATAAGGATTAAACAATGAACACTAACGGAAGGACAGAGTCTTATACATTTTAAATAATATCTACAATTATAAGAAGCAGAAATACGTTGTATAAGTTAAAATGAATTTTGAATATTTAGATTTTATTGTAAATAATAATGTACATATGAACATTTAAATTTAGTGTACTATTAACTTATTAAATTTAGATTTTTTTAAAATGTATAAACAAAATGAAAATTATTGAAAGTTATTTAAATAATTTTTAAAAAAATTATAGAGAAAATCTAACATTTTAAAAATATATAGCGAACTATACGATGTAAATAGAGAACGATTTCAATAAAAATTTCAAACTTTTTCGTTGCTATATGCACTACACGATTATTCACAAGCACACGATGTTCACTTCACCAAAGACTGAAAGGAACTGAAGTCTTTATTCTAAAAACATAATATTAATATTATCACGTAATATCCCCACTCTAATTAAGAGTTTATTTATTATATCTTTTGTACTTTGCCGCCCAAATAAACAATGTTTATGTTTGTTTACAAGTTCTACGAAGGGCCTAGTGCACCCAGCAATAGGATTCGGTAACTACAACACTGGATGATGATAATATATGACTTTTTATAAGAATAAATAAATAAATAATAGTTTTCTTACCTTTCCTATGTAATAAGAAAAGGGACAGAGAAATATCCTAATGTTTATGGATTTTTCTGAATTTTCCTATGCTATCTTTTAGTATTAAGTTCTCTAGGTACAAAAATAACCATCCGATAGGAGTCCGCCCTTTTATAAAGAGCTAAGGGCTTACTTGAGCCCTTAGGGAAAATTTGACCATGGATTTCATTTATGCAGATCCAAGTAGGTTTAACAACACTTGTCCGGATTTTCTAGCTCTTTTAGTTCAGGAATTAGCACAGGCCCTTCGCCACAAACTTGAAGGGCAAATATATTGTAAACCAAAGGGTTTTCACCAATTCTGTGCAAGCCAATGGAAAGCGCGGGTTCGAATCCCCCCGATAGCGATTTTCCGGCCCTTTAGCCCTATAAATTAACGAATTTAAGTGTTAGTCCCTTTAAAAAACTTTAAGGGCTCATATCTCGGAAACGGCTGGGTTTTCAGCGTTTTCCGTAAAACGCTGTTCCTTAGGGGAATTCGAATGAGTAATATAGGGTCAAATTATATCATACCAAAGTTTGAAGGGCGTAGGGCAACATTTTTTATAATAAGGGTTTTTGAAAATTTTCGAACATTTTTTATTTTTTTTTGTTTATACCAAAATTTTATTATTTATTTTTTAAGCACTATAAGCAATAAAATAACCATACGTAGAACTCTTTCTCATTCCTGTTCCCCGGATACTATGAAAAATTTTCGACTCAAAATGCGACACTTTTTAATTAAGAAATGTATTTTATCTCCTAAACTACAAAAGGTTGATGGACCCTACAAAGTTTTTTAGACTAAATACGACCAGTAGAAAACGAATCCGGTTTCACATTTAAAATATGACAACTCTTCTTATTCCTGTTATCCTGATACCATCAAAAAATTTTTCCTCAAAACCTGAGTGAAGTTAGGTTAAAAAGGTTAATTGAAAAATTGTCGCTTTTTTGAAGGATTAGAAGGGCTGTAAAATAGCCCTTTCGAATAGTGTTCACAGAATTGCAGTATACCCTTTGGTTCACAAGATGTTTAACCCTAAACTTCGTATTGTTGAAGAGGTCAATGACATCAGGAAATGTAGCAATGAAACCACGTAATAAAAGCCTGTAGGGTAAATCTGAGGGTTAAACAAAAAGGATATAATAGGATTTAAAAGATAAACTTAAATTTTGATATATTCTGTCCTTTTATTATAATATAAACATAATATACATTATATCACTATAAATATGTTATACAATACATTTTATTTACTGTTTCTATAGCTATATCCTGGGATGTCCTTGGTTCTTAAGGCCCTTTGTTGAACCGGTAATCATAAAGAAAAACATTATTAAACACAGTTCATTGAAGTTACAATAATGTTATACGCTTCTAATAATTATTTCGAAAAAGAAAAGTCGGAAAAGAAAATGTTTCAAATAAATGTTTACAATTTAATTTGTAACAAAAAATCCTAATAAAACTTTCCCCTAAAGCCTATAGGTTTCCCATTATTTCCAATAACCCACTTTAGACTTGAATAACTCCCCTAATATCAACCCCTATGGGCTCAGATGTGGCTATTCATTAGAACTTTGTCCCTAGTATACGTATACCAAATTTGAAACAAATCGGAGTCAAAAAGTTTTTTTTGCCAAAAAAACCCCAAGGCTTTAGTCCATGGTTTTCAGTTTCGATCGGGAAAAAAAAAAATTTGAGTTAAACATGGCATCCCCCTAATTCGACCCCAAGAATTACGAATCCGCCGTCCAAACTGTGAAATTACGAATACATCTTACGTAATTCAATGACATAATATCATGAAATGTAACAATGAATCTCATATAACGAACGGCCGTATGGCAAATTTGACATCGGATTCGTGTTCTACGGGTCGTAATTAGTTTAATTAAAATTGTACGGCCTTTCTACCCCTCATAGTTTCAGAGATATTTAACCCTAAACTTCGTATAGTTGATAAGGTCAATGAACGCTTGAAATATAATAATAGTCTATATAAATTTTACTTGTATTTGTAATTCACATTGTTGTATTGCATGTAACTACCCTTAATGTACTTTATAAATAAATATACCTACCTTTGCCCTGAAAAATTAGAAATAGGGATGTTTAAATAATAGTTTGTATAAATTTCACTTTTATTTATTGTTTATTTGCACTTTACATTGTTGTATTTCATGTAACTACCCTTAATGTACTTTATAAATAAATTATATAGTTACTCTTGTCCTGAAAATTAGAAATAGGGATGTTTAAAAAATAGTTTGTATAAATTTTACTTGTATTTATTGTTTATTTGTACTTTACATTGTTGTATTTCACGTAACTACCCTTAATGCACTTTGTAAATAAATAATATACTTACCCTTGTCCTGAAAAATTAGAAATAGGGATGTTTAAATAATAGTTTGTATACATTTTACTTGTATTTATTATTTATTTGTGCTTTACATTGTTG
Organism: Ophonus ardosiacus; assembly: GCA_943142095.1. Taxonomy (NCBI): domain Eukaryota; kingdom Metazoa; phylum Arthropoda; class Insecta; order Coleoptera; family Carabidae; genus Ophonus; species Ophonus ardosiacus. The sequence goes on along the minus strand of OW964832.1, from coordinate 1,443,957 downwards.
TAATTCACGTAACTACCCTTCAGGTATTTTATAAATAAATAATATACTTACCCTTGTCCTGAAAAATTAGAAATAGGGATGTTTAAATAATAGTTTGTATACATTATACTTTTATTTATTGTTGTTTGTACTTTACATTGTTGTATTTCCCGAAACTACCCTTAATGTACAATATATTACACAATAAAATATAAATTAAGATGTAAATTGATTATTTTTTACCCCTTTACTACCCCTACACGTATATAGTTCTTAAAATGGCCGCCAGAAAGCAGCACCTATTAGAAAGGGGTTTTCGCCTAAAATATAGGCAACCGGAAATACTACTGCACTTTGAACAAACATACGTACATACATCATTTTAGTGTTATATCTAATGGGAATATAACCCAGTAAATATGGGGACGTTTACTATGGGAATTTGAGTTAGTGAAAATGGGACGAAAAGGCTCTATAAAAAAGATGTTTAAATACTGGGTTTAAATTCCCATTAGCTATACGTCTCATTTTAAGGCATTTAATTCAAAATTGATGTACGTTTCATATTTAGGGTGTTAAATTTGCCATTAGGTATTCCCAAAATGATGTATGTACGTACGTATGTTCACGTATGAAACTTTTTTGGGTTAAATTTACTCTAAGTGGGCACGTTTTTCGACAGGCGCTGCCCCCTGGTGGCAGTTTTAAAAACTACATACGTGTAAGGACTTAGAAAAAAAAATCAATTTTTAACTATACAAATATATTTTATATTATTAGAAATTACACAAGACTTTTTCTTAAAAATTAAAATTTATTGCTATTACAAAAGACTGTTTAACATTATAATAAATTTTTATTAGATTTGTTGACAAATTTAGTAACAATTGTGAACAGAATTATAATACAAAAGAAACGTAAAAAACATTTGTGTTTAAAAATTCTGTTCATAATTATTTCTCACAAAGTTTGACAACAAATATGGTGCCAATCTTTTAACATTGCCAAACAGGATTAGTTGTAAAACTGAAATGATTGTTACCAAGTAAAATTATCAATATTTTGATAGTAAATATTATAAACTAGTTTGCATCTTTGTTTTGTAATAAAAGTAACTTCCATTACAAAATAAAGATGCAAAATTAATAATATTCACAATCAAAATAAGGATTATTTTACTTAACATTTCACTTTTACAACTAAAGCCTGTTTGGCAACGTTAAAAGATTTTCACCAAATTTGTTAACAAACTTAGTAAGAAATAATTATGAACAGAATTTTTAAACACAAATATCTTTTAGGTTTTATTTGTGTTATAATTCTGTTCACAATTGTTACTAAATTTGTCAACAAATCTAATAACAATTTATGACAGTGTCAAACATGGTTTAGTTATAAAACTAAAACGTTTGTTACCGAATAAAATTATCATTATTATAGTTGTATTACTTGTTGTTAATTATTTTGCATCTTTATTCTGTGACTGAATAAAGATGCAGTAGAATTGAACACAAGTAATATAACCATAATTTTATTTGGTAACAAACATTTCAGTTTTATAACTAATACGAAACTCTACATTAATATTATTTAAGTTTTAAAGTAAAATAATACTATATTAAGTAGAGTTTCGTTTACAATACTAATTTAACAAATTAAATCTTGGTGGTCCCTAAATAAGATTCCTTGTTCCCATTTTTAAAGGTACAAAGATTTCTTATTCAGTTGAAGACCGTTTCCGAAACTTTATATTACATTATATATTTTACCACCCAAACCTCCCACTTACCAAAATATATAATATTTATTAATACAAAGCTTCGTTTACAATACTTAAAATCTAACTTTGCCCTGACCGCGTCTAAATACTTAATAATAATTACAATTTTTACTAAAACTACCTACTTTAAAACTAAAGGAACATGGGTATTAAATTAAAATAAACGCAATAAAAGTTTGTTTTATTGTTGTACACACATTTTAAACAAATGAACAATCTTGACGATAGTGGTGGTGGGGAGTTCTTTTTAACTTTAAAACTATCTTAGAACTAAAAACGAAACCCTTTATTTAATAAATTGTATATATAAGGGAAACACCGCCCTCAAATGCCAAACCCACGTTCCCTTATATATACCGTTTATTAAATACAGTTCCATGTACAATAATACTTATAATCTAACTTACATTATTGTAGTTCCCCCCCAAATTAAGTTAGTGAAGTGCGCAAAAAACCTATCTTACGTTAAGATCTATTTCAAAGAAAAACAAATCTAAAAAAGCCTATTTTACGTTAATAACGATTTCAAAGCAAGTCTAAAAATGTCAAGTTACGTTAATTTTTCTCTCTCTCTCGAAAAGCAAAAACAACCCTTCCTACTTATTTCTAAGCTATCTTATGTCTACGCGAACTATCTTATATCTAGATTAAACTAAGCTAAAGGCGTGTGAGAGAGAAAGAGTACGAGCTAAGCAAATGGTGAGAACTCCGTGGCGTCGAACGCCGTTGTTGGTTCTCACGGACGTTTACGAGGGGGTTAAGCCGACCCCACGCGATGCAAAGCATTTACGGCCTAATACTCGAACTAGGTAGAGAGCACGGCAGCAGTCACATGTAACTACCTAGGGTGCACGCCAACCTACCTAGCTACTCCCGGAGACATTCGCCCGCGCCTCTCGCGGATACCCTACACCGAACGCGGTTATTAACCCGTGTGCTCAACAAAGTTAATTTAAACAAAAACTTTACCTATTCGTTGCCATTACCATTAAATGATGATTACGTTGCCTCCGGATGAGGAGAGCACATAAGGCCATAAGAAAGCTTTCTGTGCCAACTATATGGATTAATGTCCCTAGAAACATTCACACAAGTGTGAAGCGATCCACCATAACAACAGGATTCACATGACGGTGCGTTGTACATATCAGTCCACTCAATTATGGCTATCGCGCACGAACCCTACCTACCCAGCCCCTCTGACCGTGTGAAGTTAATTGAATAAGGAACCCGAACACCCACATCAAAGTTTCGAATCTGTTACCTCCTTCCTGACTCACTCATCCATCCACCTGCAAGCATCCCCCGATACGTCCGTATTTTCTTTTCCCAAGCACTCTCCCTAGCTATCGTCTGGATAAGCCACGCGTACGGTTACCGCTGCAACCGTAGACGCACGATTTTAGGTTGATCGCCACGGAATGCACTTCAAATTAATCAATTTATTTTTAATTTTTAAAGAAAACGCGTGTTTGCTCGACGGCGCGATGAGCCAAAGTTTAATTAAAACCTGAAAATACATTTCCAAGAACTTAAAACTATAGTATTCCTCACGTACGAATGACATTGCACAAGATCAATTCGCTTTATAATTTGTGCTGACATGAAACTATCTTTTCTTGCATAAAGAGACGCATAAGCAACCAACATTGATACATCACGTATATTAATCCGAGACACAAAAATGTTAAAACACACGTTAATGGTTACGAACTATGTTGACAGTTTCAAATTATTTCCTAAATAGAGTTACAAACATACGTTGCCTTATGAACAGATTTTATAAACTGTGTGACAAAAAAAAAACTACTTCAAGTACGTATCTTTAACAAGCATACACTTTATTGCGCGCAATGTCATTCTTACGTAAATAATACTAGAACTTATAAAGCTACTATTATTTTAGTCTTCTAGATGTCCGATTCCTGAAAGAAATATGCTAATCATTTGTTCCTAGATATTGATTTTATTGATAAATAGTCGATATTTCAATTTCAAATTGTTTAGGTATTATAAGGGCATTTATTAAGGTTACATTTCTCTCAATGTAGTGCTCAAAAACAGGATATCACACAAAATGCAGTTTATATCTCCATGCGCTCGGGAGACAGTGGTTCGAACGTGCATCTTGTATGACGTCATATGTACATTCAGTGATATAAGGGTTTGACATTGCATATGGATATTTATGAAAGTTATATTTAGTTTTCTATAGTACTCAAAACTGAATTTGAGTTCAAGATAATATTTAGGCATATAGTCATATTCCTGTGACTATAAATTCTCATGGTTGAGTATGAGAACAAAATAATAATTATGTATAGTCATATGCCCTAGACTATAAGTTCTCATGGCTGAGTATGAGAACAAGATAATATTTTATAAAAGTTATAATCATGAAAAAAAATAAATAAATAAATAAAGTTTCCTACCAGTTCATCCATCGATGACCGCCTATGACGTAGAAGATTTGTCTGGTGCAGTGTTGAAACTCAAGGGTCGAAAACTACACCCAAATTCTCCAAGTTTCTTGATGCATCAGACCAACCAAAGGTCCGCCTATTAAATAATAATTGTTAGTTTATGGTACTCTTTGAACCATTTAAGAAACTGTTGGATAAAATTTTGTATGGCAAACATGTATTAGTTACACAAAACACGTGAGAATCCGTACAGCTTTTCTCACGTGATTTAAATAATGAACAGAAATGTACTATGCGATATTTTGTCCAACAGTTTTTAAATGGTTTCATAATTATTCGAAATTTGCTTTAATTTGATATTTGATAAAAAAAAAATAGTTCAGAGAAGGGTCAGCCAGTTGCTATGAAATAAATAAATGTTTATCGCAAGAAATGCCAGAGAAACATTCATATATTAACATTATAGAATCTGTGCATGACTTACTCTTTTATCAAATGTACTTTTAGAATATCATATTAAAACAAATATATTTTTTAAACCATTTATATAAAATTTGCATATAATCGCTTATTTTGCATCACTCTTGTCCGACACCTAGTTATATAAAAATTCTATTGAAAAGTGGACCATTACTCAATTGCTTAGTTACTCGAGTGAACTATACAGATAGAACTGTTTCAGAAAGTCCTTCAACTTTAATAATATTGGTTAGTAACTAGATTTGAACTAGTTAATTTTTGTTCTACGATTCGACTCGCAGATTGTAAAGTATTATATTAGTGGTTCCAACCGTTCCAACCAAATAAATAAATTCATTTAATAATGATAAAAAGAATAAAAGGTGAACCACACTATCCCTATTTACTATCTTTGATCCCCAGTAACACCACTTTTGCTGAGAGATCTTTCATATTAATCTAAACTAAAGAGTCAGCAGCATTGAGGTATAAACTAATTAAGAAATAATATAATACTTTCCTATTTAAAATGTCATTTTAATTTGTTTGGAAATTTTCTAGTACAGTACTTGATAGTAGTTCTTTTGTTTCAACACTGAGGAGAATATAATTCATTGTAAATACTTAAATACATAATAAAATTTTATTCGAAGCATGACTAACTAAACTGGTATATTAAACAATCATAAATTAATACGATCCCACGAAAACAAAGGTCAATTCACTCTGGGCTTGAAGCGAAAACTTGGACCTTGCAAGGTTTAAGCCGATGTTCAATTCTCTGGGTCAAAATTTTCGTTGTAAATGTCTACGTGAATATACCTCTGCTTAGCTTACAATTTTAAGTCAGCCTGAAATTTTGGTGGGGTCAAATTTGATACTGAATTACTTGTATAAATATCCGACGGACAGAGTGGTGAGAAATTCGCGGTTATATGCAATAGATTTATTTAAATGGTTTCTGAATAAATTTAAGAACATTGGGAATAATTTAAATAATTTTTTATATTAGCGTTTTATAACAACAATTTTTTGATTTTCATATTCGTTGCCAAATGAAATACTTTTAAGCACTAGTGCTTAAAAGTAACATTTTTGAGCACTAGTGCTTAAAATGACAGTTTAATGCGTACAAGTGACAGTTTAATGCGTAATATGTTTAAGCACTAGTACTTAAAAGTATTTCATTTAGCAACGAATATATGAACTTGACGTCTGACTACTTTTTAATTTTGAAAAATACAAAATGTTGATATTTGAGAATAAATAATCTGTTTTAAAATGCTATTATAAAAAATCTTGTATGTAATACATTGCGAAAGGAGTGTTTTAGGCACTTGACACGTTGTACCACTCGCTTACTCTCGTGCGTACAACTTATTACATAAATAGCTATTAGGGTACTCTGTATGATTTTAAAACTATTAAGAAGTACATTAAATAGTTTCACATATTTAAAATGAAATTTAAATATTTTTAGATAATTCTAAATAACTAGATAACTACATATTATTAAATGTATAATTTCAGTGTACCGTACCGAATATTGGGTACAGATATGAAGTCAACACCGCAATTTTTGGAATCTACGGATTTAGTTGGGTATATACCTAAAATATGGTTACGAAAACTATTAAGTTTTCGGAAGTAGATCGAACATAAAACAACACTATTTATTACGAATACCAACGTTTATTTTGTAAGAGAATTACAAAGTTAACAAAATACATAATAATAATAAATATGACAGAATGTTACAATTGTTTTCCATGGATCTTAGATTACCAGTTATCACTTTTTGTGAAAACTAGAAGGCTTTGAGTATCCAATTTTAGTTTAGATTTTCTCAACATGCAGCTTCTCAGACTGTACTGCGAAGTTATTTATAATTCTTCTCATTCATGTAATTTAATGTCGTCAAGTAGTTTCAATATTTGTTCTTTGATAATCCCTTTGTAAGAACTTGTCTGGCATATTCCTCTCGAAAAAAATAATATTGGATTTTCTTCTCTCAGTTTTTCGATCACCTCTTCTGTCATTCCTTCGATCATCTCTTCTGTCAGTTAGTTATCGTCTTGTTTACGATCCCCTACACCGCCCCATGCGAATATTCCATTGTTGGAAGCAATGCCTGCAGGCCTTTTTGTTAGGTTGTCCATAATCTGTGCTCGTTTTTCTATAACTGTATCTCGGACTCAAATTTAATTCTTTTTAACGCAGATTTAAATTGTGAGAATAAAAAAAGTCAAATGGCACTAGGTCAAGTGAGTACGGTGGATGTACCAACACGGTGATTGTGCTTCGTCAAAAATGTGACGTGTTCCGGCGCGTTGTCTTCAAGAAGAATCCATGAATCGTTTTTTTCATATTTCAGTGCTTTTTCTTCTCATCCTTGTACTATGCCAGGTACTCAATTCACTCGAACAATCACTAAGATTGTGACAAAAACGATGTCCGTGCACGGCCGAGGCGTTTTTTCGTCTCTCTTTAAATCTTCTAATCTTCTCGCAAACTTGAATACTATAGATACACACTCATCACTTTCTTCAGCGAATCATATGTTTCTGTAGTGGATTTGTCAAGTTTCACACAGAAATTCATAACAACGCTAACATGATTGGATGGAAGGAAGATGACAATTTAATTGACACTGCAATATTGTCAAATTTACAGGGAATTCGAAAAAAAAAATCTCGTATTTTCCGCGGTGTTCTCGATAGCCAAAACGGCCTTGGCCCGGAAAGCATTTTAACATTCCGGTATATATTTCGGCACCTGCCAATATATGATTGGAATGACGAAATTGTTCAACCAATAAAAGCCGAAGTGCCAAATCCACTTCTATAATGTTCAATTTATTTATTATACTAGCGTTTTATAACAACATCTTTTTGATTGTCATTTTCGTTGCTAAATGAAATACTTTTAAGCACTAGTGAGCTAAGATAATGTTTATTCATGAGAAGAAAGTTTAGCACACGAGCCCGTAAGGGCGAATAAGTTAATTTCTTCGAGTGAATAAACATTCTTAGCTCACGTGATTTATACAATATTTTATTAAATTTTGATGAAATAATAAAAACCACTATAATATTTAATTTTGACAAAACAAAAAACTATTCAGTTAGTAGGCTGTGCATGACAATCGTTGATGACAAACGTCAAGTCATCTATTTAAAAATATTTATTGTCTTGTGATTTGTGCCGTGAAAAATAATGAAAATGGCTGATAATGTCTGATAAATACTATGGTGAGTGTTATTTTCGTGCCTGATGTTATTTTATATGCATTATTTGTTGCAGAGTGAGTTAAAATTTTGCGAGAGTGATTTAAAAAAATTTAATTCAGTTGTGAATAAAGTGTTACTTATAGTTGTTGCTATGGAGTTAATAATGACAGTTTAAAACGTCAAAAATGAATAAAAGTATTTTATTTGGCAACGAATAGATGAACCTGACGTCTGCCTACTTTTTAATTTTGAAAAATTCAAAATGTTGTTACCTATTTGAGAATAAATGATCAGTTTTAAAACGCCAATATAAAAAATCTTGTATGTAATACATTGCGAAATGAGTGTTTCAGGCACTTGACGTGTTGTAACACTCGCTTACGCTCGTGCGTACAAATTTCACGTTGCCTGCCTAAAACACTATCATTTCGCAACTTATACATAAATAGCTATTGTCGCTTTAGCGTCAACTGTTTAATGTGCTACTACAAACTTTTGCTACCGTTTATCTGTCATGAACCGAGGCTGTGATACATTACTGATGGTTAAGTTTTGTTTCATCATTTTTGGCGGGTTTAAAAATATATACCGGAATGTTTAAATGCGTCAAAATGTCTCAATCATTAATCGGCCTCATTAACACACTTGATAAATAAATAACTATTAATTTAGTCAATTTTATTTAATAACTGATATATGACAGGTGATATTTTTTCGCTTTAGTGACTGTGTATATTCTGATCAATCAGATAGCAGAATTTATATCCGTATATAAACCAACCCTATTTTCTTAAGAAAATGAAAAATAGCGTATTAAGGGTGTGTTAACAAAAAATCTGCACAAACTTTATAACTGTATTATTTACGTTACAACAAGCAACATATTAAAACAACTTTACACTAATACAAACTATAGTTAAATCACATACCTGCATAAAAATTCGCCTCTAATCTCATTTATTTTCGAAGGTCCAGCTAACCCTCTCATTTTTGAAGTGGCGAAGTTTCTTTTTAATTCTTTGTATGAAATTTCGTATGTCGATTAAATTTATATACTCTAGGAGCATGAATGCCTTGTTTATAAAAAATAACTTTTATTTCCTTCACAATCACTACCATATTACGTGAAATAGAATTCGGCATCGGTAATTACAACATTCTTATTCCAAGGCTTGAAATGCAGTTCACACATTAAGTTTTTGTGATTATTACCGCTTGCATTTTGCTATACTTTGTACAGATTTTCTGTTTCTTATTATTATATTTCTTTCTTATAATGTACATGTTTACAAAATGATTGTCGGTGAACAATTTTTCCTATAACCTTTGTTTGAAATAAACATCGCTAATAACTTGCCTTCGATCATTTAATTTCGATTTATTTTAGTTTTTGTAAAAGCTGAAAGAAAAATTATATTATGTGTGGTATCAGTAGTGATGCCGCGAGATCTCGCATTTTCGAAATCTCGTCTCGAATTTCTCGAATTTTCGAGACGAATTTAACCTTATTCTCGTCTCGATATTGCGAGACGAGACGAGGGTAATACCCTCGATATTTGCTCGAGATGATAGTAGAAATTCGAGATCTTGATTCTACGAATTTTTACCTTCCGTCACATTTAGGTAAGGAAGGTATTGTCTTTGGTTTAAAAAGCACGTTTTAGGGTCCCTACAATACGAATTAAAGAAAATATTCTTCTCTATACAGTTTGATTATACATTTTCCTTCACATTCAATAGATGTAGATTTAAAACATTATAAAGAAATTAATTTTCAAAAATTAGTCAGCTTTGCTATTTATCATGGAATCAGCTGATATATTAAAAAAATTCTAATTGACAGATGTCAGTTGCAAGTGCAAAACCAAATATGGAAAGTACATGATCACAAAATTGACACGCAGAGAAAGGCCAAAGAGAAGATGGAAGGACTGTATCGCAGAAGACTGAAAGGAATGCATGTGTCAAGAAGATGTGTTGGACAGGAATGAGTGGAAGAAAAGAGGAAACAGCTACCTCTAATAAAATAGGGGAAGTTGAAGAATAAGAAGAAGTGTCAAGTGCATTTTACTTAGTGTATGTTTATGTTATAATTTTATTGGATTTATAGAATAGAAATAGTATGTGTTCGTGTTTGATTTTACATGATATTATATAGAATCTGTTCCAAGGACCTTTTGGTATGGGATTTGTACAAAATACATCGAATTGACGGAAGGTTTTGTGCTGGCCACAACAGATTTTTTTATATTAAGTAAATATTTCTATTTAAAATATACTAAATAACAAAATATTTGTCGGCATGAATAAATATTTTAATTGCCTCTTCATTTACATTCATATTTATTTATTAATTTTAAATTTATTGGGTTTTAGTAAACAGAAAATGCACAAAAGTGACATCTATGGTATATTCTTCATGCCATCTTCAAGTGCCCACACTACGAATATATGATCATAATTACCAATGTAAGCGTTCAACGGGTAATAAAGCCATGATATTATAGAGTACCTATTTTTACCTCTAGACTTAGTAAAATAATGTTTTAATCCGTGGTACTCGTTTTTTATATTCATGTTACTTGTAATGTTAATTTATTTAATATTTCTAATTATAAATTCGAGAAATTCGAGATTCTCGAGTCGAGATCGAGAGAAAGTAAGAAATAATATAAGGAGATGAGTTGCACAGAAATCTCGTCTCGAAACGAGATGAGAAAATATTGTTTCTCGCCATATCTCGTCTCGCGGCATCACTGATACTTTAGCCCTTAGACTAATGTAAACATCAATACAAAATGCTTGTTGCTCCACATATTATTACGTTTTAAAAAGTATTAGTAAATTAAACTTTGTGCAGATTTTTTGTTAACACTTTTATAAAAACTTTTTGTTATTCTCGTTGCTTAATGACATACTTTTACGCACTAGTGGTTAAAAAGGTAACTTTCAAGAACTAAATAAAAATAATAAAATTATGAAATACTTTATTCATTATAAATATTTACAACGCAATTACTTAAATTACTAAGTTGAACATTTGATGTCGTTTTTAGTTCTTTTTCTTGAACAACTTCATTGCAGGTAGAAACTGAATTAGATATACTGTTGGTTTGTGATTTTTTGTTCACAACTCTTATTTCATTAATTGCTGTTTCTTTTTCTCCTAAAATTCTTCAAAAATTTCAACGTAGATCTTCAGCAACAGAACTTGAACGCCACTCTTTATTTTTCTCTAAACTAATCTGTCCTGTACCTCCCGCTTCGGCCTAGTAATTTTGTCCGTCCTTAATTTCAGTTAACTTCCAAATTTTTTCGTCTCCTCCCCTTCACCCATGTAAAGGATCTTTCATTAAGAGTGATAGGATTTTAATTTTAAATAAAACAAAAACGGTTTGACGTATCAATTTAGTTTTTGCTTTATTTTGAAGCTTGGAAAATGCAATTATGTATGGAACAATATGTCGTTCAAATATCCACCACAGCTTTGTTTACACTGACGCAAACGATCGCTCCAATTTTTGGAAGAAATAAGGTCCGATGACGCCGCCATGCCTTAAACCGCACCACACAGTGTGTTTTTCGGGATGCAACGGGATTTCATGTAATACTTGCGGATTGTTTTCGCCCAATAACGGCAAATTTGTTTATTAACAAAGCCATTCATCCAAAAATGCGCCTCGTCTGAGAAGATGATTTTTTGGCCAAAATCATGATTATCTTCCATGTGCTCAAGAGCCTACTCAGCAAACTCCCGATGCAATCTGTGATGGTTTGGCTCCAGTTCTTGAGTCAATGCGACTTTGAAAGGACGTAGGCCCAAATCCTTAAGAAAAATTCTCCAAGTTGACGTCTGAGAAAGCCCCAAATGTTGAGATCGTCTTGAAATCGACAAATTTGGCTCATCGGCAACACTAGCCGCTGCAGCTGCGATATTCTCCTCATTTCGCACATTTCGTTGTCTTGTATCGCACTCGAAACCATTTTCCGCACTTTTTATGACGCAGAATATTAGGAAATCCACAAATAACGACCTCAAATTCACAAACTATTTCTTCCGTATTTTTTTCGCGTTCAAATTTTCCACGCCCGTTACTGTATCATCAACCACGTTTAAATGACAAATGAAAATATATAATTTAAACGGTCGTAACTTGGGAATCCCTTATAGTAAAAAGTGTAAGACACATGATTCTATTTCTCTATAACTCTGGTATATATCTTTATGTAGATTTTATATTTTTATTATATAAATAACAGCGCACGACAAAATTATTAAAACAGAAATTATATCAAGGGCAATCATATCATACCGTAAGTATGTGAATCAAAATAGTTTTCATAATGTTAATATTAAAAACTAAAGCTGTTTACGTTTTGGACCAACTGTAAAATATGGTTCAAAACAATTTGAATACGGTTCGTGTATGACGTCATTGTTTGCCCTATAGTCTATTCTACGAGACCTTTCAATAAAGGGAAACAAGTCCACGTGGTTTCGTGTATACGGATTAGTTGTTGAACATGAGTTTAATGTTATGTAAATTCCCGCGTTGTTAATATTAATATCACACAGGCCCGTATCCAGGATTTCATTTCGGAGGGGGTTCTGGTTATATAATTATATTATTTTTCAAGGATATTAACATGAGCAGTTTTTTGCAGACTGTTATCCTTGTTTTGACTGATAACCATGGTTGTGGGACTAAAATATTACATAATTTACATTTATTTGTTGTCATTTGATACAATTTTTATCTTTCTACTGATACCACAACTACTGTTGTCAGTCAAAACGGGGCGCAACAGTTTGCAAAAAAACTGATTTCCCATTTTATTCTTCTATGTATACCTTTAAAAAAATGCCCGGTATATAATTCTCGGGGAAATAATAAAATAAAGGGAGTATCTACTGCACTGTCCAGACAGAGCAGCAAAAAAAAAAAAATTAGTGAACCAAACCCAAAATAATACCTAACTGACAATTCGTAATTGGTAGACAGTGGTTTTTAGGTAGATTCGAGAAGTGGCCGCTAGAATTGTCCGCTAGATTCCGTTCAGGTGCGACAGTTCACAAATTTTTATTGCGGCTCTGTCTGGACAGTACAGTAGACACTTCCTAAAATAAAGAAATATTTTGGCGTTTACGTATACCTATCTTTATTTAATTGTAAAAAGCAATTGGGAATGTTATACTCGCAGTTTGGGACGCGTGCTATGATAGCGCTAACATCTTGGTTAGACTTCTTTAATTTTTTTAGTATTTTATTTTACATTTCAGGGGGGGTTTGAACCCCCAAATCCCCCCCCCTTGAATACGGCCTTGATATCACAGTATTCTTATTTACTGTTTTAAGTCCATAATTTACCACTTTAATTTTTACTTACTATTCTGAAAAGTATTATAATCATGTTGTTTCTGCATATAGTGTTCTTTTAAGTTTATTATTTATTAGTGAATATTAGGAAGTGAAAAAGCAAGTATTGTATTCATTCCTTTGTTAATAACAGTGTAAGAAATGAAAGGTCTCGTGGAATAGAAAGCTACTAGATAAATCACAGCTGACTCGTCCGCCACTTTGGTTATAAATTTTACAAGTAAATATTTTAATTTGTTTTATTACTTGTGCAATACATATTAATCATCAATCAATTAACAATCTTTTTTATAGATTCGTGATATTTTAGCGCCAAAATAAATTACAAGAAAAATTATAGAAAATATAATTTTTTAATTATTCGGATATTTTTTAGAGCAATCCACAATGTTATAACATTTTTACCTTAAAATTTACTGCATTAATAATACCCCATTGTTAAAATGGCGCTTACGCCTTTATGATATCATTGCCCTTGATATTATCATCATTACTGATATCTATGTACAAAGTACATTGAAACACCCACAAATGGATAATATACAGTGATGATACATTAATTTATTATCAAAAGAAGAAAAAGAATTTATTTAGCATGACTTACATTAGAAGATCTCAGCTACCCGGCATCTCTGCAAACTAGAACTCAACTGCTCGGCATCTCTGCAAACTCGTTCTCAATTACTCGGGAACTCGGCAATATCCATTCGCCTGCAAATTGACAAAAACATAAAAATTAAATTATTGTTTGCTACTGAAATGGCGCTTACGCCTTTATGATATCATTGTCCTTGATATTATCATCATTACTGATATCTGTGTACAAAGTATATTGATACACCCATAAATGGGTAATATGCCGTGATGATTTATTTATTTATTATCAAAAGAGGAAAAAGAATTTATTTAGCATGACTTACATTAGAAGATTTCAGCTACCCGGCATCTCTGCAAACTCGAACTCAACTGCTCGGCATCTCTGCAAACTCGAACTCAACTGCTTGGCATCTCTGCAAACTCGTTCTCAATTACTCGGGAACTCGGCAATTTCTATTCACCTGCAAATTGACAAAAACATAAAAATTAAATTATTGTTTGCTACTGAATGCATTTTAATTGGTTTGTAATAAGTAAATTACTTAAAAACATTTGTTATTGTTTAAATTTTCCTTTGATACCAATATTTTTGCTACAGAATGTTTAATAAATTATAAACTTGTACTCAAAGCTTGACTATTATTATGAAACATTTTATTCCATTGTGTTTTTATCGTGAACATTATCTACTTATATAACCATTAATAGAGTTGGGATATTATTTAAACTTACGATTGTTATAAATTTGCAATAATAGTTAACAATATTTCACTATTAAAACAATAATATATTAACAATTAATGCATTTTTCGCAGCAAAATCAAATAGACGTTTGCTTGAAGACGGCTGCTGTACGAGTGACCGAGTGAGAACTCTGCAGACCAACACATACGAGTTTAATTTGAGATGCCGGCTACCAGTTAGGTAATGTTATCAGCGTAATTTGCTTGATTTTGTTAAATAAATGCAGATAAAAATTTTATTTAAAAAATAAAATTAAATAAGGGATGAACTTTAAAGTTAACTAAAATACAATTACTCATGAATATTCGAACATAAAATTTTATACCAATAAAAATGATACCAAATTTAGTTATCAAAATATGAAATTTTATTTAGACTACAAATACACAAGGTTCAGAATATACAGTCATGCAAAAAAGTCTCTGTACGACAATACTTTCATTATATTTAAGGAAAAATAGCATAGTCTACCAGCCTGATTTTATAAAAATCATTATATTTTTTACAAAATAAATACATGTAATTGATAATATTCCTTATCTGTTAATCAATATCAATTAACAAAGAACTTGAATTACTTTGTGTCCCTAGGGAATACTTTATTTCCCTCGAAAAATAATGAAGCATATTAAGTTATGATTTTGATAAAAATAAAGTTAACATTATTTACCGGTGGTATATAATAGTATATTATACGCCAAGGTTGAGAAGATAATCATTATGGTCAATAATGATCTTCTCAACCGTGGTTTATATACTATTTTTTTTTACTACTAGCACATAAATTCTCTTTGAATTTTTTTTTATTGATAATAACAATAATTTTGACATGAATAATAACGTTACTTATTTGTTAATATTCACAAAAACAAAGTAGGCTGCATTTGTTTTTATCTGACGTTTTGCTCATTTCGCTGGTTTTATAACCTCACTTGGGCCTTGATTTGTATTTGATTTAATTATTTAATAAAAACACTTTGTGCTGTTACAGTCAGCAGCCTTATTAGTTTTTTATTATTTTTAAATAAATCTATTGAAATGTATTTACCTACAAATACAAAAAAAAAAATAGTGATTTGTTCAATCCTACATCTACAAATATTTCACATTTTCACCAAAACAGCACAGTGGCCAGGCGAGGCGGCAGCGTAGGTCAATTTAAAATTATAGTGGCAAATTTAAATTATATACTTAACACCTTTTCTTGAGTTTCATGAGTTAAATAATATTTGGATTTGGAGGCTTGAGTTTGATTGAAAAGTGACAATTTGCATTATAGACCAAGGTTAATAATAAATTATTATTGACCTAGGTTACCATGGTTACAAGCAAGCGGTAATGAAAAACAATTTCTCATGCCAAATAAAGGTAAATAATAACAAGTTCTTAGGCTAGTAGTGAAAAAAACCCATTATATACCTAGGAAAAAATGGCTATTTTATCAGCTTACGCAATACACACGTGTTCTCTTATTTACAAATGAATTTAATCTTACACAAATTACTCTACATCCAGGTTCTAAATCAATACCTACAATTAATTTCTCAGTTAAATGTACCCGGAAACAAAACAAACAACATAATGGTTAGGTAACAACTTCGCGATTCGAGTTACCTGTGGAAACGAACGAAGAGCGGTGAGAAGGGATGTTTAAATCAGGCTGTCACTGACACATTATCAAGTTTAGTTTCAGAGACTTTCGCGATGGAGAAGAATAGCAAACCTGCGATATTGGCCTTCCATTCGAATTTGGGTTACAACCACAACAAATAGGGAGTTTCTGTAATACTGTGGCTAAATATGGACAATGCTCCAATGGAGTGTTTACGACTATTTAATATATAGGTTAACAAGACGACTTTATGTTTGTATCGTTTGTTTAAATTGCAATTTTAATTATTATTTGTATATATTTTACAAACGCCAAATATTTCCAATTTTAAATGGCACAAAAGTGACCCCTGTGGGCACTCTCCACACCAGCTATGAGTGCCTGTGAGGTGACGCCTGGCAAGCGCCCACACGGTAAAATATATCGTCATCATTTCCGATGTCTATATGTGTTGTAGATTCTGGCACGCCCAGAAATGGATAATATGCCGCAATAATATATTTATTTATTTTATTTTACGTTTTATTTTTGCCTTGCCCCCAGAACATATAAAAGTATTAGTATTGTTATTATTCCAAATTTCACATAAAGTACTTTTGGCTCTCCTTTTGGGTTAATTGTATAAAATCCAAATTCAGGAAAAGCCTGGTGGTAAATTAAGTATTTTTTTTACATTTTATCTTTCTACTGGATCTGTTCTGTCAGACAGGAGTGAATTTAGGGGCATATACATATTAACAAGAATGTCTAATAAAGTCAGAGGTGCCTCCTACAGCCGTCAGTTCACCACACTGATGAGCTCCAATAAAAACGAAACGCGTCTGTAGTACTGGTTGAATGGGACAGTCACTGATGATAAATGACCGAGAGGTTGATACATAAACTAAAATATTGTGAAACGTGCCTAGTATTATTTTTAAATTTTACATCTAAACAAGCCCAACTACAAACTATATTTAAAAATATTTAAAGTAGGTAACGTTTTAAACTTAACCAGTAATAAGTAACCTAAAATTAAAGGACGATATCTTGCATCATTAAACGTAGCTGTTACAATTT
This sequence comes from Ophonus ardosiacus, assembly GCA_943142095.1. Taxonomy (NCBI): domain Eukaryota; kingdom Metazoa; phylum Arthropoda; class Insecta; order Coleoptera; family Carabidae; genus Ophonus; species Ophonus ardosiacus. The sequence continues at coordinate 1,426,696 of OW964832.1, read as the reverse complement.
TTTTATTACACTGATGATTTATTGAAAGTTATGTTTACGAAATATCTGTTTTACATGAAAAAATAAAATATTGGCATAAACGTCAAATATTTATTTCATGAGCGCTCTCACTTCCGGTGATATATTGGAAGTCACACCACTATCAGTTTCAGGACATACTTGAATATGCCTTCAGTTCGAGAACAGCCAATAGAAATCAGAATGTAGTTGGAATGGCGCCAATTCTCGCTCTCATGAATAGGAAATTAGGTTTCTATCTGAAATTATTTGTGGAAAATGAATTAGTTTTCTCACTAGCTAGAAGATACAGTTGCAAAATGCGGTCATTTCACAACATAAAAAAACGACTTTCGCATTGCAAGAAGCTAGTTAATTACAACATGTTTTAAATGACATTATCAGTAGAAAATTTGGAAAGTTCTAAGAGAAAACGTGCACAGTTTCTTTTAAATAACTGATAACTGAAAGAAAAGAATATAATTTTATGTCATGTTACTAATATTATTATAATTCTCATCTCCTGAGGAAGGCTCATGTGGAGCTCGAAACCGGTCGACCCGAGAATTTTAGAAATAAAATTTGTTCAGGATTAAGAAATGGTGAATTCGGCCGTATATTCTATTACTATTTAACAATTTGAAAACATGGACGTTATTTTTACCTTCCGTCACCTTTAGGTAAGGAAGGTATTGTCTTTGGTCAAAAAATTCGATGGTGAGTTTTTTAATGAATAAACACGTTTTAAGATCCCTATAATACGATTTTGATAGTTTTACGTTGATGTCTGTATGTGTGTCCGTGTGTCCGTGTGTGTGAATGTGACAAATTTTTCTCCGACGATAACTCCAAAACAACAATTCTAAAAATTCTTTCGTTATCCTCTTCTTTACAACCACACGAAGAGCTGATTAGATTTTGTTTATAATTGGTCAACCGGAAGTACCATTATTTGAAGTTTTTAACAGTTTTTCTTGGAAAAACGCAATTAAATACCATTTTTTGACATTTTATGTTATCAATATGAAAGAATATCTTATTCTCTGTACGGTTTGATTATACATTTCCTTTCATATGCAATAGATATAGAGTTATAAAGAGATTAAGAGAGATGAACTTCCAAAAATCAGTTAGCTTTGATAAAATGAAAACAGCAGATATGTTCAAAAAATTCTAATTGACAGATGTCAGTGTCAAGCGCAAAACTAAAGTGGAAAGTATAAGATTAGAAAATGATGTAAGTGACAGAGTATCGCCGCAGGATTGGAATTTTCAGTGCTGGGTGTATGAGGAAGGCCAAAAAGAAGATGGAAGGACTATGTAGCAGAAGATTTGAGAGAGGAAGAACTGTATGAAGAAGATGCGTTGAACAGGAATGAGTAGAAGAGAAGAGTAAGAAACAGCGACCCCTAATAAAAGAAGGAAAAGCTGAAGAAGCAGGAATTTACATAATGTACGTTTGGATTTATAAAATCTTTTCAGAGGAACTTTCGGTATGGGATTTGTACAAAATACATCGAATTGACGGAAGGTTTTGTGCTGGCCACAATAGATTTTTTCCTCTAAATTTGATAAAAGACACATAATACATAAGACCTCCATCATGCTTTTAAGGAAAAAAATTAAAACAGTAATATGTATCTGCATTTTGATATTTAAATAATCTTCTAGGAATAGTGTGAAAACAAATAAAAAAGTACAACTTTTCTTCGTTTTCTAAATCCAAACTATAATATAGTTTTCAGAGAAGACAAATTATCGCGCACAAAATTGCAACGAGACAAGAATAAGTTTTACAGAGTCAAGACGTTAAAGAGCTTAATTTACTACTTAACGAATTCTAAAGAAGATGTAACTAAAATTTGTTTCAAGCTGATAGCTGAAGCATCTCCTCTATTTCTAAATCACTTCTTTTCCACGAAATACATAAATAAACTCCTTGTTTTTTATTTTTATAACTGCAATAAATTTCCTTCGACACTTACAGAAATTTAATTCCAAGGGGCTAATACAATGAAACTTTCGCTACGCGTTGTATTTCTGTCAGAACTTCCTCCAACTTTTGGTCTTTATTTTTGTTACTTTGTACAGAAAGAAAATTTATTGTATAAATAAGAAATAGCATCAATCACATTCTTTGGCACTAACTACTAAGCATAATTCCGCAAAGAAAACTAATAGCAATTATAATTATTTAATAAATAATCAAGTAATGTACAAAAAACCCGACATTAAAGATTTAGGAATAAACTTCCAAGAAAATTTGAAATTTAATAATCACATAGATATAATAGTAAACAGTGCAGTAAAATCATTAGGTTATATTATAAGAAATTCGTATCTTTTCAGATCAACTCAACCACTTGTTCTTCTTTTTAATGCATTGTTAATATCTAAACTAGAATATGCTAGTGTAATTTGGAATCCATCTGAGCTATATCTCAAGGAAATAGTTGAAAAAGTTCAAAAGAAATTTTTAAGATATCTGTACTTTAAGAAATTTAGAACTTATCCAACTTTTATGCCTATACTACACTACTAAGCATTTTTAACTTCTTGAAATTAGAAACCAGACGAAACATTTCAGATATTATTTTTATTTGTCAAATAGTTCAGAATATTATTCACTGTCCTAACTTACTATCAAAATTACCTTTTTATGTTCCAAAGTATATTTTTTCGAAACCAAAAGATATATTTTATATTAAAAGATATAACCTAGAAATTAGGAAAAATTCCCCTTTAATAAGATGTTGCCTAATTTGCAATAATATTAATAACAATAATGTAGATATATATACAGATAATATAGTTACATTAGTTAAGTATTTAAAAGTATTTTTCAGAGTAAGTTAATTTAGTGTATAAGTTAGTTTTTAATGAAACTATGTAATTAGGCCCTTGTGCCTGTTTAGTTTCAATAAATAAATAAATAATGTAATTTTTTGCACGATCTGATTTAATACTACATATGGGTGTGAATTGTGGGTGCTTAATAAAAACAATGAAGCCAAACAAGACGTGTGGGAAAGAAAAATATTGGGAGGAATTTTTGGAGAGGTTAAAGAAGAAGATGGAACATGGAAAAGAAGATCCAACCGGGAAATAGAAGAAATGTGCGGTTTCTCATTTATCAGTAACAAATACTGCTCATTTGTAGCGATAGCCATGGAATTGAAATAAAATTACAAAGAAATTCACATCGTTTGACCTGTCAAAAATTTATTTTTTACCTCTCGCTAAGAGAGGTATTGGATTCATGCTAAAATTCGCAAACCCAGATTTTATTGAATAGCACGATTTAAGGTTCCTAGAATCCGATTATAACATTTTTAAAAAGATGTGTGTGTGTGTGTGTGAGTGTGTGTGTGTGGATGTATGCATGCGTGTATGTGTGTATGCATGTGTGTCTGGATGTTGGAGGGACGATTCCTCAAAAACTATAAGACTTAAAAAATATTTAACTGCAGTTTCCTCAATCTGACATTCCTGGGAAGAGCTGAAAAGGTTTTGGTAACAATTGGACAACCGAAAGTAGTAGTTTTTTAGAAAAATTCTTCTAAATATATTTTTTTGGAAATTTTTGTTATGACAAATATTGAAGATCAAAATTCTCCATCTAATACACTTAAAATTTTTATTATATCTTGTATAGATTTAGAGATAAAGACATTATAATATATATAATATTCTAATCGCAGAGGCTAAGGCATTAAGGAAACCACTTGACAAATTCAAATGTTTATAACATAGTGTAAATGACATATGTCAGTGTCAAAAATCAACAGTTTTAATGACATTCTGATAGTTTTTTCTGGGAAGTATATTTAATCTTTCTTATTGTTTTAATAACTAAATATTTGAATTATAGGTAAAATGCACATATCCATCAGAAATACCGCCAATCTGATTAATGAATTGGAAGAATCTCTGAAATTTAGGAATTTCCTCATTCAATGAAAAATAGATATAATTAGAATTATATATGTGTGCAGAAGACATGTTAAATATAATCAAAAACAACATTTGGGTAAAGTTCTGTGATATTTTGTTATAAAACGACGGTTCAAAAGGAAAGTGCAATATAGTACTTATATAGCCTAATATGGAAATGGCGAGAGGTCTTGTGCTGGCCACAACAGATTTTTTAGGTTACCAACTGTCAAGAGTTATGTAAGTGTTAGATTTTAAAAATAATACCTAGTGATTAGGTGCAGAATTGTATTATCTGTAACTTTTATTTTAAAACAGAATTTGACAGTTCAAACGATATGCATTTCTTTGCAACATTGTTTCAATTTCATGGCTATCGCTACAAATGAGCAATATTTATACAATTTTAAATTCGATTTTATAAGTTAAGTACCAAACATGCAAAATTAAATCTGTCTAATGATTTAGGCGTAGAATATAATTATCTACGACTTTTTTTGAAACATTTTCGTCTAAAATTAAATGGGGACTTTTGGGCAAAGAAAAACTGTTTTCTCATATTAAACGGAATTGGATTTTAAATGTGACACATCACTCTGAAAGTAGCTACCATAATATGTAATAAAATTTTAATATTATTAGTTTTATAATTTTTCGTACAAAAAATATTGTATAAACCGTATGCGTGAAATTCATTTTTGTAAATACTCCTCCGGGAATCAACCTTTGGTATGTAAATAACTATTACAACACCTCTATAGTTCTTACAAAATGCCACGCGTCCCGTATTCAAGCACCTTACTATTGGGCTCATAGGCGTATCCATAATTTTTTTCATTGGTCTTTCGATTAAAAAAGCTAGTAAAAATATGCAGGCAAGTGAAGATCGGATGTTTATAAAATTGCTCACGAAATAACAATAAATCATTCAACACATTCCGCAATAATAAATACAATTTACATGCGGGAAAATTAAAATTTCCAAAACAAAAAAAAAAACATACGCAATTGCGAACACGTTTATCTCATAAAATACTATAACCACGTGAATCTACGTACCCAGGCAAAAAATCCTGCTAAAAAATGTTGTAAATTTCAAATCGATATGTTATAATGTCGAGAAGTACGATCGCTTGTTATCGGTAATGCTCGGGAGTTTCCGGAACGGGAACTTTCTGTTATCAGTTGCGCACGATTTCAGTTTTGCGGCAGACGTTTACGGAAAGAGTGTTGCATATCTCAACTTTCCGATACGTGTTTAAGACGTATTTCATTGAAATTTCGGAAGGGTTGATAATATACAGATTATTTTACTTTATTTTTAACTGTGATTTTGGTTGTAATTCAAGTGCGAATTATTCTATGAACTTTTCTCGTATTTAGAATTTTTTTCGGTAAGTAACTTTTCTTCTTCTAATTAATATATATGACGGTACTGTGCGAAATAATGTCTCCACTAATTGAACTTAATATAGTTTCTTATAACTATAATTTACTCTATTTAACAAATATATTTTTCTTTCTTATTTATTACTAATTTTAAATTTTGCGCTCTCCCAGATATATTCACATGAAACTAATAAAAATTATAATATAAGTATTTATACAATATATTCGAACCGGGTTCGATCCCGACAGACGCCAAATATTTGTAATTTTAAATGGCACAAAAGTGACCCCTGTGGTGCACTCTCCACATCAGCTAGAGTGCCCGTGAGGTGACGCCTGGTAAGCGCCCACACGGTAAAATATATCATCATTACCGATGTCTACATGTGTTGTAGATACTGGCTCACCCAGAAATGGGTAATATGTCGTGATGATATATTTATTTATTTATACAATATATTAATATTATAGAGTAATATGCATTATTCATATAGGTTTGTACTGTGCATATTAATTATTGAAACAATATGCACTTTTCAGATATCGCTTTTTTTACAGATAATGTTAAAATGTAAGTACATATTTAGGTAAATATAGATAAGACAAGTATTGCAAATATATTTATTTTTAAACAAAATCTGTTATTTTTTATTATATTTTTAGTTTCGACATCAACAAATAAAAATATGTTTTTACAACAATAAGAGTATTTACTTTTTATCCCTCGCTAAGAGAGGTATTGGATTCATGCTAAAAATCGCATGTGCAGATTTTAGTTAGTAAGCACGATTTAAAGTCATTAGAATCCGATTTTAACATTGTTAGAACGATGTGTGTGTGTGTGTGTTTGTGTGTGTGTGTGTGTGTGTTTGTGTGTGTGTGTGTGTGTGTGTGTGTGTGTGTGTGTGTTTGTGTGTGTTTGTGTGTGTGTGTGTTTGTGTGTGTGTTTGTGTGTGTGTGTGTTTGTGTGTGTGTGTGTGTGTTTGTGTGTTTGTGTGTGTGTGTGTGTGTGTGTGTGTGTGTGTGTGTGTGTGTGTGTGTGTGTGTGTGTGTGTGTGGGTGGGTGAATGTTGGAGGGACGATTCCTCAAAAACTATAAGACTTAAGACGTGTTTAACTATGAATTCCTCAATCTGACATTCCTGGGAAGAACTGAGAAGGTTTTGATAACAATTGAACAACCGGAAGTAGTAGTTTTTTTTAAAAAAAATCTTCTAAATATTATTTTTTTGAAAATTTGTTTTATTACTAATATTGAAGAAAATAAAATACTACATCTGAGACATTTAAAAATTTTATTATATCTTCTATAGATTTAGAGATAAAGAAACTGTAATATATAGAATAATCAGATGTAATAAATCGCATAGGCTAAACTACACCAAGGACAACCAGTTGACAAATTCAAATGTTTGTAACATAGTTTATAGTGATAGATAAACGTCAGTGTCAAAAGTCAGCAGTTTTAGTGACATTTTGAAAGCTTTTTCTGAGAAAGCCATTTAATCTGTTTTATTGTTTTATTAATTAAATATTTAAAATTATAGCTAAAATGCACATATCCATAAGAAATACGGCCAATCTTGTTAATGAAATTCGAGAATCTTTGAGATTTAAGAGCTTCCTCATATAATGAAAAAATAGATATAATTAGAATTGTATGTGTGCACAAGACATATTAAATACAATAAAAGAAAACAATAATTGGGTGACGTTCTGTAATTTTTTTATTAAAAAAGGACGTTTCGACAACGAAGTGCAATGCAATACTTATATAACATAAAAATGGAAATGGCGAGAGGTATTGTGCTTGGCCACAACTGATTTTTTTTTATTATAGGTACCTACAGGAATTATAATGGCAAAACATTTCCTTTCTTTCCTATTAACTTTAGAACAATAATTAAAAACTATATCCAACGAGCCTATATTATTGTTGTAATAAATAGTTATTTTAGTATTTAGGGCAGAAAGTATTTCCCACCGATTGAGGATGATTTTGGAGTTCGAGACGATGTACTTCTAAAGTACATAAAATTTATTCTTTCAAATGACAGTCAAACTTTTTACAGTAATGCTATAAAATGAATAAAATTGATTCGTATTTGTTAGTTTAAATAAATTCAATATGGAAGTAAATTTATTCTGTGTTCTTTTTAAAACCAGGGATAGAATAGAAATTAGAAATGCGTATCAGGCGGTTTAACCTAAATCCTACAATTCCCAAATGCAAGGCTTTCAAATCTAATGCCTCCCTAATGGCGCAAGTATAAAAGTTATCCCCATCACCAAAAGCGTAGAGTTCGTATAGTCTAATCCCAGCACTGGGATGTTTTCGGACGGGACGGGATGCAAAGTTATCCCAGTGTATGAACCAGTCATACCACAACTACTTATATCGCTTATTAAATTGTACAAGATGGAAGCGGTTAGAGGTGAACATAGAGATTTAACATAGGATTTTAGTTTTTTGCTCTTCTGCTCATTTTACAGCAAAAACTGTTGACTGCAAAGTTGTTCAGAATAAAAGTTGCATATAAAACTATTTCTATACTTTTATTGTCTTTGGATTCTTCGCAATTTTAAAAAGAAGGTTCAAAATTTCAGATTATTACTAGCAATAGCCATGGAACTAGCTTTCTTTTTTTCTAGTTTTCATAAATTATTTATGAACGTCAAACGTCAATTTGAGTTATGGAAAATAAATTCCGTATTTTTTTGTAACTATTTCCATCATAATATTCCTTTACAATATACACACGTTTCTCATTCGAAAAAAAAACATTCATTATTTAATTTATATCTTTTCCGTATGTAAAATTGACGTTTGACGTTTATAAATAATTTATGAAAACCAGAAGAAACGAAAACAAATTCCATGGCCACTGCTACTAATAAACCTAAATTTTGAAGATTGTGAAGAACCCAAATACATAATAAAACATATAAAAACAGTTTTATATTTAATTTTTAAGTTGTACAACTTTCTAATCTACAGTGTTTACCATGAAATGAAAAGGAGAGCAGAAAATGTCATAAAACTAAAATCCTATGTTAAATCTCTATGTTCATCCTTAACCGCCACCACCCTGTAGATGCCTATACTATAAATTCTAAAGTCAAATACAGGGAATTTATTTTAACATACAACATAATAGTCAATCATTTGCATGGTTACTCACTATTGTCAAAAAATGACAGCAATGTAATATTTGTCCATTTTAAAATGCAACATACAAAATTTGTAGTTTTGTATTCTCAAAACTAATTTCCAATAAATTAGCCTACATACGATTAACAAAAAATCAAAACATGAATGTTGCACATCTTAATAAACTTTAGCTTACAAAAATTTATAACTTTCATGTAATAAATGTTAAAAAATACCCCCATTCACACTGAGGCAATATTCTAGTCGGTCGTAATAAGAATTGACACCATTTGTGACGTGTTCTGGAAGTATCTCCTGTGCTGCAATACTATTTATAATGTTGCATTTTAAAATGGACAAATATTACATTGCTGTCATTTTTTGACAATAGTGAGTAACCATGGAAATGATGAACCATAATGTTGCATTTTAAAATAAATTCTCTGTATTTATTATTATTTTAAACTTTCTAATCTAACCTAACCTAACTGTAGGATTGTAAAGCATAGCGCGCTTCAGAAATAAATTGGGGTACTAGTATTATTAGATATTTAGTAAAATAATTTTGTTTTCCTATAATTTGTATTATAAATATAAATAAAATAGAATATTAGAAACATGTGAAAATAATGTAAATATAAAATGTTTCAGAGATAAATCACGTATACATTTTATGTTGATAGTCGTTTGTAGTATCATGTTACATTCGAAGCTCAGTAACCATGGCACCAAATCCTGGACCCGCCATTTCTGCAAGCAAAAGCCAAGGTTTCTTCACCATTCTGTGATCGGCTCATCTATCAACAACCATATTGGCCTGACAACGAACATACACGAATTACTTTTACTTTGATTGAACGTCAAACTTTCTGCATAATTTTCTTGTAGTTTATGACTGTTACGCAAAAATTTTCACAAGACAAGGAACTTAAAAAGTAATTCGGATAACATATGGGCCTGGTGCGACTATAAAAGTGTTTCATGAATATGACACCCCAATTATTTTCTTTGTTTTGAGAATACAAGAAAATCATCTAAACAAAAGTTATAGTTGGTCGAGGAGAAGCTTAACTTATTGAAGAAAAAATTTAAACCAGTGGTTCTTAAGCAATAACACATAGAGATATTTTTTAAGAGGCAATCTACAAATCAATTTAGCTCATTCCATAAAGATTATTTTTCTGAATTCAATAATATAATACACTATTTTACAGTGTATTAAAAGAACCGACTCGGAGTAGGCTACGAAGAAAGAAACGTATGTAAATTTAAAAGTATTTAATTAAATGTCAAAGAGACAGGAGATATTGTCAAAAATGTTATCTAAAGAAATCAAAGCTATTCCTTTAGAATCTTATTTTGGAAATGGAAATAAATTAGAAAACAGCGAATGGCAATATTCTTTTGATGCTTGTTAAAATGAATTTCAGGAAAATTACATTTCAAGATCAATTTTGACAACTAGACTTTTGGATTTTTTTGAACACACTGTACAACTAAATTTTTTACTAAGAGTAATTTTAATAACACATCAATATATCATTTTAGTAGTATGACTGTTAATGTCAGTGACATCTGCAGTGGTAGCACGCACTTTAGAATTCTATCAAAAGAGGCATTTGTTTTCGCTTTTCGCCGCGAAACGAAAATTTGGTAGCATGTGTTTCTCAAAATATTCGCCTGCAAGCGTAGGACTTGAGGTGAAAGTGTCAAAGTAACGTCATTATTTTGCCAGAGTTCATTCATAGCCAATTTATATATAATTTATAACATTTATTATATACAACTCTCATAATATTTTTTATTTTAATAGTATAAAATCCAATAATTTCCGAATCAAAAAGCGAATATAGAATTCTAAATTGCGTGCTACCAAGATTCGTAAAAGTAAAATCGTATTCGCCTGCTTTCTATGATAGAATTCTAAAGTGCGTGCTACCACCATTGATATTTCAATATGAAAAAATTGATAAATAGGCCCTCTTTTTCTTATTCATTACTTATGTTAATGATTTTTCAAATTTTATGAAACCTATTGATGCTGATGACAAATCGACTGTTACAAGCCATTTAAATTTTCAGTATTTTAACCATGAAAGCTCGAATAATCTTCTAAAGACTGAATCCTCGTTTTCATCAAATAAATTATTAGTCAATAAAGATAAAACTCAGAATCTAATAATATCTTCTAAACACGACCTTAATATGTACATGTCAGTTACTGTTACTATTCTTGGCATACATATTAACGACGGATTTAATGATAATGCTCATGTTATATCTATATGTAACCGTCTAGCCAGCATACATATCATTGTAAATCTATATTCATTGAAGCTAAAATTATGACCTTACCTTCGATTTTTATTTATTAGTCTCTTATTGAAATAAATTTATATAAACAAAATAGGGATTTTCCTAATTATAATACTACATCGGCCACAATATCGCTCCCAAGGAACTTTTTTTTATAGCATTTATCCATTTTTATTTCAATACTTTTATTTCTAAAAATTCACACAGTTGTTCAAATACTCTAAAAATGCGTACACTTACGTAACATTCTCTTTACAATCAAATAATATTACTGCCAAGTTTATATCTCTACCCATTTTTGAATTATTGCCCCAAAAATGTGTACTTGGCAGTTTTGAGCAAAACTTTAAATCTAAATATCTCGAGAACGAAAAGAGATATCGACCTGCGGTTTCAAAATTTGGAATCAACGCACTGAGAAGTATTTAGATACATACAAATTAGATTTTTGAAAATTTTGAAGTTTTTATCTAAATGTGGGATTGACTTTTGGGGCAATAATTCAAAAATGGGTAGAGATATAAACTTAGTAGTAATATTATTTGATTGTAAAGAGAATGTTACGTAAGTGTACGCATTTTTAGAGTATTTATATATGAGTATACATAATGTATATTCATGTTATAATTTTAGTGGATTATTATAGAATATTTTCCAAGGAATTTTCTGTATGGAATTTGTAAAAAAATTGTATTATGTTCGTGTTACAATTTTACTGGATATATAGAATCTTTTCCAATGAACTTGGTATGAGATTTGTACAAAATACATCAAATTAACGGAAGGTCTTGTGCTGGCCACAACAGATTTTTTTATTTTGATGTGTTGAAACATTGTACCAATGTACTACAGTTAAAAAACGATTATCTAGAAATTGGTAAATTTACTGAACAATTTCAAGTTCAATTTATTAAACAATTTCAAGTTTTTTTCAAAAAAAAATGGGGTCCCGTGGCCGAGTGCCTGAGTGTTTAATCGCGAGCCTGGGGGAACCGGGTTCGATCCCGACAGACGCCAAATATTTTCAATTTTAAATGGCACAAAAAGTACTCCTGTGGTGCATTCTTCACATCAGCATAAGTGCCCGTGAGGTGACACGGTAAAATATATCGTCATCATTACCGTTGTCTACATGTATTGTTGATACTGACACACCCAGAAATGGGTAATATGCCGTGATGATATATATGTATATTTTTTTTATTTCAAGTTCAATTTATTGAACTTGGCCAAGTTCTCAGAGAAAAATCGACAAATGTAACACAGGCTCTCCATATAAAAATACTGTATGGTTCTTGTAGCTTGATAGTGACTTGCTTCTAATATTCTTAATCTTTTCATCCTGCAACACCCATCCGTGCCACAACAATTAGTAATTATCTATCATTCTCTTCCTGTGATCCCAACAATGTGCTCGTATTCATGGCAAAATACATCACCATCACCACAAGGCTTATCTTGCGTTCCGTATTGTCTCCGGTTGCTGCAATTTGCTGGCACTGGAGTACCGTGACAGTAATCTGCTTATTGTCGAATCAAGCGGTCCGCGAAATTCAAGAACAAGAGACTGAGACACAAGGTGATTATTGCTATTCTCAGACGAGATTGTATTACTTCAGGATTGGTTTTTATGTTGGTAATAAGGTTTAGTTGTTTTGATGGATTTATCAAGGTTACAAAGAAACTTTTGTATTGGAGAAAAAGTGGCCTGCAAGGTGGATATTAATTGAGTAAGGAGATTTGAGAACAGATAAAAATAGATAATCTAATATATTAGTCGTGTAGTATGCGGGCTTACTCGTGACCTTTTTCTTTTATTTAGTCAATCGAGGCAGGCTGCGGCTATCAAGTGATGAGAGGAGTTGCAGGCTGTGCGGGAGAGAAGAGGAAACTATCAGGCATTTATTTCGTGCAAGGAAGTTACGAGAGAAGGAAGAAAAGAAACGGTTCTGTTAGACGATATAGGGTCGGGACAAGATTGGATGAAGGAAGTCATCGAGAAATGGGAGGTTAATTTATGATGCAGTACCATAATTTATTGTAAAATATATATAATATGTACATTCTAAGCCGGTTAGGCAAGAATAAATATAATAATAATAATAATAATAATAAAACAACGTGCTCAAAAATAAGGCCTTGGCAGACAATTTTAATTTCATGAATGAGAACAATCCGACAAATAATTTGCGTCTCACAGTCTCTGGACTTCAACTAGATTTAAAAAGTGCGGAAAATTCTTAAAACAAATAAGAATATAAACAAAAAAAAGAATTTTAAATAAATTACAAGAAAAATGGCAGAATATAATGTCATCGGTGATCAAAACTTTTTCTTGAAATCGTCATGTAATCTACTACTTCCCTGCCTAGGCAGGCAAGTAAAATGTAACGTTGCTATATTTATTTTCCCAAAAAATATTTTACCTTTTAATATGAAATTAAAATAAATGATGTCCAGTATACAGTTGTTTTAAATTCTTGTACAATTTTAAAAAGAGTTCCTTAACTTAACTTCATTATAATTTACTTGTTAAATGAAAATAGGTTATATGTACCATTCAGTAATTTTGAATTCTTAAATGATCTCAGAAAAACAAAAATACTTATTATTCCTTTTAATGTCTCATTATGGTCACCTTTAGGTAAAGAAGGTATTTAGTCAAAAAATTCGGTGGTGAGTTTTTAATGACTAAGCACGTTTTATGGTCCGTAGAATACGATTTTACTAGTTTTACGATGATGTCTGGATGGTGTGTGTGTGTGTGTGTGTGTGTGTGTGTGTGTGTGTGTATGATAAAAATTTCTCCGACGATAACTCCAATACTACAATTCAAAAAATTATAATTCTTTCGTATTCTTCTTTACATTCATATTAAGAGCTGATTCAATTTTGGCTATAATTGGTCACTCGGAAGTTCCCTTATTTGAAGTTCTTAACAGTTTTTCTTCAAAAAACGCAGTTATATACCATTTTTTGGCATTTTATATGATTATCAACATGAAAGAATATCTTTTTGTCTGTATGGTTTGATTAAACATTTTCCTTCATATTCAATAGATGTAGAGTTAAAGAATTAAAAAGAGTTTAACTTTCATAACTCAGCCAGCTTTGCAATAATCATGGAAACAGCTGATATATTCAAATAATTCTAACTGATAGATGTCAGTGTTAAATGCAGTTTACATAGTGTATGTTCGTGTTACAATTTTATTGGATTTATAGAATTTTTTCCAAGGAACTCTTGGTATGAAATTTGTAGAAAATAGTATATGTTTTACTGGATATATAGAATCTTTTCTAAGGAACTTTTGGTTCGGGATTTGTACAAAATACATAAAATGACAGAAGGTAATGTGCTGGCCACATCAGATTTTTATATTAATATCGTATGAAAAATGGAAAATTCATTCTATTTTGCTAAATATTGTCAAATAAATGATATTTTTTTGTTGTTTTTCCATTCAAATTTCACAATTTACATATTTAATAAAAGAGTAACATCAATATTTCCTGGAAATATGAACACTTATTTTTTCAAATTATCGACAAATAACTGAATGCTATCAAAAACACAATGTTTATTTTAAAACCTGGAATAAATTAAAACATGAAAAGAAAACAACAATGTTTCCATTTCAAACCTTATACAAATATATTTATATACTTATCATAACAGTAAAAAAAATTTATCCGTGAATATAGATATTCCATTTTAAAAATTTTATTGTTGCTTTTTAAAATTTTACATGTAGGTACATAAAATTGCTTTATTTGAAATTTGTTAAGTTTAATACGTTTGCAATACTCGCACGTGCGCTATTTATTTTTGAATTTCAAAACATGTAAAATTTAAAACATGTAAAGGGAAATATCAGAAGCTGGAATGAAAATTTACGAATATAACTTGTTATTTGAAATGGGAATGTTCGATATTCTGCGTTCTATTTCTCTCTGTACATATTTTCTTTCTAGGAATAAAACATATATTTTCTTTAGAGTTGGATAAAAATGTTACAAAATATTATTATAAAGAACAGCTTTCTTTGTAAATGCAGAGACCAGGTTTTTTATATATTGGCAGAAAGCATAAAATCCATAGATAAAATCTGTTGCAGCCAGTAGAATAGTTCCCATCAATTTAATTTTATTTCATTCCTTACAAAAGAGATATGTAAATGTCCGAAAATCGGTAAATCCTAAGATTGATTTGCAAAATGCAATACCTAGGATTTATCAATGTTATGTGGTAAATCTACGACCAATTGTATTATTATTACTATTATAATTTCAGACTTATGTGTGAGTGTAAAAAAGACAGATGAATAGACTTTTAACGAAAAACTTTTCAACGAAAAACTGGAACATGCGCTACTTTTTCTTAAAAGTCCCTATAAGTTACTAGTGTTTATATATTTGATGTGTACAGGTGTGTTGTTATATAGTGATTGATTTTAAATTGAAAAATGGGAAAATGGCGTAGAGAAGTAATTGAAATCTTGATGGCTATATACGAAAAATTCAAGTGATGAAAATTAAATGACAATCTAATGTATGTAAGTATAACTTAACTTTTGACAATTGGATAATATCATTCACGCAAAACTTGATCGTATAAATATACTCGTAAGGTCACTTATAAAAACACTTTTCAAATCACTTGAAAATAAAAACTTCATCATGTAATCCACGCTTTAAAAAAGAAATTGTTGCAGATTACGATACATTGCAATCTTGTTTATTAAGTGGTACCGTATGCCAAGTTACTTGCATCCTTTTTACCTCCCGCTAAAATTCGCATATCCAGATTTTAGTGAATAAGCACGATTTAAGGTCCATATAATCCGATTATAACATTTTTAAAGTAACGTCTGTGTGTGTGTATGTGTGTGTGTGTGTGTGTATGTCTGGATGTTGTAGACACGATTCCTCAAAAACTATAAGACTTAAGAACTGTTTAAGTATGGATTCCTCAATCTGACATTCCTGGGAAGAGCTGAAAAGGTTTTGGTAACAATTGAACAACCGGAAGTAGTAGTTTCTTAGAAAAATTCTTCTACATATAATTTTTTGGAAATTTTTATTATTAAATATTGAAGAATATAAAATTCTCCATCTAATACATTTAAAATTTTTATTATATCTTGTATAGATTTAGAGATATAGACACTAAAATATATAGAGTAATCTAATCGCAGAGGCTAAGGCACTAAGGAAACCACTTGAAAATTTCCAATGTTTATAACATAGTTTGTAAATGGCACATGTCAGTGTCAAAAATCAACAGTTTTAGTGACTTTCTGAAAGCTTTTTCTGGGAAGTATATTTAATCTTTCTTATTGTTTCATTAATTAAATACTGTAAATTATAGGTAAAATGCATATATCCATCAGAAATACCGCCAATCTGATTAATAAATTGAAATAATCTCTCATATTTAGGAACTTCCTCATACAATGAAAGATATAATTAGAATTATATATGTGCAGAAGACATGTTAAATACAATAAAAAACAATATTTGTGTAAAGTTTTGTTATTTTTTGTTATAAAACGACGGTTCGAAACCGAAGTGTAATACAATACTTATATGGAAATGGCGAGAGGTCTTGTGCTGGCCACAGCAGATTTTTTTATTAAGCTATGATGTATGGCACGTTACTTGCATAACATCCTGTACATTCATTGAATTGAAGTTTTGTTTGTTGATAAATATTTCATATTATGTTAATTATCACATTTTCCGTATAAAATTTGCCTTACTCGTAAATTTGTAAATGAGAGAGTGGCCATTATTTACTTTTTAATTTCCCACAAAATGCGCGCACGTATACAAAATAATTTCCTCTTTCTCCGTTTACAATATCCGTAACGCAGAGACCAGTGAACTCCCCGTAGTCATCAGCCAAAATTGATGGTGCAGGAAAAATAAAAATAATTAACAAGATAATACGGTTCGCTTAATGGCTACACGCTTCTGAAAATTTATTCGAAAAGCTGACAGATGGATCTGCTGTTTTCTTTTAATTGCTGCGGACTAAAGCTAGTTTTCCACATGCAAAGATTATTGGCGCCACTAAACTAACGCCCATTTAATTGCATAATGAAACGTACTAATTCAACTGGCGCTAATGGACTGACACTACTAATCAATGTGCCAGTAAAAGTATGAAGCAGTTATACTTTTTGGCGCCATTTAAAGACATAACACGCCAGTACAATGGCAAAAGCTTCAAAAAAATGGTCATCGGAACTAATAATTCAGTTTCTGGAAGCATACGAGCATAATCTAGGCCTTTGGAATAAAAAAATTCATCTCATAAAGATTATGTCTGACTCAGTTAAACATTTTGATGTAAACTCTGCTAAAGCTAGAATATTAAGTATTTTTTAAAGCTCAACAGACAAAATTTGCACTACCATATTAATGCTTGCTTGAAGTAACACAATTGACGCCATTTTTACCTTCCGTCACCTTTAGATAAGGAAGGTATTGTCTTTGGTCAAAAAATTCGTTGGTGAGTTTTTAATGTCCCTAGAGTCCCTAGAATACAAATTTACTATTTTTAAGATGATGTCTGTATGTGTGTGTGTGTGTGTGTCCGTGTGTGACAATTTTTTCTCCGACGATAACTCCAATACTACAATTCTAAAAATTATAATTCTTTCGTATTCCTCTTCTTTACCTCCATATGAAGAGCTGATTAGATTTTGATAATTGATCCATCGGAAGTACCCTTATTTCAAGTTTTTAACAGTTTTTCTTAAAAAAACGCAGTTAAATATTATTTTTCGACATTTTGTGATTATCAATATGAAAGAATATCTTATTCTCTATACGGTTTGATTATACATTGTCCTTCATATTCAATAGATTATAGAGACATTAAGAGATTAACTTTCAAATATCAGTCAGGTTTGCTAAAATTATGGAAACAGCAGATATATTCAAAAAAATTTAATTGACAGATGTCAGTGTCAAATGCAAAACCAAAGTTGAAAGAATAGGATCAGAAAGTTAAATGTGAATGTGATAGAGTGTCCCTTGCAGTTGCAGCCTCGCATCAAGATTGGAATTTTCAATGCCGGAAGTACGAGAAAGGCCAAAGAGAAGATGGAAGGACTGTGCAGCAGAAGATTTGAGAGAGGAAGAAGATGCGTTGAACAGGAATGAGTAAAAGAGAAGTGTAAGAAACAGCGACCCCTAATAAAATAGGGAAAGGAACTTTCGGTATGGAATTTGTAAAAAATAGTTCGTGTTACAATTTTACAGGATATACAGAATCTTTTTCAAGGAACTTTTGGTATGGAATATGTACAAAATACATCGAATTAACGGAAGGTTTTGTGCTGGCCACAACAGATTTTTAATTTAGTGCCGTTGAAAACTGATAGAAATTATGGAAACATATATTGGTGCCATTAAAAGTGGCGCCATAAAACTGACAACAAATTAGCGCCAATAATCTTTACATGTGGAAACCTAGTTTAATGTTGGGTACATAAACCCAACATCGAGAAGCTGATGTATGTTTTCATGTTTAAATTGGAAATGAAAAACAGAATATTTAATGTTTGATGTAGTTCGTAATGGATTCAAAGAAGTGCTAGTGATTACAGTGCATTTACATTTGTTTTGCAAATATTGCGTTGTCAACAGTCAGGTTCTCGTTTTCACCCAAACTGAACAAAATTTTTGACGTCATCTCATACTCAAGATCAATATCAAATTAAAATATGAGTGTAGTTCGTATTCCTTAAGCACACTTATAAAAAGCTCTGTAGTAGGCTGGAGTAATTAGGTACTCAGACAAAAGTGATACATTTTTTCTACAAAGATAGACAGGCTATTGTAAAAATATTTATGCAGAGTAAGGACATCATCAATGTTTGTATTACTAGATTTACATGGTATACTAATTTAACTGAAAAAACAAGTTATTGTTTGTATTGAAAAATGCAGATTTGATACGCAACAAGGCAACAGGGATGACATTTTAAGAAAAAAACAACGAACAACGTAAACAAATGTTATAATACGAAAAGATAAAAACGAATGAAAGAACACCAAATGTCGGTCGACAAGATAGATGTCATGTGGGAATTAAATAACGAGATTTCTTTTTTTCCGGCTTCGCTGTAAATTTGGCAACATTGCATCCTCTGTCATATTAACTTGTCATCTTCCCTCCACTGTTAAAATTTCAAGATAATTAGCCAAACCGTTCGGCAGTAGCCTTTGATTGAAGTTAACTACTTTCTCGTACTCTGTAGGAATTATGTTAGTGTCAAAATGAAATTCTGTGTGAATCTTTAAAAATTGTTGAAGAATGTTTATGGTGATGAGGGTCTATCTAGTACTCAAGTTTTCGAGCAGTTTACAAGATTTAAAGAAGGAAGAAAAGAGATCGGAGACGATTAGCGCCTCGGCCTTGCACTGACGTTTTTTTCGAAATGCGAGTGATTGTTCACATAGATTGGGTGCCTGAGGGGCATTTCGTTAACCAAGCATATTACAAGAAGGTTTTAATAACCCTTCATGCATGGGTGAGAAGAAAAGAGCTGAAATGTGATGGATTCTCCATGAAGACAACGCACCGGAACAAAACGCCCTGTCCGGCAATACATTTTTGACGAAATACATCACCCGTACTCATTTGACCTAATGCCATGTGACTTGCTTTTATTCCCAAATTATAATTCTGCGTTAAAAGGTACCAAATTCGGGGCCGAGATGTAGTTATAAAAAAAGCGGAAGAGCTTATGAACAACCTAACAAAAAAGGCCTGCAGGCATTGTTTCCAACAATGGAATATTCGCATCGGGCGGTGTAGAGTACATTGAAGGTGGCAATATTTGTTTTGTGTAATTTTATACATTGTCAATGTTCTAAGATCAATCTTGTTATTTTATTGCCACACCTCATATCATAATAGACCTTACAAATACCTATTGATGTTTTCGTAATATGCCTAGTTTAGTTTTTATCAACATATAATCTGTATTATTCAGACATTAATTAATTTTGAATACAAAAGTAAACACATAAAATACAATATTCCATTTGGTGAAAATGGAAAATTATTTGATTGAATTATTGAATTGAATTAGCTGTTCTTTTTGAGTCCTATTGTCCAATTTCCATTGTAATATTAACATATGTGTGCTAGTATTTTTAATGGATAATATTATACGATGCATAATGTTCCAAGTTTGTCAATCCTCTTTATCTAGTCTCTTGCAGTCTGATCTTCATCCATGAAAATGAAATTACTTTAACATCTGCATACATTAACAAATCGAATTAGCTTAGAACTGGATTTTGTGGATTAAGCTATGATTAAATACGAATTGTAAATTGATCCATACCATGAACGGATAATACAATTTACTTGACATTGTAGCAAGAGAAGGTTTCTTTCGCGATTAATTGACTGATGTCGGCAAGTGATCCATTGACTGCCGACAACAGAAAATGTCTTCTTGGGAAAAAGTTTTTAATTTTTTTATTATTTGATTCTTATTTAAAATTTGAATGCAATATAGACTTATCTTATATATAGTTCTCCTCCCAAATGAATTTCAGTACACAATAACGATATTTCATATAAAGCAAGACATAAAATGTTACAATTTTGAAAAATATAAAATGACTTACCAATAATTATTTTCTCGGCGTCCAATGATGATCAGCACTCCCCGATTCTTTTATACGTTACTCGATTGCTGTACTACATCTGAAAAGAAAAGTTTCAGTAGTAATTAAGAAATACATAGCATTATTAAATTTTTAAACTGGTTAATATAGAATCATCATTAATACCTTCAATTTAAAGTAATGGATGTAGCAGCACTCTAATAAATACACCTAAACTACAATAAAATATACTTTCATATGCATATTTCACAGCATAACGAAATGGATGTTTGCTGTAGAACGTCTTTTATGCGACTGAGAACCTTATAAACCAAAACAAACTTGTTTAAGCTGCCTGCTACAAATTAAACAGCTTTATGAATTATTTCATTTTATTCAATAAAATGCAAATAAAATTTTATTTAAAAAAATAATAAGTTTATTGCAATAGAAAAATCTGTTGTAGCGAACACAGTACCTCTCGTTATTTCCATATTAGGCTATAAAAGTATTTTATATATTTAAAATTTCTGGTTCCAACAAAAAATTCTAATTATATCTCTTTATATATTTTTATATTTTTTAATTCATTCTATGAACAAGTTTCCTCGGAATCTTTTAAATGGTAGAGATTCTTCCAATTTATTGATGAGATTGGCGGTATTTCTGAAGAGTATATGTATATGTACCTATAATTTTAAATATTTAATTAATAATAAAATAAGAAATATTTGTGTGTGTGTGTGTGTGTGTGTGTCTGAATGTTGGAGGAACGGTTTCTCAAATTATAAGACTAAACAACAATTTAACTACGTATTCCTTAATCTGATGTTAATGGGAAGTGCTGAAAAGGTTTTGGTAACAATGGGGTATTCCACTCAAACTTATATATTATTTTAAATAAAACTTCATTCATTTTGAAGAAATTCATAATATTAAAAAATCTTAATTGTTCCTAGTTTAACAGTATTTTATTTTCGAGAAATCAGTGTAACGTCACATTTCCCCTATACTTGTCTTTCTCACACACACTTCTCTGAGTACGCTGCGAGAGAAAGATAACAATTGTATGACGTCAATTTTCCCTTTTAGCAAATGTGAAATATCTCGTAAAGTAATTATTTAAAAAATGTTTTCATTGTTTTAATTATTATTTATTGAGCCATACTTTATGTTAAAATTATTTTTTTAAAATTTTTTTGTTAGGATGGAATATTCCATTGTACAATCGGAAGTAGTAGTTTCTTAAAAAAATCTTCTAAATATTATTTTTTGGAAATTTATGTTATTACAAAGATTAAACAATATAAAATTCTCTATCCGATACATTTAACATTTTTATTATATCTTCTAGATCTAGAGATAGAGAATTATAAATATGTAAAATAATCCGTTGAAATGAATCTCACAGCCCAAACAATTCCATGAAAACTAATTGAAAATATAAAAAGTTTGTGATTGACAGAAAAATGTCAGTTTCAAAAATCCAGAAGGCTCTTTCTGGACAGTACATTTAATATATCTTATTTTAATTAATTATTTAAAATTATTATATTACATATACCAATCAGAAATACCGCCAATGTCGTAATGTATTTGAAGAATCTCGAATATTTAGAAGAGTAGGAGGAATGAATTCAAAATATAAGAATATATGAGTAATAAATGTAATTAGAATTTTTTGTGTGTACCAGAAATGTAACATACAATATGTACATTTATAGCCTAAAGGCTGACCACAACAGATTTTTTATAGTTTATTTACTGACATCGCTATTTTTGTTAATTTTTTCGATCTATGTTGCTAAGGCTTTTTTTTACTAATTTTGATCAATACTATTCGCTAGTGAAATAGAGCAATATGACGTCTAGCGACGAAAATATGAACTAGTGCATGGTAGTAAGTCCTAGCCGAGGTATCCGCGAACGTATCGTTTTTTTCACTTATTTAACAAATAAATGGCGAGTGGATTGAAATTTGTAGGCTATACTTCATTTTACGTAAGAAAATAGTAGATTGCTCTTAAGAGCCGACCGTTTTTACATGCATTAAATAAATAATTTAAATTTGTGAAACCAAGCTTTGTCGATAATAAATATATTTATCTGTAAAAATGACAAAATCTAAAATTGCAACAAAATATGGTTAAACATCACTTAATTCTGTAGATTTTATTTGACAACAGACAGGTGATATTTGTTTCGTTTCTGTGATATAGGTTTATATTCTGACCAATCAAAGGGTAGAATTTATATGTCCCTAACTAAACCAACGCTATTCTTACGTGTAATAAAGTATAATAACAAAATCTAAAACTTCAACCACGTTTTTATTGCGTTTGACCTATTTATGTGATTAGTACGCAGAAATCCAGAAATAATTAATTTCCATAATTTCCCAAAAACAAGAAACTAAATTCTATAGAAAAATTTATTAGAGAAATTTACCAATTTGAAATAGTTGGTGGACGAAAGTTATGCACTCATCTTTTAAAAATGGGAAAGGAACCGAGTAAAAATATGCGTGCTCCTTACAAGCAAGGGCATAACTACAAGTTAATAATTACTTAGTGTCTTTATTAAAATACTTCGTAATGAAATCTAAACTTGTAGACTTGCCTGCACAAAGATGACAATAAAATCATAATACTTATCTCTCCATTAATCTACCAAAGACTGTAATAATGCAGTACTATGTAGATTCAAGAAAACAAATATTCGAATCATGTAAATTCAAAATTCGAGAGAATGCTGAACATAATTTTTATATGAAACGGACTAGTTTGCAAAATTCAAAATGTTATTCATACTAGAAACATTATTTTTATTTAATATTAACTATAATATTAATATTACTTTGTATTTCAAACGCTGCAGTGTATAAGAATAAAGTTGCGGGAAACGAAGCATCTACCTTAAACCGGCCATATCGTTACGTCACGCGCTAAGCTCCTCCTCTTCTTCACTAGCGAATATATCCTCAAAATTTCTTACAATTGTTTTTTAACACCTTGTATAGAGTTATTAAGTCGAATAATATCATTAGGAATAACACCACCTTTTTAGTTTTTGTTCTGTGCCTTCTTCAGGAAAATGACAAAATACAGAGACAAAAGCAAAAAATAGTATTTAAGGTAACATAAAAATGTTACCTATTAAGTCGAATAATATCATGTCGAAAATATGAAATTTCCTTGTATACTAGGCTAGGTACATATCAATACCCCCTCATATATTATGTATTAATATCTATGACATTGTATTAATTGTATTACGTACATCCATTATCATCTCTAGTTACAATTTGTCCCTGTCTTGCCGATGGCAAGGTTGCAATTACAACCAATCACGTACACAGGTGTCCTTCCTGCCCTAGGCTACCCATCTACATGCTGTTAGCTCCGAACCCTGCTTCTTTCTCCTGATTTATGATTCTGACGGCCTAGAGCTCTTTTGGTCGATGTCGATGGCTATCCTAAGCCGTTAAATGTGTTGCAAAACTGCAGCTGAATGTTTCATACGAGTCGTAAAATCAACCCCATGTACATTATTTAGTCATTGGTAATTGCATTTGGTTTTACAGGGTTTGGCAAATTTTATGCTGATATCGGAATGTTTTACTACATTGGTTTTACGGTCAGTGAGTTTGAGTTTGTAACACATTGTTCTGGATTTATTTATACATGTTAATTTGAAGGTTATGTTTTGCAAAATGAACAAACGCTCATTGTGTATTTGAAAACATGTTTTTTTTTTTATCTCCCGCTACCCTTTGGAAAATGATATAGCGGGTGTAACACGAAAAGTAGGCCGTAGGCGTTTAACATGGGAAAACATTTTTTTAGAGAAAATAAGAACAATACAGAAAACATTTTGAAAGAAATCCGATGAAGGTATCTGTATGGTGAACGAAATGACAAATTGGCATACCTACTGACATACTGACACTAACTCTGAGTCAGTATCTTATTTTTCACATATTTGTTTTTATATTTGCTAATAAACTTTCCAGTTAACGTAGTTTTGAATTTTGAATGTTTTTATTACAATACAGGGTTGGCCAGAAAGGACGTACGTTTTTAAAAACGTCACAAAATTAATACTTTTGATTAAGAAAAATATTATTGGCAGATTTGAGTTCATAATGACATAGTATTGGACAAAATCAGGTGTGGAAAACAACATCTTGCATGTGTATCAATTTTGTGACGATTTGAAAAACGTCCGTCGTTTCTGCCCAACCTGTATATATTTTTGTAATAATAAAATGATCAA
Source organism: Ophonus ardosiacus (assembly GCA_943142095.1). Taxonomy (NCBI): domain Eukaryota; kingdom Metazoa; phylum Arthropoda; class Insecta; order Coleoptera; family Carabidae; genus Ophonus; species Ophonus ardosiacus. The sequence goes on along the minus strand of OW964832.1, from coordinate 1,401,999 downwards.
AATTAGTGATTTAGTTGGCAATACTTGAAACTGGTAACAAATTGATACAAAAAATTATTTCCTGTTGTTGACAGTGACATTTGAAAATTTAAATTTGGGTATATTTACAATTTTTTATTAAAATGGTTGTTGTTTCTCTTGCCAGACTACTTTTTTTCTTACATTACCCATAAGCAATAATCCAAAGCATTTCAATCACTCTAAACACTATTAGTTGTCAGGCCCCCACCTCTGACATAACCTATTTGTATTTATTGTCAAAATGAGATGTCAAATAGTATTTCCGCTTTCACCAGTAGTGGCAGCACGCACTTTAGAATTCTATCATCGGAAACAAGCGAACGCAATTTTACTTTTACGGATCTTGGCAGCATGCACTTTAGAATTCTATATTCGCTTTTTGTTTCCGTAATTTTTGAGTTTTGTGCTATTAAAATAGAAAATATTACGACAGTTGCATATAACAAATATATAAATTGATTTTGAATTGAAATGTGACAAAATAATGACACTTTTGCCTCGAGTCGTACGCTTGCAGGCGAATATTTTGAGACACGTATGCTACCAAATTTTCGCTTCGTGGCAAAAAGCGAAAACAATTGCCTTATTTGATAGAATTCTAATGTGCGTGCTGTCACTATGTGTTATGTGTAAACTAAAATTTTTATCTTTTGTTGAATTAGTTATTTGAAAACATATGTGTTGAACTTAGATGAATATCAGTTTAACAATTAAAGGTCAACCATAGAGAAAGAAGTATTTCCAAGCCTGTGTCGTAAAATTACTACTTTTAACTCTTAGCCGCCTGGCACTTTTGTGGGGTGTATTGCCGCTGTTTAAAAACGATAAGCGAGGTCTATAACGCGTGTTGTATGGAGTCAATTTAGTCTTGGTTGCTGGTTATTCATGTGAATTCAATATAGAAGGCTGTGGCTGGGAAAATGATCGAATGCTTTTATTTTCTATAACACTCGTCTGAACCGCAGTTGAATTTAATAGTTCTTTCCGCCAAAAATTACACATACCTACTACACACATATTACAAAAGAATTCAAACCGTAATAATATTTGTTTTCGAATTACAGAGTCTTAAAAGTTTAAGCGCCAGTTTTACAGCCTTCGGTTAGAATAAGTTAAATAAACAATATTGAATCGGATTATTGACAGCAATGATCAATTTGTCATTTGACAGTTCATTTCGTTTCAATTTTGTTTATTTAACTGACTGTTAAATTTTAACTAGAGATTGTAAAACTGGCCTTAAGTTTTACCAATATTACTCGAAATTACTATCATGGACAAAGATTTAAAAATCTGTTGTGACCAGCACAATACCTCTCGCCATTTCCATTTTATGTTATATAAGTATTGTATTGCACTTCGCTATCCAACCGTCGTTTTATAATTTAAAAAATCTACAAGAAATTAACACAAAAATTGTTTTTATTGTATTTAGCATGTCTTGTACACATATAAAATTATAATTATATCTATTTTTTCATTGTATGAGAAAGTTTCTAACTGTCAGAGATTCTTCCAGTTCATTAACAAGATTGTCGATATTTCTTATGGATATATGCATTTTACCTATAATTTTTAATATTTAATTAATAAAACAATAAGAAAGATTAAATTTACTTCCCAGAAAAAGTTTTTAGAATGTCACTAAAACTGCTGATTTTTGACATTATATATATATATAATATTTGTCAACTGGTTGTCCTTTATATAGTTAGCCTGTGCGATTTATTACATCTGACTATTCTATATATTACAGTGTCTTTATTTCTAAATATATAGAATATTTAATAAAAATTTTAAATGTCTCAGATGTAGAATTTTATGTTATTCAATATTAGTACAAAAATAAATTTTCAAAAAATAATATTTAGAAGATTTTTTAAAGAAACTACTACTTCCGATTGTCAATTATTACCAAAATCATTTCTGCTCTTGCCATGAACGTCAGATTGAGGAATTCATAGTTAAACCAGTCGTAAGTCTTATAGTTTTTGAAAAATCGTCCTTCCAACTATTTTATTTTATGGATCTTAAAACGTGCTTATTCATTGAAATCTAGATATGCGATTTTTAACATGAATCCAATACCTCTTTCAGTGAGAGATAAAAATTGAAATAAATTTCAAGTTGCCTGCACTTAAATTCAAACCAGAAAAACCGTTAAAACCATAACAAATCACTTAAATAAAAAAACTAATGAAAAGTAAGTATCTGCGTATACGACATTTGGCTTTTAAGTTAATAATGTCAAAGAAAACGATGTTCTGTAACGTAAATAAATGAGAAATCCGCAGTTTTCTGGAGGACACGCTGCTCACAAGTTATAAAAGACGTACACATTTCGTTGATTCTTTTGAATAATCGGACTCCAGAGACATTCTCCTCTGTAGCCCTTCAGGTTTTTACAAATGTTTCTTGTGGGTATAATCACATTCACATCTCCTTTACCGGTCACTGAATCATAAAGACGTTTTATTACGGTTACCTGAATCTTTGCGACGTTTGTATTTCAAAAATTAACCGCTGCGTATTCCTGAATTTGGAATGAATAATTTACATTTCAGTTATTTCTCTGAATGTTTCAAATGTAAAATAAATTAAAGAGCAATATTTCTAAATGTTTTAGTATTTGCATTTTGTTAAAGGAAATTCAAAAGATTTATTTTTGTTTGCTCTTTGAATAAAGGTAAATTTATAACGTTGATTTCAATTTCTACTCGTTCTTATATAAATATTAAAGAAGTAAGAACAAAAAGAAAAAGGGCGAATAATTTTACGGCTGGTTAAATATTTATAATTTTCCATTTTCATTACTTCTTGAAATATTAAACAATAATTTGTTGTTAATTTCATGAATAATTAAATATATCTAAGTTGGTTTTTATAAAACTGATTTTATTATTCTCAAAAGAATTGCAATAAACGTAAAAGAAAATATTAATGGAATTATAAGTAAATAGATTAAGCATACCTGAAAATAATTACACGTTATTAATTACAATATAGAGCAAACACAATGCTGACCACGAATAATTAATAAAACAATGTTGATAGATAATTTCAAAATCATGTAGTTTGGTGAGCGTTATATGTCAACATCGGCGTGATGATTTGGAATTTACACAAAGTTAAGAAAAACATCACACTCCTGTTCATAGCCAAAAGTTATATAAACAAAAGTAGGCGATAGTTTGTTGCCTGTTAAGCTGTGTGAACTTTGACGTTACATTCAGTTTTTTGATGAAAAAAAGTCCTACTTTTGAAGTAGGTGTTGAAAATAATATATTTTTTCTATAGTAGATTTTAAAGTGAGCTTTGTTCAACTCGAAATAGTTGACTAAGTGACAGATAAAATAATACTTTAACAGCAAGGGTAGATAAAGAACTTTAATTTTTATTTAAATAAAAACACATTATACATTTTGGGGATTCATATTGTATATAACTCCAATTGTATAAACATGAATAAAATGAAATTGTTGTCAAACAAATCCTGTAACTACCACACTACTGAGATTTTTAAATTTTTCTTAAATAATTTAATTTATAATCGGTTTTTTAATTTTTGCTCTTTAAAATTTGCTATAGAAAAAAATAGAATTTTGCACACGACGATAAAATTAAATTATCGACTCGCGAAAAATAATTTATCGTTTTGTATAAAAAATAACTATTAGTGATTTGTTATAATGTAAAATCAAACGAAGAAATGAAATTTACGACCTCCAAAATATTATGGTTTTTTTTACTAGAGTTCTTTTACAAATTTTATAGAAAAGCACTAAATAAAATTTACGATTCCGAAGTAAGAGGGCGTCATTCCTAACATGAACCAGTAAAGTGAAAGTAACATTAAATATAATGTATCCTTTTTCGAATTTAATGCCTATAAAATATTTTATAGCCATTAATCTTCAGAGAGATTGTGCGAGAACGCAGATGTTTTCAGATTCAGAACGATTTATTTAGCAGTCTTAGTCTTTTATGAAACAAATTATAAAGATGATACAAACCTCTTTTATTTAGTATCACGCACATAATTTTCTTTTCTTTTTTGTTGTTTTCCTTAAAATGTAATTAATCAATGTTATTTTTTTTATTCAGACTAAAGTAAATCATCATCACCAATTTTTACCTTTGTCTAAAAGAGGTATTGAATTCATCCTAAAAATCGTATATCCAGATTTTAGTGGATAAACACGTTTTAAGGTCCCTAGAAACGTCCGTGTGTGTGCGTGTGTGTGTGGATGTGTGTGTGTGTATCTGTGGATGTTGAAACTACGGTTTCTCAAATCCCATAAGACTTAAGACATGTTTAACTGCGGTTTCCTCAATCCGACATTACTGGGAAGAGCTGATTAGACTTTGATAATAAATGGACAACCGAAAGTACTACTTTCTTTAAAAAAATCTAAATTTTATTTCTTGAAAATTTATATTATTACAAATATTAGATAATATAAAATTCTCTATCCAATACATTGAACATTTTATTATATCTTCTATAGATTTAGAGATAGAGAATTATAAATATATAAAGTAATCCATTGTATAATGAATCAAACAGCTGTGTCCATACACCAGTTGAAAAATTTAAATGTTTGTAATTAAGTTTGTAATTAACATACATGCCAGTATGAAAAATTCAAAAACATTACTAAAAGGTTTTTCTGGAAAGTACATTTAATATTTCTTATTTTATCATTAATTAAATATTTAAAATCATATAGCTGCCGCAAGTTAAGTTGACACTGTACTTAAATGCGGAAAACCTAATTTATATATATAGAAGAGTAGGGGGAAACTTGTTCATAGAATGAATTGAAAAATAAATAATAGATGTAATTAGTACTTGTTGTGTGTAGCAGAAATGTTAAATACAATACTTATATAGTCTAATATGAAAATGGCGAGAGGTTTTATATTTGATGTTTATTATATTTTGAAAAGAATAAAACCAAACTTTCTTTTGCTTTTGCTGTTCAAAATTAATTATCTTTCTACTATGATTATATTATGAAGGACGCACTATTTATTCTTGTTTTCTTGTCTCAGTTCCAACCAACTTTTTGATAAAGATTTACGGAAGCGCAAAATTGAATAAAGTGTAAGTTTACCATGAAACTGTTATCTAGTATAGTGGATATTATGAAATAAAACTGAAACAGGATTCAGGAAATAGTTAACGATCCTTGAAGTCACGAGGATGCAACTTTATATAATAAGTTAATGTCTGAGATTCAAGTGAAACTTTAATGAAAATAAATTTTTATATTGTTTGTAATTTATAGTTCGCATCTTTTGAAACCGAAGTATCTCAATTTTCATCAATCTATTAACTAAAACTTTTTCGGGATTACTGGTTCTACAGAATTTATTGATATTTTGATATAATAACTATAATAAAAATAACATTTCATAAGGAGCAACGATAGTTGGAAATATTGTGCGAGCAATAAGATATTACTTTCGGGCGACTTATGAACACTACTTTTTAGACGACCACGAAAAATAACAAGTATTTTCAAGAATTTTGACAATTCAGTACCTATTGCTTTTTTGTAATAATAAAACAAAGCACAGCTGCCTGGATATGTTGATTTGGTGTCATCATTACGATATATGGGCTTAAGTGGTTAATTTTTAACAACTGGTTAAATTTTTATCCAATTAATATTGATTTGATAAATAAAAATCCAATTTTTGTTATACAGTATGAACAATTAAAACCGTGACATAGGCGTTTAACATGGAAAAACAGTTTTTTTCAAATATTATCTGTTCCGCAAGAGTATAGTGGGAGTTTTTGATATGGTTAGAAAGATTATTTAATTTGGCATCGAAGAGTATCTAAATATTCCTAATTTAATGTTTTATTATTGAAATATGTACGAAAGTATAATGCTACTTGACAGTTATTACTTATAACTTACTAAAACAGTAATCATGGAAACGTATTCGGTAGCTGACTTGGTTAAATCAAGGCTCCATGATAACTTTTCACTGGTTCAAATCCCTCCCGGTTCAAGTTAATATTTAGTCAATAAAATACTTAATGTACCAAACTATTTACGTTTTAATTTTGTAATTTATTTAATAATACATTGTACAAAATAAATATAAAAATAATAAAAATATTAACTTGAGGGATTTGAACTAATGAAAAATTATTATGGAGCCTATGATTACTGTTTTTAGTAAATTATAAGTAATAACTGTCAAGTAGTATTATACTTTCATAAATATTTCAATAATAAGGCATTAAATTAGGAGTATTTAGATACTCTTCGATGCCAAATTAAGTACTCTTTCTAACCATATCAAAAACTCCCACTATAGTCTTGCGGGACAGATAATATTAGAAAAAAACTGTTTTCCCATGTTAAACGCCTATGTCACAGTTTTCAGTGTTCACACTGTATACCAACATACATAATTGGTCGAAAATTTTAACCAGTTGTTAAAAATTAACCACACAGTTACAGAATAGTCCCGAAAATGATATCGTGCTAGTACGATATTTATACTCGTATAATGCTAGTTGTTCGATATTTTAAACCTTCTCATGTAGGTTACTGTTGCTATATCTATTATTTTCTGAAGTGGTCGCCTATAAAAGTACTTTTCCCTGTAAGCTGTTGTCAAATAATTATAATTTTTATATGAGATGTAACATAATTATTAAACTGTACATTTTTCTTGTAAGAAATTAAGTTTTTTCCGGAAATAACTGGACATGGCTTAATCATAGATTCCTGAGCACAAAATAAGATGATTTAGCGAAACTTACCCATATCCAAAAGTGCACCGTTTAGTCAAAATTCTCCTTTCAGGTCCTCCTAAAACAAATGAATTTTGCTTATAATAACGAAACGCTTTATTAAATTCAAATGAAATTTCGTATGACAATCCATATGGATATTCATCTTGTAAGATGGTATTTGTTATTTTTAGTGAATCACCAGTCTATTAATTATTTCATTATTTATTTTGAGAAACTGTTATACAAATTATTGTGTTCACTCATTCGAATAAAATTAAATATGGTATCAAGTATTATGGGTTGCAAACAAACGGACTTTCAAATTAACTCACTCGTTACTAACTCTGTATATGCTTCATTTGTAATTGTTAACAAAAAATTGTTTAGTTGGAAAATATTGACCACCACAGAAAATACAAACCGTATAAACAAATTTCTTTTCATTTAGGTATGTTTCCACAACATCATTTTATTGTTTCGGTAAACCGCTAGCAACAGAGTTACGTGTTACGTCTAGGTAGAGAATGTGAATTTAATATATCATTTATCGTGTGAAACTCCAAATGCATTTCAGCACCGTGAAAACCAATACAATGCACCGTCATGCACAACGTCGTTTCATAGTTTATTACATGCAATCTGTGTGCTCTGCCTCTGCTCCAACACTTACTATCGTCGCAGGCAACACATCTCGCGTCGTTCTCATATTAGTTCTCGCGTTGCAACTAATAATCTTAGTATAATTAGCTGTAAAGGTGGACACATTCGAAAATACGTTGTTGTCGAGCGAACGGTTAATCACACTCGTAATCAAATTAGTCTCGAAGCTTCGAAAGCTTCGCACCAGTGGTGCTAGCGGCGCGAATAACCTCTTGTTGATGTTGTTTAGTTGAGGTACTGGATTTTTTTATGATTACAGTATCGTTCAAAAATATAGACAACATAATAGGATATTTTACTACATTTTCTACTTTTACCTCTCGCCACTAAGCACGATCTAAGGTCCCTAGAATCCGATTATAACATTTTTAAAATGATGTCTGTGTGTGTGTGTGTGTGTGTGTGTGTGTATGTATGTATGTCTGGATGTTGTAGACACGATTCCTCAAAAACTATAAGACTTAAAAAATATTTAACAGCAGTTTCCTCAATCTTACATTCCTGGGAAGAGCTGAAAAGGTTTTGGTAACAATTGAACAACCGGAAGTAGTAGTTTCTTAGAAAAATTCTTCTAAATATAATTTTTTGGGAGTTTTTTTTTATTAAACATTGAGGAACATAAAATTCTCCATCTAATGCACTTAAAATTTTTATTATATCTTGCATAGATTTAGAGATAAAGATAGGTACTATAATTTATAGAGTACACTAATCGCAGAGGCTAAGGCACTAAGGAAACCAGTTGACAAATTCCAATGTTTATAACACGACACATGTTATTGTCAAATATCAACAGTTTTAGTGACATTCTGATAGCTTTTTCTGGGAAATATATTTAATTTTTCTTATTGTTTTATTAATTAAATATTTGAAATTATAGGTAAAATTGTGGTAAAATGCATATATCCATCAGAAATACCGCCAATCTGGTTAATGAATTGGAACAATCTCTTTTAGAAACTTCCTCGTACAATGATAAATATATATAATTAGAATTATATGTGTGCAGAAGACATGTTAAATACAATAAAAAACAATATTTGGGTAAAGTTCTGTAATATTTTGTTATAAAATGACGGTTCGAAAGCGAAGTGCAGTACAATACTTATATAGCCTAATATAATGAAAGTTCGTTTAATTTTGAAGCAAATCGTGGTATCAAAAGTCATAATTGTTTTTTGTATAAATGCATTTGATTTTTAAAGAAACCTGTAGCTATCTTTCTCACACCAGTTTCTGTAGTAGACTGCGCGAGAAAGATACCAATAGTGTGACGTCATCTGTGGCCCTGGAAATAAATTCAAATATCTTATTTTCTTATTATTATTATTTACACTTTGTTAATTAATTTTATGCAAAGCAAAATGTTGGAAAAGCAACTGTCTGCTGTTTGTGAAATAAACAATAGTTGGAAATTATTAAAATTTGTTGCATGTTTTAATATTGAAATAATACACCGTTGTTTAGTTTGCGATGAGTAACTGAATAATACAATACTTGTTTGTTGATTAATAGTACTCTGTATTAGTACCTTAGTTGTTATTGTTTAATTTTAATAATGAGGAAAATTTTGTTTTATTTTATTCACCTATGAAAACAATATTATAATTTCTATAACAAGTGAAATGTTTATGTAATGTAATGCATTTATTTCTCAGAATTTATAGAAGGTATAATATTCATATCAATAAGTATATTGTACTGCTTATTGTATTTCCGTAACCAAATGAAATAGGACTTTTGTTCATATTTATTACTGAAAATGATCTGAGAAATACTCTATTAATTTTTACCTCTTGCTAAGAGAGGTATTGGATTCATGATAAAAATCGCAGATTTTAGTGAATAAGCACGGTTTAAGCCCCCTAGAATTAGATTATAACATATTTACTATGATGTCTGTCCGTGTGTGTCTGGATTCCTCGAAAACTATAATACTTAATTATATTTTATTTAAAAGTTGTTTTTCATTAATTTTACAGCGTTGTAATTCATCTATTACATTTTGATGTTTGTTAACATAAGTTACAAATATCTTCTTCATAGGTTCTAATCAAATAAAACCATACTGACTGCAGTTTCCGAGTACTTTATTTTCTTCTCCACACATCAATCTCCAGTCGATCATCGTGCCTCCATATAATACTTAAGACCTGTTTAACTACGTATTCCTCATTCTGAAATTAATGGGAAAAGCTGAAAAGGTTTTGATAACAAATGGACAATCGATAGTAGTAGTTTCGTAAAAAATCTTCTAAATATCATTTTTTGAAAATTAAGATATATAGAAAAATCTGTTGCAATAAATAATACAGTCCAGTCTACACCAAGAAAACCAATTGCAAATTCAAATATTTGTAATTGACATATAAATGTCAGTGTCAAAATCAACAGTTTTGCTGCAAAACTGAAAGCTTTTTCTAGGAAGTATATTTAATATTTCTTATTTAATTAATTAAATAATTAAAATTGTAGGTAGGTATGTATGTTAAAAGTAATAGTACATATATCCTTAAGAAATGCCCTTCAATGAATTAGAACCATCTGGAACATTTTAGAAGAGTAGGATAAGATTTCTTAGGGCCGGTCTTATAAACAATAAATTAATCCTTAGTTAGTTACTGCACAAGTAAATTAAATGGACCATTAAAAGAGAAATGGATATTATAAAACTAATCTCACTATCAAATAACTAACGGGGGATTTAATTAAATTTTAGTAGTGTGTTTGTGGTTTTGTGAAAAGTTTCTATATTCACATTCGTTATAAACGTAAATCAGTTGATTTGAAAGTTGGAAAAGAAACGTGATCGTGGGAAAAATCATATTGATATTGAAAAATATATCCTATTAGATATTGTTGAAGATTATTTTCATATAATTTGCAACGACCCGGTTGCGTAAAATCGTAAGGTTATTACTAGCTGATTTATTGCGGAAATTGATATATTTCTTAATGTTAGTAGTCTTATATTTCCTTCAATCTGTCTAATATGTGTAACACACATTGTTTTGACAATCGAAATCTCTTTTTAAATTCATGGCTCGTACCACGATCATGGTTTTAACAAAAACGCTGTTTTAAGAAATGTCAAATTCAAATTTCAAAATGTAATTTCACCCTTATGTTAGAAGAACAATTTATTTAAAAATATTTGTTTGAATACAAACTATGTTCTGCTTTAAAATCATATTTTGATAAATTTCATAGTATTTATTATCATCATTAAATAATGAAATTTGACATTTCTTAAAACAGTGTTTTAGTTAAAACCGTGATCGTGGTACGAGCCATTATCATCATATATTTCATATGGATTTGTCCTGTTTCGGAACAATTTTGGTAGCCTACCTCGTGCAAATATAAATGCATCATCATTATTTGTTTATGAATCCGAGGACACTGATGATACAGACTCTAAAGATGACATACTCGACACATACATTTCTTAAAAAAATATTTAAAAAGTAAATAGTTCCCTATTTCAATTGTTTTAAAATAAACATAACAACAAAAAAAATACAGTTTGACGTTTCTTTAACAACTGATTTAAATCTAATAGCATGAAATTCAGCAGTTACTTTAATAGGTCAATTTACTTGTCATTAAACTTTTATAATACCCAAATCTTCAGTTAAATTAGTTTAGTAGATAACTAAATTTTAACTGTTGATTAAATAGTTTTATAAAACCTATAAGGATTGAAAGCATAGATATAATTAGAATTATTTGTGTGTACAAGAAATGTTAAATTCAATACTTATGTAACAAAACGAACTGGCGAGAGATATTGTGCTGCCCACAACAGATTTTTTGCACTAGTCATGATGCACTTTGCATACTTACCTTCAAAAAATTTTACGTTTCTCTTTTAAAACTCTGTATAATTTGGAAGGAGGAGAAGTTTAACTTCTAGTTCCAATTAACAACGGGAGAAAGGATGCTAATTATAAGTAAACTTACAGTTAAGGTCTAAATAAAACTATTACAGGAGTTAAAAATGCTGGTCCTTAAAACATAAAATCCCGAGAAACTTTCTCTGCACTTTTTCCTGTAGATCCTTCACAAAATGAGATTGATATAATATAATCAGATTTGAGTTTAGAGTGCACGAAAGAGTCATTAAAAAAAAAACATCAGAATAAAGTCGCAAAATAACTACGACGAGTATATTGAATAAATAATTAACAACGTTAATATTGTGTCTATGAAATCGGATAAGATAATAATATATAATATTAAAAATGCCCACAATATTGTAAATGTGTTCTAAACACGAAGCTCACATGTAAGTATCACATGCAGGAAATTGTTTTTAAGCACGATATAAAGCTGTCTGCAAGCTTAAAGCTTAATCCCGTATCTCTTTGAGAAACACTGACACAGATAACAGCATATAACATAAACTTATAATAACTGCACATTATCCAATTTCAAATCATTTCCCACAATTACATTAAACTTAATAAAGCAACATGGCACCCCTTAGCGTGTTGCGGCGGGTGGTATACAACGTATTACACCACCGACCAGTGGCGTGCCAAGATTTATTATAAATAACTCAGGAACTGTATGTTTCAAGTCACAGTGAATATTTCATTTTAGTTCTCTCGTTTTGTTTGTGAAATATGAGGCAGGTATTGTACCTGGTTCATTAACAACTTTACTTGCATTTTGATGATGTGGTTGCTAGTTTACTGCCTCTGTGAAAAGCCAATTTTAGGTTTGAGGTTAACTGAATAATTTCAGTACAGTAAATCTTGTTTTGCCTTAACGAAAACTGATTTCGGATCCCTTAATTAATTAATTCTTTAATGTAATCTCTTTCAATATGATCTAGTGTTTTGCAAGAAAATTCATATATTTGGATATTTCAATTAAATGGCAAACACTATGAAAGTGTTAAGTTAATAATTAATTAGATCATTATAAAATTATTGTTATTATTACTATTATTATTATTATTGAATAATATTAAAAATAAACTTACTCATCACCCACAGTCTTCGGACTTTAACAAGATTGGGAAAGTGCGGAATTCTAAAAAAAAACATGTATATGAATAAAAAAAGAATATAACAATAAATTATAAGAAGCATGGTAGAAAAAATTTGGTAGATTCAATGGCTCCTTCCTCATTTACTACTAGAAAAAACCAATGAACACCTATCAAAATATTATATTTCTTCATAAAACTTTGTAAGACTTTTTAGACATGAAAGTATGAATACTTCCAATGTTTGCCTCATAAAATGAATAAAATAACTATAATATTTGTTTGTTTTTTACTATATACCTATAATAACGTAATAATGCTTTTCATTTTGAATTAAAAAAAATATTAAATATATTAGTTTACAGCTATTTTTCTTAAAATTGTTTGAAATTATTTTCGTACGGAGACTTTTTTGTGTGACTGTATTTCAATAGATTTTAATAATATTATGCATGTATTCGTATGTATAGTAGGAAATGTTATATTAAAAATGAAATTTGAAAATGTTTCAATGCTAAATATGTTAAACATATTAATGAAATTGAAGAAAATAAACAATTGATAATACCTGACTAATGATTTAATTTGTTTCATTAGCTCAACCATTTTTTAACCTATGAATTTAGTATTTGTTGCATTTTTTGTTTAAAATAAATGAAAGCGTCACTCCTTAAGAGGAATAATGAAAAATACATATATTTTGTTCAACTATTTATTCACAACTAATCTCTTTTTCAAACATAAATATAATTTGTCTTCTCCGTACACGTAACATTACTCGTACAAATTATTCCAACAAATTAATTAAATAAATATATAATAACTGATAGGAGTGATTATGGTTACGTAAATAGAATGCTCACTAAAATCTTGGGCATTTTGAATCTAATATTAACACATATACGCCGATAACAAAATACAATTCTGTACCCAAGAATAAAACCGTATTAAGTTCATATTTTCGGTAAATTAGTTTTCTCTACGAATAAACATAACCTTAACTCCTCTATCGAATGGAATACCGTATTAAGTTCTATTTTAAGCAATCATTTCAATATAAAAGAAAACAGTATTAAGTCAATTTAAAAAAAAAATCTGTTGTGGCCAGCACAAGACCTCTCGCCATTTCCATATTAGGCTATATAAATATTGTATTGCACTTCACTTTGGAACCGTCGTTTTATAACAAAAAATTACAGAACTTTACCCAAATATTGTTTTTTATTGTATTTAACATGTCTTCTGCACACATATAATTCTAATTTTATCTATATTCATTGTATGAGGCACTTTTTAAATGTGAGAGATTGTTCCAATTCATTAACCAGATTGGCGGTATTTCTGATGGATATATGCAATTTACAGTATTTAATTAATAAAACAATAAGACAAATTAAATATACTTCCCAGAAAAAGCTATCAGAATGTCACTAAAACTGATGATTTTTGACACTGACATGTGTCATTTACAAACTATGTTATAAACATTGGAATTTGTCAACTGGTTTCCTTAGTTACTCTATATATTATAGTGTCTTTATCTCTAAATCTATACAAGATATAATAAAAATTTAAAGTGTATTAGATGGACAATTTTATGTTCTTCAATATTTAATAACAAAAATTTCTAAAATATTATATTTAGAAGAATTTTTCTTAGAAACTACTAATTCCGGTTGTTCAATTGTTACCAAAACCAGGAATGTCAGATTGAGGAATCCAGAGTTAAACAGTTCTTAGGTTTTGAGGAATCGTCCCTACAACATCCAGACATATATACACACACACACACACACACACAGACATTATTTTAAAAATGTTATAATCGGATTCTAGGGACCTTAAATCGTGCTTATTCACTAAAATTTGGATATGCGAATTTTAGCATGAATCCAATACATCTCATAAAATTTATAGTATCATTCAATGATAAAATAATTCGAAATTGGAAACAGAAATGCATATCGAAAATCATTTAAATGCTTTCCTATAAAATATTAATTTTGTGCCTTAATACACTTTTATTCTGAGGTACAGAATTAGAGTTGAAGTTAAAATGAAAATATGTTGCTACGCTTATGACTGTCGTTCACCCCAACGTCGGAAGTAGGACCACCGGCGCTCAGCCTCCAACGGTGTGTTTAAGTGCTTCATGTGTTCCGTTACATCTCCGTTACGCACTCTGTTCCCGCATTTACACCAAATGACCCCAGATGTTACCACTAGCAAGCTGTGCAACCAAGGCAAAGCCTAATGACAACCTATTCAGTAGATGGACACTTACAGCAAACTAGTTCATTTATCGCAGAAGAAATTATCCGAGATTTAATTTAAATTACATGCGACTGCAGGGTATACTACATCTCAATGATACTTATGTCGTAGTAAAATCTGTCTTTTTATAAAATGCCAACTCAAATCGTCGTTGACTTAGAGATGGTTTACAGTCTAGGCTGGGACACTGCTGTATCGCCTGCTGATCGCATGATGTAAAAATCTGTTGTGGCCACCATAAGACCTCTCGCCATTTCCATATTAGGCTATATAAGTAGTGTATTGCACTTCACTATCGAACCGTCGTTTTATAACAAAATATTACAGAACTTTACCCAAATATTGTTTTTTTATTGTATTTAACATGTCTTCTGCACACATATAATTCTAATTATATCTATTTTTCATTGTATGAAGAAGTTTCTAAATGTCACAGATATATGCATATTACCTATAATTTCAAATATTTAATTAATAAAACAATAAGAAAGATTAATGTACTTCCCAGAAAAAGCTATCAAAATGTCACTAAAACTGTCGATTTTTGACACTGAAATCTGTCATTTACAAATTATGTTATAAACATTTGAATTTGTCAACTGGTTTCCTTAGTGTAGTTTCGCCTACTCGACTTGTTATATCTCGAGATTCTATATATTATACCGTCTTTATCTCTAAATTTATAGAAGATATAATAAAAAATTTAAATGTATCAGGTGTACAATTTTGTTTTTCAAAATCAGTAATATCAAAAATTAATATTTGGAAGAATTTCCTTTTAAAAACTACTACTTCCGGTTGTTCAATTGTTACCAAAACCTTTTCAGCTCTTCCCAGGAGTGTCAGATTGAGGAATTCATAGTTAAACAGGTCTTATGACTTATAGTTTTTGTGGAATCGTCCGTCCAACATCCAGCCATACACACACACATACATTTTTACAATGATCCTCCTCTCTCTCTCTCTCTCTCTCTCTCTCTCTCTCTCTCTGTGTGTGTGTGTGTGTGTGTGTGTGTGTGTGTGTGTCGATGTGGGAGGGGCGATTTCACAAATTCTATAAGTTTAAAGACCAATTTAACTACGTATTCCTTAATGTGACATTAATGGAAAGAGCTGAAAAGCTTTTGGTAACAAATGGACAACTGAAAGTAGTAGTTTCTTAAAAAAAAGTTCTAAATATTATTGTTTGGAAATTTAGGTTATTACAAATATTAAAGAATATAAAATTCTCTGTCCTATACATTGTACATTTTTATTATATCTTCTATAAATTTAGAGATAGAGAATTATAAATATATAAAATAATCTGTTGTAATGAAACTTATAGCCCAAATAACTCCATGGAAACCAGTTGAAAAATTAAAATGTTTGTAATTGACAGAAAAATTGTCAGTGTCATAAATCCAGATACATTACTGAAGGCTTTTTCTAGGAAGTATATTTAATATTTCTTATTTCATATTAATTAAATATTTAAAATTATAGATACATATGTGTATTATATATATACGCATGGGAAATACTGCCAAACTCATCAATGAATTTGAAGAATCTCGAACATTTAGAAGAGTAGGAGGTAACTTATTTATAGAAAAAAATATATTACCAATAGATGTAATTAGAATTTTTTTGTGTACCAGAAATGTTAAATACAACATGTACTAATATGGAAAAGGCAAGAGGTATTGTGCTGGCCACAAAATATTTTTGTCATGAAATATTGTTTTATCTGTTATCCTCGTATAATACTATGTGGTTAGCCTTCCTTCCCGCAGTACGAATATTTCCTTATATTTTATTTACTTTATTCTTCACATTCTTATCTGTGATGTAATAAATGGTTCACCAAATATTTCCTTCATTTAATGACCATATATTTTTATCCTAAACCAAACTAGACGTGAATTCTTGGGCACTAATAGTTGCTTTCACGAGAATCATATAGATCAGTGTTTCTAAAGTAAAAATTAAGCGCCTTCTATCATTAACTTGTATTAAAAGGAGAATTAAGCGAGAAATAACCGTATTTTACTTTCTACGTACAATGCAGTACCAAGAAGGATGAATCTGAGTCTGTTAAAACTTTATTCAATATAAAAGGAGCGATGGCATGGCTTCGTGATGAAATAGAAATGAAATACCCAAATTCGACCAACTTTATAAGAAATCTATTGTTATAGTCTGTTCGCTCCTAGCTGAAACAATCCGATAATTTATTACCCCAATAGTTATTACCACAAACCATAAACCACTTTCTTGAGCCTTTGTTCATCAAACGGCGGTCAGTTGTAAATGGAGTGTTGAACAAGGATTGTATTCAGTTCGTTTTGATATATGCGTTTGTAAATTTTTAAGAGAATTTTTTGAAATTATTTTGAAATGCATTTACAGCTAGGTATTATCATTGAATAGGTATAATTAAGAATTACATGGAAAGACGTTTTCGGCTAATGAAATTGTTTTCGGGTTTGGCCATCATCATAATTTCTAGGAATTATTTAATCTACTATTCATTTAAGTCACCCTTGATTGAATTTCGTTCCTTTATAATCCCGGTTTTCTTTCGTCTTAACTCAGTTTACATGTAACATTAGTTAGCAGCGGTTGTAAGTGAAATTTTAAATATGGAAATGTGGAGGCCCTGGGATGTCGACAATGCTTCTGCCAGTGTTAGTGGCGAAGTCAATACCTGTGACACTGATGCCGACGTTGTGCAAAGTGATGAAGACACAAATTGTGTTAAATATTTCATCAACGAACAAACGCAGCAAGTTATATTAAATGTGTATAATCATTTTGTAGAAGTGGGTGAAACGAATGCTCTGAAAAGAACGTCGATTACGATAAAAACGTCTCTCGCATCCGTTCGTCGCATTGTAAAACGAGGAGTTCCAGTTAAAAAACGGAAGAGGACTACTTCTGTACTTTCAAAAATTGGTAATTTTGAAAAAGAAGTCATTGAGAGACTAATTTGTATATATTTCCCTGACAGTCCTAAGCCTGTAAAAAGTGTGAAGGAAAGTTGCCATTATTTGATTATTTTATGACGAGTATAACTGTATACTTGTAATAATGACATTTTCCCTTACTTATGCAGATTTCGAATACGTCCCTGTTCCACACTACCTGGGGATTTTCTATTTGTTTGTGGTAATATCTATTGGGGTAATAAAATATCGGCTTGTTTGAGCTAGAAGCGAACAGACTTTACCGTTCCCATCTTCTTACTTAGCTGAATGTTAATTTAGTACCGTAAATGATTTGTTATTGAAAAAAAGAAATCGGTTGAATATCATACAACGAGGAGACTTGAGACTGAAGCTGACTAAATTGGAGCCCAATATATAATTTCTCTGCAGCAAGCATCAAGGACAAGGGTCTCACTAAAATTAGTACTATTCTAGATTTTTCATTAAAATTATTTTGTACCTGAGTTTCACTTCTCTATTATATAATTTGAAAAATTACATACTTCTTAACAACTTCCTTGTAATTTCTACATAAAACCTAAGTCCTGTGTTCTGAACAAGTTACTTAGACTTCATTCAGTGAATAATTCAATTTTTGTATATTAAAATTATTGTGTTACTTGGGGGGCCATCAGAATTTGAGAGTAACTTAGGTGGGGCATGGCAAAAAAAATCTGTTGTGGCCAGCACAAGACCTCTCGCCATTTCCATATTAGGCTATATAAGTATGGTATTGCACTTCGCTTTCGAACCGTCGTTTTATAACAAAAATTACAGAACTTTACTCATATATTGTTTTTTATTGTATTTAAAGTGTCTTCTGCACACATATAATTCTAATTATATCTATTTTTAATTGTATGAGGAAGTTTCTAAATGTCAAAGATTCTTTCAATTTATTAACTAGATTGGCGGTATTTCTGATGGATATATGCATTTTACCACAATTTTACCTATAATTTCAAATATTTAATAAATAAAACAATAAGAAAGATTAAATATACTTCCCAGAAAAAGCTATCAGAATGTCACTAAAACTGTTGATTTTTGACACTGACATATATTATTTACAAACTATGTTATAAACATTGGAATTTGTCAATTGGTTTCCTTAGTGCCTTAGCCTCTGCGATTAGTTTACTCTATAAAATATAGTGTCTTAGATGGAGAATTTTATGTTCTTCAATATTTATTAAAAAAAACTCCCAAAAAATTATATTTAGAAGAATTTTTCTAAGAAACTACTACTTCTGGTTGTTCAATTGTTACAAAAACCTTTTCAGCTCTTCCCAGGAATGTCAGATTGAGGAAACTGCAGTTAAATATTTTTTAAGCCTTATAGTTTTTGAGGAATCGTGTCTACAACATCCAGACATACATCCACACACACACAGACATCATTTTAAAAATGTTATAATCGGATTGTAGGGACCTTAAATCGTGCTTATTTAATAAAATCTGGATATGCGAATTTTAACATGAATCCAATACCTCTCTTAGCGAGAGAAAGAAGATTGAGAAACACTGATATAGATCATTCTTGTACAAAAAAAAATACAGAAATTCAGATTTATGACCTGTTGACAGATAAACAATTTATCTTCACGACTACATCTGTATTATGGTGTATTTATATTCATTAAAAAGTCAATCCCAAAAAAATACAAGAAATTTTCGAACTGGCTTTGTCGATTCAATATTCAATAACATGTTAGCCTTTTTCCGCAGAATGAAATTGATTCTTTTTCTCGAAGTGCTTACTCAGCGCCCGAATATTTGCTTTGAATATGTTCGTTCTGTGACGGTCTTGGCTCCCGAGACGACTTTATAAAATACACGGTTTATTCTGCAGCTCTGGGATTTCCATTCGTCCCACCTGCGTTTGTTTCAGAGTTTCAGCAACTCTACGTAACGGAATCCTGATTAAATTGACTATCGACCTGGGAAATGTATAAACACATTTTGTTGTTGCTATCCAAGATAAATAATAATGTAGATTTTTATAGGTTATGTATGAATTTCTATAAGTTCTTTAAGATAACCAATTTTTCACAAGTATTTGACTAGCAAGTTTACAGTCGGTGACACGAAAGAAAAGCGATTTGGTACAAGTAAGAATATTTGGTAGTCACAATCAATACCTTTAATGATGAATGAGGGTTACTGAAGGAAAAATAATCGGACAAGCAGTCTGTAGTGAAATTATTTATTTCAATTTCACTACAATTTCACCCATTATTTTTCCTTCGGGAGCCCTCTTCCATTCCTCAGTTGATTATCGCTCAAGTCATTTAATGATGAAGATGAAGAGATAAACAAGAGAATAGCTAGAGGAAGTAAAGCTTATGGAATGCTTTTGAGAACAATATACTCCAAAAACGTATCAAGATCTACTAAAATAAGAAAACATAAGACAGTTATACGACCGACAGTCCAATATGCATGTGAATTGTGGGTGCTTAATAAAAATAATGGAACCAAACTAGACGTGTGGGAAAGAAAAATATTAAGAGGAATTTTTGGGGGGGTTAAAGAAGAAGGCGGAACATGGAGAAGAAGATCCAACCGGGAAATACAGAAATGTACAGTTTCCCATTTTGTCACTCGATTAGAGAACTGTTCTCCATCTTCTTCTGGTAAAATGTTTTCGTTGTAAAATATAACTTAATTTTTCGTGTTTTCAATTAAAAATTTATTTAATTTTACCTTCCGCCACCTTTAGGTAAGGAAGGTATTGTCTTTGGTCAAAAAATTCGGTGGTGAGTTTTTAATGAATAAGCACATTTTAGGGTCCCTACAATACGAATATACCATTTTTAAGATGATGTCTGTATACCGTGAGTATTTTTTAACGTGAAACATTGGGTTTGTCATATCCATAGTTACGATTCGACTTTTGATTGACAGCAATGTATTTGCGTGTCCCACTTAAAATGAAACATAGGGAACGAATTTGACAGATGTATTATAATTTAAATATTGTAAGAAATTTACCCAAGTCAGAAAACCACTCAAGAGCACTAAACATATTTCGGGCACAAGGTGCACACAATATTTTTTCTACAACTAAATTTAATTTTTAGAAAACAGGTATAATTATTTAAACAAAATTAACCTCTAATGACATCGTGTCAATATGACAGATAACCGCTATAAGTTACGTCTTGACATTTGATTGACAGCTATGTATTTACCTGTCTCATTTATAACATAGGGAATGAATTTGACAGAAGTATTATATTTAAGTATTGTCAGAAAATCACTCGGGAACAAGGTGCACACAATATTTTTTCTACAACTAAATTTAATTTAGAAAACAGGTAGAATTATTTAAACAAAACGTCCACTGACGTCTTGTCAAATGTCAAATTCGTTCCCTATGTTTCATTTTAAATGGGACGGGCAAATACATTACTCTCAATCAAATATCAAGTCGTAACCATGGATATGGCAAACCCAATGTTTCATGTTAAAAAATACTCACGGTATATATATATATATATATATATATATATATATATATGTGTGTGTGTGTGTGTGTGTGTCCGTGTGTGACAATTTTTTTCGACGATAACTCTAATACTACAATTCTAAAAATTATAATTCTTTCGTATTCCTCTTCTGTACATCCATATGAAGAGTTGATTAGATTTTGGTTATAACTGATCCACCGGAAGTACCCATATTTGAAGTTTTTAACAGTTTTTCTTAAAAAAAACGCAGTTAAATATTGTTTTTTGACATTTTGTTATTATACATATTAAAGAAAATATTCCTCTCTATACAGTTTGATTATACATTTTCCTTCATATTCAATAGATGTAGATTTAAAGCATTAAAAAGAAATTAATTTTCAAAAATTAGTCAGCTTTGCTATTTATCATGGAAACAGCTGATGCTGATATATTAAAAAATTTCTAATTGACAGATGTCAGTTGCAAGTGCAAAACCAAATATGGAAAGTGTAGGATCACAAAATTGGTATGTCATAGTGCTCCTCGCAAGTGACACGCAGAGAAAGGCCAAAGAGAAGATGGAAGGACTGTATCGCAGAAGACTGAAAGGAATGCCTGTGTCAAGAAGATGTGTTGGACAGGAATGAGTGGAAGAAAAGAGGAAACAGCTACCTCTAATAAAATAGGGGAAGCTGAAGAATAAGAAGAAGTGTCAAGTGCATTTTACTTAGTGTATGTTTATGTTATAATTTTATTGGATTTATAGAATAGCAATAGTATGTGTTCGTGTTTGATTTTACATGATGTTATATAGAATCTGTTCCAAGGACCTTTTGGTATGGGATTTGTACAAAATACATCGAATTGACGGAAGGTTTTGTGCTGGCCACAACAGATTTTTTATGATTTATAATTACTTACGTATTTATATTTACGTATAGAAATTATTATTCATCAGTCTCTCGACATGAAAATACACATATCTGTTACATTTTTTGCTATTGTAGTATTCTTAAAGATATCAAATGTCTTTCCGGTCGGAATAATTGTGCGTCATAGTTTTATATGAATTATATACAAACATTTAATTCCTGATAGGAAAGTAGATTACAAAATTAGTAGACATTTGATAAATATTTCTTAAAACTGATCAATTATTTGATATACATTGCAGGAAATATCAGTGTGTAAAAAGATAAAAATAATATGTAGTTGTTTGTATCCCATATAAATAACTTATAATTAAATCAGTGCTTCGAAATTTTAAAACTGAAAAAGATAACTTTAATGCATCTTTCAATTTATTCTATTATCTTATTTTCAATTAGACGTTTCGAAATGTGATAATGAAACTTAATATTTGTTTAGAAGATCCCCAAGAAATATTTTAAGAAATGTTTTTATCACACTGCGTACGATAGTAGCACATGTTGTCTCTATGACGTAAATCTTTATAATATTTGCAAATGAATTTCTTCTTTTTATATTGTTCCTAATTGGAAGAAGCGAGATGTTATGACGTTATGATAAGCAGATTTTCTACAGGAAAATGAAAATAATATTCCGCGAATTTTTATGTGTTTGTAATAAACAAGGTGCATTTTATCACTGGCTATATAAAAATACGCTCAGTTCCTTCTTGACAATCAAGAAATAAATAGTTCGTGATTCTAGTCAGTAAAATATCTATAACTATAAACTTATCTAATATTTAACAATACAATGAAGAAAATACTAGTGTTAGTTTTATTTATTGCAACATTATATGGTAAGTAAACTTTTTTTTATTATAACTGCAAAAAATAACATCCTACACCTATTTTAGAAGTGTCATCATTTTTACAAATGTAACTTAGTAGTAGTTTACCTTTTTTCAAAACCGGTTAATTCATACTATAGTTTCGTTCAACTGAATATTGTTTTTATTCGAAACCAGTATGGCCGTTTATTGAAAACTTTACGACACAAATTTAAACCGGTTTGTAAAGTTTTAAGCTGTAACCTACCTAACCTAACCGAAACCGGTTTTTAAAGTTTCAAACTGTAACCTAAACTAACCAAAACCGGTTTTTAAAGTTTTAAGATGTAACCTAACCAAAACCGGTTTATAGTTTTAAGCTGTTAAAAGTAAGAATACGGCCCCATATCTATTATTTACTGACTATAAAAATGCAGAATTGAACGATGATATCGTCATTTACCCAAAAATCGGTGGAAATTTTTTGACAAAAATTCTGTGAAGAGCGTACCTAGTTGGATTTAAAGAATATTTAGCGTTTTACAAAATATTTTTACTCTAAAAATTATCATTAATACAATTCACGGTATTAAGTGAAATTCTCTGACAACTATTAATGCTGACAAAAATTTTATTAATTAACCTTTTAAAGATCATGTTTATTTTTAAATTAATTTATTTGGGTAGTAGATAACTACAATTTTGTTTATAAACTTATAAATAATTTACCAAAAAGTTCATTAAATAATTATTGTATTAATATTAACAACTACGAATACATATATGGGGTCCCGTGGCCTCGTGCCGGAGTGTCTGGTCGCGAACCTGTGGAACCGGGTTCGATCCTGACCGACGCCAAATATTTCGAATTTTAAATGGCCCAAAAGTGACCCTTGTGGTGCACTCTCCACGCCAACAATGAATGCCCGTGAGGTGACGCCTGGTAAGCGCCCGCACGGTACAAATATGTCATCATCATTACCGATATCTGCGATAAAGCAGATTGGCACACCCAGAAATGGGTAATATGCCGTGATGATATATTTATTTTATTTATTTACGAATACATATTAATCTCTTTCTCTTTAAAGTTTTAATACAATAAAATTCCACCAAGGAAACTTATATTTTAAGCGTTATTTAACTAGATAATATTGCATCGAAATTAAATGTCAAATGAGTTACAGAGTGATCAAAAATAACTGATTCAGTTGGCAATGGCAATACTTGAAATTGGTAAGATTGATATACAGGGTGTAAATTTTAAAACGGGTCATAGGGCTATAACATAGAAAATCAGTTTTTTAGACGCCAAAAGTTTCTGTATTAAATAATTGAAAAAATAATTGGTGCATATTATAAAGAAAAAAATTACGAATTTTGGTACCAAACACATTACATTTCTGTTTCATATAAAGTCAGAAAATAAATTTAAAAATTAGCAAAATTAAGAAAAAATATCATTAGCCGTGTAACTGACAGAAACAAAACAAAACAATTGTTAACTTAAGACGCTCATTAATAAATATTTTTTTGCAAATTATTATTATTTTCGTTTTATTAAGAAATCATGGATAATTTGTCTCATGAAGAAAAATTACTAATTATTAAATGGTTTTAATTGTTACATGTAGATCATCTATAATTTGTTAATACCTATTACAAAAAATAATAATTGTTTCTTAAACAAATATACTAGTGTTTTCTTTATTTTGTATCAGTTCATAAATTAATAACTTTAATCTTTAATTATCCCCTATCATGTTATTGTAAAATGACTATGTTTCTTACTGTCAGTTTCATGGCTAATGATATTTTTTCTTAGTTGTATAAATTTTTAAATTTATTTTCTGGCTTTATATGAGACAGAAATGTAATGAGTTTGGTACCAAAAAATTCGTAATTTTTTCTTTATAATAGGCACCAATTAATTTTTCAATAAATTAATATAGAAACTTTTGGCGACTAAAAAACTGTTTTTCTTTGTTATAGCCCTATGACCCGTTTTAAAATTTACACCCTGTACATATAATTTAATTACTTTTATTTTTTATATACCACCGGTAAATAATGTTAACTTTATTCTTATCAAAATCGTAACTTAATGTGCTTCATTATATATAGAGGGAAATAAAGTACTCTCTAGGGAAATAAAGTACTCCCTAGGGAAATAAAGTACTCCCTAGGAAAATAAAGTGATTCAAGTCCATTGTTAATTTTAATTGATTAACAGATAAGGAATATTAACAATTATATTTATTTTGGAAAAAAATATAATTATTTTTGTAAAATTAAATTTAAAATAAATAGTGTTTTTTCGTGTATAGAAATGTGCTTCTTTTCCGTTCGTACATAAAATATTGTATATAACACGGGAGTAAAGTGTCATTATTTGCCTCAAGCGATTGCATCCCTCGGGCTACGCCCTCAGGATTCAATCTTCGCTCTCGACAAATAATGATGAACTTTACTCCCTTGATATATAAACTACTATTACATTACCCATAAGCAATAATCTAAAACATATCAATCACTCAAATCGTATTAGCTGTCAGACCCCTACTCTGACATAATCTATTTGTATTTATGGTCAAAATGACATGTCAAATAGTATTTCCGCTTTCACCTTGTGGTGTGCAAACTATGGAATAACAAAATCTCCAGAATTGTATTGCCAACTGCTTCATTTCTTTTTCATCACTCTGAATTGCTGTCAAAATTTCGATTTGCATTTTTTTGTCTAAGGGTTGTTTAAAATTCAAGCTTTGTTGGTCCAACAGGCCATAATCCTCCCTTTTATAAAGGACAGAATAAATTTACTTCCACGGAAAATTTATTTAAATTCGAATAAATTTTATTGAGTTTATCCCATGCTTACTACTGCTGGTAAAAGCTGGACTGACATTTTATTTACTTTAGAAATAAATTTATCCATCGTTTATAAAACCAAACATATGTTTCATTTGAGTAAAAACAAAAAATAAATAAACAAAAATTTAAAAACGTTATCTAGTTTGTAATTATGATGCCATAAGCAACAGTTTCCGAGTGTATCCACACGCACACACACACACATTTCTGTGAAGTTTTTTATGCCACAATAATTTTTCTTCACAAAAACACTTCCTATCTGTTTCTAGATTCAGGTCTAGCAGACCGAGTCCGCAGGTTTGTCGGCGGGAAAGAGGCATCTCCTGCTCAATTCCCCTACATGGTTTCTCTCCGCAGGATTGCAACTGATAGACATTTCTGCGGTGGATCTATTATCCACAAAAACTTTATCCTGACTGCCGCGCACTGCGTGGAAGAGTGAGTCATTCTTATCTTTATTAAAAGTTTTATTTAAGTGTTAGTAACATTAGCCTTGTCCTTGACATGTGGGAGAGTTATCTTGTGAAGTGAATCAGATGAATTTTTTGTGGGAGTAGTTTCAGAAGCAGTTTTTGTCTATTTGATTGTATTGTTTGAAGAAAACATTGTTAGATAACATTTTTAGTTAGGGAACAAATGTTGAGCTACACAGTTCGTGTTAGCTTATTCCTAAACACGTTAAGAAAATGGACAACTTGTGTTGTCATAAAAAAAATAGATGTTTAGCATTTGGAAAAAATGTTCCATAAAATTTATTTAAAAAATCTGTTGTGGCCAGCATATATCCAGTTAAATTGTAACACGAACATAATACAATTTTTACAAATTCCATACAGAAAGTTCCTTGGAAAATATTCTATAAATCCACTAAAATTATCACATGAATATATATATACTCATGTATAAATACTCTAAAAATGCATACACTTACATAACATTGCCTTTACAAGCAAATAATATTACTACGAAGTTTATATATCTACCCATTTTTTAATTATTCCCCCAAAATCGTAAGGGATACCCCTTAGGATTTTTTTATGATATTGCCAATTTTCAAACTTTTATTCATAAAAAATGAACCGGTTGGTGAAAAATTATGAAAATTGGTATACTTATGTATTTTTGTCCGTAGAATCGAATAATAAAGTCTCCAAGTTCATATCACGACCCATTTTTGAATTATTGCCCCAAAAGTCAATATGCCCCATTTTCAGATAAAAACTTCAAAATTTTCAAAAATCTAATTTTTATGTATCTAGATACATTTCACTGCGCTGATTCCAAATTTTAAAACCGCAGGTCGATATCTCTTTTCGTTCTCGAGATATTTAGATTTAAAGTTTTGCCCAAAACTGCCCATTTTTGGGTTTTAACCAAAAAATGGGTCGAGATATGAATTTGCTGGCAACACCATTCGATTCTACGGGCAAAATTACATAAGTACACCAATTTTCAGAATTTTTGAACACCGCATACAATCTCTAAAGAAAAAATAACTGAAAATGGCCTAAAATCGCAAAAATCGTAAGGGGTACCCCTTACAATTTTTTCAGATTTTGGTTATTTTCAGGGGTTTTCAAACTTTTATTTATAAAAAATGAACCGGTTGGACAAAAATTATGAAAATTGCTATACTTATGTACTTTTGT
The DNA here is from genome assembly GCA_943142095.1 of Ophonus ardosiacus. Taxonomy (NCBI): domain Eukaryota; kingdom Metazoa; phylum Arthropoda; class Insecta; order Coleoptera; family Carabidae; genus Ophonus; species Ophonus ardosiacus. The sequence continues at coordinate 1,374,603 of OW964832.1, read as the reverse complement.
CCGTAGAATCGAATGGTGATGTCGCCAAATTTATATCTCGACCCATTTTTGGGTTAATACCCAAAAATGGGCAGTTTTGGGCAAAACTTTAAATTTAAATATCTCGAGAACGAAACGAGATATCGACCTGCGGTTTCAAAATTTGGAGTCAGCGCATTGAGAAGCATCTAGATACATAAAAATTAGATATTTGAAAATTTTGAAGTTTTTATCTAAATTTAGGGTATATTATTTGTTTGTAAAGAGAATGCTACGTGAGTGTACGCATTTTTAGAGTATTTGAACAACTGTGTGAAATTTAGAAATAAAAGTATTGAAATAAAAGTGGATAAATGCTATAAATAAGTTCCTTGAAAAAGATTCTATATATCCAATAAAATTATAACACGAACACATACTATTTTTTACAAATTCCATACCATAAGTTCCTTTGACAAGAATCTATAAATCCAATAAAATACTGGCTGAACGGTACACTTTCCGGTAAGGGTAACTTTACTTAAATCGTCTTATTTTAGCCTCAGGAACCTGTGGTTACGCATGTCCTCCTATTTTAGAGACGCCCTGTATTTTTTTTTAACACCTGTATATGTATGTATGTTATATATCTAATTTCAGTATAATTTCAGCAAAAAACCATCAGATTTCTACGCAGTTGTGGGTACCAATTCAGTCTTCTTATGGCGAAAACGTTACTTCATTTCCAATTTCTCAATGCATTCTAACTACGATTCCATCAAAATCACAGACGACATCGCCATTATCAAGTTAAAGAAAAGCATCAAATTCAACAAATATATTCAAAAAATCCCGCTCTTCAACTCGGAAGTTCCTATCGGGGAATCCCTGACCATAAGCGGGTGGGGTTATCCGGTGGCTAATGACGACAACAGTCCTCATTTGAAATACGCCAATGTGACATCTATTTCTTTGAAAATATGCAGAAGGAAGATAAGGAAAGTGGTGGTGAACCACTACATCACGAAGGACCACTTCTGCACGTATGATAGACGGAATCATGGGTTCTGTGATGGGGATTCTGGAAGCCCATTGGTTTATCAAGGAAAGCAAGTTGGAATTGTTTCTTGGGCGATTAATTGTGCGGATGGTTTTCCTGATGTTTATGTTAAAGTGTTGTCTTATTTAAATTGGATTGAAAATACGATGAAAATGATGAATAAGAAAACGCACAGAAGTAAGACTTTCAATCCTTATACTTATATACTTAATAGGATAAGATTAGAGTAATTTTATGTTTAATTTTCATGTATATATGTACGTATTATTTATTTATATTAAAATAAATTGTCAAAGAATTTTACTAATCCTGTTTTACGGATTTTTGACAATGTATTAAATTGTACAACACTTTTATATCATTTTTCATGTAATGTATTATTTATTTGTTAAATATTTTTAATAAACAAAATATATGGCAAACTTTAAATGGAATCATTTAAATTCAAAAAGATGCATACCCTAAAATATTTTTATTGCTAATGTTTTAGAAGAAGAATAATGGGCTACTTGCGTGGTACTGAAAATCCGATTTCTATCACTATGTACGTAATGTAATGTTGAAAACATATATAAAAATGTAAATTTTATTTTAAAAAAATTATTTGTTTTTTAGTAAATTAAGAAAGAAAATTTTCTGTGACGTCATTGTATTAAACTCGACAAGGAAACCATGTTTAAAAATGTAACATATAGATGGCACGCCGTGCGAGAAAGTTTTAATTTGAATTTGACATTAGTACATTTTTCTCTCTCTCTGGGCTCTCAAACATATTAATTACTTCACAAATAAACACATAGGTAGTCACATGTAATTTAAATTATCGATACCAAAAAGACAAACTAAAATACTAACCTCCAAACTATTGTTGAAACGTCAAACAGGAGATCTACATTACCCGTAGAAACAAACGCTGTGGCTTTACGACCATTCATTGGTGCGCCGTAATTCTACGTCATACATGGCGGCAATTCAAATAATCAAATTTCATTATTTTTTTTCTGGCTAACTAATAAAAATTTTGTCAAAAGAAAAAATACGGGTACCAAGTTTTTACCTGCTCTTCAAAAATATTTAATAAAAAAAGGTACGCAAGTAGCCCATTCCCGTGCAGTACCATAAAATGCCAAATTTAGCTGAAATTTGTGTCATTTTTAATAGACACTTACAAAATTGACGTCACTGCAAGAGAGAGATAGAAGATCATGCATCCAAACAAACCTCCCCTCGTTGTCTTGCGTCCCGTTCCTAATTCCTAACTGTCATTGTGTTCGCATCTGTTATTCAGTGTTAAACCTAATTCTTTATTGTGATTTGTACGTTGTGTTTAATAAAAATAAGTTTAAAACCAGATGTGTCTGGGACAACTTTTTTGTTTGATAATATTGAAGATCATTCGATTATTCCACTAAAACGATGGCTAGAGTCTTTGTTTGAACGGGGTAACCATAGCAACCTTGATTTCTTTGCTTTGCCGTTAGAGGCGCTCGTGCAAATTGAAATTTTGTAAGTGTCTATTGTTTTATGATTCAAAGTCAATGTGTTTCGAAATAAAAAAAAAAATGAAATATTAAGAACCATGAATGAGGTGTACGATTTATACCTCTTGCTAAAAATCGCATATCCAAATTTTCGTTGATAAGTACGTTTTAAGGTACCTATAATCCGATTATAACATTTTTACAATGATGTCTCTGTGTGTGTGTGTGTGTGTGTGTGTGTGTGTGTGTGTGTGTGAGTGTGTGTGTCTGGAAAGTTTTTGAAAACAATTGGACATCCGCAAGTAGTAGTTTCTTAATAAAAGTATTCCAAATATTATTTTTTAATTTTTTTTATTATAAATATTGAAAAACATAAAATTCTCCATCTAATACACTCAAAAAATTTATTATATCTTATGCAGATTCAGAGATAATGAAAATATAATATATAAAAAACTATTGCAATAAATCGCACAATCCAGTCAACACCAAGGAAACCAGTTGTCAAATTCAAATGTTCGTAATTAACATATAAAGGTCAGTGTCAAAAATCAACAGTTTTACTGACATTAGTGAAAGCTTTTTCTGGGAAGTACATTTCATATTTCTTATTGAATTATTAACTAAATATTTAAAATTGTAGGTAGGTATGAATATTAATAGTAATAGTACGAAATAGTAAGAAATGCCATCCTAAACATTTTCAAAGAGTAGGACAAAATTCCTTGTAGAATGAAAGAAAAGATATAATTAGCATTATTTGTGTACGAGAAATGTTAAATTCTATACTTATGTAACAAAATGGAAATAGCGAGAGGTATTGTGCTGTCCACAACAGATTTTTTGTTTTTGATTTTGGCTGAATTACGGAACTTAATAAGTTAAGCCATTCTATTCCAAACTGTTCTATTCTTTGCAATCTATAAATAAGTTTGTAGAATTTCTATTCCTTTTCCATTCAATTCCTTATTATATTTTATTCTTCTTATAATTTGTGACTTAAATTATTTGTGAACACAAATCACTACATTGTTAGTAAATGTCAATGTCAATTTTTGTGTTTCTTGGAAAAAACACAGAAAAACAATTGTTTTGTTGTTTCACTTTGACGTTAACAAAATAATCAAATATCAAAATTTTTGTGTTAAAATTAAAAAAATAAAATATATTTTTGTACAAAATGTGGGCCAAATTTCGTCTTATCTTATTATTGATGTGTGCCTTCAAATTTCTACCTTACACAGTACCTGCAAACGCCTTTTCTTCAAATTGTCATAATTCATCACTACCGTTAGCATCATCGCCTATTCTACTACCCAAAGATAAAAATGTTTATAACAAAGAAAATGAAACGTTAATTTCAAGATCAGATCCATGTCAAGAAGTAGATAATAATTGTCATGATGAAAAGCAAATAAATCTCATAGTTCAGGATTTGGAAAATCATACTGATCAAACATTAGATATAATAAAAGATGAAGAAAGTGAAAAGCTGAAGAATTACAATCCCCGAAAATGTGTAAAATGTAATGAGCAACCAAAAATGGAAACACAAGGAATGAGTAAAGCATCCAAGGATTTTATTAATAGTTTTATTAAATATGAACATCAACAATCGGAAGAAGATAATAAGAAACAGCAACAGCAATCTTCGCCAAATGAACATGCAACTAAAGAAATATTAAATTCAACCCAAAAAGATTCTGTGAAAATAGTACCACAACAAAAAGATTCAAAAATCACAGAACTTAAGAAATCTGATGCTTGTATTGTTGAACACAATAATAGTCCTTTTCTTTTTTTCCCAAACAAAATGGTAGATGTGCATACTGATGCAAATAATGACACCAAACATGAAGAAGAGACTAAGCTCCATCCGGAATGTCAAGAAATTATAAAAGATCAAGAGACAGATACAGAAATATTTATAAAAGTAGCACCATTGGAAGAATCTATAAAAGCCTGTGAAATTATAAATGAAACAATTCATTTGGAATCTTGCAAATCAAATGATAATTCTGAAAATACAGAAACTTATAAATCAGCACAGTCTAAAGATAAAGTTCATTATGAACCATTAACAGCTGAGTGTATACAGAAATAATATTGATTATTATTTTTGGATAACTGAAAATTTTATGGAAAACTTTATCGAATTTGATCTTCATAGCATAAATTATACGCACAAATGTAAATACTCTCATATAACGAAATGGTTCAAATAAAAAACATTTTTGAAAGTTCTAAAATTACATGGTTTTTTTATTTCATTTCGTACGTCCTTATTATTTAGTATTTACGCTTAACAATTTCTATGATTTTTTTTGTGGAAAATTAATATCATTAAAGTAATTTTTAATATCTTTGAAAAGAAAAATATTCTTTTCTTTAAGTGTTGGTGTTATTTGTTTTAACAGTTTATCAAAGGTAGGTATCCTTAATCTTGCGCAACGACATTCTTACGTGAAAAATACTGTAATTAATTATGTTATATCAACTGGAGTCATTATATATTAAAACTAATTATTTACAAATTTGATAAAGGAGCACCATTAGACACCACTCTTAATTTTCATTTTGTTTTAGTCCCCTAAATTAAATTTCAAAAGCACGGGCATCACTTTTGAGGAACCTTGTATTTTAACAAAGTATAAAGAATTTTATAGAAATTACTCACCGTTTGTAGGTTTTGGTGAAAATGTAAGCCGGTCGAATGAGCCTGCAAAGAAAAAAATAATTAGATATAGTAAGTAACTAAATTGTAGTAAAATTCACTAAACAAATTCCTTCTTTTTCAGTATACTAATATGATTCATTAAATTATTTAAGTTGATTGAGATTTGTAAGAACAAAATATAATAAAATTAAATTCAAAATGACTACATAATAAAGCGTACATTATACGATGAAGTTTTTCTTTTCAATGACTCAAAAAGTTTTCTCTCTCGATCAATGAAGTGTAAGAAAAACATATTAATAGATTTTCAATGAAAAACTTTCAACGAAAAACCGGAACATGCATTACTTTAAAAAAAATCCCTATAAGTTTTGACTGTCAATCAACTGTCAAATGTCATTTGTGTTGATATTAAACTGACTATTTCACTCATACATTTATAAACCAATCCAAATTCAGGATTCTACCTAGTTACCAAGTTTCATTTTGACAAAACAATCTCACAAAAAAATTTTCACACCCTTTAAGCCAATAAGATGCTGTATGTACAAGTAAGTGAGTTTTGATAAGTTAAATTTTTTGACGTTTTAAGCGTTTTAAGAGTGCCTAGGAAATATTGTTTATATACCCGTCAAAGTCCTGTCCGCTTATTTTTATTTTTTAAATAGTCATCCGAATGCCATTCGTGGTTAAATTTTATCCTGGCAAAATTTTCAGATTGTTACTCGCGCTTTTTGCTAATTTATCTCGTGACATTGATCAAAAATCACTCGCTTGACAGCTCGTGATTTTTTTGTCAATGTCACTCATTAAATTGCTAGGCAACCGGCTCTCGTAACAATCTGAATTTTTTTCCGGCAAAAATTTACCACTTATGATATCATCTATGATAAATTCCAACTACTAGTTTTTAACCAATCATGATGCAAAACACTTGAAAATTCAACCAATGGGAACAGTATTATATTGATAAAACTCCGTTACCCCGATAATTTTCCGCTACCAAGTAAATAAACAGTTGTTATTGTTTATAAGTGTCAGTGTGACAATTAATGTGTCAAGTTTCATTTTGCGTTGTCTTTGGAATTTATCTCACCAAATACCACACTACCTCTCAGATTTTCTCAGATAAACTTTTATTTTTAAGGCCTGATTATTTTTTGCTTTTAAGCAAAATCACTCAAGCATACTGACATTATGTCTTGTGATATTACTTCTGAAAAATGACAATGGAGTAGAGAAGTAATTGTAATGTAAATACACGAAAAATTTGTCATATAATTCAGTGACAATTTATGTAGGTATAACTTAACTTAACACTTGGATATTTTAATTCTCGTAAAACTTTATATACTTATAAGGACACTTTTCAAGTCGCTTGAAAAGATAAACTTTATCTTGTAGTGCACGCATAAGTATTGGACCAATATATGCCTAAAAAATAACTAAAATAATACTTGATTTTTTATTTAATTATGAATTAGATAAATTACCCAAAATTGTAGGAAAAAATAATGAAGCCAAATAATTGCGGTCAATGCAAAAATCAGTATAAGTATATGGGATATTTTAAAATAAGCATAATACGTACGTCTAAAAATACATATTCATGATTCTAAGCCTTATTTAAAACGCAATGATTTGACACCACAGAAAAAGTGTCCAATTATTGGGTATAGGTATTCAGTGTTCAACAATGTCATTATACTCGCCGTCAAGTAATATGGACTGATGCTCAATTTTTTTCCTTCTCACCATCCTGTCTCTTGCCCAGCGGTGTTGCCGATTCTTCATAACTTAGCATAACTAATGGACTTGGCAACAGTGTACAAATCTCCAGTCCATATTTATTGACGGCAAGTATAGGAGAGTAAAACTTGTTGGAATCGCAAATATTAATTATACGAACAATCATTCGCAATTTGTAATTCAAATTTGCAAATTCATCCGAACAATTACATTGTAAACATGAAGTCGGCGTAATTTTTCCTCCGTCTTTCTTGTTTTGTTCTTCGCTTTTGCTCTTCAGCAGAGAATGAATACATTTTATTAATATTTCTTTCGGTTGTCCCGAAATGAAAACAAAAACGAATCACAATAGGCCGTGATTTTCCGTACTGGATCCTTCAATTAAACAAATGAACCAGATCTAATAAGAATTACCCCACCAGGAATTTTATCTGATGGCTTGTTTAATTCATAATGTAACGCCCTTCTGATGTTACATCATTAAAATAAATTGTGGTTTATTTGGAGGAACTTTTGCCACAGTTTATAAGCTTCCAATGGAACTTTAAATTTCGTTTACAAACTTTTCAATATCGCGGATTACAATCACCTCTGATACTTTCACATTGTTCTAAACCAAGAATGAAAGTTAGTAATGTTTACGAAGAAGAGATAATGCCGGAAGTATCGATTTTTATATTATAAAAGTAACACCAAGACTTCCATTTATTTTTAACTTATCGATCATGGAGCAGACGCTTGGTTAGGTATTTGAATACTCCGTTAAATGAACCATCCAACTATAGTGAACTGCCAAATTTAATACATTAGGTTCTATAGAGAGAACACGATCAATTTTATTTAAAACGATCGTACAGCAGTCCTCAAAATTATGTAAAACATACACATTATGAAAAAATCTGTTGTGGCCAGCACAAAACCTTCCGTCAATTCGATGGATTTTGTAAATATCCCATACCAAAAGTTCATTGAAAAAGATTCTATATATCCTGCAAAATTGTAACAAGAACACACTATTTTTTACAAATCCATACTGAAAGTTCCTTTGAAAATAATCTAAAATCCAATACAATTATAATACGAATACGAACGTATGTACATTATATGTTGCACTTAACACTTCCTCCTTCTTCAACTTTTCCCTATTTTATTAGAAGTCGCTGTTTCTTACTCTTCTCTTCTACTCATTCCTGTCCAACGCATCTTCATGACACAGTTCTTCCTCCCTCAAATCTTCTGTTATACAGTCCTTCCATCTTCTCTTTTGCCTTTCTCGTACTCCTGGCATTATAAGTTCCTATCTTGAGGCGAGGCCGCAAATGCAATCACTGGCGAGGGACACTGTCACTTATATCACTTTCAGATCATATACTTTCCACTTTGGTTTTGCACTTGACACTGACATCTGTCAATTAGAATTTTTTAATATATCTGATGTTTTCATAATTTTTTCAAAGCTGACTGATTTTTGAAAGTTAATCTCTCTTAATCTCTCTATGACTCTATTTATTGAATATGAAGGAAAATGTATAATCGAACCATTTAGAGAATAAGATAGTCTTTCTATTGATAATTACATAAAATATCGAAAATGATATTAAACTGCGTTTTTCCAAGAAAAACTGTTAAGAACTTCAAATAAGGGTACTTCCGGTTGACCAATTATAACCAAAATCTAATCAGCTTTTCATAGGGTTGTAAGGAAGAATAATACGAATGAATCATAATATTTAGAATTGTAGTTTTGGAGTTATCGTCGGAGAAATATTTGTCACATACATCATTTTTCGACATTTTGTTATTATCAATATGAAAGAATATTTTCTTCTCTATACGGTTTGATTATACCTTTTCCTTCATATTCAATAGATATGAAGTTATAGAGAAATTTAGAGAGACTAACTTTCAAAAATCAGTCAGTTTTGCTAAAATTATGAAAACAGCAGAGATATTAAAAAAATCTGTTGTGGCCAGCACAAGACCTTCCGTCAATTCGATGTATTTTGTACAAATCCCATACCAAAAGTACCGTGGAACAGTTTCTATATAATATCATGTAAAATCCAACACGAACATATACTATTTTTTACAAATTCCATACCAAAAGTTCATTTGAAAAGGTTCTATAAATCCAATAAAATTATGACATAAGCAAACACTACGTAAAATGCACTGGACACTCTATAACCAAAATCTAATCAACTCTACATATGGATGTACAGAAGAGGAATACGAAAGAATTATAATTTTTAGAATTGTAGTATTGGAGTTATCGTCGGAGAAAAAATTGTCACACATGGACACACATACACACACACACACACACACACATACACACACGCACACACGGACACAAACATATACATACATACATACATACATACATACATACATACATACATACATACATACATACATACATACAGACATCATCTTAAAATAGTAAATTCGTATTGTAGGGACCCTAAAACGTGGTTATTCATTAAAAACTCACCACCGAATTTTTTGACCAAAGACAATACCTTCCTTACCTAAAGGTGACGGAAGGTAAAAATTCTAATTGACAGATGTCAGTGTCAAGTGAAAAAACCCCTAATAAAATAAGAAAAAGTTGAAGAAGAAGGAAGTCTTAAGTGCAATTTACATAATGTACGTTAATGTTTGCAATCTAAATTAGATAACTTAGGAATTGTTTTATCCTATATCCTCCTTACCAAGGGTATCGGGAGATAAAAAATTCAAATTAAAATTTTGACAGCAATATATTAGAATTTATTTGACATTTCATTTAATGCACTATTATCAATTTAAGTCTAGTTTAATATTTAAGTTACGTTGGTGCAACTGGCCAGTAGGAAGTTTAACTACATAATAAGAGCTATGTACTGTAATAAAGGGCTGTTTATAAGCCGTATCCATATTAGGCAATAATGCTAACCACATCATCGAACAATGTAACCGCCTTTGTCACTAGAACATATCTTTGTAATGCGCACATGCTCCAGTTCTCATCAAACCCGAGTTAACCCCTGAAATGATCACTTGCTCATGAATTTCAGCGATGGACATGGACATAGTTGCCTGTATGTAATGTAACCGTTAATTACGTGGTTACTCTTCTAATTTTGTTGCATGACTAAATCGTTTAACTTTGGGTTTCATCATAATTTAATTGTAGCAAGCTTGAACGGAAAATTTACAATTTTAATCCAGCTATTGAATTTGAATTTTTATTAAAATTTATGACTTTATACGTTGCAGAGAAGTTTCCAGTTAAATGATTAATATCTCTTGGGGACGTGATTAATTACAAAAAAATAAGAATGTGTAGAACATCATAATTAAAATATATAAATTTTTCTTTGTTATTGTCGTCGAAACATATGGAACATATTATATTACATGATTTTTGGAAGTCAACCGATTTTACATTTATAAATGTGTGTGTGTGTGTGGTTGAAAAGACGATTTCTCAAAAACTTTAATACTTAAGACCTGTTTAACTACGTATTCCTCAATCTGACATTCCGTCAAGGAAACCAGTTGTCAAATTCACATGAACTTTTATGTGCACGAGAAGAACTAAGTATGTTTGTATAGGAATGTGTATCGAAAGATGATTTTTGTGTAACTATTATTGTGGTCCGGATGCGGTTATTCGCTACCGAAAATCGGTCACTTTAATATGTTATTATGTATGAATACGTTTATGAATGTGGCAGAGGTGAAAGAAGTATGCATAAATAGGAATGTGTGGCGAAGGATGATTGTTGCGTAACTATTATTGTGGTCCGCATGCGGTTATTCGCTACCGAAAATCGGTCACTTTAATATGTTATTATGTATGAATACGTTTATGAATGTGGCTGAGGTGAAAGAAGTGTGCATGGATAGGAATGTTTTGCGAAGGATGATTGTTGCGTAACTATTATTGTGGTCCGGATACGGTTATTCACTACCGAAAATCGGTCACATTAATATGTTCTTTGTATGAATGTTATGATGATTTTGGACAAGGCGAAAGTAGAATGTTTTTAAAGAGTTAAGTGATTCAGTGGAGCTCTTACTTTCATCCCTTTTCTTATTATTTTCGGGTTTTTGCTAACCCACTAAGTGGGAAACGCGTGATTTTATGTATGTATGTATTTAATATTTCTTATTAAACAATTAATTAAATATTTAAAATTGTAGGTAGGTACGTATATTAATAGAATCGCGGCAATGAATTAAAACCATCTTGAACATTTTAGAAAAGAAGTACAAGATTTCTTATAGAATGAAAAAACATTATGCATTTATTTGTAATCTTTCGTAATTTGTACCACTATAAATGAGCAAGATTTATAAAATTTCAAATTCGATTTCTTAGGTATTTCTATAAAAAAGATCTTTAAATGCTTCGATAGTCACAACAATTGAAATCACAGTGAAATACATTTTTTTGAATATATCGCGTGTACGAGTATAATTAAAATTTACATTTGATTTATTTCATAAATAACAATATTGAAAACGCAATCATGCCCTCTTCAAAATCAAATTGACTGCACATACAAAACTAGGGTCAACGATACTCCCTAGTCATATGAATTAAAAAATGAGTAATGCTTCCATTTATTCCTGTACGTGTCGGGTTACATTTGCACGTGATCACATTACTTGCAAACTTCCGATGTGATACGATACATTTCCTCGGTGTCCCAGACCAGATTTCCAACCGAATCCATTTGGCAGTATTTAAACTTGGAGGCGGGCTTCTACCCCTCATTAAATTGCAAATTACAATCATTAGTTTCACACAGGGTTAGATTCGATTCAATCGAAGAGGTATATTGTCAGCTGTACGACAGACTGATTGAGGAATACGATGCACCCGATTTCTATAAGCGTTTGCAGGGAAATATAGGATAGTACAATTTACTAAGATCTTCATTTATTAAATTGTACGTTGTTCTCTTGATTGTACATTTTATAAACATATATTATTATTTCACTTTATTTATTATCTGGCAATAATTTTTGTTTAACATACTCTCTACAAGAACTAGAGGCCTTTAAAACTGACCAATCACGTCATAGTTCAAAAGTTTATAAAAAAGTAAAAATCAATGGGTGGAATTCAGTGGGTTGTATTAAGGTCTGTATTAAAGCTTGTATTAAGTATATGGCAACATTGTAATATTTTCCACATGGATCAATGAGATTCAATTGTGATTCAGAAATTTTACCACAGGGAAAAGTAATTCAGATATCCTTTAGTCAAATGAGGAAGTATTATTGTAAATGGAAGGTATAAATGGAAACTCATTATTGCAAAATTAGGTTAGAAATATGTCAAATTTTATGTGTCAAATATTTCATACCTGAATGTTAATGAATTTTAAAATATCTCAAACCCCGTTTTGAGCAGTTTTGACATTTGTCCTTTTTTTCTTACTTCTGTTAATAATATTTTTTTCTTTATTTGATCCTTTGGTCTCTCACTTTTTTCTGACAGGTATTACAAAGTTGCCAAAATATTTTTGACAAAGGACTGTTTTAGCTTAAAACACGCTAATACAACCCACTGAATCGCACCCAATGTGTTCCCTGGAAAAAATATTGATTGTCAATCTGACGTTAAATGTTTTTTTTGCATAGACGTACAATTTATATTCTGTTTTTTTGAAATTCTCAAAATGTCATTTACCTTCACCTACCAAGAGTATGTAGACATGCATATGGTTTATGGCGAAACATTACAAAATAGTCGTGCTGCTGTAAGACGGTACAGAGAGTTATTTCCAAATAGACGTCAATGATTTTATATGTCATTTGTGACAGGTCACATTTTTTCCAGAGAACACATTGATTTTTACTTTTTTATAAAGTTTTGAACTATGACGTAATTGGTCAGTTTTAAGGCCTCTAGTCCTTGTAGAAAGTATGTTAAACAAAAATTATTGCCAGATTAACTATCTATGGGATCAGTTCTACACCCTGTATAATAATTGTTTAAATAAAATGAAAGACAACTTGAAGCTGGCGTGAAGAGTACACTCTAACAAATTCTGTATAAAATACACTAAAATTGGTTTATATACATAGGTCCACAAGATGTGTAAATTTAACCACTTGGGTACAAATTAGGTATAAAAATAAACACACGTTGAATTCGTACATAATTGAATACGCATATTTACGTAACATGACATCAAATAATGTATTTAGACTATGTTCATAATAATACAAGATACGAGTACATATATGTATGTATATATTATAAATAAATAAGAACAATATGTTTATAGATATCATTTATAGAATACATTTTACATAGATTAAATGATGGTAATTGTGCTTACCGGGTAATGGAAAATCTTCAAACCTGACACCTTCGTTCAAGGAAACACATTTGCACAAAATTTTGTATTGCACTTTGAATGAAAGTTAAAATATTATCATTTAATAACACCAGAGAAATATATGTCATTTCATTGTGAAATATCTCAACAGACTAACTACCGTACGGCTATTAACTTGTTTCATTAGGAATACGACAGCTCTGATTGGCTATAATCATAGTGTAGTAGAAGGTGGAGAATAAAATTTCTTTATAAAAATTACTATAAATAATGTACGATTTTATAAATAACATTATTTAACACTGTATATACAATTTTTACCACATTTTATTATTTACAAATTGCAAAATTTTACAAAATTTAGTGTTGATTTATACAGAAGTATATTTTACCACTTCCCAAATCGGTTTTACACGGCTCAAATATTTTAGAGTATACACAATAGGTGTCAACTTTTCTGCATTTTTCTTTTTACTAAAACCCAATAAATCTAAATTGAATAAATCATTTTGATGTACAGTCCTACAAAAAAAGTCTCCGTACGACAGTAGTTTTAATGTATTTTAAGAAAAATAGGAGTCTAAAACCCAATATATTTAATTTCTTTTAATCCAAAATAAAACGCAGTATATTATGTTATTATAAATATAAAATAAACAAATAATTTATTTATATTAAGGGGTAAATATTGAAAGTATTCATAATAGCTCTGTTCGATGAGAAGTGCTTGAAGTGTAGAGCAGAATAGTGCAGTGCAGTGTAGTGTACACTAGTACAGTCTAATTCTTGTGGTTTCATAAAACACACTAGTGTATATTTGGGCAAGTTTGCTCAGCTGTGAGTAATCAAGCCAAGCATAGCCAAAGGTGTAAAAGGTTAGGTTGTTTATAAACACAGTCATATCATAAAGCTGCAAAAAAGTGACTGCAGAAATGTCTGTTTTAAAGAGCATAGTGAACTAATAAACGATTCTGACGAAGATCAATCATCACTTGATTCTTCATCAGATTCAGAGACAGATATACACATATTAATTAATTCTTTATATAGCAAAACAAAATTTTAGGTTAAATAAACAGATGTGTAGATAGGATAGAATTAAAATGTCTACCGAACAACATATAGCTACCCCCACTCCTAGTCTGCACTTTCTACACTACCTCACGAGTCAGGTCAGAAAAGTGAGCACTAGTTCTTAAAATTTTTGTCATCAAACAGCCTGCCAAAAGCTGCCCGTTTCTCATAAAACATGTTAGTGCAAGAAAGTTAACACTAGGGCGGCCTAGTACATGTCATCGAACAAAGCTAATATCTCCGTGCGATAACCAAAACATTTAAATAATAAACCATTTATTTATGTTTCATAAAGAAATATAATATTTAGAGGGTTTTTCTTTGGTTTTTCCACCAGTAACTAAGCGATGAGTCATTGAATCTACCAAATTTTTGGTCACCGATGGCATTGTATTCTGCTATTTTACTTGTAATTCATTTTAAATTCTTTTTGGCTTTATATTCTCATTTATTTTAAGAATTTTCCGCACTTTCTTAATCTGGTTTAAGTCCGGAGATTGTGAGGGATGATTAAGCATAGTTTTAATATTATACAGTACGCATTCTCTTATAGACGCGAATTATTTTGTTATCGTACGGAGACTTTTTTGTCATGATATTATGAATACTCTCAATATTTACCCCTTAATATAAATAAATTAAGTAAATTATTTGTTTATTTTATATTTATAATAACGTAATATACTGCGTTTGATTTTGTATTAAAAGGAAATTAAATATATTGGGTTCTAGACTTTTTGTATGACTGTACAAGAAGAGCAATTAAAATATTTATTTATCCCGACTGATTAATATTTTCTATATTTTTTAATTAGATATATTTATATACTAATCGAAATCTCGAATATCTATTCTCGTCTCGATCAAATCTCGAGGAACTACTCTCGTCTCGAAATATCTTGAATAGTAGCAAATATTAATTTATTTATATTAAACAACTGTAAGATAAAATTACTTCATTGGTATTTTAAACCAACAAAACAATTTTCTCCTCTTCCCTTTTGTGTCTTTAAAAGCACCGTCCTACAATTTAATAGCCCAAGGCTCGAATCCTATACTAACAAATAAAAAAGATCTACTTTTCACCTAAACTTCCTTTAAATTTTTCCCTCTGCTCCTTTCCTCCCTTGGCGTTGATCACACGAATAGACATTGACGTCCAATAGAGGAAAGAAAAACTTAGGAAGCGTTTTTAACCTTCTTAAACAAAAGGATTTATTACAGAATACGATCAGGAATAATTCTGTTTACAAGTAAGATTTATAAGATGACTTTTAAACAAATAAATTTGACCCTAAAATCAGGAATCGTTTTACTATATGGTGACACAAATAGTGAAACAGTAACTATAATGTGTAAGTCAATTTGTCAAAATTAATCGTGAAATGTATTTTTAAGGAGAAAAGATAATAAAGAAGGATACAGAATATTGCCATTCGGAAGATATAAAAATACATAACGTCGTTGGTTCTGAAAAACCTGCTATGTGCATTATTAGTGATTTTTAGGTTTTTATATTGTTATGTTCATTATTTTTTTCTCTAGCGGCTGGTAATATCATGCTAATATTGTATTTATAAGTATATAACGAAAAACATACTTAAGGAGCAGCGGTCAAAAACGGACACCTAATTTTTTAAATAGTTTTTTGACATTCCTGTAAAAGTACTATTTTATAAAAAGTCGGGTTTTTTACCGCCCGTTACCTTTAGTTAAAGAAGGTATTGTCTTTGGCCAAAAAATTCGGTGGTAAGTTTTTAATGAATAAGCACGTTTTAGGGTCCCTAGAATACGATTTTACTAGTTTTACGATGATGTGTGTGTGTCTCCGACGATAAATCCAATACTACAATTCTAAAAGTGATAATTCCTTCGTATTCCTTTTCTAAACATCCATATGAAGAGCTAATTAGATTTTGGTTATAATTGGTCAACCGGAAGTTCCCTTATTTGATATTCTTAATAGTTTTTTAAAAAAAAAACGCAGGTAAATATAATTTTTTGAAACTTTATGATTGATTATCAATATGAAAGACTATCTTATTTTCTATATTTATAGAGTTAGGAAATAATAAAGAGATTAACTTTCATAAATCAGCCAGTTTTGCAATAATCATGGAAACAGATGATATATACAAATAATTATAATTGACAGATGTCAGTGACAAGTGCAATTTACAAAGCACAGTAAAATTTTTGAAAGACTTCCGATCAAAGCCATCTACGAATTGCATCTATGAATTAAGATTTTATGCTGTCAAATTTAGTAGTGTCGTTTACATAGTTTTTATGAGGTACACAAGATATTATGTACCCTCATAAAAACTAAGTAAAAGACACTACTAAATTTGACAGCACAAAATCTTAATTTATAGATACAATTCGTAGATGGCTTTGATCGGACTTCTTTTAAAAATTTTACTGTATATCTTTTCCAAGGAACTTTCGGTAATGGAATTTGTAGAAAATAGTATATGTTCATGAAACAACTGTAATGGATATACCGTGAGAATTTTTTAACATGAAACACTAGATTAGTCATATCCATGGTTACGACTTGACATTTGATTGACAACAATGTATTTGCCTGTCTCGCTTAAAATAAAATATATGGAACGAATTTGACATTTGACAAGACGTCAATAGATGTTAATTTTGTTTAAATTAAATTTAGTTGTAGAAAAAATATTGTGTGCACCTTGTGCCCGAGTGATTTTCTAACTTGGCTAAATTTCTTACAATATTTAAATACAGAGAATTTATTTTAAAATGCAACATTATGGTTCATCACTTCCACGGTTACTCACTATTGTCTAAAAATGACAGCAATGTAATATTTGTCCATTTTAAAATGCAACATTATAAATAGTATTGCAGCACAGGAGATACCTCTAAAACACATCACAAATGGTGTCAATTCTTGTTACGACCGACGAGAATATTGCCTCAGTATGAATGGGGGTATTTTTTTAACATTTATTACTTGAAAGTTATGAATTTTTATAAGTTAAAGTTTGTTAAGATGTGCAACATTCATGTTTTGATTTTCTGTTAATCATATGTAGGCTAATTTATTGCAAATTAGTTTCGATAATACATAACTACAAACTTTGTATGTTGCATTTTAAAATGGACAAATATTACATTGCTGTCATTTTTTGATAATAGTGAGTAACCTTGGAAGTGACTGACCATATGTTGCATGTTAAAATAAATTTCCTGTATAATACTTCTGTCAAATTCGTTCCCTATGTTTTATTTTAAATGGGACAGGCAAATACATTGCTGTGTATTAAATGTCAACTCGTAACCATGGATATGGCATGACAAACCCAATGTTTCACGTTATAAAATATTAACGGTGTAGAATCTTTTGGTATCGGATTTGCACAAAATACATAGAATTGACGGAGGTATTTTTTTTATTTTCAAATATGTTGTACGCCTTCGTTTCATATGTCAGTAAATACGGTCCATATTTATCGCACCCCAATGTGAAATATTCTTTCGGCGCCTCTGGTGTCCACTCTATTTGGTAGACGTAATTCCCTCATCGCTCTGTAATATACCCCGTGCTTTGCATTCCTAACTTCGGAAGCTATCTGTTCTTTTCAGAGCCCCTGGTCGTATCGTCCGCGATATTGAAATATTATAGAGGTTAAAGAACCGATTTCAACTGAAACTATGTGGAATGAATTTAATATTGTCCTACTGCTGTGATCTGCGGTTGAGGCCAAACGAGCTTTGTTTTAATGTCATTTAAAAGGTCGTTGACTGAGAGAATCTTAATGGTCAAATACCACTGGAGGAAATGGGGCTTTTATTGTTATATCTGCATTTTGATCTCAACTAAATGGGGTAAATAATGTTCTCTGGGTTCTCTAAATTAATATATAAATAAATGAAAAAGTGTATAGCACATTTCTCGCATTGCTTTATGTTTAAGCCTCTTTTCCACTAATGCGTAAGAACTATAATTAATAACTAAGCGCAATGCATAAAAATGTTTATCATATGGCTACAATTTCCAGATTTCCATAAGGATTAATGCTTTAGAATTAAGAGTAATGCGTAAGAACAACAGATTACAAACTTCTAACCTAAACTAAAAAATCACATATCCAGATTTTAATGAATAAGCACGTTTCAAAGTCACTAGAATCCGATTTGAACATTTTTACAATGATGTCTGTGTGTGTATGTGTGTATGTGTGGATGTGTGTATGTGTGTGTGTGTATGGCTGGATATTGGACGGGCGATTCCTTAAGAACTATAAGACATAAGACCTGTTTAACTATGAATTTCTCAATCTGACATTCCTGGGAAGAACTGAAAAGGTTTTGGTAACAATTGAACAACCAGAAGTAGTAGTTTTTAAAAGAAATTTTTCCAAATATTTTTTTGATAATTTTTGATATTACTAATTTTGAAGAACAAAATTCTACACCTAATACATTTAAATTTTTTATTATATCTTCTATAAATTTAGAGATAAAGACGCTATAATATATAGAATATCGGGATATAACAAGTCGAGTAGGTGAAAGTACACTAAGGAAACCAGTTGACAAATTCAAATGTTTATAACATAATTTGTAAATGACAGATTTCAGTGTCAAAAATCAACAGTTTTAGTGACATTTTGTTAGCTTTTTTGGGAAGTATATTTAATCTTTCTTATTGTTTTATTAATTAAATATTTGAAATTATAGGTAATATGCATACACAATCCATCAGAAATACCACCAATCTGGTTAATGAATTGGAAGAATCTGTGACATTTAGGAACTTCCTCATACAATGAAAAATAGATATAATTAGAATTATCTGTGTGCAGAAGACATGTTAAATACAATAAAAAACAATATTTGGGTCAAGTTCTGTAATATTTTATTATAAAACGACGGTTCGATAACAAAGTGCAATACAATACTTATATATCCTAATATGGAAATGGCGAGAGGTCTTGTGCTGGCTACAACAGATTTTTTTAATAGCTTTTTGCGAAGCAGGTGGAATACAATGTAAAGAAAATTGAAATATATTTTTCTGAAAGTCAATAGCAGAAACTTCAATAAAAGGCAAATACTAGTATACCTACTTCATTTCATTTCAGATTTTATGAACTTTTGTGGGTAAATCTATGGAGAGGTAACCTTTAAAGTTCTCGTCAGTTTTGTCATTAATATTCTTCGGAGTTTCTTTGAAATTAGTCGTGAAGTCGTGGACATTTTTAAACTTAAATTAGTAGCAGGTCATTGCCCTTTGATATTTTCCAAATGAATCAATATTTAATAAACGCTTCGTAATGGTAAAAGAATTTCATTTATAAAACTAATGACGAAAATATTTTCATTAAAAATAGATATAAAGACTTCGGAAGAAAATGGGTTTATTTCTTACCTACTGTAATCATGAAATAGTTATTTTCGTATTAAGAGCAAGAAGTGTTTCCTACCCGTAGTAGAGCACGAAAATCTGTTGTGTCCAGCACAATACCTCTCGCCATTTACGTTTTATTGCATAAATATCGAATTTAACACTTCTTATGCCCATATTCATAAACACTCGTAAAGTTTTAAAACGGCTCAAATAGAATTAAACTAA
This sequence comes from Ophonus ardosiacus, assembly GCA_943142095.1. NCBI lineage: Eukaryota > Metazoa > Arthropoda > Insecta > Coleoptera > Carabidae > Ophonus > Ophonus ardosiacus. The sequence goes on along the minus strand of OW964832.1, from coordinate 1,354,652 downwards.
TTTCGATTTTTCTTTCAGTGTCGACTGATTTTAAACAAATAAATAAATAAATATATCATCACTGCATATTACCCATTTCTGAGTGTGCCACAATCTGCTTTATCGCAGATATCGGTAATGATGATGACATATTTGTACCGTGCGGGCGCTTACCAGGCGTCATCTCACAAGCACTCATTGCTGGCGTGGAGAGTGCACCACAGGGGTCACTTTTGTGCAATTTAAAATTCGAAATATTTGGCGTCGGTCGGGATCGAACCCTGTTCGATTTTACTGGATAAAAATTATAATGAACCGTTTAAACTTTTATGAATATGAGCATTATTCACACAAATAAGTTTAATTTTAACTATTCTTTTATTCTATAAGGAATCTTGCCCTACTTTTCTAAAATGTTCAATTACTATTCTCAAAAACAGTTCTCAGTAATGTCAGTGAAACTGTTGATTTTTGATTTTTGACACTGACATTTATCTGTCATTTACAAACATTTGAATTTCACAACTGGTTTCTTTCGTGTAGTCTGGATTTATTGTAACAGATTATTCTATATATTATATTTGCTTTATTTCTAAATCTGTTGAAGATATAATAAAAAATTTTGTAGGGACCTTAAATCGTGCTTATTCACTAAAATCTGGATATGCGAGTTTTAGCATGAATCCAATACCTCTCTTAGCGAAAGGTAAAAAACGATCATACAAGAAGTATGTTTTAATTCTGAAAAGAAATATGCACAATGAACAATATCAAAATTTAAAAATATATACAAGTATATTTACTAGCTTTTGTGTGTAACTACAAAGCTCGTATGTTGTTGTGCCTACTCTAATGGAATATATTTTTCATATTTCAAACATATTAAAAGATTTATCATGTAGATACAATAAAAGAAGTAAACATACGAGCCAAGCGCATATTTTTTTCACAAAGTGAAACTAAATATGTTATTCAGTGCAGAAATTGCAAAAATATATAATGCATTCATGCATAAAAAGCTTTATATCGCAATTGTATTTTAATTATTACTTTGTTCTGTGTACTATGAATAAACAAAACTAGGTAATATAATGGACGCATTTTCATATTGGTGACCTATTTCACGTAGGTATATGTGCAATTTACCAGAACTAATTTCACATAAAAAACATTACACGAGTACATTTTTTTGTTTATCAAAAAAACTATATCTATATGAAAAAGATATTTAACACTAAATGAGAGATTACATGTGATTATTAATTATGTGTGAAAATGACTGATGAAATAATGAGAAATAGGTCAATTTTTAAATATTAAAATCATTAAAAAAATTTCATGTGAGTTTCAGTTGTTAGTAACTCGCGAACCACCCATCGGTAAAAATCGTGTAATACATGATATGAAAGAGAATTTCATACCGAATTCAAATTTTTAAACTGCATTTTCCTATCTTTAAACATGCAAGATTGATGGATGAAAAAATAAAAATGTGAGTAAATTTCAATATTATTATTACTGAATTGAATTATTTTTTACCTATCCTAAGAGAAGTATTGGAATCATGCTAAAAGTCGCATATCTAGATCTAGATCTAGATCTACAACCCGATTTTAACATTTTTGCGATGATGTCTGTGTTTGTGTGTGTGTGTGTGTATGTGTGTGTATGTGTGTGTATGTGTGTGTGTATGTGTGGATGTTGGAGGGACGATTACTCAAAAACTATAAGATTTAAAACTAGTTTAACTATGAATTCTTCAATCTGGCATTCATGGGAAGAGCTAAAAAGGTTTTGGTAACAATTGGACAACCGGATGTAGTAGTTTCTTAAAAAAAATCTTGTAAATATTATTTCTTGCAAATTTTTGTTATTACAAATATTGAAGTACATAAAATTCTCCATCTAGTTCCTTTAAAATTTTTATTATATCTTCTATAGATTTAGAGATAAAGACACTATAATATAGAATAATCGGAAGTAATAAATCGCGGAGGATAAACTGCACTAGGGACACTTATTGACAAATTCAAATGTTTATAACATAGTTTGTAAATGACAGATGTCAGTGTCAAAAGTCAACAGTTTTAGTGACATTCGGAAAGCTTTTTCTGGGGAGTATATTTAATCTTTCTTATTGTTTAAATAATTAATTATTTAAAATCATAGGTAAAATGCATATACTCATCAGAAATACCGCCAATCTTGTTAATGAATAGGAAGAATCTTTAGGAACTTCCTCAGAGAATGAAAAATAAATATAATTAGAACTGTATGTGTTCAGAAGACATGTTAAATACAATAAAAAAAATATTTAGATAAAGTTCTGTAATTTTTAATAAAACAACGGTTCGACAGCGAAGTGCAATATAAAATATAATACTTATATAACACAAAATGGAAACGGCGAGAGGTATTCTGCTGGCCACAACAGATTTTATTGCACTTGGTTTTGTTTTTATAGACTTTTCTGAACTAATCAAACTAGCCTTGAAATTTGAAATTACCCTGCCACATAATATGCGTAACATGCTAAATGTTTTGAGAAAATACTATACAAATATATATATTATTCCGTTTCAAATAAGATTATAACAATGCAACATGGTTTCATTAAAGGTAGATCAACTGTAACTAATTTAACTAATTTTACTGACCACACAGTCAATGCATTCAATAATAATGCGCAATTAGACGTTGTTTACACTGATTTTGCGAAAGCATTTGACACTGTGAATCATGAAGTGTTGCTATATAAGCTACAGCATCAGTTTGACTTTTCTCCTAATCTTCTTGATTTGTTGCGCTCATATATTACAAATCGCAAGCAGTTTGTTCGGTGTAATGGCTTTAAATCTAATCATTTTATTCCTAGATCTGGTGTTCCACAAGGGTCAAATTTAGGGCCACTTCTCTTTGTTTTATTTATAAATGATATTACTGAGTGCTTAGAATATTCAGAATCACTACTATATGCTGATGATTTAAAATTATTTAAAGTCATTAATTCAGTTTCTGATTGCCATCAGCTTCAAAAGGATATTGATAATCTTCTGGCTTGGTGCTCTTCCTCACGTCTTTTCTTTAATGTCTCAAAGTGTAAAGTTATGTCTTACACAATGAAGCATACTACAACTACTTCGTCATACTGGATTGGTGACCGATGTCTTGACAGAGTAAATACTCATAAGGACTTGGGAGTTATTTTTGATCCCAGACTACATTTCGGCCCTCATTACGATTATTTAGTGAACACATCGTATAAAACATTAGGTTTCATTATTAGAAATTCACGAAACTTCACTAATATCAAAACTCTCAAGTCCTTATACTTTTCTTTAGTGAGATCCAAGCTCGAGTACTGTCTTATTGTCTGGAATCCAATGTATCATACTCATTGCATCAAAATTGAATGGGTACAAAGAAAGTTTGTCCGATATTGCGCGATGAAATTTTCTCCTTTTTTCGATTCATTTACTTACAGCTACTCCGCAACTTTATCTAATTTAAATATGCATACATTGGATTCCAGACGTAAGATACGCTCATGCTTATATTTACATGGTTTGATGCGAAATGCTATAGATGACGTTAATTCAATGAGTCGTATTCAAATAAATATTCCTCGGTTGGCATCTAGGTCCTATATAGCATTTTGTACTAAGTTATGTAGGAAAAATTATGAAAATAGAAATCCAATCAGACGGTTATGTCTAATTTATAATGAAGTTGAGAGTATGATGAAAGAAGGTATAGATATTTTCAATTTAAGCTACTGTGAATTTAGAAATATTTTATGTAAAAATTTAATGTAATTTATTAAAATCAATCGCTACTTTTGTTGTTGTATTCGGAAATTTGTTATGTTATTGTTTACACTGATATTTTAGTTTATTGTGTGTCTATTCATGTTACTGTGATGTATTGGTTTATCCAACCCCCCTGTTATTGGGATACTTTGTATCCTGTTGGGAGGTTGTAAATAAATAAATAAATAAATAAATAAATAAATAATATAAGGTAAATTTTTTATGAGATAAGCTTTTTAAAAATACTAATAATGCGCAAATGACAAACACCTACGTTCATAATGACAGCTCATTAATATCATTCAGTTATACCAACCACAACGTACAATAAAAGAAAATAAAGTTATCGTGTTGACTTTGTACTCAACTATGCACGAACCCTATGTACATATTTGATATTCAATATGACACTGGGAAAGTATGAAAATAGTTTTCATAGAATAAAGTGGGTGTCATTTTCAGTTCACCTTCACTTACAACGATTTGTGCAACAATTTTGTGCCAACATCACTCTGTAAAAGTGATAAGAATCCATCTCATTTTAATTCCTTAACATGCCAGTTATTTGCCTCTGAAATTCGCTCGTTCTCTTACTCCTTGCGTAGGTGAAATGTCTGGAGTTTCACGATGTCGAAACGCTTTTATATAAATTGTAATTCGTGGAGAGTTTTTCACAGGGAACTAAAAAGTCGTTTTTCTCTAGATGCTGATACTTCTGCTGAATCAATACCCTTGTATTGTGTCGTCTGTTGAAGCATTTGACATTTCCACTACTTAATACTGTTACTGGTATCGAGAATTTTAACGGTTTATTCTGTTTTATTTTGTAGGGAATGAAGTGAGGTTTTTCATATTTCAAACGTTTATTTTGTTGGAATTTAAAATAATGTAGGAGTAATAATAAGTTTCTTTGAAATTTAATCCATATGTAAAAAAGGTAATCGAAACTTTATAATGAAATCATCTAAATATAGAAAATATGAAAAACTTTAAAAATAATTATTTTTTGTAGTAACAGGAAATGCGTAGGTTTTGAAATCATTTGTGTTCTTTAAAACTTTCTTTCTATTAATTAAAACTATCTATTATTGGCAACAAGCTTTTATAAAATAAACAGTACTATATAAAATAAACAATAAACTAGTTAATAATAGTATATTATAAGCCAAGGTTGAGAAGATAATCATTATTGTATACAAGGCGCCTGATCAATAATGATTATCTTCTCAACCGTGGTTTATGTACTATTTTTTTCACTACTAGCATATAAATCCTAATTTTTACCTCCCGCTACCCTTGGTAAGGGAGGTATAAGGATCGTGCTAAAAATCACATATCGAGATTTTAGTAAATGACCACGTTTTAAGGTCCCTAGAACCCAATTTTATCATTTTCACGATGATGTGTGTATGTGTGTATGTGTGTGTGTGTGTGTGTATGTATATGTATGTATGTATGTGTACAAATTTTGTTTGCACTCTAACTCAAACACTATCATTCAGAAAATTCTGAAACCTTGTATTTCTACCCTATTTTAATAGGAATAGAAGCCTTTAGATTTTGGTGTGAATCGGATAAACGGAAATGGTACTTTACTTGAAGCTCATAATGGGTTTTCTTCAAGAAATAACATTAAATGCCATTTTTTCGCATTTAACGTCATTGGAAAATTATAGATTATTGAATTTTGTACAATACATTAATACTTTTTCTATATATTTTACAGATAAATTTAAAAATCATTTTTCTTTTTTTAATCCCGAAGCCTAAGATAAACACAATTCCTTTGTTACACAGTTTATTTTTCAAATTAATGTAACTAACAGGTAAACGTCATTGTCAAAAAACTAATCACTTCAAATTAATAATAGTGACATATTAAATAATAAAGAAAATCGTGAATAAAGCAATAGTTATATGCAATGGAACATAATATAGTTTGAAGTATTACTAAATACGTAAGTATGTATTTAAATTAATAAAAATTAAATAGCGGAAGGTTTTGTGTTGGCCACATCAAATTTTTTTTTTATTGGTGATAACAATCATTTTGACATGAATAATTACGTTACTTATATGTTAATATTCACAAAAACAAAGGCTGCATTTGTTTTTATCTGACGTTTCGCTCATTTCGCTGGTTTGATAACCTCACTTATGGGCCTTGATTTGTATTTGATTTAATTATTTAATAAAAACACTTTGTGCTGTTACAGTCAGCAGCCTTATTAGTTTATTATTATTTTTAAATAAATCTATTGAAATGTATTTACCTACAAATACAAAAAAATAGTGATTTATTCATTCCTACATCTACACATGTTTCAAATTTTCACCAAAACAGCACTGTGGCCAGTGGCCAGGCGAGGCGGCATCGTAGGTTAATTTAAAATTAAGCGGTAAATTTAAATTATATACTTAACACCTTTCTTGAGTTTAATGAGTTAAATAATATTTGGATTTGGAGGCTTGAGTTTGATTGAAAAGTGACAGTTTGCATCATAGACCTATAGTAATAAATAATAAATTATTATTAACCTAGGTTACCATGGTTACAAGCAAGCGGTAGTGAAAAACAATTTCTCATGTCAAATAAAGGTAAATAATAGTGGATTCCTAGGCTAGTAGTGAAAAAATATTTTTTTTTGGAAACAAAAAAAATCTCAGTAGTAATACAGGATGTCTCTCAAATAACGGGACATTCCTGAGGCTAAAATAAGACGATTTAATTAAACTTGCTTCTACCGGAAAGTGTACCATTTAGCCAGAATTCTACTTCAAAGTTTTTCGAAATAAAATGTTTGGCATTTGGACAGACTGCTAGAAAAAATTTATTTTAAAAATTTAGCGGTGCAGACACTCAGATTTTATTTTTTTCTGTGTGAACCGTAACAGATATCACAAATTACACAGAGAGAGAGAAAAGTTTACTATTGAATGTATCTTTCTGAAAAAAATAATTTCACTTTATCGGCGTGGCCATTAAAAAGTTACGGTCTAATCAATACTGGGACCCCTAAGTTTCATATACTAGTGATTCACTAATATTCATAAGTATCAACTCAAAAGATGCATTTCAGCACCATACAATATTGTCTAAATGCGGGCGGGCGCGATCTTTTTTCAACCCGTCTTCAACTCTATATTATCTTTCCAAATCCATATTCGTCACAATATACTCCATACATTGCCATTCGGATATAATATATGTAAAATATAGAAAAGTAAGGGAAAAAATACATAAAGCATGATATTCAGACATTCAAAGACACGTTGTCAATTTTATAAAGGATTTTATTATTTTTACGTAATATTGACATAAATGTCACATCAAATAAATATTGATAAAGAAAAAGTTGTTCTAAATTCTCAAAAAGTCTGTTGATGACAAGGGAACAATTTATCGGTCAGCGTAAGCTGTAAAAATATCAAATACCTAATAAAAGATTTATTGTATTATGATAAAAAATAAATCCAAATAGAATAATTATTAGTTTAAGAAATTGCTTGCTTTAACTGACAAAAAAAAAACACTGTCATATTTTTGACAAGATGCCTTTTTCAAAAATTTCATTTTAAAATTACCTCAATAGAAAAAATAGTATAAAAAACATATTTTATAAAACCAGTTAATATATAGAATCTTTTCCAAGGAAATTTTGTTATAGAATTTGTACAAAATACATAGAATTGACCACATCAGATTTTTTAATGTACTATTTTATTAACCCTTCTACAGTTCTACAAACAAAATGTGTATATAAAATACGAATCGAAAATAAATGTCGGGAACTACATGTGTCTTATTTTTATTCTCATTTGTAAACAGGGAAATGTACGAGAAGTTTTGAATTGATAAAAAAATAAAGATTGATTTAGCATAAAGTTCGCAGATGATGGTTTTGTTTCACAATAAATATGAAACTCGTTTATTATTTCATATTCAATGAGAAAACAAAAAGCTAACAAATGTGTTTTGCATGTCGATTATCTTTTGCGTCGTTCAAATAAAATATGTAGGGAATGACAGATTTATTTATCACGGAGAGAAAAGAATTACAAAAAAATAACCAAAGAAATAAGGCAGAACTTTAGAAGAAATTTGAAAATCTTTTTTAAAAAATGCAGTACTAAATTACAATAAAATTTAATGCAACACGATTTTGAAATTTCCTGAAATTTTTAGATACTTTTTTCAACATCCATTTATAAATTACCTTTATCCACTAAAATATCGTCACTAAATTAACACTATAACGATGATGACAGATAAAAATTCTTTAATTATTAGTTACTTAAAATAAATACATATTCCTAGCAACCAATAAAATTTATGCTGTTAATTACAATAAAATACTTTTTTAAAAAACAAACTTTTTTCTTGGACATTCTGTTTTGGTCAATTAAGCCTTATGCACTAATCATTATGCATTAAAGCATTTGGTGGAAATAAGGCTTAATACAAGTAAAAAGGAACATTTTTTCAATATATAGGCATCCACGCTTTTACTTTTCCAGGCAGAAAACATAAGAAAAATTATTTTTTTCATTACTAGCCTAGGAACCCACCATTACTTACCTTTATTTGACATGAGAAATTGTTTTTCACTACCACTTGCTTGGTAACCATGTTAACCTACTTAGGTCAATAATAATTTATTATGCTCCAGAACCAGAAGCACATTTTTAGAGATTTTCGTCACCTTTTTTTATTACACAGCAATTTTTAAAGATGGTTAGTATACACTTTTATATACGATTGACTCTAAATCAAACCCCCTCCTATTTGAATTTTTCTCTAAATCGATTTATTTTCACTTGTTCAACTGTACATGCTTTTATATTTAAAAAATCTGATGTGGCCAGCACATGACCTCCCGCCAATTCCTTGTTTAAAATAGCAATGAGCTTTAAGTAAAGTTTCACTTCCGATTGATCGTTTGTAAACAAAATCTACTTTGTTGTTCCCATAAATAGAACGGTTTGTAATACGAAATTTTGGATTATATTTTATTATGTTTTTCCTGAAAAATCGGTTAAAGCTTCAAATTAAGTACTACATCCGGTTTATCATATATAGTCAAAATCTAATATGTTGTTTCAAATTATATTATATTATCCATTTCGTAAATGTGTAGTTGCAAACTATTATTTGACACTTTGAAATCACGTTCTTATTGAGAGCTGTTTGATATATAATGCTGCAAACATCAAACTTAAATCGAATTATCCTGTATATCTAATATTTATGTATGATGGAAAATATATTATTTTTACAAACCTTAATTTCATTACAATCATATTTAAACCACTAAATTCTTCTTAACACGATTTCATTATTAATTTTAATGAAAATTGCATCGTGACAGTGACATTTGTTTACATGTGTCAAATTTGTTATTAAAGTATTGTTTTTGTTTGACGCAGAGGCAAAGTGATGTACAAAAATAAATTATTTTATAATATAATATAAAGTTATTTCAAGTTATTTACTAAATGCTATTATCGTAGAATTGAAGATTGTGCCATTATATTCAATTTGTATTGGTAAAAGTTGCTAAAAAAATTATATTCAATAAATTTTTTACAAGAAAAACTGTTAAAAGCTTGTATAAATGATACTTCCGGTTATCCGATATACACTAAAAACTAATGAGCTCTTCCCACATTAGTACAGAATGGATATACAAAATTTCAAATTTTTCTGATTGATAGTATTTGAGTAATCATGTCCACAAGATCCACACACATATACACACACACAGGCACACACACAGACACACACACATACATACCTACAGACATCATTGTAAAAATGTTAAAATCGGATTCTGGGGACATCAAAACGTGCTTATTCAATAAAATCTCTATATGCGATCCCTATACCTCCCTTACCTAGAGTAGCGGGATGTAAAAATATTCTTTAAGTCGAATGTCTGCATAGCATTTTTCAAGAGCTTTCATTTGATATGTTACAAGAGGTATATTGCCATTTAAGATTTAAAAGTTGGTAGTGGTGGGGGTAAGATTAGTGAATTCAAAAAAACAAAAATATTAATAAAATGTGGCCCCCTAGGTGTTAAAACATTTAGTGTAAACCGGGTATGTCTACCACAATTCGTTTCAAAGTGATTAAAGGTGGATCGTCTTACGCGCGCCACCCTGTATATATATGCAAAATAGGTTTGTTTGGGTCACTCGGTATAATGGTTCAAGTTGTACGTACATCTCATTTTTCTAAAAGAAATGTAATTTTTTTGTTATATTGACTGAATAAACGTTGTTTTCCATTGCATATACATACTCTTTGTAATTTATACAAATGTTCATTTAATTTTCTTTTACTTTTTGTAGTTGGAATTCTCTCTATTTCGAACAAATTCAAATTCCCTTTGCGAATTCGATTTATAGAGAGTCGACTATAGTATCAAAGATGGCAAATGAGAAAAAAATTTAAACTTTCTTTAGATAAAATGTGAATAAACTTATTCCACATTGGAACTCTAGTATGATTCGATAATATTGTATTAAACAGCTAGAATTTAATTTAGAAGAAAAATTTAATAAAATAAATAAAATTTCCAGAACTTTCGAAATGTCCCTCGTATACGAATGGCCTACATAATTCATTGACTCCGTCCGAATTTGAACCCGGCTGTATATACGCTGTTAACAAAATAAATTAAAAATTTATTTGAGAAATGTAATTCAGATTCAGAGCGCTGAATATCTACTTATGCAGGGTCGCATTTAAGCAGAGGCGCATGAGGCGCTAGCTGGGGGCCTCGTCTTCCGGGGGGCCTCAGAAAAAAGCCGAATAGCCTAGTAAGACAGCCCAGCTATACGCTTTTGGAGCGCATATACGCGTTTTTGTCAAAATATTTATTTTATTTTTTATGAATTTGTTAAATTTGCTTCTTTGTAAAGAACTCTATATTATCGTACTTTGCATTAAAACTCGTTTGACCTTGAAAATTTTCAAAAAATCGCCTGCGGCGCATATTTTCCCTAACCCTCCCCCAATCTACCAACAACGATTTATTTCCTTTATGTACAGTGAAAAAAAATCCTTAATATAACCTCTGGAGGAAACCAGTGTTAAGCTAATCAGAATGCCTCTTTTCTATTTTTATTTTGATAATATCACTGTAAGGTAACCCTAGTAACCATTAAATGTTATGTAGATGTGTACTATATAGGTAGATAATATTTATATATATTATATAACAGTTTTCGAACTATTTTTGTTTTTGTTTATGTGATACTAATAATAATAAAATGATTTACTATTATTAATACTCCATACTTTATTTTGATTTAATAACCATTAACAACTTATCTTTTAATTTAAAATAGACAAGTGTTTTTCACCGGATATATTTTAAAGTATATAAAAATAGGGGCCTCAACAGGTCACTGCGCCTCGGGCCTCTGAAGATATAAATGCGGCCCTGTACTTATGTATTTAATATCTCCTTCAAAGTAAACCACTAATGAGTATGTTTTCCATCTTTTAGCAAATAACTAAGTTTGTAATATAGGCGGCTTATTAAAACACATATTTATATTCCGTTTATGAGCTGTCAGTAGAGGTAAATAGTTGTGAACATAATTTCCGCTGAGGAACACCATTTTAGAGTTAATTTGTACAGTAGATACTTCGTACGCTAGGAATTCAGTGCACATCACTACATACAGTAAATGCGAATTCATAAGGGTTCTAGTACAAGGCATTTAATATTGAAGAACAGCTAACTCGGAAAACTATGTTGGCTTTATACTCACAAAATTATAGAACTTACACGGGACGGGAAAATTATTAAAATGAGTTGGAATTTAAGTATCTATCAATACTGGTACCAGTTTAGTAACCTACAAAATCCTTTGGTCATAAACTTATATACATCTTTAGTTTTACACAAAAAATTATTTCAATTTGCCCGATTCATTACATTTAATTTGGAAGAGCAAGGATTTTAAAACATCTAAGACCTGTTATGCCCCAAAAAGTCATAACTACCTACATTTGGTTAAAAAGTTGAAAATATTAAAAGATCCAATTTTCATGTATCCCACATTTTCCAATGCACTGATTCCAAATCATGAAAACGCAGGTCGATATCTCTTTTATTTTTGGGGGTATTCAACCTCAAATATATTCTCAAAATTAGCCATTTCTGGGCTAGATCTCTACCTAGTTTTGAATTATTGCACCAAAAGTCAATATACCCCTTATTCAGATAAAAACTTTAAAATTTTCAAAAATCTAATTTTTATGTATCTAGATACTTCTCAATGCGCTGATTCCAATTTTTGAAACCGCAGGTCGATATCTCGTTTTGTTCTCGAGATATTTAGATTCAAAGTTTTGCATAAAACTGCCCATTTTTGGGTATTACCCCAAAATTGGGCCGAAATACGAATTTGGCGACACCACCAATCGATTCTACGGATAAAAATACATAAGTATACCAATTTTCATAATTTTTAACTAATCGGTTCATTTTTTATGAATAAAAGTTTGAAAATATCTGAAAACGACCAAAATCTGAAAAAATCCTAAGGGGTACACCTTAGATTTTTGCGATTTTTGGCCATTTTCAGTTATTTTGCTTTAGAGACTGTATGCGGTGTTCAAAAATTATGAAAATTGGTATACTTATTTAATTTCGCCCGTAGAATCGAATGATGATATCTCCAAATTCATATCTCGACCCATTTTTGGGATATTGCCCAAAAATGGGTAATTTTGAGCAAAACTTTGAAGCTAAATATCTCGAGAACGAAAAGAGATATCGACCTGCGGTTTTAAAATTTGGAATCAGCGCACTGAGAAGTATCTAGATACATAAAAATTAGATTTTTGAAAATTTTATAGTTTTTATCTGAATATGGGGTATATTGACTTTTGGGACATTAATTCAAAAATGTATAGAGATAAAAACTTGCTAGTAATATTATTTGATTGTAAAGACTATGTTACGTAAGTGTACCCATATTTAGAGCATATGAACAACTGAGTGAATTTTTAGAAATTAAAGTCAAAAGAAAATTGTTATCGCGTTATTCTTGTATGAGTATTAATGAAAAAAAAAATGTTTCAATACTAATTCGTTCGAAAAGGTACTATACAAAATTCAAATTCAAATTATGTTCTTCATTTCTCATATTTATTATTTTACAATAACGTAAACCATGTTTAGAACAATACACTTGGAAATAATAATGTTGGCATACTAAGAAAAACTGTTTTCCCATGTCAAACACCTTGGCCAGATTTTTAATTAATACCTTGTAAATAATAATAATAATAATAATAATAATAATAATAATAATTTATTCAATCAAGAGATCAAATTACATTGCTATCTTATAATCTGAATACTTTGATAATCCGAACATTTCCGTGTTTTTGTTTGTTTCTAGGAAATTCATCATTGTCTGCTCCTTGTCAGTAACTAGTATATCTTATATTTGTCACATTGTGTTGTAATCTTTTCAAGTGTTATAATTTTTCCTCTTGAAGCATAGCGTGTTGGCAAAGAGGATGTCATAGCCTACTTGGTTATTTACGGGCACATAAAATTGTACATGAGACACGGAACATGCAAACGGATTTCCTTCCGTTTTCAGCGAAGAAGGAGACAGTTCACATTTAATGACGTGACAGTCGCGTTTACTTTTGAATAGGGCAGAAATGTAACGAAATACTGTGTTTAATAAGACATATAAGAAGCGGAAAATTAATTTGACTATGTAATGTTAGTGGAGAGGAAATAAATAAATACTTTATTGCTGCACTTGGTGGATGAAAAGTAAAGTGCTCCTCATATATGAACAATATATATTTTTCCAATACTCAGTCTGAAGTAGTACAACAATTTATTTGCTATTTAAACAAACGAGTGACTAAAACGTCCGTAAAGTAAATGCAGCCGTAAAATAAAAGCGGTCGTGAAGTAAGAGCGGCAGTAAAATTCATACTTTATGGTTGCCAAAGAATACGTATTCCAGCTAATAATTTACAATCTTTACTTCCTAAACTGGGTCAATGGTGACCCAATATTTAAATTATTTACCTATTTTATCTTAGTTCGTCAAAATAATTACAAATTTAAAGTAAATTAATTTAACATGGTTTCATACGAAAATTAAAGTACAGTACAATTTGGATTCTTCGGTAGTTCGGAGTCCTGTTTACTTGTACTAAGTACTCTGTAGTCCAGTTTCGGTAATACGGATGCGTACCTACGTTGTAAATTCGTTTGAAACGTCACCAGACATCACCTGATAGGCAGTTGGCTGCAGCAGACCACCCTACTCACGTACTATTAGTAGTCGAAGTGTTCCTGATTATTGCACTATGGGTCCGCGAAAACACATTACGTTGTCTTTACAAACAAAAAATGAGATTCTTGAATAATTAAAAAATGGAGTGTCGAATAAACAATTAGCGGCACGATATGGAGTGGGTACTTTTACCATTTCGGACAAAAACACAAAAAAAAACATATTAAAGAGTAATAATTGATAATTTTCTAATTGTGCCACATGGTTATATACTTTTTATTTTGTATCAATACAAGAAAAATTGCGGTAATCCGGATATTTCGTTATTCCGGATTGGGTGTGATTTTATTAGTCCGGATTAACGAGGTTGCACTGAATAAGAAACAAATAAACGAAAATTTATTAATTTAACATTAGGTTGATATAATTTTTTATTGCAAAATATCCATTTACATGTTTTAAGAGAAGGGAAGAAGGAGAGACAATTAAAAAATCTGTTGTGGCCAGCACAAGACCTTCCGTCAATTAGATTTTGTACAAATCTCATACCAAAAGGTCCTTGGAACAAATTCTATATAATATAATATAAAATTGAACACGAACACATACTATTTTTTACAAATTTCATACCAAAAGTTCATTTGAAAAGGTTCTATAAATCTATTAAAATTATAATGTATTTTATTAAGAGTCGCTGTTTCCTCTTCTCTTCCACTCATTCCTGTCCAACGCATCTTCTTCACACAAGTTCTTCCTTTCTCAAGTCTTTTGCGATACAGTCCTTCCATCTTCACACACACACGGACACACACACACACGCCCACACACACACACACACACTTACATACATACATTCAGACATCATCTTAAAAATAGTAATTTTGTATTGTACGGACCCTAAAACGTGCTTATTCATTAAAAACTCGCCACCGAATTTTTTGACCAAAGACAATACCTTCCGTCACCTTTGGTAAAATATAATCTAGGGTCACCGATGACCATATTTTAGGACGACGAAGGTTAAGATATAACATTTTCATTAAATACAGAACCAGAAGCAATATTATTTTTACCTCGCGTTACCCTTGGTAAGGGAGGTATAGGGATTGTGCTAAAAATTGCATGTCGAGATTTTGGTAAATGACCACGTTTTAAGGTCCTTACAATCCGATTTTAACATTTTCACGATGATGTATGTATGTGCATATGTGTGTATGTATGTATGTGTGTGTGAATGTGTGTGTATATGTATGACGTTTGTCATTGCTGTAACTCAAATACCATCATTCAGAAAATTCTGAAACCTTGCATTTCTATCCTATTCTAATATGGAAAGAAACCATTAGATTTTGTTATAAATCGGATAATCGAAAGAACAGGAGGTACTGTGTTGGCTACATCAGATTTTTTAAATTAAAAATTATCTAGTAATATTAAATTACAGGTTTAATAATTAAATATCGCCTTGAAATGGATGGAATACTTAATTAAATTAATTAAATAAACAAAAAGGTATACAAAAATATAAGCGAACTATTTTTTACTATTTCAGTATTATGCTTTTCTTAAGATAAAACTTCGATTTGAAGCGCTATAGCACCAATATTTATTGGTATTTATTTCTCCTGTTGGTATCTAGAATTTATACACCCCTGTTGTAACTCACTATTTTTAATTTTGTTTACCATCTCTATAAATCCTAGTCTTTTAAAAATGAGTAGGTATCTACTTCCGCTATTTCTTTAACATATTTCCACGAGTATAAGCGCATTAATAGCACGAGATCCCCGCTTAAGAACATATAAAAACATCCATTAACTTTACACGTAAGGTAATATAAATGTATATAAAACTAGTCATTGGATTGAAAACCGATCTCTGATGCTAGTTCCTTAAGATCCTAAAAGCTAATAACTCAATTTCATGACACGTCTTTTGGTTTCAGATAGCCGGCGGCATATTTATGTTCAAGTTCTAATTACACTCCTTCTAAATCTTTCAAAGAGTTCGATTGAAGGTAAGTAACCCTCTTAATCAACTTATCCAATTGTGTTTCTCTCAACGATTCAATTAGAGATCAGCAAGTGAACAAATGTAAAAGTAACTAGTTCTTTTATTCATTCGCTAACTCTGTCTTTAATTACGGACATGACAGAATTATTTGCCTTTGGAATTCATTTTTCCGAAATACTTAATTTATTGTTGTTTTTACTTTCCGCCACCTTTAGGTAAGGAAGGTATTGGCTTTGGTCAAAAAATTCGGTGGTGAGTTTTTAATGAATAAGCACGTTTTAGGGTCCCTAGAATACGAATTTACTATTTCTAAGATGATGTCTATATGTGTGTGTGTGTGTGTGTGTGTCCGTGTGTGTCCGTGTGTGTGTGTGTCCGTGTGTGACAAATTTTTCTCCGACGATAACTCCAATACTACAATTCTAAAAATTATAATTCTTTCGTATTCCTCTTCTTTACATCCACATGAAGAGCTGATTATATTTTGGTTATAATTGATTCACCGGAAGTACGTTATTTGAAGTTTTTAACAGTTTTTCTTGAAAAAACGCAGTTAAATATCATTTTTCGACATTTTGTGATTATCAATATGAAAGAATATCTTATTCTCTATACGGTTTGATTATACATTTTCCTTCATATTCAATAGTTATAGAGTTATAGAGGCATTAAGAGATATTAACTTTCAAAAATTAGTCAGCTTTGCTAAAATTATGGAAACAGCAGATATTCAAAAAAATTTAATTGACAGATGTCAGTGTCAAATGCAAAACCAAAATTATATGTGAATGTTATAGAGTGTCTCTCGCAAGTGACTTGCAGTTGCGCCTCGCCTCAAAATTTGAATTTTCAATACCGGAAGTACGAGAAAGGCCAAAGAGAAGATGGAAGGACTGTGTAGCAGAAGATTTGAGAAAGGAATAATTGCGTGAAGAAGATGTGTTGGACAGGAATGAGTTAAAGAGAAGAGTAAGAAACAGCGACCCCTAATAAAATAGGGAAAGGAACTTTCGGTACAAAATTTGTAAAAAATAGTGTGTTCGGGTTACAATTTTACAGGATATACAGAATCTTTTTCAGGAACTTTAGGTATGGGATATATACAAAATACATCGAGCGCAACAGATTTTTTATATTACAATAATTATCATTAATAAGTGAAATAATGATTTTTCTAAAATACATACTTTTACCTTGCGTCACCTTCAGGTAAGGAAGATAAAAAAAAATCGGTGGTGAGTTTTCAATGAATAAGCACGTTTTAGAGTCCCTAGAATACGAATTTACTATTTTTAAGATGATGTCTGTATGTGTGTGTGTGTGTGTGTGTGTGTCCGTGTGTTATATGTGTGTGTGTCCGTGTGTGACAATTTTTTTTCTCCAAAAGAGTTTAAAAATATTGTTGATATAGCTACCTTGGAAATAAAAATTGAAAAGAAGTAATCCATTTTTTGTCATATTTTGTACTGATTTAATCAAAATAATATTAAACAAGTAACTAAATACTTCAGAATACACACAAATAGAATAATTAATGTAAGTATTCATTTAGATTTTGTCCTAGTATATCCTTTGGGGTAAAACAAGGTAAATCCTGTTTCAATTTCAATTAGGCATTTTAATCCTAGCTCAAAATTGCCCGACATGATTTCATTTGTATCCATGTGAAATAAATAATTTATTTTCAATTTATTTCTCACGGCCAGTTTCAATTATTAAACATAATTTGCAAATTAATAAAACCGTGTTTTAATAAAAAATTAAATTTCAGTTCGCATGCAGAACTACATTTGGAATTCTGGTGTTGGTTTATTCTCAAATACAAGTTTATTTATTTTTCATGGCACATCCTAAAATGAATTTCATACACTCGTGTGATGCAAACTGGTATAAATTGTGTATTATAGTTTCAACAAATGAATTGATTTTGCATTGCATCGGCTAACACTGCGTACATATAAATTAACACTGCACTAAAATATAAGCACTTTTGGTTTAACAAATTATTATGAAATAGTGAGAAATTCTCACACATTTTCTACATCTTATATAGATTAAGGTTACGTACCGTGAGTATTCTTTAACGTGAAACATATCCATGGTTAAGACTTGACATTTGATTGACAGCAATGTATTTGCCTGTCCCATTTAAAATGAAACATAGGGAATGAATTTGATAGAAGTATTATATTTAAATATTGTAAGAAATTTAACCAAATCAGAAAACCACTCGAGAGTACTAACATATTTCGGGCACAAGGTGCACCTAATATTTATTCTACAACTAAATTTAATTTTTAGAAAACAGGTATAATTATTTAAACAAAATTAACCTCTAATAACAGCTTATTGTCAATATGACAGATAACAGTTGAATGTTCCTATAAATTACGAATTGACACTTGATTGACAGCAATGTATTTGCCAGTCTCATTTGAATTGAAACATAGAGGATGAGTTTGACAGAAGAAATTTAGCCAAATCACAAAATCAGTCGGGCACATTTAATTTAGAAAGCAGGTATAATTATTTAAACAAAATTAACCTCTATTGATGTCTTGTCAAATTCGTTCCCTATGTTTCATTTTAAATGGGACAGGCAAATACACTGTTGTCAATCAAATTTCAAGTTGTAACCATGGATGTGACAAATCCAATTTTTTATATTAAAAATACTCATGGTATAGATATTATTAAGTATGAAAAATAAATAAATATTTGGACGAATTATCGTGGGACGAATTGGAAAAACGCCTTAGGCTTCGGCAGCGCGGGAATATGTAGGAATTTTCATTTCCATATTTGTTTTTCTTTTACGTCTCTATGGAAACTGAATTCCATTGTTTGCAGTTTGATGAAACTTCTCAATTCAATACGAATTTATGAACAGTACTTGACTAATACTTCAAGTATTTAATTCCGTTTACTAGAATATGCATTAACTATTTTAAATTTTATTTATTTGCATAACTTTGAAGCATTGTCATAAACCATGAATCATATTGTCTTCTTTTTATTGCCACTAGAACATATCGTTTATTTTGAAATTACGGTTCACACAGAAAAAAAAATATGAGTTTCTGCACTGCGAAATTTTATAAAACTTTCTTCTTCATAGTGTTAGCCACGGTATTAAAATAAAATTTCAAACAAATTTTACCTGTCAGAAATTATAAAATATAGTTTTTCATCAAAATAATACTACCATCTTCTCTTCCTGTGAATAATTCTTTATTTTCAGTAATGATAACTCAAAGCAGATGGTTTTTGATAGGTAAAATTACAAACAAATATAATAATATTTTACCTGTCAGAAACGTAGCTGACAATTTGTGACATATTTTACCTGTTAGAAAAGCTCTGTTTGAGGTATCGTTATTGAAGATGGAGAATTATGCACAGGAATAGAAGATACTGAATAGAATTATTTTTGATGAAAACTATATTTTATAATTTCCGATAGGCAAAATGTCAAAAATTTTGTTTGCGACCTAATTTCAATACCATGAACCACAATTTGCTTTATCGCAGATATCGGTAATGGTGATGATATATTTGTATCGTGCGGGCGCTTACCATGCGTCACCTCACGGGTACTCATTGCTATCGTGGAGAGTGCACCACAGGGGTCACTTTTGTACCATTTAAAATTCGAAATATTTGGCGTCGGTCGGGATCGAATCTGGTTCCCCAGGTTCGCGACCAGACACTCTGACATGCGGCCACGGGGCTCCATATATATATATATATATATATATATATATATATATATATATATATATATATATATACATATATATATATTCAGTCACTATAGTTTAACGGCTTCACATAGGTGTTAAAGTTTTCGTGGGTAATTTCTCGGAGAATGTTAGCGTTAGCAACCGGCGATAACATAAGCGATTCCGATGTTCAGAGAATAACATGACGTATTTACATTGCAAAGCAGCTGTGGCAAAGCGTGTAAGAGACAGAAACGCTCAAAAGATTTCGAACAGTTTGTTATTCTTTATTATACTCCTCACAACTTCACCCTGAACTTGCGAGACAGAATATTACTTTATAAACATGTCTCCAATCTGGCCTATGACATTATTAAAATAATTATTATTTAAAAAAAAGTCCTCCTGAAGTTCATTTATTTCATGGACAAAGGTAATGTACTGGACAGAAAAAGATAGGATAGAACCGGAATAAGATAAAAGAGGACACTATAGGGTCCAACAGGATTTGTACAAAACAGCTTCAGTGGCTCAATGGTTAGATCAAAGGCTCTTAATCATGAGTACGCAAGGGGTCCTGGGTTCGAATCCTACTAAGTCATGGATGTTTGTATATGTGAATTCACTCTGTAATTGGGATTTAATCCTGTTGAATTTTTTAAAAGCAGGATTTGAACAGGATACATAAACATTACAGGACATCAAGAGAATAGGAAAATACTTTAGGAAATAAAAAACAAATGGTAGAATCTGATACAATAGGGATCTAGTTTAAGATTTTGATGAAAAGATCTGAATAGAACATTACCTCGTTAGAAAAGAATCAGATTACTTCAGAATTCTATCAAATGAGGCATTTGTTTTCGCTTTTCGCCACGAAGTGAAAATTTGGTAGCATGTGTGTCTCAAAATATTCGCCTGCAAGCGTACGACTCGAGGCGAAAATATTAAACTACCATCATTATTTTGTCACAATTTATTTCAAAGCCAATTTATATATAATTTAAGTCGTAAGCTTACAGGCGAATATTTTGATACACACGTGCTGCCAAATTTTTGCGTCTTGACGAAAAGCGAAAACAAATGCCTAATTTGACAGAATTCTAAAGTGCGTAGGAAACTCACGTATCTAACTGAGCATTACAGTAAATGCATAAATTCATATTATGAATAAATGTAACAGTGAAGAGCAGTGTTGTGAAAAAGTGCTATAAATTAAAAAAATAATAATAAAAACATAGCTGCAATAAAGTATATTACGCGTCGATTCTCGCAAATAACATAAAATAAGATTAATGTGTAAATGGTAGATTGATATTGGATTAAGCAATATAGTAACATGTCACTTTAACATGTGAGGATTAAGTTCATAGGCAATAAATTCAACTACATAATAAATAAAGATAACATGTAATTTAATATTGTATGTATTTGCCATTACTTTATAAAGCCCTTTAATTTTTTAATCCTATACTTATAACCGCCACTGACCACTTTAAATTATTAGCATTTTTTATTTATTTGGTAGTCCACTGGACGTCACCCAGGTATTTACAAATAACATGATTGACGCGTTGAAATATAATCTGTGTAACATTATACGAATTAGGCCCGGTTTTTCCATCTCTGGATAAAGTGTCAGTTAAATAAACTGTCAGATAAAATGAAAATATCGAATCGATATTAGAGGGTAACTTGACAAAATTATGCACATGTCAATTATGAGATACGATATGTTTCTTTTATCTGGAACTGGAAGATAAGTTAAATGGCAGTTTATCAAGAGGTGGTATTTGTTTTTGCCAGTCGAACTTTAAAATAACTCTTAATATTTGACACTTACAGGGGTAATAATAACCATAGGCGCCACCAAAAATCCAGGGAAAGGGGGGGGGATCTTTTTTTCTAAACCTATTTATTTTTTATTGATAAATATATCATCACGGCATATTACCCATTTGTGGGTATGCCAATCTGCTTTATCACAGATATCGGTAATGATGATGACATATTTGTACCATGCGGGCGTCACCTCACAGGCACTCATTGCTGGCGTGGAGAGTGCACCACAGGGGCCGCTTTTGTTCCATTTAAAATTCGAAATATTTGGCGTCGGTCGGGATCGAACCCGGTTCCCCAGGTTCGCGACCAGACACTCAGGCACGCGGCCACGGGACCCCAAGATTTTTGAAGTATTTATTTATCTAATATTAAGTTCAGAAAGATATTCCAATATATTAAAAATAAAACAATGTAATTTATGCAGTTTTAAAAGTAATGGTAGAAAAAACATTAGATACTTTCTTGCCCCAAGGAGAGGGGCAACTGCCCCTTCTTACCACACCCCTCTGTCGTCGACCATGATAATAACCCTAACCCTGTGTTAAAATAACATTTAGGGAGAGTTTATTCTAAAGTTGTTTTATTTCATGTTTATTATTTTATATATTTTTGTTGCTTAAGCTCTTAACAAACTATTCCTGAATTTAATCCTCATTTATTATTAACTCTGTTAATGTTTTGAATTTTATTGTTATTAGTGCAACTTATGATTACTTATATTAAAATAGTTTATTACTAAAAAAAACATTAATAGGAGTGATTAGCAAACGATTTTCTATACATTAATGAAACCCAGAAATAAACTGTCAACGGAACTATGAACTAATTTTATTATTATATCTTTGTAGTATCTGCAGAATATTTCGTTTGTTGAGAAGCGCTTGGTGTAGGTTAGGGTAATACCATTACGCCAGGAGAGAGCACCCACTTGCTGTTAGTATTAGGTCGTTCTGCGGCCTACCAGCAAACATACAAATGTTTGATGTTCCCTAGCAACCATGTTTCCTGCTCTACTAACATGTAAAACGACTATACACTGTATAACCACCTACTAATTTCAAAGGAATTGTGACAAAGTTATTGTTGAACTCTGCCCTCAAATTTAGGTCCTAACCTTTTGTAATTCTTGTAACTGATGAAGAAGATTCAAATATCAAGAAATCGCTGAAAACTGAATAAAGGCTCGGCTTAAAACAATAATGGATAACGAAAGTAAAACAGACAAAGTAAATTGAATTTGGGAAAAGCAAACACGGATTTTTAATGAATTTATACATTCCATCCAAATTCCGGGTTACAAAAATTGGATGAAATACGACAAAGGAGTTATTTATATTCCTCACAAAATTTAAGAATTGTATGTTTAGAACATGTTCCATTTATTTACATTTATAAACTCTGAATATAATAATATTAGTAAAGCAGCAATACACACACAGAGTTACAAGAGCTAAAATATTTGCATCTCTATTTTGGAGTTTTATTGAAAAGCTGAGATTGAACCAAAGAAGGTGAAGTTAACTGAATTGATTTAATTTCGTAGTTTTCGTAAACTATTTGCTCTTTGAAGGTTCGTGAAAGGATGTTAAGTATTTGAAATAGCGGTGAATGCCTTTTCAATAAACGGTAAGAATTCATTTTATAATTTACTAGAGTTCAAAGTATGACAAACCCACTTACTTAATTATGTATTAAGATGAATTAAAGACAACATTATACCTGGCGTATATCAATGGCAAGTCAATGTAGCACAATCGTTAAACAAATTGCGATATTCTATTATTGTTGCGCATAAAACTAGTCTTTCTGGTCAAAAAAGTTTTCCTCAAGGAACGGCGAGATACATAATTTTGTAGTTTAAAAATACTTGAAATATTGAGGCGAAAGTTAAAAAAAATGATGTGGCCAACATTATCTCCCGTAATGTATTTTTTTATTAATACTTACATATTTACTAGTGCTACAAAATATATTAAGTTCCTTTGCACGAATTGCATCTATGAATTAAAATTTTATGCTGTCAAATTTAGTAGTGTTGTTTGCATAGTTTTTATGAGGTACACCAGATATTATGTACCCTCATAAAAATTAAGTAAAAGACACTACTAAATTTGACAACACAAAATCTTAATTCATAGATACAATTCGTAGATGGCCTTGATCAGACTTCTTCAAAAAATTTTACTATACATATTGCTTTATTTGCTATTTTCTTTTAAAATGTCACTATTATTAATTTGAAGTGATTAGTTTTTTGACAGTTACATACATTTGTAATATGAACTGCGTAACAAAGGAATTGTGTTTATCTTTAAAACATAGACTTTGAGATTTATAAAAAAGATTATTTTTTAAATTGACCTCTAAAATATATAGAAAAAGTATTAATGTATATCAGCAGACAATTCAATAATTTTTATAATGACATAAAATGCGTAAAAATAACATTTAATTGTATTTTTGAAGAAAGCCATTGAGATTTACACCAAAATCTATTTATTTATTTCCATATTAGAATAGGGTTGAAATACAAATTTTTGAATGATAGTACTTAAGTTAGGGCGTTGACAAAATTCATACACATACATACACACATACAGACATATCGTGAAAATGTTAAAATTGGATTCCAGAGACCTTGAACCGGGGTCATTTACTAAAATCTCGATATGCGATTTTTAGCACGATCCCTATACTTCCTTTACCAAGTGAGGTAAAAAGGACGATTTTTAGTTGATTACGAAAAGGAATTATAAATATTGATTCAGAGACTGAAATCTTGTGAAACTTATTAAGTTTTATTTAAAATTTATAGTAGAACTGTTTCACCATGTATCGCCTTTGTACTTTATTCTACGTTTATTATTATATAGTTCAGATTTTACTACCTCTATTGTTAGTTCCCTGGCAAATCTCTTAATCCTTTATTAGTCCATGTAGTTAACATTCTAACATACACTGCTCCATATAGTAATGTTCTTCCATATTAATACATAACTATTTTAATTACAAACTTCCTTCACATTGTTTCATTGCTGTAATCTCAGCTGATGAACTCAGACACCCAAATGCGTTCACATAAACACACGTGTGCAAAATACTCTTCTGTTACCTCTCTCTTTATACTTTCAACACAAAAACTCTGAGATCAAACGGCTGGGTGCTGGGTGCGCTTGGAGTGTGATATTCTGAGCTTAATACTCACCCGCGTATCATGTAACGTGAACCCGAGGTAAACCAACCAGTGGTCATGTTGGGGCTTTGATCTTATCTCTAACGACTGCAGCTTAACTTGTTTGTGAAACCAGATTTAAAACGGAATCTGTTTTTATTGTACATGTGGCGCTGCTATTAAATAACGAGACTGGTGTGCAAAATTAGATAAAATCTTATAAATTAATCTGTACCCAATTCAAAGTCTTCATTTTTTACCTCTCGCTAAGAGAGGTACTGGAATCATGCTAAATAGCCTATCCAGATTTTAGTGAATAAGCACGTTTTAAAGACACTACAATCCGATTTATCATTTTTACAATAATCCTCCTCTCTCCCTCTCTCTCTCTGTGTATGTGTGTGTGTGTGTGTGTCGATGTGGGATGGGCGGTTTCTCAAATTCTATAAGAATAAAGACCAATTTAACTACGTATTCCTTAATGTGACATTAATGGAAAGAGCTGAAAAGCTTTTGGTAACAATTGGACAACTGAAAGTAGTAGTTTCTTAAAAAAAGTTCTAAATATTATTGTTTGGAAATTTAAGTTATTACAAATATTAAAGAATATAAAATTCTCTATCATATACATTGTACATTTTTATAATATCTTCTATAGATTTAGAGATAGAGAATTATAAATATATAAAATAATCCGTTGTAATAAAACTCATAGCCCAAATAAGTTCAGGGAAAACAAGTGGAAAAAATTAAAATGTTTGTAATTGACAGAAAAATGTGACTGTCAAAAATCCAGATACATTACTAAAGGCTTGTTCTGGGAAGTACATTTAATATTTCTTATTTTATTATTAATTAAATATTTAAATTATAGATGCATCTCGTATCACATATCAGTGAAAAATAGTATATTATGTGGCAAGTGTGTGAAGCTGAAATTTTTACATGAGAGTGTAAAATAGGCTTCACACACGTGTTACATACTATACTTTTTCTACGACCTAGCAATAAAATATATTTTTTCTTCACATTGTCATTCTTTTAACGTAAAGCCTCTGCATTATCGACTTGTGTAACCATGGTTGCCAACGTTACGAGTGTTTAACAGTTTTGTTTTATTAAAATACAATTCAGTTTGTAATATTTAAAATAATGAACGGTGCGTGAAATGTTACTTCACTTCTGTGTGCAAAAAATCAAACTACACACATAAAAATTGATACGTGAAGTACTCATTTCACGCACGGGAGTAGAAAAAAGACTTACAATTGTTAAGGATAAAAAACTGTAGAGAAAGAAAGAGCACAGGACAGAATACAATAGAAGAATATTACAAGAGAGGCCATGGGCCTACACGGCCGCCAATCTCGTCAACAAATTTGAAGAATCAGTAACTTTTAGAAGAGTAGAAGGAAACATATTTATAGAATGAATTAAAAAATATAAAAATATATTAATAATAGGATTTATCGAGTTTTGATAGTAAGCTTTGGATTTTTCGGGTTTAGTATCACAAAAATAAGTCAAACAAATTATCTAAAATTGAAGCCAATCAGACAATTAGCTTGGCGATCTCATCAACTGATTCTCTCAGATTGATACTTCGCACAGAATCCTCGGTAACTATAATAGCGCCCTGTGAAGAATCATTGTATTTTTTATGTTTGTCATATAGAAAATTAACACCTTTAAGTTTTCTTTGTTAGGCTCTAAATCACCGGATTTTTAAATGCGATTATGTTCACCCCTACACTTTGCAATTGTTTAATTATTATAAATCAGTAGTTTCAAAATGACAAAACTTTCAACATGTTGAGTTTGTATCCCCCATTTTGTGTAAATAAAAATGGACTAATTGGAATTTTATACTTTATTGTAACCATGGCAACGTTTGAAGTTTGTAGCTTTGTAGAAAACAATCAGAATTCCTATAAGGTAAAGAAAGCGCTTTAGGCCCATATTCATAAACAATCGTAAAGTTTCAAAACGGGTCGTTATATTTTTTGACAAATAGAATCAAACTTGACAAATAAAATTTCGTTTTTTCTTTCAATGTCGACTGTTTTTATTGAATAAAAATTATAACGAACCGTTTAAAAATTTTACGAGTGTTTATGAATACGGGCATTAAAGTTTAAAAATTTATTGAAATTTTGTGAGAAATAGAAAACATCGCAGAAAAATTTTGTAATATAATATAGTCTTCCTTATGATATATTGAGTGTCAACCCCTAAGTTCTCTAAAAACTTAACAGTTTTCACTTTTCACTTTTTGTTTCATCTTTTTCTCCTCCACGCTTTCATCTGCTCGTTCATCACAGTTTCAGTCAACTCTTAAGTTCGTCACTTCGCATGAAGATTGATAGGTGACATGTTTTCTCGTTTATCTTCCTTTAAGTAACGGAAAAATAAAACTAGAATTAACCGGAAGATTTTACAGATCATGCATTTCGAAATAATTCTCCGAGTTACGATGGTTTAGTTTTAATAATTGAGTAAAAATCAATAAAATTATTATTATGCAAAATACGATAAGATAAAATAGGTAATTACAAGAGTAATATAAAATAATTGTGTATTAGTGGAAATAATATATAATAGAAGACTCAATTCTGATTGGTTGGCGCTAGTTTGGCTGAACATGGCGCATACAGAAAAGTGACATTTTAAGATATTATATTACAGTGTAAATAATTATATTATATGTGTATTTGTAACTCAAAAGTGCTTGGTTAGGTTAAATACGTTACTACAAAGTTGCATGTGATTAACACAATTTGTATTAATATGTTTCTCTATACTAAACAAAGCACATTTAAAGTGTAGTATTTATAAATCCAAACGGATATTTTTACCTCCCGCTACCCTTGGTAAGGGAGGTATAGGGATCGTGCTAAAAATCACATATCAAGATTTTAGTAAATGACCACGTTTTAAGATCCCTAGAATATAATTTTAACATTTTCACGATGATGTCTGTATATGTGTATGTGTGTGTGTGTGTGTGTGTGTGTGTGTGTATGTGTATGAATTTTGTTTGCACTCTAACTCAAATACTATCATTCAGAAAATTCTGAAACCTTGTATTTCTGCCCTATTCTAATAGGAATAGATGCCATTAGATTTTGGTGTAAATCGGATAACCGGAAATGGCACTTTACTTGAAGCTCATAATGGTTTTTCTTCTTTTTTTAATCCCGAAGCCTAAGATAAACACAATTCCTTTGTTACACAGTTTATTTTTTAAATGAATGTAACTGACAGGTAAACGTCATTGTCAAAAAACTAATCACTTCAAATTAATAATAGTGACATATTAAATAATAAAGAAAATCATAAATAAAGCAATAGTTATATGCAATGGAACATAATATAGTTTGAAGCATTAGTAAATACGTAGGTATGTATTTAAATTAATAAAAATTAAATAGCGGGAGGTTTTGTGTTGGCCACATCAGATTTTTTAGTCTCGTTATTGTGAAATAACAACTGTAAAGGTGTTGATTACATGAAAGAATATTTTTATTTTGCTCAAAAATATTGATTACCAGAAGGAATCCGACAATATTTCAATACTAGCATTTTTCAAAAATGCAAAGAATCAAATTCTTCATAATATTATTTCATTCTATAACACACACACACACATACACTCTCACACACACACACACACACACACACACACACACACACACACACACACACACACACACACACACACACACACACGCACACATGAATCCAATATCTTAGCGAGAGGTAAAATGAGCTCAAACGCAAACGAATAACGCTCAAAATTCAAATATTCGTTACCTACTTTTTGACTGAATCTCGTAAATCTTATTAATTATTATTATGAATATCTTCAGGTTCAAAGTGAGCTAACTACATTACATTACTTTTAAATTGACCAAACTGAATCTTGATCAAATACCGTATTAATTCGTGGTTTAGCAATGGAATATTTAATAGTCAAACACGCATACAATCTGGCTTTGATTGATTTAGAATCCATTGTAAACTATTTGGTAAGTCCTCATTAGTCCGCACATAATACAGATTATTATCTCAATAATATCAATATCGTGATAATAAAACACAAAGTACATCAGATATCGCAACAACGAAAAAAATTCAATATCTACTTTTGAATAAAATGAAAATTGTTTTGTACCTATGTATCACATTTCACTTTTAATATTTGAAGGAACTTGAAAATGGAATCAAATTTCGTCTGGAAAATTTAAAATATTAATTAATGTTCAATTCTTAGAAATGCTGGGGAATATCCGTCGCTGATGTATAAAAAGAGATATTGATTTTCTCTTCAGTATTAATTGAGGCAAAAGTAAAGCTACAGATCTTAAT
This sequence comes from Ophonus ardosiacus, assembly GCA_943142095.1. Lineage (NCBI taxonomy): Eukaryota > Metazoa > Arthropoda > Insecta > Coleoptera > Carabidae > Ophonus > Ophonus ardosiacus. The sequence goes on along the minus strand of OW964832.1, from coordinate 1,325,457 downwards.
TAATAAACATCATTGTTTTCATTACATTTTCCCTTTAAACTCATTTATTAAACCAGCACAACTTTAAAGCAGAAAGAAGAAAAAATCTTCTCATTTGTAAGAAAAAAACATTGCTAATTCGTGGGTCCATGTAATAAAATTACTTACGCCTGTTTGAAAAGAAAAATTTAATTTCCTCATAAAAAATGTTTACACAATGTTTTTTTGTGGAAAAAAATTCAATATTCTTCTATTAATATCTGAAAAAGCAAGAGAATACAACCATCCATCTTTTATGTGTTTCATTGACATGACAAAACCTCTTGCCCAAGTCCGATTAAACGACGTCGGAGAAATTCAAAAAACAAAATAGCTGAAGGTGAAGGTTATTTAAGATCATCAGCGAACTCATCTGTTAAGAGCTTAGAGTATAGAATAGGACTAGAGAGAGCGTAAAGTACAGATGTGGACAGAGTTTTTGTCGCCATGAGACGGAAGGGGAATCTCGTGGCCGCCATCTTGGGACGATCAACGTTATAATGTATTTAAGCGCGCTTTCTTCAGTTTTGTTACAAAAATACAATAACGTAACAGAAATTGAAGCTATTTGTAATTAGCAAGCTTTAATTCAGTAAGAAATGTATTAAAATTAATTAAATTTAAATTTGAAAGAACCAAAAAATTGTAAAAATCTTCAATTTGAACTGTATTGCGATTAAACTTTAATAAAATATTTTTTATAGAAATTAAACTGTTCGAATTTTATGACAACTGTAATGATTGAGACAGAAACTTACAAAAACTAGATACCGAATAGGCAAATAATTTGAGGCTAGAAATTTCATATAAAAATATATATTTATGATGTTTACAATACAAATAAATACGAAGTACAAACATATTTATTACAAAAAATAAGTTAATATTTTTACATGAAATATGTAAAAAAATACAATAAATTATATGAACTAAACATTAATAATATGTATAAGTAAAATAATACTTACTTGTGAATTGTCATCGCTTTTTCCTTTTCTTTTTCTTGTTTTAAAGTTTTTACGGACATTCGGTTATTACAACCGAAGGCACAAGTCGTTGACATGTAATTACAAACGTTTCACATTCAAATAACACAAATTAAAATCGATTATTAACGTAAAATAATCAAATAACCAGAGAACGCTTATATACACTTGATCTTCCCAAGATGGCCGCCGTACAAACACAAGCTTACCCCGCATGACATCAGCTTTGAGTGTTTAGGCGCCCTCTATGTGTATATATATTTTATAACTCTATGGTTAAGAGAAATGCAAATAAGTTTAGAAATGACTGACAAGTGACAGCGTAAATATCTGTTTTTCATAGCACTCGTATAGAAAAAAATTATTAATGTAGTTACGTATTCATTTTAGGTTATAAAATATTTTGACAGGAAATTGTTTTGTTAATTATCTATGTGACAGCAAACCATTCTGCAAGTGACACGAAACAATCAGATAGAAAATTTATTTTTGAATAAAAAATTTGCTATAATTGCTTTAAAAATATTCAGTTATTTTTCATTCTCAACTGATTTTTTCGGCTGCGACTGCAAATTTCAAATTCTGCCAAATAAGATAACTTTTACAACATAGATTCGCAAATAACTATTATATGAACTCTCCTTTTATGTTGTAGACAGATATAGTAAAATTCGTCTTTTATAAAACGACTAGTCGTTTTCTAAATAAATTTTTTTCGTTGTGTTTTGTTGTCAAGTAACGCTAAATTAATTATTTCAAAAAATTCTATCATTCATGTCCAAAAAACAATAAAATCTCACCACTCCAACATAGTTATATTTAAAACGTTTTCTATATGATAAATAAGTTAATTTGGTTATTTGAGAAAAATCTCTCTTACTGTTTCATTATATCGTAATCATCTCTGTATATGGTGCGTTTCATTTGTTAATACTTTGACAATATTTATGTTGATTTTTATTAAAATAAAATCTGTTGTGGCCAGCACAAGACCTTCCGTCAATTCGATGTATTTTGTACAAATCCCATACCAAAAGGACCGTGGAACAGTTTCTATATAATATCACGTAAAATCGAACACAAACACATATTATTTTTTACAAATTCCATACCAAAAGTTCATTTGAAAAGGTTTTATAAATCCAATAAAATTATGACATAAACATACACTAAGTAAAATGCCCTTGACACATTTTACTTTCTGCTTCAGCTTTCCACTATTTTATTAGGGGTCGCTGTTTCATCTTCTCTTCCACTCATTCCTGTCCAACGCATCTTCTTCACACAGTCCTTCCTTTCTCAAGTCTTTTGCGATACAGTCCTTCCATCTTCTCTTTAGCCTTTCACTGCATGTCACTTGCGAGGACCACTATGACATACTAATTTTTGATCCCACACTTTCCATATTTGGTTTTGCACTTGCAATTAGAATTTTTTGAATGTATCAGCTGTTTCCATGATAAATAGCAAAGCTGACTAATTTTTGAAAATTAATTTCTTTATAATGCTTTAACTCTACATTTATTGAATATGAAGGAAAAGGAATAATCAAACCATATAGAGCAGAGTATTTTATAATAACAAAATGTCAAAAAATAATATTTAACTGCGTTTTTTTTAAGAAAAATTGTTAAAAACTTCAAATAAGGGTACTTCCGGTGAATCAATTATAACCAAAATCTAATCAACTCTTCATATGGATGTACAGAAGAGGAATACGAAAGAATTATAATTTTTAGAATTGTAGTATTGGACTTATCGTCGGAGAAAAATTTGTCACTCACGGACACACATACACACACACATGGACACACACACACACACACACATACATACATACATACAGACATCATCTTAAAAATAGTAAATTCGTATTGTAGGGACCCTAAAACGTGCTTATTCATTAAAAACTCACCACCGAATTTTTTGACCAAAGACAATACCTTCCTTACCTAAAGGTGATGGAAGGTAAAAAGCACTTGACATGTTTCACAAGATTTCAATCTCTGAATCATCCTCTCGGTCATTTATGTGAGACTGGCTCAGTCAAGCAGAACCACAGACGCGTTTCGCTCTTATTGGAGCTCTTCAGTGTGGTGTACTAACGCCTCTAGTAGGCAATGAGTCAGCTGAGTGAGCGGATGATAAATATCCCAAAAAGGGAGCTAATATTGTACTTTATTGTACTTTTATTAATATTTATGTTATTATATTTTACAATATTTATATCAGTTAAACTTGATTTTACGTTTGCTAATAAAAAAGCATTTTTATAAGATGTATTTTCTTTCTTTAAATATTGTTTATGCGAGTACATCGTAAACATACTGAAGATATAATTATAGTCATTTTCATGATAGTTCAGCTAATGGATCTAGTACAAAATGATATTTTACAAGATTACTAACGTAAATTTGCAAAGTTTCTACGTTCAAATGATTAAACATTAATGTGAGAAAGAAGACTCTGGAACAAACATTTAAAATATTCATGAAATTTCATTGCACCAAACTTGCAGTTTACCGCTTTAGAATTTCACTCATATTTACGTTGATGAAAATTTTTTCTTCAATTAAGATTAAATTATTAGTTGTTATTATTAGAAATGCACTTTGAAATGAAATTATTCATATAAATAGTTCATCATATAATTACGTGCAAATACCAGCAAATTAATAATTCAATTTCATTATTATTCATTCATTTATGGTTTCATTATCAGCTTTCAATATAAATATTAGTTGATGTTTTCCATTTGAACAATTGAAATGATATCATGATTCGTTTAATGTTTGTTGTCATAAATAAATAATTTACTGTAAATTGACATAGGTAACTAATTAATTTCACGTAAAAATAATTATTAATTCATATTTTGAACCTTTTAATATAATATTCAAACGCAAGCACATGTTTACATCACAAATTGAAAAGAATCAAAGTGCCATTTTTAGTTCAACAAAAAGTACCTATTTTGTATGAAATATTGACAATAGTTGCAACTTTGTGTTTTAATAACTTTTTTATTCCATTACATTTTCATAAGTTACTTATAAAGATATCTGCAATAAGGGCCTGATTGACGCAGGTAAATATTACTTTTTGACATTTTATGTTATTATAAATTTTTAAAAAAAGCGCTTCTCTATACGGTTTGTTTATACATTTTCCTTCATATTCAACAGATATAAACTATTATAAAGAGATTAACTTTTAAAAATCAGTCAGCTTTGCTATTTATCATCTTACAGATGTCAGCGTCAAGTGCAGAACCAAATATGGAAAGTATAGGATCTGAAAGCGACATGTAGTTGTAGCCTCATCTCAATGCCGGGAGTACGAGGAAGGCCAAAGAAAAGATTTAAGGACTGTATTGTAGAAGACTTGAGTAAGGAAGATCTGTGTGGAGAAGATGCGTTGGACAAGAATGAGTGGAAGAGAAGAGTGAGAAACAGCGACCCCTAATAAAATAGAAAAAAGCTGAAGAAGAAAGGAGGAAGTGTCAAGTACAATTTACAAAGTGTATATTCATGTTATAATTTTATTGGATTTATAGAATCTTTTCAAAGGAAATTTTGGTATGGAGTTTGTAAAAAATAGTATGTGTTCGTATTACAATTTTACATGATATATACAACCTTGCCAAGGAACTTTTGGTTTCGGATTTGCACAAAATACATCGAATTGACGGAAGGTCTTGTGCTGGCCAGATTTTTATATTATTACTTTAAATGAAAGTTCGTTTGATTTTGAAACAATTAATAATATTGTTTATTTAGCTTTACAATTTAATTTCTTGATTTAAAATGAATAAACGTAAGTTTTCACTGATGTCCTTAAATCTAACTTCCGACACAAACTCTTTCTCACACACATACACACATGCACACACACACGCGCGCGCGCGCGCGCACACACACACACACACACATAACCCAAGTATTTGGTATAGAGTGATGAAGATGCTGTTTCTGTATTATAATGGTCGATTAACATTTACTGAAGCTATTAATCATGACAGAAGACATGTTCTTTCACACAAAGGCGACCCCCTGTGGCGCACTTTCCACAACAGCATTGATCCAACTACATGGTGACATCTACTAAAGACCATATACCGTATCTGGAGTTATCCTGTTGTAGGTTGCAGGATAATAAACGTTATTTGTCTACATGTAATACATAAAGGTCAGGAACAATTATTGAACGTAATGCAAATGAAAGTGTTGAACCACTATCGTTATTACCGTACCTAACACTTCTTTACGACCTCAAGAAGTGGATTTTGCAGAGAAGTTGACAACGTTTATGTTTTGGAATATTGGATAAAGTTTTTAATTTAAAATCATTTCCAGTTGGACTTTTAAATAAGCATGTAACTAAGTTGTCAACTTGAATTTTTTAGATTCAAAGATTTGAGGTTAAAAAAGTTTTAAACGAAAATGTAAAATCTACATTAATTATAACTGCACAAGTAATACATATTTATAACTTTTAAGCTTGGGGTTTTGGAATGCAGAAGTGTTATTTTTTCAGATCTAACCGAATAATTTTTCTTTATTCAAAAGCTAATTTACTATCTGCAAAATCTATTACACAGATTATTAGTTCAGGAAACAATTTCACTTATAAATCACACCCACCTATAAAGTCAAACTTGTAATCCTCTTATGAGAAGGTCTTTTGGTCCAATAATTAATTACCCACAACAAAACATGGGCCTAATTTTCTTTGTTTATTAAGGAGCTCTACAAATTTCAATATGTACAGTGAGTTATATTATAATCTAGTACATAATTTATAAAAAGTTAACATTAAATATGTTTTCTATTTTATTGTCTACTACTTAAGTATGGCCTGGTAATAGATATAGTGCACTGACTTTTAGGTTAACTTTATGGAATGTTATACAACACAGGATTATCTCTAATTTAAGCTGATAGAAACATAGAGACGTATTCTAATATTTTTAATCGGGTAACAATGTTTATTACGCAAAACACTGAAAATATACAAGAAAATAAATGTCATAAGAATCCAAATATGCATGTTGTCAAAAAAATACATAAACGTAACATAAAACATAAGAAGTTTAAATTGAGTTTTTAATTATGAAGGCTCTATCAAGACTAGTGCACAAAATCTGATGCGGCCAGCACATTACCTTTCGTCAATTCTATGTATTTTGTTCAAATCCCATACCAAAAGTTCCTTATTGAAAAAGATTCTATATATATATTTCCAGTAAAATTGTAACACAAACATATATTATGTAAATTGCACTTCTGACATCTGTCAATTAGAATTATTTGTATATATCAGCTATTTCCAAGATTATAGCAAAGCTGGCTGATTTATGAAAGTTAATCTCTTTATAATTTTTTAACTCTATATTTATTCAATATATAGAGGAAAATGTATAATCAAAACGTATAGACAATAAGATATTCTTTCATATTGATAATAGCATTTCAAGAAAAACTGTTAATCAATTATGATCAAAATCTAATCAGCTCTTCATATGGATGTAAAGAAGAGGAGTACGAAAGAATTATAATTTTTAGAATTGTAGTATTGGAGTTATCGTCGTTTTTGCTACACACACACACACACACACACACACAAAAAAAAAAACCTGCTTATTCATTGAAAACTAACCAACGAATTTTTTTTCCAAGCAAAATACCTTCCTTACCTAAAACTGACTAAAGGTAAACATTGGTAGCGTATTGCGAATATTTCATAAGAATATTGAGTCAGCAACAAAGTTCTCGCCAGAAAAACATTAATTTCTACACAAAACACGTACCGACCGTACACAAGTTCTGTGCGCTTACACATAAGCACATGCTATTGTTAAATTCAAAGTGGAATACAAATCGAATACGTTTTAAATTAAACTTTAAAGCTCTAGTCTACAAACGAAAATTGGGGTTTTCACTCATAAATTTATAAACCAATCCAAATTCAGGATTCTACCTAGTTCCCAACTTTTATTTCGACAAAACACCGTTACAGAAAAAAATCGCATCCTTTGAGCCGCCAATAAGATGTATTTTTACAAGTGAGTAAGTTTTGATAAGCGATTATTTGACGTTATAAGAGTATTATTTTATAATTGTCAAAGTTGGTTTTTGTTCACTTATTTTTATTTTGGGAGTCATACCATTCGTAGTTAAATTTTATCCTGGCAAAATTTTCCGATTGCTTTACCCGAGCATGTTACTAATTTATCTCGTAACATTGAACAAAAATCATTCGCTTGGCAGCTCGTAATTTTTTTTTTGTCAATGCCACTCCATAAATTGCTAGGCAACCAGCTCTCGTAACAATCTGAAAAGAATCTGTTGTGGCCAGCACTATACCTCTCGTCATTTCCATTTTGTTATATAAGTATTGTATTTTTTTATTATTATATTTAACATGTCTTGTACACACAAATAATTCTATCTATTTTTTTAATGTATGAGGAAGTTCCTAATTGTCAGAGATTCCTTCATTTCATTAATAAGATTGGCGGTATTTCTTACGGATATATACATTTTATCTACAATTTCAAATATTTAATTAATAAAACAATAAGAAAGATTAAATGTACTTCCCACAAAAAGCTTTGAGAATGTCACTAAAACTGGTGATTTTTGACACATACATTTATCTGTTATTTACAATGTGTATTACAAACATTTGAATATGTCAACTGATTTTCTTCCTGTAGTTAAGCCTGTGCGATTTATTACATCCAATTATTCTATATATACATAGTGTCTATCTCTAAATTTAAAGAAGATATAATAATTAAATATGTCAGATGTAAAATTTTATGTTCTTCAATATTAGCAATAACACAAATTTTCAAAAAATAATATTTAGAATATTTTTTTAAGAAACTCCCAGTTTCGGTTGTTTAATTGTTACCAAAACCTTTTCAACTCTTCCCATGAGTGTCAGATTGAGGAATTCATAGTTAAACAGGTCTTAAGTCTTATAGTTTTTCCTCCAAAAATTTACCCCTTAGGGCCGTTTTCATAATAAACTTTATCTTCAGTTTAACACTAAATTAAAATTGAAGTTGTATTCGTTTTCATAACATAACCTTAGCAATTTAGCGTGCACTCTAACATTACTTTAAATTAAAGATAAACTTTTACAGCTCGATTCCCAAAAAAGTTTAAGCTAATCCTCATTTTTAGATCAGCGAATTCTACTCTAATTTAGTCTAATCTATTCCTAGTATCTATCTTTTTTGGTAATATTATGAAGATTAAATTTTATATACCGGAATGGAATGGAATTTTAAAGTCTTAAAGTGAGCCTAATTATGAAAACGGCCTTATGATAAAATATTGGCGATTGTTGATAGTTTTCTGGATTTCAATACTTATACAAAAATTACTGAAATACCACACGAGAACAAAAACTTCAAACATCCCAACTGCAAGTAAACAGTACACCTCATTAAATTATCCTACATTAGAAAAACAATCGTCGTGTCAACAAAGCAGAGCCTACTACTCGCTTCCTCATTGTAATCCGGCTGGCGCCAGGCGCCGCGTCGCCTGCAGGGTTCTGGCGTCGACGATGGAACGGAAAGATAACAACATATGGGCTACGGCAACCAGAGCCACTGACGAGTACAATGCACTCTACAGGCCATGTGGAGAGTTAATCGATAAATGGGAAGGAGATTAACGTGGGGTGATTTGATTGAGTGATGAATTTGGGGATGATTTATTGCATTATAATCGTTATTGTTAGTACTTTAGGTAATGTAATATATGATGATGGTGTGATTTTCAGTTTTGTAGTATATGCGACTAAATATTAGCAATACACACCAAAATCGTGAATGCATTGTGCTCCAATTTTCTTCTTTTTTTACAAAATTGTCGCGTTCATAATGAATGAATATATACAGGATGTCTCTTAAATAGGGGGACATGGCTTAACCACAGATTCCTGAGGCTAAAATAAGACGATTTAACTAAACTTCCTTCTACCGGAAAGTGTACCATTTAGCCAGAATTCTGCTTCAAAGTTCTTCGAAAAAAAATTAATTTGGCTTATAATAATCGGACGCTTTATTCGATTTGGATGAAATTTGGTATGACAGTTTATATGGTTATAAGTCATCTTTTAAGGTGTTACTTGTTAATATTAGTGAACCACTAGTGTATGAAACTTAGGTCTCCCAACATTAATTAGACCGTAACTTTTTAATGGCAATACCGAACACGTGAAATTATTTTTCTTCAGAAAGATACATTCAATAGTAAACTTTTGTCTCTCTGTGTAATTTGTGATATCTGTTACGGTTCACACAGAAAAAAATTAAATCTGAGTGTCTGCACTGTTAAATTTTTAAAATAAATTTAATCTAGCAGTCTATCCAAATGTCAAACAAGTAATATTTAATGTTACCAAGCAACGCGCTTTCGGTAACTGTCATAATATTATTACGTAATTATCAATGTCCTCGGGATATTATAGCTGATAATTGTGTTGTAGGTTAAGTATTGAATCTGATTGTGGATTGGTTTTTGGTGACTTATGAATAGTAACCTGAGCTCATTGCAACATTATTCTTTGGTGAAAAAGTCAAACTTTCTTGATTTTCTACTTAATTTCTGTTGTAGTCCTTTGGCGACTTTTTAAATTTTTTTTTAGTAGTTATGCCCCACATGTTTTCAATAACACTTAAATTGTTATTGAATTTTTCTCGCTCTTAACATCTTTTTTACCTTCCGTCACCTTTAGGTAAGGGAGGTATTGTCTTTGGTCAAAAAATTCGGTGGTGAGTTTTTATTGAATAAGCACGTTTTAAGATCCCTAGAATACGATTTTACTAATTTTACATTGATGTCTGTATGTGTGTGTGTCCGTGTGTCTGTCTGTGTGTGTGTCCGTGTGTGTGTCCGTGTGTTTTTCTCCGACGATAACTTAAAAAAAAAATTATGATTCTTTCGTATTCCTCTTCTTTACAACCATGTAAAGAGCTGATTACATTTTTATTTGAAGTTCTTAACAGTTTTTCTGGAAAAACGCAGTGAAATATCAATTTTCGACATTTTATGACCATTAATATGAAAGAAAATCTTATTCTCTATACGATTTCCTTCATATTCAATAGATATAGAGTTATAGAGAGATTAAGAGATGTTAACTTTCAAAAATCAGTCAGCTTTGTAAAAATTATGGAAACAGCAAAGTGCAAAACCAAAGTGGAAAGTACAGGATCAGAAAGTAACATAAGTGACAGAGTGTCCCTCGCAAGTGACTTGCACTGTGTAGCAAAATATTTGAGAGAGGAAGAACTGTGTGAAGAAGATGCGTTGGATAGGAATGAGGAAGTGTAAAGTGCAATTTACAGAATGTACATTCGTGTTATAATTATATTGGATTTATAGAATCTTTTCAAAGGAACTTGCAATATGGAATTTGTAAAAAGTAGTGTGTTCGTGTTACAATTTAACAGGATATATAGAATCTTTTCCAAGGAACTTTTGGTATCGGATTTGTACAAAATACATCGAATTGACGGAAGGTTTTGTGCTGGCCACAACAGATTTTTTGTATTTTGATTGTAAAATGTTGATACGATTCAGAGAGCTTTTCCATTTCATGAAAGCATTATGTTTGCTTGCACTAAACCGCTATTGTGTGCTACTGAATCACAATTAATTTCATTTGATAAAAGAGAACTCCCACTGTCATTTGTTCGGTTCATTGGAAATAAAATTAACATTGAATTTTCGGTAATCACGTTTTACGTTTGGCAAATTAATTGCTTTGTAATTTAACTTAATTACTTGGGACCAATATACAATTGATCTTCGACTCTGAACGGGACGATTTGAAAATTAATTAACGTGTAAATACTGTATTTAGAAAGAAATTATCGCCTTTACACATTTAATAAATGCAAATTTAAGTTAAATAACAGGTCAGACCAAAAAAATTTGAATATTGCGCGCGTAAACAAGTGACCAGAAATATCTGACGGTACTTTTTTTCCGGTCAGCTGGTAGGCGACAGGTCAGTGAACTATCTCTAGTGAACAGTGCATTAAGCTGAAAAATGAACATGTTCTGATGAATGCGCACATATCTCCCTCATTTTAAAATAAGAATTCGTTTTGATGTTCTATGTTAACCACGTGTGAAATGTAATGTACTGTGCATCTGGCGTGAAACAAGATTACGTTTAATATATCTGTGTTTGGTTAGACAGACAGTTTTTTCCCAATCCTTGGAGGATTGCCCGCAGGATGGAAAACAAGCAAAATTAACTTGCAAAGTGGATTTAGGAAAGTTGTGAATAAGTTCAACACCGGGGTAAACAGTTCCAAAGGATGTACTGCCGCCTTCACACTAATGTTATTAATTTGTACATCAATTTCTGAGTTTACTCCCAGCCTGATTACACTTTGCAGAATTCATATTTTAAAATTTTTATTATATCATTTAAAAAAAAATTGCTTCATGTGTAATGTAATTTAATTTTGTTAAGCTCATTATAAATCCAGACGAATTAATTATTTTTTAAAACATATTTTGCGTACACATAATTATTTTATAATAAACTACGTATAATCCAGTCAATAGAGGTTTTTACTCTACAAAAAAGTGTCGTAGAACTGATTTTTTTGCCCTCCTGAAGTGTAATGGGAACTTTACAATTGTATACACAGCAAGTGTAACCTACATTTTACGCTTACTGTGTTGTAACTTGTCTAACTATGCGGTAAAATAATAAAAATACACTGCTGCATGTGATGTCGCGATGTTGTACGGGTGACGATACTCTAAGTGGGAGACAAAACTTATCTACAACGATGTATGCAACGTGTGAAAAATTCAAGAACTTCACGGGATCTCATAGCTCAGTTGGTAGAGTGTCCGACTAGATATCGGAAGGCCCTGGGTTCAAATCCCAGTGAGATTCATGAATTTTTCACAAATCTGTCTTCGTTATTTACATAATTTAATTTGAACACTTAACACTGTTCATTGTAACCAAGTTACAGAAATTAACTGTTGAAATACATCTAAACAGTTCTTTACATTTTAATTAGCATTCGTTTACTGAGATCTCCATAAAAGTTTACGGTTTTTCCTGAGAGTATATAAAGTTTTCCTCAAAACTATAAAAGATAGATGATCTTTAACTTATACAAAATTTACTACTTTATCTTAAAACTAGGTAAAATGCATCCATCAGAAGGTATTGTGCTTGGCCACACAAATTGGGCCACTACAATGTGCGAAACTATGGGGTCCCGTGGCCGCGTGCCTGAGTGTCTGGTCGCGAACCTGGGGGAATCGGGTTCGACCCGACCGGCGCCAAATATTTCGAATTTTAAATGGCACAAAAGTGACTTCCTGTGGTGCACTCTCCACGCCAGCAATGAGTGCCCGTGAGGTGACGCCTGGTAAGCGCCCACACGATAAAATATATCGTCATCATTACCGACGTCTACATGTGTTGTAGATACTAGCACACCCAGAAATGGGTAATATGCTCTGATGATATATTTATTTATTTATCTTAAAACTAATTATTATCTTTTACAAACAACAAACTTCCCCCATTTCGTTTTCAATTTCAAGTAATGCGATTAGTGTAAATGAAACGGTCACACAAATTTACCGTCTTGTGTTAATCCTTAGGACAACAATACCATAGACGACTAAACTACAAAGTAGTACCGTGCAAAACAAATCCTCAGCATTAGCGTAGAGAATTCCGTGCTTCAGGTTCCTAGTGTCTTATTAACTGATTAAGGAAATCTTCGTGAAGCGAGCTAAAGACAGAATAGCATGGCCGGAACAACTAACAAAAGCCGCACGTGTTTTTTTAATTCATCCCAAGATGTTTCAGACGGTGAATTTTGTTTTCAAGGCAGTTTCAATTTAGCAGAAAAATAAAGAGTACTACCAGTCAGGCCCGTATCCAGGATTTCATTTCGGAGGGGGTTCTGGTTATATAATTATATTATTTTTCAAGGAGATTAACATGAGCTGTTTTTTGCAGACTGTTATCCTTGTTTTGACTGATAACCATGGTTGTGATATCAAAAGAAAGATAAAAAATTACTGTATCAAATGACAAATTTAATAATTAATTTATGGGACTAAAATATTACATAATTTACATTTATTTGTTGTCATTTGATACAATTTTTATCTTTCTACTGATACCACAACTACTGTTGTCAGTCAAAACGGGGCGCAACAGTTTGCAAAAAAACTGATTTCCCATTTTAATCTTCTATGTACACTTTTACAAAAACACCCGGTATACAATTCTCGGGGAAATAATAAAATAAAGGGAGTGTCTACTGCACTGTCCAGACAGAGCAGCAAAACAAAATTATTGAACCAAACCCAAAACAATACCTAACTGACAATTCTTAATGGGTAGATAGTGGTTTTTAGGTAGATTCGAGAAGTGGCCGCTAGAATTGTCCGCTAGATTCCGTTCAGGTGCGACAGTTCACAAATTTTTATTGCGGCTCTGTCTGGACAGTACAGTAGACACTTCCTAAAATAAAACAATATTTTGGCCTTTACGTATATCTTTATTTAATTGTAAAAAGCAATTGGGAATGTTATACTCGCAATTTGGATAGCGCTAACATCTTGGTTAGACTTCTTTAAATTTTTTAGTATTATGTTTTACATTTCAGGGGGGGTTTGAACCCCCAAATCCGCCCCCCCTCTTGGATACGGCCTTGCTACCAGTACGAGTAGTATTAATTTAAAGCGAGAGAAAAATATTAAGAACAAAGGGAAATTTAAACAATTGAGCAAGATTTTCCTCTGTATTCAAGAAATTTTAAACGGCTGTTGAAAAATGCAGAGGATTCAGATACACAACCTTGTTCTTGGTTATGCAAATAACGTATTCCTTTAAAGCCGTTTTTAAAATAAGGAAACCAAAAAATCTTGAATAACACAGCATTTGATCTACAGAACATTATATAAAGTAAATGATGGTACTTACAGCCAAATTGAAAATCTTCAACCCAGACGCCTTTCCATAAATGTTCGTATTTCACTTTAAATACAAATTAGTTTTAAGTTTGCACAATATCACTGAATATACAGAAATATACGTCCACACGGTTCAATATATCACAAGAAACTGAGTAAGTTTAAATTACTCGTGTATGCACCAACTTGCCATTTTTTACGTGTTTTATTTGGAACATGACAACTCTGATCTCAGTTTATTACTGAATTTCTCACAAAAAATACACAAAGTAGTGATACATTTTAATAAATTACATTATTTAACCACATTATACAGCGTGTTCTGAAAATGGGTGAAAACCTTCAGGTAGAACGATTCTTTGATAAATTCTGAGTCGATAATCCTAATGCAAAAAAATTGTACGGCCCTTCGTAAAGCCACACGAGCTACCTAAAAGAAATGAAAATTTGGCAACACCGAATCAAACTGTTATAGTAGTTATCAGGTAGCTATGCAAATCAGTATGAATTTTATGTCAACATTATTTTGACATAGATACACTCAGTGGAAATTCAAATTGGAAATTGAATTTATTTACTTAATATACCAGCTTTGCTTTATTAATTAAAAATATTTCAATGTAAACGATATTTTGAGTATGTAGTAATAAAAATAACAAAGATAATAATAATTATAATAGTCAATAATAAAATTCGCGAAGTCGCTGATCTAATTTTCCAAATGTGTTCGAACATGGGTGCCGCCGAAATACGTGAAAAGCAAACAAACTTAAAATATAAATGAAGACTAATGATACAAAACTCGATACGAATTTTCTGGAGTCGTTTCAGAAACACACCATTTTCAGTTTCAACTAACAAAAGACTCTCTATACAGATCACGTAAAGAGCTTACAAAAGAAGTTAAGAGAAACCTTTTATATGTTACATTAATTAATTTAAAATAAACTCCTCAATTTTGTGTTGCCTTAGAACGAAATATCCTTAGAAGGTACGACGAAAATAAATGGCAAAGGATATTAAAAAATTTAAAGGAATATTAACATAATACGGCAATTCATATTCAGAATACTGAAAATATGAAAGAAATATGAAAGCTATACCTGCATGCAACGGATGTGCATAAGGGTGCATATGAGTATATGCATTTCTTAAAATAAGTTAAAAAATCTGTTGTGGCCAGCACAAGACATCTCGCCATTTCCATATTAGGCTATATAAGTATTGTATTGCACTTCGCTTTCGAACCGTCGTTTTATAACAAAATATCACAGAACTTTATCCAAATATTGTTTTTTATTGTATTTAACATGTCTTCTGCACACATATAATTCTAATTATATCTATTTTTCATTGTATGAGAAGTTTCTAAATGTCAGAGATTGTTCCAATTCATTAACCAGATTGGCGGTATTTCTGATGGATATATGCATTTTACCACAATTTTACCTATAATTTCAATATTTAATTAATAACACGATAAAAAAATTAAATATACTTCCCATAAAAAGCTATCAGAATGTCACTAAAACTGTTGATTTTTGACACTGACATGTGTCATTTACAAACTATGTTATAAACATTGGAATTTGTCAACTGGTTTCCTTAGTGCCTTAGCCTCTGCGATTAGGTTACTCTATAAATTATAGTGTCTTGCATATCTATACAAGATATAATAAAAAATTTAAGTGTATTAGATGAAGAATTTTATGTTCTTCAATATTAAATAAAAAAAAAACTCCGAAAAAATTATATTTAGAAGAATTTTTCTAAGAAACTACTACTTTTGGTTGTTCAATTGTTACCAAAACCTTTTCAGCTCTTCCCAGGAATATCAGTTTGAGGAAACTGCAGTTAAATATTTTTTAAGTCTTATTGTTTTTGAGGAATCGTGTCTACAACATCCAGACATACATAGACACACACACACACACACACACACACACACACACACACACACACACACACACACACACACAGACATCATTATAAAAATGTTATAATCGGATTCTAGGAACCTTAATTGGTGCTTATTCAATAAAATCTGGATATGAGAATTTTAGCATGAATCCAATACCTTTCTTATCGAGAGGTAAAAAGGAAATATATTTAAAACAGCGAAGTGGTCGATTTTTCTGCTCGTAAGTGTATAAATTAGTAGTATGTTACAAAACAAACTGAATAATAATTCTCCTGCCGTCAGTGTGCACGTAAATTTAAAGTCCGTGCTGAAATTCATAGCCTTAGAATAACTTCCTTAATACCCATAATCCACTTTGAAAACAAGTGGATCTAAGATACGAGAGAACAGACTTGACAAATTTGCTTTTCATATTTGGAAATAATTTGATTATCTCGTATTTTCAGCCTGCAAATTATTTTATATATTTCATTAGGTAAAAGGACTTCCCACTTACGACCGAAATGAAAAGTTAAACTTAAAATTATGGAATGAATTTATGATCCATTCAATTTAAGTTTAAGCTTGCTTTATCGTCTTACGCCGTACTACGGAACGTAATTATTTGCATATAGTTTATGCAGCGTGTAGAACAAAGTTTTAGTCCATCATAGCATAACACGCTGCATTAAATTTAAATAGAAGAGTTGCATTTAACTTTTTTAAGCGTCAAATATAGAAAACGAGATGGTTTTTAAGTTTGTTTTAAATTGACATTGATGTTTATGTACAATCAGTGCCAAAAAGGGCCACTTTTTATTTTTATTTTTGTTGACAGCTTTTGTTTTTGAAACATTTTAAACAAAACTTTTAACTTTGTCCAATGAAAGACAGACTATTACAGTGAACAAAAGAGGTAACAGATGGTACTTACATATTTATTTAATGGACAATAATAATTATAATTATCAAACATGAAAATTTAAAAAAATCATAATTATTATTATTAAGTAACCTTAAAGATAAAATATTCTATAAATCCAATAAAATTATCACATTATGTACACTCATATACAAATACTCTAAAAATGCGTACACTTACGTAACATTCTCTTTACAATCAAATAATATTACCACCAAGTTTATATCTCTACAAATTTTTGAATTATTGCCCCAAAAGTCAATATACCCCACATTTAGATAAAAACTTCAAAATTTTCAAAAATCTAATTTTTATGTATCTAGATACTTCTTAATGCGCTGATTCCAAATTTTGAAACTGCAGGTCGATATCTCATTTCGTTATCGAGATATTTAGATTCAAAGATTTGCTCAAAACTGCCCATTTTTGGGTAATAACCCAAAAATGGGTCGAGATATGAATTTGGCGACAACACCATTCGATTCTACGGGCAAAATTACATAAGTACACCTATTTTCAGAATATTTGAACACCGCATACAATCTTTAAAGCAAAATAACTGAAAATGACCAAAAATCGCAAAAATCCTAAGGGGTACCCCTTACGATTTTTTCAGATTTTGGCCATTTTCAAGCTTTTATACATAAAAAATGAACCGGTTGGAGAAAAATTATGAAAATTGCTATACTTATGTATTTTTGTCCGTAGAATCGAATGGTGAAGTCACCAAATTCATACCTCGACCCATTTTTGGGTTAATGCCCAAAAATGGGCAGTTTTGAGCAAAACTTTAAATCTAAATATCTCGAGAACGAAAAGAGATATCGACCTGCGGTTTCATAATTTGGAATCAGCGCATTAAGAAGAATCTAGATACATAAAATATAGATTTTTGAAAATTTTGAAATTTTTATCTCAATGTGGGGTATATTGACTTTTGGGGCAATAGTTCAGAAATGGGTAGCGATATAAACTTGGTAGTAATATTATTTGACTGTAAAGAGAATATTACGTAAGTGTACGCATTTTTAGAGTATTTGAACAACTGTGTGAATGTTTAGAAATAAAAGTATTGAAATAAAAATGGATAAATGCTATAAAAAAGTTCCTTGGGAAAGATTTATATATCCAATAAAATTATTACACGAACACATACTATTTTTTACAAATACCATACCAAAATTGTAGAAGAATTTGAAACAACTGTACACTGGCCATCATTTATTTTAATTTTATAATTGTATTTCATATTAAAACATATCTAGATACATAAAATTTAGATTTTTGAAAATTTTGGAGTTTTTATCGATATGTGGGATATATTGACTCACCAAAGAATGTTTTGACCAAAGACAATACCTTCCTTACCTAAAGGTGACGGAAGGTAAAACAAAAAAAATCTGCAAAATTTACATATTTCTCAGTATCTAGTAACCTACGTATTTTTTCTGAAAAAACAATACATTGCTAAAATGACATCCTAATATAGGACAACTTTTGTCTAATGAACCGAGTTCGTAGTTCTAGTTGTTGAGACAGTTAACAAAAATAAAAAATAATATAAGATTAAAGTTATATATTTTTCATATAATACAAATTTCCATAACCTAAATCCACATTTTACATTTTACTTCCAAAGCACGTTCTTAGGTGCAGCGCATACACGATAACGTAACATTATACATGAATTTCAATCTTTCAATACTTCATTGCAGTGATCTGTATTAGCCAACCATGCATAAAACAAAAAGTACTGAAACTAAATTAATAATTATGCAAAATTATGCAGGAATGCATTGTTGCAGAAAACATGTCATGTAAAACACGATTAATAAATACTTCCATCCATGTAACATAGAGTACAAAAACAATAAATGAAAATACCAGTTTAACATATTCCTTGACAATACCCGACTGCCACTAATAAAATTAATTAATTTACAATTCAGAGTAGGGATAATATAATATCAATTTAAACCTTTTCATTTAGGAAAGCAAAAGTTTTGTTATTCGCGAGTGAAGAAGAGGAGGAGCTTAGCGCGTGACGTAACAATATGGCCGGTTTAAGGTAGATGCTTCGTTTCCCGCAACTGTATTCTTATACACTGCGGCGTTTGAAATACAAAGTAATATTAATATTAAATAAAAATAATGTTTCTAGTATGAATAACATTTTGAATTTTGCGAACTAGTCCGTTTCATATAAAAATTATGTCCAGCTTTCTCTCGAATTTTGAATTTACATGATTCGAGTCTTTGTTTTCTTGAATCTACATAGTACTGCATTATTACAGTCTTTGGTAGATTAATGGAGAGATAAGTATTATTATTTTATTGTCATCTTTGTGCAGGCAGGTCTACAAGTTTAAATTTCATTACGAAGCAAAATATAATCTTGCTTTACGAAATGAAAGGAGCAAGCATTATATTTACTCGGTTCCTTTCCGATTTTTAAAAGATGAGTGCATAACTTTCGTCTACCAACTATTTCAAATTGGCAAATTTCTCTAATAAATTTTTCTATAGAATTTAGGTTTTTGTTTTCGGAAAATTATGGAAATTAATTATTTCTGGATTTCTGCGTGCTAATGACGTACATAGATTAAACGCAACTAAAACGTGTTGTAGTTTTAGATTTTGTTATTATACTTTATTTCACGTAAGAATAGCGTTGGTTTAGTTAAGGATATATAAATTCTACCCTTTGATTGGTCAGAATATAAACCTATTTCACAGAAACGAAACAAATATCGCCTGTCAGTTGTCAAATAAAATCTACAGAATTAAGTGATGTTTAACCATATTTTGTTGTAATTTTAGATTTTGACATTTTTACAGATAAATATATTTATTATTGACAAAGCTTGGTTTCACAAATTTAAATTATTTATTCAATGCATGTAAAAACGGTCGGCTCTTAAGGGTAATCTACTGTTTTCTTACGTAAAATGAAGTATAGCCTACAAATTTCAATCCACTCGTGATTTATTTGTTAAATAAGTGACAGAAACAATGCGTTCGCCGCTACCTCGGCTAGGACTTACTACCAAGTACTAGTTCATATTTTCGCCGCTAGACGTCATATTGCTCTATTTCACTAGCGAATACTTTAATTAACGTAAGGTGGAAATCATTGTACCTGTATTTTCACTAAATTCATTTTGCAGAATTAGCATAAATTAATATTATTTCTAATTATACTTACCTATATTTTGCGACGTTATCAATTTGCATTTTAATTATTATTCTGATAAAATATGTTTTATTTAATACGGTATAAAATTTATGGAATGTAAATACGAAAATATTAATTAATTTTTTGCACAGTTTTGCTGTTTGTAAGTTATTAAAAGTTATCAGTAGAATCATAAATTTCACATTTCAAATATTGAGTATGAATACACGTATTTGTCATTATTATTGCTTCTGTAAAAAATTTTAATCAGTACCATCCGAATTTTAATATTACTCGTAATTTTATCGGGCTTCCAAAATTAAAACACGCTACAGGCGGCAGAATTTTGAACTAAACATACTGCGACGGACCACACTCATTTTATCTCTTATAAAAGAATATCATTTTCTGTAATACTTTTACATATTCCACTAATGTTACTAGTAATTTATAAGCAAATATTATCTGGGAAATATTGATAAATCATTGAAAATTCCTTTTTAATTTTCCACGCATTGGAATATACGATTTAATGGAAAAAATACCATGCGAAATAGAAAGAAAACAAATTGAGAATTCTGTAGAAACCGCGACAATCGCTCAGCTTTCAAATGACCTTTTTTATTTGCAATAATCATTTACGCAAACAGCCGTTATTAAATTTTCATGCTTGCTTCGGGCGATGATTACTGGTTTGTGTAAATTTCACGAAGTTCGAGAATAGATTGTGAAGCAAAGTTAGAGTTCTAGGGTTGCAATCAATATAAGCACTGTTATTTTTTCTCCCAAATTTCTTTGGTGATTTATTTACGTTTGAAACGGAAAAGAAACAACGGGGAAGAAAATTTCATAAATGATGGTAATTTTTTATAATCTCTCTACAATATCGATGTTATAATAATATATTATATATAAAATAAAAATCTGTTGTGGACAGCACAAGACCTTCCGTTAATTTGATGTATTTTGTATAAATCCCATACCAAAAGTACATTGGAAAAGATTCTATATATCTAGTAAAATTGTAACAAGAAGATAATACAATTTTTTACAAATTCCATACAGAAAGTTCCTAGGAAAATATTTTATAAATTCAATAAAATTATCACATGAATATACATTATATACACTCATAAATACTCTAAAAATGCGTACACTTACGTATTGTTCTCTTTACAATCAAATAATATTACTACTATGTTTATATCTTTATCCATTTTTGAATTATTGCCCCAAAAGTCAATAAACTCCACATTTAGATAAAAACTTCAAAATTTACAAAAATCTAATTTTTATATATCTAGATACTTCTTAATGCGCTGATTCCAAAGTCGCAAGTCGATATCTCTTTTCGTTCTGGAGATATTTAAATTCAAAGTTTTGCTCAAAACTGCCCATTTTTGGGTTATTGCCTAGATATGAATTTGGCGACATCAGCATTCGATTCTACGGGCAAAATTACATAAGTACACCAATTTTCAGAATTTTTGGACACCGCATACAATCTCTAAAGCAAAATAACTAAAAATGGCCAAAAATCAAAAAAATCTAAGGTGTACCCCTTACGATTTTTTCATATTTTAACCATTTTCAGGGGTTTTCAAGCTTTTATTTATAAAAAATGAACCGACTGGACAAAAATTATGAAAATTGCTATACTTATGTATTTTTGTCTGTAGAAAGGTGATGTCGCCAAATTCATATCTCGACCCATTTTTGGGTTATCGTAAGGGGTATACCTTAGATTTTTGCGATTTTTGGCCATTTTCAGTTATTTTGCTTTAGAGATTATATGCCGTGTTCAAAAAATCTGAAAACTGGCGTACTTATATAATTTTGCCCGTAGAATCGAATGGTGTTGTCGCCAAATTCATATCTCGACCCATTTTTGGGTTATTACCCAAAAATGGGCAATTTTGAGCAAAATTTTAAATCTAAATACCTCGAGATACGTAAAAATTAGATTTTTGTAAATTTTGAAGTTTTTATCTGAATGTGGGGTATATTGACTTTCGGGACAATAATTCAAAAATTAATAAATAAGTAAAAAAGATGTATTAGTTTTTGCCCCATCTTGGAAAAATTTCCGGCGCCACTTAAAAATTTAATTGTTCTTTAATTCTAATTTAAAATTCTGTAGACTCTTAAGAAAATTTAAATGTTCTCTAACTCTGTAGACTTCAAGGCATAGAGTGTTTAAAAATTCTAATGAAGTAGTAATAGACGTTGCAGGAATCGCAAATGCAGCATAGTTTCAAGTTAGTAAACATTTTCATATTTCCACATCATCAGCGCAGAATGCACCAGACACGCTCCCCTGACTGCATCTGTTGTGAGGTTATGAAATAATTGAAATGCTTGGGAAATTAGCGCGTCCCCCGAGATTCCGCTGTTTCCGGTTCCGGTGCCACTTAATTATGGCGCCGAGCCGTCGAGGCGGAATGACGAAACGCAATTTCTACTACAAAACATTTCATTAAAACTAAAAGTTTCAATTTATTTCACGCGTATACCCCAAGGTGGATGCCTGACAGCTTCCTTTGTAAATATTGTTAAGAAGGCAGTAGGCGTTGAACGTTTTCTGCTGTTTCGTCTACCTATACCCAAGACGTGAGACTTTTTAAATGACAGAATAATGAATTTTGTTCCTGTTTAGCAAACAACTAACAAACCAAGTTACATTTATTACTGTACTAATGGAAATTAACACTGAATTAAACTCATTCATTTTATAAGGCGTTTTCTATTTAAAATATAAAAAGTGTGTATACTATTCTATTCACAATGGGGGATTACACCATTTTTACCTATCGCTAAGAGAGGTATTGGATTCATGCTAAAATTCGGATATCCAGATTTTATTGAATAAGCACGATCTAAGGTCCCTAGAATCCGATTATAAAATTTTTAAAATAATGTCTGTGTGTGTGTGTGTGTGTGTGTGTGTGAGTGGATGTGTGTATGTGTGTACGTGTGTATGTGTGTATGTGTGTATGTCTGGATGTTGTAGACACGATGCCTACTATACGACTTAAAAAATATTTATCTGCAGTTTCCTCAATTTGACATTCCTGGGAAGAGCTGAAAAGGTTTTGGTAACAATTGAACAACCGGAAGTAGTAGTTTCTTAGAAAAATTCTTCTAAATATAATTTTTTGGGAGTTTTTTTTATTAAATATTGAAAAACATAAAATTCTCCATCTAATACAGTTAAAAATTTTATTATATCATGCATAGATTTAGAGATAAAGACACTATAATTTATAGAGTACACTAATCGCAGAGGCTAAGGCACTAAGAAAACCAGTTGACAAATTCCAATGTTTATAACATGACACATGTCATTGTCAAATATCAACAGTTTTAGTGAAATTCTGATAGCTTTTTCTGGGAAGTATATTTAATTTTTCTTATTGTTTTATTAATTAAATATTTGAAATTATAGGTAAAATTGTGATAAAATGCATATATCCATCAGAAATACCGCCAATCTGGTTAATGAATTGGAACAATCTCTAACATTTAGAAACTTCCTCATACAATGAAAAATAGATATAATTAGAATTATATGTGTGCAGAAGACATGTTAAATACAATAAAAAACAATATTTGGGTAAAATTCTGTAATATTTTGTTAAAAAAACGACGGTTCGAAAGCGAAATGCAATACAATACTTATATAGCCTAATATGGAAAAGGCGAGAGATCTTGTGCTGGCCACAACAGATTTTTTTTTATAATTTCACCTGAAAATATTAGGAAAACTAAGACTATTGATGAAAATCCGGTGAAAAATTCCTATTAATAAGCGAGTTATGGTCTCCCGAATTTTGAAAAGATTGATGTGACGTCTCATTTATGTGTTTTTATATCAAACTGTTTTCATCATGGACCTAAATGTTCTTGAAATATATGCTATTTTAAGTTATATTTACATAAAAATAAATGAATATTATAACACTGTATAAGTCTACATACTTTATAATTACAGGTGTATTTAAATTATTAAGTTTAATGCAAGAAATTTATGTTAAAATAAAAACTGTTTGAAAACTGCTGTACAGGAATGTTAGCCCCTCCTTTCGAATTTGAATTTCTTAACTTCCATTGGTAGTAATCCCCACCTCCTAACACGCTATTTGTAATGCATGTATAGGTGGTCTCTCGGTCGCCAATCAAAATATTTTCATATTAGTGGCGAAGCGCTATAACAAAAAACCCTTTATTTCCGAAATATCTCAATTATACCATTTCATTTTTTTATTAATATTCGTTATTCAGCATATACATTCGTATTTTTTTACTATTTTCCTTTAATTCGATTGAGCCGTAATCCCCCCATTATCCTCTTTTTAAATAAATAAATAATTGAGTTATATTTTTTTTCTATTTCGGTGTTCCTATAAGCTTATAAATCACTGTTAAAAAGTCGTTAAGGAAATGTATAAGCGTAGGGTTGGATACAATACGAGATGTGGCAATTAAATAACGATATTTATTTTTTTCCGGCCTTCTTGTAAATTTGGAAACATTGCAGGCTGTCATATTAATTTGGCATCTTCCCTCCATCCACTGCTCAAATTTCAAGATAATTATAGGCAAACCGTTCGGCAGTAACCTTTGATTAAAGTTAACTACTTTTTCGTAATCAGCCAGAATTATATATACTGACATTGTTTTTTTTTTGAAATGCGAGTGATTGTTCACATGAATTGGATACCTGATGAGCATTTCGTTAACCAAGCATATTACAAGAACGTTTTGATAACCCTTCATGCACGGGTGAGGAGAAAAAGGGCTGAAATGTGAGAAAACGGCTCACAGATTCTCCATTAATGGTGCTATTCTGTAACGTTCTATAAGCTCTATAAACAACCGACGTTATAGTATATAAGAAAATAGCTATTCTGTAACTAGGTTACAGTACTACAAGGGCTATAGTCTTATAGGAATTTCTATAAATCTTACAGCGCCAAATTCTTAACTGTAAAGTATTTACATCAAACGTAACGAAATATTGAACTGGAAAATGAAAGAATTAAGTAAAGTGATTTTAAAACATTTTCTATGATATAAAATTTAATCATTTTACGTAGCTATATTTGTCACAAAATAAATTATATTAGAAAGGAGAGGAATTAACATTGGTGTCCATAGCTTAATAAAATATTAAAAATAAGAATTAAATGATGTCTTAATAATTAATAATAACTGGTGTCTAGTAGCGCCTGAGTGTCGGGTCGCGAATATGGGGAACCGGGTTCGATCCCGACCGAAGCCAAAACTATTTCGAATCTTAAACGTCCGCACGGTACGAATATGTCATCATCATTACCGATATCTGCATATAAAGCAGTTTGGCCCACCCAGCAATACGCCGTGATGACATTTATTTTATTTATTTATATCACAACAGCAACATTACAATTACAATAATATATGACAATAAACATTAATTTAATATATACTTACATATTATTAGAGTTATACATGATTCCTTAACGTCTTGTCAAAAATATGGTTATAGAATATTTGACAGTTTAACATCACGTTTGACATGAATAACAACCAAAACAACTCTATAGCCAGACTTGATACAGAGAGAGTAACAGAAGAGGTAATTTTACTATTCTATAGCTTACAGAGCGTATAGAGTTACAGTGTTATAGAGCAAAGTTACAGAATAGCACCATAAGACAACGCGCCAGAACAAAACGCCCTGTCCGGCAAGACATTTTTGACGAAATACAAAATCACCGTGTTGGTACATCAGCCGTACTCACTTGACCTAGTGCCGTGTGACTTGCTTTTATTCCCAAATTGTAATTCTGCGTTAAAAGGCACCAAATTCGGGGCCGAGATTTAATTATAGATAAAGCGGCAGAGCTTATGAACAACCTAACAAAAAAGGCCTGCAGGTATTGATTCCAACAATGGAATATTCGCATCCGGCAGTGTAGGGTACGGGGAGGAGAGTACATTGAAGGTGGAATTATTTGTTTTGTGTAATTTTATACATTGTCAATGTTCTAAGATCAATCTTGTTATTTTGTAGCCACACCTCGTATATCTATAAGTTTATTAATAACGCTATTGACTTATTTTTAATTTTTACGTTGAACGCAAGCTGAATATATGAGTTCCATGATTCATCTTATTGCAAGTAATTAACTTGCAATTGCACATCTGATGCAGGCAATATATTTCTCATTACACAAAGTAGATAGCTACCGGAATAATTATACACACTTAATGCTTATTAAACAATATCGTTTCCAGGTATTGATTGCAGTAATTGAAATAATAATTACTGCTAAATAATGAAATGGTATAGCTATTTATTTGTTAACTTGTAAAACGATTCTTTAAATTTTTACCTAATAGAGTAAGTATAGTATAAACCACTAGTTTTTAACCAAACATAATGCAAAACACTTGAAAATTCAACCAATGGGAATAGTATTATAATTATAAAATTTCGCTACCCCGATAAAATTCCGTTACCTCGATAAAATTCCGTTACCTCGATAAAATTCCGTAACCAATAAACAATTATTGTTTGTAACTGCCAGTGTGAGAATATTTCAAGTTTAAAAGTCTGTTGTGGCCAGCACAAGACCTCTCGCCATTTCCATATTAGGCTATATAAGTATATTATTGCACTTCGCTTTCTAACCGTCGTTTTATAACAAAATATTACAGAACTTTACCCAAATATTGTTTTTTATTGTATTTAACATGTCTTCTGCACACATATAATTCTAATTATATCTATTTTTCATTGTATGAGGAAGTTTCTAAATGTCAGAGATTCTTCCAATTCATTAACCAAATTGGCGGTATTTCTGATAGATATATGCATTTTACCACAATTTTAACTATAATTTCAAATATTTAATTAATAAAACAATAAGAAAGATTAAATATACTTCCCAGAAAAAACTATCAGAATGTCACTAAAACTGTTGATTTTTGGCACTGACATGTGTCATTTACAAACTATGTTATAAACATTGGAATTTGTCATCTGGTTTCCTTAGTGCGTTAGCCTCTGCGATTAGTTTACTCTATAAGTTATAGTGTCTTTATCTCTAAATTTATACAAGATATAATAAAAATTTTAAGTGTATTATATGTTCTTCAATATTTAATTAAAAAAAAAACTCCCAAAAAATTATATTTGGAAGAATTTTTCTAAGAAACTACTATTTCCGGTTGTTCAATTGTTACCAAAACCTTTTCAGCTCTTCCCAGGAATAACAGATTGAGGAAACTGCAGTTAAATATTTTTTAAGTCTTATAGTTTTTGTGGAATCATCCTTCCAACATCCACAAGTACACACATACATCCACACAAACACACACAGAGACATCATCGTTAAAATTTCAAAATCGGATTGTAGGGACCTTAAATCGTGCTTATTCCCGGCATATTATCCATTTCTGAGTGTGCCACAATCTGCTTTATCGCAGATATCCTTAATGATGACATATTTGTATCGTGCGGGCGCTTACCAGGCATCACCTCGTGGGCACTCATTGCTGGCATGGAAACTGCACCACAGGGGGTCACTTTAGTGCCATTTAAAATTCGAAATATTTGGCGTCGGTCGGGATCGAACCCGGTTCCCCAGGTTTGCGACCAAACACTCCGTCACGCGGCCAGAATAATGAAACTTAAATGATAAACCTGTGTTTGACAATCGCCCCAATTCTATAAGAAAGTTGTTTAGTCTTAGCAACTTTGCTATAACAAATAACCAATAATAATTGCGAACACTGAATAAAACATGAAAATGACAGGCTATACATTTGTTTCTATTGGTTACAATTTTTAGCAACGTTGCTAAGACTTAACAACTTCCTTACAGAATTGGGGTGAATATCAGATTGTTCATTTTAGCAACATGTCTAGCATAACAATGCCTCTCTAGATCCACTCTCAGCTAACAATATTCATTATGTTTTAGATTTTAGATAATCGCGGTCAAGTGGATGCAGTATACTTAGATTTTCAGAAAGCCTTTGATCAAATCAATCATAATATACTGTTACAAAGACTAAAATCCTTTGGTTTCTCTGATTCCCTCTTACTATTAATGAAATCTTTCTTATGCAACAGAAAACATTTTGTTAGATATCGTAATTTTCTTTCTCAATCTTTTACTCCTACATCAAGTGTGCCACAAGGATCTAATCTGGGACCTCTATTATTTTTATTATTTATTAATAACATTACAGAATGCATCTTATGTAACTGTCTGCTCTTTGCTGACGATTTAAAATTATACTATGAAATTAATTCTGAAAATGATAGTAGTATTATACAAAGCAGTCTAGATGCTATCAGTACATAGTGTGAGTCAAATGCTTTATATTTAAACATATCCAAATGCAAAGCTGTCACTTTTTGTAGAGGGCTAAATAATGTAACTTTCAGATATAACATTAATGGTGTTCCTTTAGATATTCTTGATGTCTACAAAGATCTTGGAGTACTTTTTGACAAAAAATTCACCTTTGAACCTCATATTAGAGATATTACTACCCAGGCTTTCAGAACTTATGGTTTCATTTACAGAAACTGTCGTGAATTTTCAAATATGTCTACTTTATATTTATTATTCTTTACACTTGTTCGATCTAGATTAGAATATGCTAATATTATTTGGTATCCAATTTATAAAAATCAAATTGATATTATTGAATCTGTGCAGCGAAAGTTTCTCAAATTCATTTATTATTTATCACAAGGTCATTACCCATGCAGAGGTTTTGAACATGACCTCTTGTTACTACAATTTAATTTTACATCCTTGCAAAAAAGACGTTTCACAGCCTCTGTGAAATTTTTATACCATTTAATTCAAAATAACATTGACTGTCCCTGGCTACTCAAGAAAATAAATTTTTATGTACCACGCTTACATTCCCGAAAAGATAATACGTTTTATTGCACAAGACCACGTACTAATTTGTTAAGAAAATCTCCAATTAATATTATATGCAATAATTACAATGAAATTAGTTCTAAATGTGACATTTTTGTGGATAGCTTATCATTTATTTTAGCCATCATAAATGAAACTATTTAATGAAAACGCTGTATTGCTAAACTCTTGTTATTTGTATAATGGTTAATGTTTATTATTTGTAAAATTTCAAAATATTTTTGTACATTTCTATATTCTCTCTTATTTGTCTTTGTATTTTCCTGTAATTGGGTGTTAAACCTGTTTGGAAATAAATGTATTATTATTATTATTATTATTATTATTATTATTATTATTATTATTATTATTATTATTATGTCAATCAGCTAATAACTTCCCCGGAACTTTCCCTTCTCTTGCGTGGAAAATTGACCGCTTCGATACGCCATTTACTCATCATCGATTTGATACCATTTAACACAATTGACAACAAAAATTGGAAACAACGAACTCTGAACTTCCAGATGAACTGGATTGCATTAAATGTTCTGATTCCCTGGAACTTTGGGGTTAATTATAATTTCAGGAAAAGTTAGAGACATTAATGGAATTAAAAGTTTTTCAATTATTTATATGTAAATTAGTTAAACTCATGCCATCAAGCTATATTTGCAAATCCACACGAATATTTAATGTT
Organism: Ophonus ardosiacus; assembly: GCA_943142095.1. NCBI lineage: Eukaryota > Metazoa > Arthropoda > Insecta > Coleoptera > Carabidae > Ophonus > Ophonus ardosiacus. Next base: position 1,295,831 of record OW964832.1, on the reverse strand, counting down.
TTCGTGAAATCCAACACCGTTGGTGATAAGTTTTTGAAGTTTGCTGCAATGAACACAGAAAATATTTTCTTGTTCTTCCAAAGAAAAAACAACGTGTAACTCAAGTGTGGTAACTTTTGTGAACGTAAAATTTTAACGACTTCAACTCTCAGTGATCATGTTACTTCACACTTTAGAAGATTGATTGACTGATTTTACTTAAAAACAAAAACGATTCCTCAAAAACTATAAGACTTAAAAAATATTTAACTGCAGTTTCCTCAATATGATATTCTCGGGAAGATCTGAAAAGGTTTTCGTAACAATTGAACAACCGGAAGTAGTAGTTTCATAAAAAAATTCTTCTAAATATTATTTTTTGAAAATTTTTGTTTGTACAAATATTGAAGAGCATAAAATTCTCCATCTAATACACTTAAATTTTTTATTATATCTTGTATAGATTTAGAGATAAAGACACCATAATATATAAAATAATTTAATGTTACACATCGCAGAGGCTAGGGCACTAAAGAAACCAGTGGACAAATTCAAATGTTTATAACATAGTTTGTAAATCACAGATGTCAGTGTCGAAAATCAACAGTTTTAGTGACATTCTGATGAAGTGCAATGCAATTTAAAATAAAATGGAAATGGCGAGAGGTATTGTGCTGGCTACAACAGTAGTGGTAGCACGCACTTTAGAATTCTATCAAAAGAGGCATTTGTTTTCGCTTTTCGCCACGAAGCGAAAATTTGGTAGCGTGGGTGTATCAAAATATTCGCCTGCAAGCGTACGACTCGAGGCGAAAGTGTCAAAGTAACGTCATTATTTTGCCACAATTCTATTCAAAGCTAATTTATATATAATTTATACATTTATTATATACAACTGTCATAATATTTTTTATTTTAATAGTATAAAATCCAATAATTTCCAAATCAAAAAACGAATATAGAATTCCAAAGTGCATGCTACCACTACAGATTTTTACCTGATTTTATTAAAAAGCACGATTTAAGGTCCCTAGAATCCGATTATAACATTTTTTAAATGATGTCTGTGTGTGTGTGGATGTGTGTATGTGTGTGTGTGTGTGTGTGTGTATGTATGGATGTTGGAGGGACGATTCCTCAAAAACTATAAGACTTAAAAAATATTTAACTGCAATTTCTTCAATCTGACATTCCTGGGAAGAGCTGAAAAGGTTTTGGTAACAATTGAACAATTAGAAGTAGTAGTTTCTTAGAAAAAATCTTCTAAATATAATTTTTTGGTAATTTTTTTTTTATTAAATATTGAAGAACATAAAATTCTCCATCTAATACAGTTAAAAATTTTATTATATCTTGTTTATAACATAGTTTGTAAATGACACATGTCATTGTCAAATATCAACAGTTTTAGTGACATTCTGATAGCTTTTTCTGGGAAGTATATTTAATCTTTCTTATTGTTTTATTAATTAAATATTTGAAATTATAGGTAAAATTGTGGTAAAATGCATATATCCATCAGAAATACCGCCAATCTGGTTACTGAATTGGAAGAATCTCTGAGATTTAGAAACTTCCTCATACAATGAAAAGTAGATATAATTAGAATTAAATGTGTGCAGAACACATGTTAAATACAATAAAAAACAATATTTGAGTAAAGTTCTGCAATTTTTTGTTATAAAACGACGGTTCGAAAGCGAAGTGCAATACAATACTTATATAGCCTAATATGGAAATGGCGAGAGGTCTTGTGCTGGCCACAACAGATTTTTTTTTTAAAGAAAATTCAAAGTATTTACTTTTAGGTTGATAACATATTAATTATAAATTGTAACTAACTTTATTTCTAAATAACTATAGAGCTATGTTTATAGAACCTGTACGTCATTATTGTCAAAATGCAAAACACTGCACTTCAGAACAACAATTGTCACGATAAATACATTCCAGGAACTATCCAGTAGTACCACATATATGTATGAGTATTTACACGCAATATTATCCTATAATATTTCACCAGTAATAGAGCTAACTAGATTGAAATCTAAAATGAAACATATGTAAATTACAAAACGTATGTTACATCATATGATGGTATTAATGTTTATCAATTTAATTCAGTGGATGTTTATACGCATTGAAGAGTCGTTATGATTTGCACAGTGATTACTTGCAAATATGTTCAACAATGTAAAATTGTGATGCTGTGAATTGACAACATTTGTGTGATTATTGATGATTTGTACATGAATGCCTCTACGTATCTATTTGACAACACTGATTCAGAGAACGTTGTATCAAACTAATAATCAGCTAAGGATGCTTGAACAAATGTTTTTATATATAATCATTCACATAAAAAATAGAAAATAACATTAACATAACCAAGACTCCCGTACTAGAAGTCCAATTTTCAATCACATTTTTTTAAAAAAAATTTAATACCTCTCAACAGGATTAAATCCCCATTACCGAGTAGGTTCACATACGCAAATATACATGCCTTAGTAGGATTCGAACCCAGATCCCGAGCACACTCATGATTACGGAATGAAAAGTATAAACTATTTTCATACCTAACGGTGAATACTCATTATTACTGATGAATTTTATTACAAATTTATTATTTTACTAAATAATTTAGTTCATTCCTCATCTCTTCATGCACCACTCATACACGGTTGAAGATAGAATAACAGACAATAATATTTTGAATCAACACGAAATTCTCTTTCTTTTTACCGTGCGTTATTCCAACTTTAGCCGCGTATGAGTGGTGCATGATAATATAAAATATAAACTAAATAATTTAGTTTTTACCTTCCGTCACCTTTAGGTAAGGAAGGTATTGTCTTTGGTCAAAAAATTCGGTAGTGAGTTTTTAATGAATAAGCACGTTTTAGGGTCCCTACAATACGAATTTACTATTTTTAAGATGATGTCTGTATGTATGTGTGTGTGCGTGTCCGTGTGTGTGTGTGTGTGCGTGTGTGTGTATGTGTGTCCGTGTGTGACAATTTTTTCTCCGACGATAACTCCAATACTACAATTCTAAAAATTATAATTCTTTCGTATTCCTCTTCTGTACATCCATATGAAGAGTTGATTAGATTTTGGTTATAATTGATCCACCGGAAGTACCCTTATTTGAAGTTTTTAACAGTTTTTCTTAAAAAAAACGCAGTTAAAAATTATTTTTTGACATTTTGTTATTATATTTATTAAAGAAAATACTCTTCTCTATATGGTTTGATTATTCATTTTCCTTCATATTCAATAGATGTAGAGTTAAAGCATTATAAAGAAATTAATTTTCAAAAATTAGTCAGCTTTGTTATTTATCATGGAAACAGCTGACATAATTATTCAAAAAAATTAATTGACAGATGTCAGTTGCAAGTGCAAAACCAAATATGGAAAAAAAAGTATATAGGATCTAAAATTGGTATGTCATAGTGTTGCTCGCAAGTGACACGCAGAGAAAGGTCAAAGAGAAGATGGAAGGACATTACTTAGTGTAGTTTATGTTATAATTTTATTGGATTTATAGAACCTTTTTAAATGAACTTTTGGTATGGAATTTGTAAAAAATAGTATGTGTTCGTGTTCGATTTTACATGATATTATATAGAATCTGTTCCAAGGACCTTTTGGTATGGGATTTGTACAAAATACATGGAATTGACGGAAGGTCTTGTGCTGGCCACAACAGATTTTTTTCTCATATGTTCATACACCACCCATACACGGTTGAAGATAACTGACGATAAAAGCTTGAATTCAGCATGAAATTGTTTTTCTTTTCATGTCACGTATTACAGCTGTTTGAACATGTTGATTTTTCATCGAAATTTTGTATTATTGAAAATAATAATGTAACTTACAAACGGCTGTAACTCGGGATCAGATGATGTAAAAAAATCATACGTGACATGAAAAGAAAGAAAATTTCATGCTGCATTTAGTCTTTTATCGTCCGTTATTCCATCTTTAACCGTGTATGAGTGGTGCATAAAAATATAAAAAATAAACTAAATAATTTAGTTCTTTTCTCATATTTTCATGCACCACTCATACACGGTTGAAAATAAAATAACGGACAATAATACTTTAGATTCATCATCAAATTCTCTTTCTTTTCATGTTACGCGTGATTATTTTACATCATCGGATCTTGAATTACAGCCGTTTGAAGTTACGTGATTTTTCATCGAATTTTCTATTATTGAAAATACGTTTTACATTTAAGCTTTTCATTTCACCTTTACTATAATACGAGCCGTTTAGTAGATTTTCGTAAATTTTAAAGTAAATTTAAATACATAGTTAATAACAATGATAAACATCCTCATAGCTTATACATTTATTATTAAATATTTGAGCCCCAGCAATTTGCAAATATCTGCATAATACCTTCATACAACTATCGTCATTGTCAAAAATTAATTACAATTTGATGAGTTTAATTAAAAAATATTATAAAGAAACTCATTCCTCTCGAAATTAAAATTTTCTTTGTAATTAAAACGTTAGCTTTGAAGAAAATCAAATATCAAAGTATCAGACGAGTCTTTCATTATTTCGAAATAATCTTACAGTGAAGAGAGGAAAAAAATTAAAGTAGAAAATAATGTTTATTTGAGACTGTGCAGTACTAATTAAAATTGCATTTGCTCTGAACAGAATCCGAAAAACTATAAAAGAGACATGTGTTGACTGGTGACACAAACCAGTCGCCAAACAAACGATGAAAATCTGCTAGCAAGGACAGACTATATTCAATTCAATTCTTTAGAAGAGAAATACAACGGATACAAAACTATCAAAGCGTAATTTTAGTATATTTTTATTAACTTTATGGATTTACTGAAAAAAGTAAACGAAATTAGATAAAATTAAATGATCAAACGGAGAGCTATAAATTTGTAAACTAATGACGTTAACAACTTTTTTATAATGAGTGATCCAATTTGAATTTCCTATAAATCAAACAGCTGTCAATAAACACGTATTTTCAAAGTGTCAAATATTAATTGACAACAACACATTTACGAAATAGATCATGTACACCGAAGAATCTACACAGATTGCGTTTTAGAGCACCTGGAAGTTGATGCTGATTTTTCAAGGAATGTTTTCTTTTCTGGTGAGGCACATTTCCACCCATCTGGATATGTTAATAAGCAAAATTGCAGCATGTGGGGTGAGGAAAATCCAAATGCGATTCTCGAGGCACTATTACATGCCGAAAAAGAAACATGATTTCAATTTTTTTTTTACCTTTCGTCAACTTTAGGTAAGGAAGGTATTGTCTTTGGTCAAAAAATTCGGTGGTGACTTTTTAATGAATAAGCACGTTTTAGGGTCCCTACAATACGAATTTACTGTTTTTAAGATGATGTCTGTATGTATGTGTGTGTGTCCGTGTGTGTGTCCGTGTGTGTGTGTGTATGTGTGTCCGTGTGTTACAATTTTTTCTCCGACGATAACTCCAATACTATAATTCTAAAAATTATAATTCTTTCGTATTCCTCTTCTGTACATCCATATGAAGAGTTGATTATATTTTGGTTATAATTGATCCACCGGAAGTACCCTTATTTAAAGTTTTTAACAGTTTTTCTTAAAAAAACGCAGTTAAATATTATTTTTTGACATTTTGTAATTATATTTATTAAAGAAAATACTCTTCTCTATATGGTTTGATTATTCATTTTCCTTCATATTCAATACATTAAAAAGAAATTAATTTTCAAAAATTAGTCAGCTTTGCTATTTATCATGGAAACAGCTGATACATTCAAAATTCTAATTGACTGATGTGTGTTGCAAGTGCAAAACCAAATATGGAAAGTATGGGATGAAAAATTAGTATTTCATAGAGGTCCTCTCAAGTGGCATGCAGTGAAAGGCTAAAAAGAAGATGGAAGGACTGTATCGCAAAAGACTTGAGAAAGGAAGGACTGTGTGAAGAAGATGCGTTGGACAGGAATGAGTGGAAGAGAAGAGGAAACAGCGCCCTTAATAAAATAGGGGAAAGATGAAGCAGAAAGTAAAATGTGTCAAGTGCATTTTACTTGGTGTATGTTTATGTCATAATTTTATTGGATTTATAGAACCTTTTCAAATGAACTTTTGGTATGAAATTTGTAAAAAATAGTATGTGTTCGTGTTCGATTTTACATGATATTATATAGAAACTGTTCCACGGTCCTTTTGGTATAGGATTTGTACAAAATACATCGAATTGACGGAAGGTTTTGTGCTGGCCACAACAGATTTTTTTTATGTATCTATAGTTAAGTTTTAACCGTTTGCAGATTTTCGATATTTGTCGGAGAGATAGCTTGCATCATATGTACATAAGTAAAAGTACCCGAGACATGTTTAGAAAAGGCGCTGTTAGATGCGGTGCGAGGCAGGTTTTCGGCTCCCTACGCAGCACATGTCTCCAAAGTAAATGTGAACAATTACTGGTACACGTGTAGCTAATGGTTATTCTAGCTTTACCCTTGCGAAGCCGGGGCAGGTCAGCTAGTAATAAATAAAGCAATAGTTATATACAATGGAACATAATATAGTTTGCAGCATTGTAAATACGTAGGTATGTATTTAAATTAATAAAAATTAAATAGCGGGAGGTCTTGTGTTGACCTCATCAAATTTTTTATTGTACTGCTCTGCGAGACCCTGTTCATAAATTTGTTTTATTATTATTTATGATCATTGCTAAAGTGTGCAACACAAAAGTATAATTGATGGAAACAAATATATTATACTTTACACATATGTGAATCACGGTCGTATATACGTATTTGGTATTTGTGTCTCTGATAACGTGCCTCGATTATAAAAATCGGAAATACATAAAACATGTGTTCAATAACAGAGTCAGCAATCAGTTCAAAGGGGGTTTTATTTGAAATTCTCATAGTCCTGCACGGTACAACAAACACAAATAAAATCTACATATGTGATCTGACTTTTTACTGCACAATATCCTTTTAAACTGAAATATGAGCAGGCAGCTATACGAGTTAAAAATTCAAATAACTTTTGTTACTTTTTATAAGCAATATTCAATCAATATTTCGAGGTATCATGGTCCCTCGCACTCTAATTTTTTTGACGTTTCAATCAGTAAATGAAAATAGTTTCAAATACTGATACCAATTTAATGGAAATGTGTTGATATTTTAAATGAAAAATTCAATTTCCTTTTAATAAAGCTTTATAAATGAATAAATGACAAAATAATAACGTTAGTTTAATGCTTTCGCTTCGAGTCGTATGCTTGCACGTGAATATTTTGAGACACGCATGCTACCAAATTTTCGCTTCATGGCGAAAAGCGAAAACAAATGCCTCATTTCATAGAATTCTAAAGTGCGTGCTGTCACTACTGAACAAATTTTGTTGCTAAAGTAGAAAACAGTAACGAATGAAAATTTGTATCCTAATTAGAATATTAAAACTTGAACGTCGTCTGAGTAATTGTTGGAAGCCATGATAAATGCTTCTCCAATTAGCACTCGAGGAAATAAAAGCTACTTCGTTTTATTGTACTTTATGATTTCTTAACTACGGGAATGCTACAAACTTTAGACGTATATCTCGTTATACCATTTGCCTGTTATAGTTACTTGGAATAAAAATAAAGATAAATGCTCCTTAGACTTTTAGAGAAAATGAAAATGCATTTACTTTAATTAGGATTATACTACAACTGTAAATAAAAGCGAACTTAAGAGAACGCCTTTTGCTGCCTTTGAATTGATTTTTCACTAATGAAAGGTAATTTATCCAAATTAACTCTCTATAAACAAACACGAGAACGAAGAAAATTCTTTAGTTCTTTAGGTGTTTCGTCGGTGAACAGCACGGGTTACTTGTTCATTTCTTGTCAAATTTTTAGGAATAACAACACAAATAAAAACAAAAATAAATGAAGACCAGTAAAGAGATAGCTGCATGATTATTAAAAACAATAACAAAAACGTCATTTATTTAAAAGCACTATGGAAGTTAGTTGGAACGGTTCAACCACTAGTATATGAAACTTAGGTGTCCCAACATTGATTGGACCGTAACTTTTTAATGGCCACGCCGATAACATATTTTTTTTCAGAAAGATACATTCAATAGTAAACTTTTCTCTCTCTCTGTTTAATTTGTGATATCTGTTACGGCTCAGACAGAAAAAATAAAACCTGAGTGACTGCATCGTGAATTTTTTAAAAATAAATTTAATCTAGCAGTCTGCCCAAATGCCAAACATCTAATTTTTAATAACAGTAACCAGTTGTCAATCTTCTCAACTTGTTTAGGAGTAAACTAACATACTAACATATTTATTCGTCTTATTTATAATAATGGTAGTAAAATACTATTAGGCCGAACAAACGGATGTTACTAGTTTCTAAATATTGCGAAGGAATTTTTTGACAACCCATAAACAATTGTTACTGTCATTAGAAATGACGTTTGGTATTTGGATAGACTGCTAGATTAAATTTATTTTAAAAAAAATCACGATGCAGTCACTCAGGTTTTATTTTTTTCGGTCTGAATCGTAACAGATATCACAAATTAAACAGAGAGAGAAAAGTTTACTATTCAATATAAATTGAAAAAAAAAAATTTTACGTTATCAGCGTGGCCATTAAAAAGTTGGGACACCTAAGTTTCATGCACTAGTGGTTCAGTAATAATAACAAATATCACCTTAAAAGATGACTTATAAACCATATTAACTGTCGTATCAAATTTCATCCAAATCGAATAAAGCATTCTGTCATTATAAGCAAATAAAAATTTATTTAAATTTCAATCGCATTTTTTTCAATATTTTTATTATGTAAGGATATAAAACTAATACATGGTTAAATTCAGAAAAAAATATGCTATTGAATAGGCATAAAAAATATGTAGAATCCCATTTGAAAAAATATAACTTTGAGAACCACTGATTTAAAATTTTTTTTTTTCTCTCTGAAAGGATGTCCCCTTTGGTCCCCTACAACTTTGTTCTATAGTATTTTTTTGTAACTATAATAATAAAGGTAATAATGGCGGTGGTCGGTGTACGTGTTACACCCTGTATATATATATATATATATATATATATATATATATATATATATATATATATATATATATGTATATGTAGACAAAGAGTCTCTAGTCTCTATTGACTCGTGAAAGATAGTTCACTTGCTCTCCAGTTGTCAATAAAGTATCTCTTTCTTTATCGCTTTGTATAATAAATAACTATTATATTTTACTTTAATGATACTAATACTAATAGTAATAACAGTATGATTGAATATTTAAAGAAAAAATTCCGTAACTTTAACCCATTGCTTTAAAGAACACATGTTTACATGATATTTTATTCTTTTGGCATATAAAACCAACACTTGTTGAGATCATAACTTTAAACATTAATACTTTACGATCTATTCTCCTACTACTGGCACCAATCCAATACAAGTATCATCCATGTTTCATCTGACGTCATCACATTATTAGCAAACAAGTGATGCATGAACAAACGAATGAGATACCCGACGAAGTAATCCTTCGATAAGGGTAGGACGGAGCCCTCCGACGGGCTTAGGAAACACTAGATTAGATTCGCAAATGTGCACCGCAAACCATTAACAGAAGATGTTACAGATTTGGCAATACCAAATGATCGCATACGAGCCCAAAGTGGAAATCCACAGAGACAACGGGAACATATTGTAGCGATTGAGATTCTAACAGTAATATTCTTGTATAAAGTTACTATATTGAACTATAAGCGAAGACATTCGAGAACACTCTATAAAATTTTACATGCACATACATTTTTAAAGTAAGTAGAAATGTTACAATGGAAGTTTTTGTTTCTCATATTTTTAATATATTAGAACCACGAGATTGGAATGAAAAGAAAAAGGCTGTTTTTAAAAGTAAATGTCTATAAATAGTTTGTTAATTCTGTAGTTACCCTATAAAGTTACTTTTTAAAATTTAAACGGTTAAAAAAAAAAATCTGTTGTGGCCAGCACAAGATCTTCCGTCAATTCGATGTATTTTGTACAAATCCCATACCAAACGTTCCTTGGAAAAGATTGTATATAGCCAGTAAAATTGTAACAAGAACATCTACTATTTTTTAAAAATTCTATACGGAAAGGTTCTATAAATCCAATAAAGTTATAACACGAACATACATTATGTATTTTGTACAAATTCCTCCCAAAAGTTCATTGAAAAAGATTCTATATATCCAATAAAATTACTATTTTTTACAAATTCTATACGGAAAATTCCTACAAATCTAATAAATTATAACACAGATATACAATATATAAATTGTTCTTTTTGAATATATCAGCTGGTTTCATAATTATAGTAAAGCTGGTTGATTTTTGAAAGTTAATCTCTTTAAAATTCTTTAACTCTATATTTATTGACAGTTTTTCCAAAATGATTTTAAATTATATTATTTTATAATAAATACAATATACGATTATTTACTTATCCTTTAATTCGAAGTTATTTAATTTTAAACGTAAAATTTGCATATATTTTACCGTGTGGGCGCTTACCAGGCGTCACCTCACGGGCACTCATAGGTGGAATACACCAATTAGGTATTTATTTAAGCCATCTTAACATTTTAATGTCTTTCAAATCATATGACGTTCATACAAGTATTTTTCAAAACCTACAGATTCATTAGTTGCTAATGAACCGATAATTAGTATGTAAATATTAGGTTGGGTTACTGTTGCTATATTTAGAAAATTATACCATTTTAGCCTTTAAATCAATGTGGATGGTGTAAATTTAGTCCGAAATTATAAAGATACACATCGAATGTGTACGTCATAAACGGAGATAACGATCTAGCGTGTATGTATTTCATAATAAGTATATACTTCACTAACGTCATTTTAAAAAACTTGAAAACAGTTTGCTTGATAAAGTATCGTTTATAAACTGATTCGTACATAAATGAAATAAATATTCCAGAAAATTAAATAACTTCAAATTTTCAACTTTTTTAATTTAAATTTATCTGATTTAAAACTCAGAGAAAATTGTGTAGTATTTACCAATTCAATATTTAATTAATATTTGGCAACGATCAATTTGTGAAAATAAAATTTAATTGCAAAGCTTTCATCGAATAATAAATAAAATACAAAAAGCAATTTCAAATACAAATAGGTATTACTAATAAAAACTGAAAAATAATAGGTCATAGACTGACCTTAATTTGAATAATCAGTGCATAAATAATGCGTTCTCTACCACTTATACCTCACATCTCTATACAAAATAATAGGATAGGAAAACTGATCCTTGACAATCCTTGGAAAATATTCTATAAATCCAATAAAATTATCACATTATATATACTCAAGTATACATTATTTATACTCATATATAAATACTCTAAAAATGCGGACACTTACGTAACATTCTCTTTAAAATCAAATAATATTACAACCAAGTTTATATCTCTACCCATTTTTGAATTATTGCCCCACATTGAGATAAAAATTTCAAAATTTTCAAAAATCTAATTTTTATGTATCTAGATACTTCTCAATACGCTGATTCCAAATTTTGAAACCGCAGGTCGATATCTCATTTCGTTCTCGAGATTTAGTTTAGATTTAAAGTTTTGCTCAAAACTACCCATTTTTGAGTATTAACCCAAAAATGGGTCGAGATATGAATTTGGCGATATGACCATTCGATTCTACGGGCAAAATTGTATAAGGCTACCAATTTTCATAATTTTTGTCCAACCGGATCATTTTTTATGAATAAAAGTTTGAAATCCCCCGAAAATGGCCAAAATCTGAAAAAATCGTAAGGGGTACCCCTTACAATTTTTGCGATTTTTGGCTATTTTCAGTTATTTTGCTTTAGAGATTGTATGCGGTGTTCAAAAATTATGAAAATTGGTGTACTTATGTAATTTTGCCCGTGGAATCGAATGGTGATGTTGCCAAATTCATATCTCGACCCATTTTTGGGTTAATACCTAAAAATGGGCAGTTTTGAGCAAAACTTTGAATCTAAATATCTCGAGAACGAAAAGAGATATCGACCTGCGGTTTCAAAATCTGGAATCAGCGAATTGAGAAGTATCTATATACATAAAAATTAGATTTTTGAAAATTTTGAAGTTTATATCTAAATGTGGGGTATATTGACTTTTGGGGCAATAATTCAAAAATGGGTAGAGATATAAACTTGGTAGTAATATTATTTGATTGTAAAGAGAATGTTACGTAAGTGTACGCATTTTTAGAGTATTTATACATGAGTGTATATTCATGTGATAATTTTATTGGATTTATAGAATATTTTCCAAGGAACTTTCTGTATGTAATTTGTAAAAAATTGTATTATGTTCGTGTTACAATTTTACTGGATATATAGAATATTTTCCAATGAACTTTTGGTATGGGATTTGTACAAAATACATCTAATTAACGGAAGGTCTTATGCTGGCCACAACAGATATTTTCTTATAAAACTACCTTTCGACAACAAAGTGCAGTACAATACTTATACATATAACATAAAATGGAAATGGCGAGAGGTATAGCGCTTGTCACAACAGATTTTTTACTTTGCTTTGATAACTCAACTTTCGACAAATCAGACTGATAAATGTCATAACTATTGTAAAGCCAAATTCAACCAACTAAATCTTATAGAAAGAAGTTTACTTGATTTTTCGACTTATCCTATATTTTTTTTTCTGTCCACCACTGTACATAGTAGTTACTGCGTAAAACGCAATGAATTTTTTATAAAGTTTATTTCATGGATGACCGCACATTATCTGCTATGTGATTTTAGTTTCCGCGAGACTTTTAAATTAGAATTTAAAAATACACGCAAAAGTTAAAATCTACTAATAACACATTTTCGCTAATAATGAAAGACAAGATATTGCTAGTACAAGAAACTTTATCAGATCACCTGCGATTTTGCGTAATGTGACCGTAAAAGTTCTTATTCTTTTGGCACTTTGAAGCGATGAAATTTATTAACTGACTCAGTCTATAAGTTACTCGCAAACAGTGCTGAGTGCTGCAAGAAAGGAACATAAGTTTATAAGAACTTTTATATTTTTTTGAAGTTGAAACCTTTCAAGTAACGGCCAACTGACACTCTATGTAATACAATTGTAAAGTATTTTCGTTTTTGATATTGATTGCTTCAAGGAAATAACAAAAATAATATTTTTGCCCTCCTGAAGTATAATGGGAACTTTACAATTGTATACACAGCAAGTGTAACCTACATTTTACGCTTACTGTGTAGTAACTTGTCTAACTATGCGGTAAAATAATCAAAATACAATGGACGTTTATGAGCATTTAGAAAATAAATCATCTTTACTATAATAAAGTTCATGTAAAAAAGTACTACCTACGTAAGTTATTTTTTTACTTTAACATTTCCTATATTTAAAACTAATTTATATAAACCAAAATCACGGCAGCGACATATGGCATTATTGTAAAAATCCGCCGTTACCGACATAGTCACCGATCAATATACCTGTCAAATACGCGAGGCGAACATTGCTGAAATGTCAAATATCGACACCTACCTATTATTTATTACGAAAAAAACATGAGCAAATAAATATATTATCAGTCATAAACAACTTTTATTATTACAAATAAATTTTCGCTAGAAGAAGTACTCTAATGAAGGTAAGTAAAATCAAATTTGGAAATATTTCAAACTAACCCTTTCCAAAAGTACAACCTATCTCATTAAAAAAAGTGATTTTCATTATCGTCGGCCAAAAAATTTGATACAATTCTCGTGCGTGAAGTATTTTACAGCGCTCCAACTAATAAGGCACTCGCCTATCTCGTGCGTGAAGTATTTTACAGCGCTCTTTTTTTTATTTTTTATTATTATTATTCATGATATAGTCTACCTGCATACAACTCGATGATCGAAATTTGTCGAAATACTGAAAGTGTTTGCAGGCAATAAGTTTCGTATAATCGAAAATTTTCAATCGTCTTGTTATATAATATATGAGATACATCAACATAAATTTTATAATGGAAGGAGATTTTTTCGGTAATAATGTCAACTAACCGTTGAAGTATATCCCAATATTTGGTTATTCAGTATAAATACAACTTGAATGAATAATTAATACTAACTGAAAGCAAGTTTGATTCTACTTGGAACTTCAACTTCCTCGGTGTCTACTTAACAATAAAATATTAACCAGCTCGAACAATTCGCGTCTTTTTCTAAGTAAATCGATTTTAAAATTGAGTACCGTGCCGCAAACAGCATTACGAATGTATGAAAGGCAAACAGGGCGAATTGAGAAGGAAAGCTTTAACCTTACCATTGTCAGGAGATCAACAAATGATTTAACTTGCTGTGCGCACGAGTGCAGTGATGATGACGCTCTTGTTGCAGCTTTACAGTTCCATTTTCAATTTATACTAGCGTTAACTGCCACGTGGGTGCCCACATTTAACACTTGCAGAACTTCTGCAATGCTTTCAAATTTAATTCATTTAAAGACATGATACACAACTTTAAGATTAGTATTTATTTTATTTTATTTTTTTATTTATTGCTAGTCTGACCAACAGGGCTCAAAACCCCAATTACAGGTTGACTATACTAAGACATAAATTTAACATGTTTAATGACACAAGTAGTTAACAAATAGAATGACACAAAAAAAAAATAGAACTTAATAATACATATAGCTGTTTCAGACAATGTATTGTAAGAAATAGTAGTAGTTAATGAATATAATAATTGTACAAAGCATTTTTAAACTTTACAATTAAAACAAATCATACGAATAGGTGACTTTACTTCATATTTCGTTCGAGGAGTGTTACAGTAGAACTTATATTTAAATCGGGAATTATGCCTAAGAACTAAGAAAGAACTAAGTATTAAAAAGATATGGATATTTCAGCGTTAGAAAATAAATAAATGGAGTCCCGTGGCCGCGTGCCTGAGTGTCTGGTCGCGAACCTGGGGCAACCGGGTTCGATCCCGACCGACGCCAAATATTTCGAATTTTAAATGGCACAAAAGTGACCCCTGTGGTGCACTCTCCACGCCAGCAATGAGTGCCCGTGAGGTGACGCCTGGTAAGCGCCCACACGGTAAAATATATCGTTATCATTACCGATGTCTACATATTAGTAATATGCCGTGATGATATATTTATTTATTTAAATATAAATACCATGACATTAAAAAAAATCTGTTGTGGCCATCAAAATATTACAGAACTTTACCCAAATATTGTTTTTTATTGTATTTAACATGCAGAAGGCACACATATAATTCCAATTATATCTATTTTTCGTGTGTATGAGGAAGTTTCTAAATGTCAGAGATTGTTCCAATTCATTAACCAAATTGGCGGTATTTCTGATGGATATATGCATTTTACCACAATTTTACCTATAATTTCAAATATTTAATTAATAAAACAATAAGAATAATTAAATATACTTCCCAGAAAAAGCTATCAGAATGTCACTAAAACTGTTGATATTTAACAATGACATGTGTCATTTACAAACTATTATATAAACATTGGGATTTGTCAACTGGTTTCCTTAGTGCCTTAGCCTCTGCGATTAGTTTACTCTATAAATTATAGTGTCTTTATCTTTAAATCTATATAAGATATAATCAAAATTTTAAGTGTATTAGATGGAGAATTTTATGTTCTTCAATATTTAATAAAAAAAAACTCCCAAAAAATTATATTTAGAAGAATTTTTCTAAGAAACTACTACTTCCGGTTGTTCAATTGTTACCAAAACCTTTTCAGCTCTTGCCAGGAATATCAGATTGAGGAAACTGCAGTTAAATATTTTTTAAGTCTTATAGTTTTTGAGGAATCGTGTCTACAACATCCAGATATACATACATACATACATACATACACACACACACACACACACACACACACACACATCCACACACAGACATCATTTTGAAAATGTTTTAATCGGATTCTAGGGACCTTAAATCGTGCTTATTTAAAAATCTGGATATGTGAATTTTAGCATGAATCCAATACCTCTCTTAGCGAGAGGTAGAAAAGTGCTTATGCTTATATATTTTCCGTAACGATTGCCTAAATTAAAATCACTGTGTTATCCCTCCATTAATTAAAAAATGAAAGCCTACTCTTTTCATTTGACCAGCTTTTTTTTCCTTTTTGTGTTATTTAACTTTGGTTTATGTTTTCTGTATGAAAGCTCTCTCACAACGCAACACAAGGTTTTTGATCTGAAGCCCGCGGCACCTGCTGTAGCCTTCTGATCAGTTGGAAAGCTTCCTTTTATTAGCTGCTTACACACACACGAGCAGCAAGCAGAAGTCATGCGCAACACCGATCAACCGATCGCGTAAACTTCATAATGTGAGGCGAATGGGAAAGGGAGAGTCCCAGAGGAAAACTTCGACGAACGATCTGATGATATATTTAGTTCAAAATAGAGTTATTTGTCAGCATATAAAGTTTAATATCAATAATATTAAGAATGTATTTGTTATAGATTTTTTTTTTTAAATAACGCATTTACATCTATATTTTAGATTCATAGACTGTGTCCGATGTCGCTATTTGGCATTTAGTATTTAGGATTTAGGTCTTCTTCACATAAATACAACTCCGAATGGCACACAAATGATATTCATTGGTTTGTATGGCAACACTTTAGAACAGTAAAAATGAATTGTACAATTCCATTTAATTTGATGCTTCAGATTTAATGTTAATATAATATTTTATAAAATAGAAACTAATGGGTCTATTCTGAATAAATCTATAACCCCCGGTATTATCAACAGATATTTAATTTTAAATGCACATTTACCAAAAATAAGCACATCGAAATTCTGATTGCAATATTAGAAATCTCGTATAAAATATCAATTCGATATGCCTTTGTTCGTTAAATGCTCATTTAAAATTAAATGTCTGTTCATAATACTGGGGGTAAGACTTGCAGATCTGTAAATCTATAAATAAATGAACAAAATCGCAACGAAAGTTGCCACCCTAATGTATAATTTTATATTAATCAACAAAAATAGATGCGTTTTTGTTAGGTTTTTACAGATTTACAGATTTGTTCAGAATTGGCCTACAAGAAGCTATGCTTTGACAGTAAATTTGATGTTTTGTATAAATTATAGCAACAAACATGATTTGTTTAATTAGTGCGCATCAACTTCAAGGAGTAGTGTGCTCCTGCAAAACCCTAAAATCTAATTCCGAAAATCCTAAACGCATATTTTCGTAACATGGCAGCAACTAATATAGGTATTTTAACAATGAATAAAATGTTGCAAGACACATAATGTATGTATTATTAGTAAATAAGAACAATGTTTATAGATCTCATTTATAGAATGCATTTTACTAAGATTAAATGATGGTAATTGTACTTACCGGGTAGGGAATGTAAAATCTTCAAACCTGATGCCTTCGTTTCAGGAAACACTTTTACACAAATTTTTGTATTGCACTTCGAATGTACTTTTAAACATTATCATTTAATACACAGAAATATATGTTCATACGCTTCTAGATATCACAACAGACTAAACCTGGACAGAACTACCTTGCGATTTTTAACTTGTTTCATTAGGATCAGGACAGCACTGATCATATATAGATTGAAATTTCTTTATGAAAATTACTATAAATAGAGTAAAAATTTTTATAAATTACATTATTTAATATTGTATATACAATTTTTACCAGACAAGTATATTTTACCATTTACCAAATCGGTTTTACACGGCTAAAATTTATTAGGGTGTACACCATAGATATCGACTTTTGAGTAATTTCGTTTTGCTAAAACCCAATAAATTTAAAATGAATAAATAAATATAATTGTAAATGAAGAAGCAATTAAAATATTAGCTAGGTAATATACTTTTTTAAATTGGGTAACCGATTAATCGAAATTACCGGTACGTCCGAACCGATTTATCTGATTAACTGATTATTTAAGTGCATTATTATTAATATATTAATTAATTTATATAACAAATTTTATCTTAAAGATCAGTTTTTGTATTTTGAATTTCAACCAAGGTATGAAGTCTTAATGTCTTGAACATTTCTTGATATACACTAGACCACTAGAGAGCTTCTTGTCTTGATTCAAGACCTCTTGATTTAGATGTTATAAAACAATTTGCCCTTTGCTTTATGCAAATTTCAGGTGAGAAAATGATTAGACTTAATATTTGTGTTTGAAGTTAGCGTCTGAATACTAAAGCAACAACAGCGATAAGATTTTCAACTGTCTCCGAAACATGAAAGTAGGCTATGCTAACATTACTTGCTTTCTGTTGATTTTTGGAGACACTTAGACCACGACCACCAACTCAAATATTATTCCAAGTATTAAAATGTCAAATGTCAGGTCATTTCAAATTAATTTCATAAAAAAAAATCCTCAAAAGTACGTAAGTAAATATTATTTTGCCTTTCTTCACAAAAAAAATGATAGAACATTTTAATATAAGATCATTTGTGCTTCACGTTAAGGTAAACAAAATGAACCATAATGGTACCATCACTAATTTCCCCTGAATTTAAGTTGCGAACGAACCACAAAATATGAAGTTAAAAGTACCACTGCTTTCAAATGTCATATTCAAATTTCATATAACTATATTTCTTTAATGCCTATTTGCACCAACAATGCTTAAATTTTAAGCTAGGCTTAAAGAAAAAATGCAAATTGACAGCACTATATTATAATTCATTTGACATTTTATTTCGTTGCAATATTGTCAATTTAAGTCAAGTTTAATATTTAAGTTACGTTGGTACAAACGGCCATAAGGGCCTGCTAATAACTTTATTTAGCGAATAATATCTATGACCCCTGTGGTGCACTCTCCACGCCAGCAATGAGTGCCCGTGAGGTGATGCCTGGAAAAAGCCCGCACGGTACAAATATGTCATCATCATTACCGATATTTGCGACAAAGCAGATTATGGCACTCCTAGAAATAGGTAATATGCCATGATGATATATTTATTTATGTATTTATATCTATGGATACAATTGTATCAACAATTATTACCATAGAAATTATTCGCCTAATAAAAATATTAGGAGGTGGGTATCTCTGGCCTAAATGTGTTAGTAAGATAAAGATGAAACTATTAGACATACGTATCGAAGATAGAATGTAGGAAATCATAAGTAAGACAGAGATAAAAATACAATTACTTGTTATTTTGCGGTTCAGAAATTATTGACGTGGGGGTCAAGTGTGAAAAACCAGAATATAGAGAGAATACATGATAATTAACACTTAATTCAAAGAACGCATTTGTTCATATT
Organism: Ophonus ardosiacus; assembly: GCA_943142095.1. Lineage (NCBI taxonomy): Eukaryota > Metazoa > Arthropoda > Insecta > Coleoptera > Carabidae > Ophonus > Ophonus ardosiacus. The sequence continues at coordinate 1,276,428 of OW964832.1, read as the reverse complement.
TCTTTATATTGCAAGAAGAAGACAATTATGAATTTCCTTCAAGAGAATCACTTTAATTAAAAAATTCGTGCGCAGAAACAAAATGAAAATATGTTATTAAAAATTTCAGCATCATTAAAAGTAAATATTTATTTTGCACAAAAAATCGTATAAGATTTATTAATTTATAAGTGAAATTTATTAAAAATACATCAAATAAAATTTCACATATTTTCATAATATAGACTATTTCACTCATAAATTTATAAACCAATCTAAATTCAAGATTCTACTTAGTTACCAAGTTTTATTTCGACAAAACACAGTCACAAAAACATCGCATCGCAATAAGATGCAGGATTTTTACAAGTTTTATGGATACCTAGGAACCTATTGTTTATATACCTGTCAAAGTTATTTTTATTTTGGAATACCATTCATGGCGAAATTACCGATTGCCTTACTCGAGCCTGTTGCTAATTTATCTTGTGACATTAATCAAGAATAACTCGTTTGACAGTTCGTGATTTTTTTTGTTAATGCCACTCGATAAATTGCTAGGCAACCAGCTCTCGTAACAATATTTTTTCCAATGGTACAATAGCGAACTGTAGGTGAAACAATCGCCACAATTCTGTAAGAAAGTTGTTGTCTTAGCAACATTGCTATAGCAAATAACCAATAATAATTGCGAACAGTGAATAAAACATGAAAATGACAGGCTTTACATTTGTTTCTATAGGTTACAAATTTAGCAACATTGCTAAGACTTAACAACTTTCTTACAGAATTGGGGAAATGTCGGATAAAGAATTAAAAAACACTCACCATGTTCCACAAGATTTCAGCATCTGAATTGACCTCTCAATCATTATCAAATGATGACTCAGAGGGTGATTCAGGTGCTGAAATCTTGTGAAACATGCCGAGTGTTTTCTAATTCTTTATTAGACATTGTTTCGCCTAGAGCACGCTATTGTATTTTTGTTTTTCAATAGCTGCCAATGCTTTACGGCGACTATTCGATAGATGGCTCTATTTAAGCCATCTATCTTATATGAGATGTATATCTTTCGCCGTGCCCAATTGATGAATTGTCTATGCAAAGAGACGACAGTTACACCACACTGATAAGATGCAATAACAGCGAAATGCGTCTGTGGTTACTAGCTGGGCACATCCGGCAACTGATGATGACCTAGAGATTTATTCAGATGCTGAAATCTTGTGAAACATGGCGAGTGTTTTTTAATTCTTTATTAATATTTTTTCCGCCAAAAATTTACCACTTATGATATTATACATGACAAAATTCTGAAAATATAACAATTGATTCTCAGCATAATTTTCAATTACACACGGATTTCATTAAACCTTATACATTCCTCTAAAAATATATACAACATTCGTACAAATTGCAAAAGTATATAATTATTTTCCCATTTTGATTTTATTTTTTGCTCCACCTATTTAGTGTTGAATTTTAAAGGTAGCTTTGGCGATGGAACCTTTCTTCAGTAATTGAATGGCCTCTTGGTATTGGTCAAGGGAAAATGTCTTCACACCTAGTTTTTCAAAATTTATGTATCGATCTCCCATGGCTTCTAGAAAACCGAGTGCTTTTGGAAAGGTAAATGGATTGATAGTAATTCCATAAATTGTCAGCTCTTTTTGGTACATCTCATAAGGCAAAATGCTGAAAAGTTTGTTTTATTATATTTATCGAGCCGGGCTAGCTAATTTTTTTTGTCGAGTCGATCTTCGAATCGGGCCGGTAATTTTTATTTTCGGGCCGAGTCGATCCAAACCTCAAAGCCCGGCCCGGCCCGCCCGAATGCATCTCTATGATTGACCAATAGGATATTTCGGGCAGGCCCGAAAAGCTCGAATTTTCGGGCCGGGCCAAAGTCAAAAGTCCGACTCGCCTCAACTTTTGCAAATGATTAGCCCGATTCGGCCCGATAAAAAAACTTCGGCCCGGCTCGATGATGGATTCGGGCTTCGGGCCGGGCCGGGCCAAAGCTCGAAATCGAGTGCATCACTATTTTTACAAATTTTTAGCAGTCATAAACCATGTGTTTTTTATGTTAGGATGTATACGATACCTCATTTTGGCTGTAGGGTTAGTGATCCCAAAAATACACATCTTAGCTCCATAATCCATTAAAGAGAAAGCTTGTTCACCAGCTTTAGCATTTCCACTGCAATCAATAATAAGATCAAACAAATAATTTTCGTCCTGCTTCTTCCGTTCCATTAAAATTTCAGGAGTTATCAAATCGTAGCCAGTTTCTGAAAATTCAAACATTTTTTTTATCTAAAAGCAGCCATGTTTTTACTTAATTGTCAAATGTAAAAAAGAAGGAAATCAGTTAATTTGAATCCTAAGTTATTTTCTTACCTAATCTTTCAACCATTTTCAATCTATCTACGCTTGGTTCTGAAATAGTAACTTTTCTATGTCCTTGGAGATGCAGAATCGATACGAAAAGGTTTCCAATTATTCCAGAACCCATTACCAAAATTCTAGTTCCCACATTAATTGGGCTAATTCTGTCCCAAGCATGAGAAATGCAGGAAATTGGTTCGCACAGAGATGCTAATACAGAAAAGATATACAGTGTGTCCCATTTAGAAGTGCCACCATTGGGATCTCGAGAACTATAAGAGATACGATGACGGTTAAATGGAACTTTTTGTGCGCGTTTAGGTCATCTCAGATGTGCTTTTGTTTTTCCAAATATTCTCATAGGGCACTAGATAATGACGAAAAACTGAATATTGTTGATTTTTTCTTTTGCAAATAACTTCTTAACTATTAGTAATCGAAAAAAACGTTTCAAATATAAAAAATAGATATTTTTATTAACTACCCAGTGGCGTAGAAAATAAATTAATTAATAAAAATAATTATTTTTTTCTCTTTTCAATGATGTAAGGGTTATTATATTTTATATTTTTTTTGCTTCTAAAATTTAATTTTTTTCTTAATTTTTGTGAAATTTCTTATTATTTCTCAAAAAAAAATTATTATTTTTATTAATTTATTGTATTTGATCGATATAATTTATTTAATTTATTTAAATGCAAGTAGTATTTCTAAATAGAAATCTACTAATATTTTCAAAATAATTGTAAATTTAATTCAAAATAAGGAAAAAATAATAATTTTGAAGGCAAAACAAATATGAGACATAATAACCCTTACAACATTGAAAAGAGAAAAAAATAGTTTTTTTTTTTTGAGACTAAAATCAGATATGGGTTCCATTTAAAAAATATAATTTACGGATATGAAAATTTGTTTCGTATGCCACTGGTTAGATAATAAAAATATCTATCTTTTATATTTGAAACGTTTTTCTCAATTACCAATAGTTTAGAAGTTATTTGAAAAAGAAAAATCTGTTGTGGCCAGCACAAGACCTTCCGTCAATTCGATGTATTTTGTACAAATCCCATACCAAAAGGTCCTTGGAACAGATTCTATATAATATCATGTAAAATCGAACACGAACACATACTATTTTTTACAAATCCCATACAAAAAGTTCATTTGAAAAGGTTCTTTAAATCCAATAAAATTATAACATAAACTACACTAAGTAATGTCCTTCCATTTTCTCTTTGGCCTTTCTCTGCATGTCAATTAATTTTTTTTTGAATAATTATGTCAGTTGTTTCCATAATAAATAACAAAGCTGACTAATTTTTGAAAATTAATTTCTTTATAATGCTTTAAATTTACATCTATTGAATATGAAGGAAAATGTATAATTAAACCCTATAGAGAAAAGTATTTTCTTTAATATATATAATAACAAAATGTCAAAAAATAATATTTAACTGCGTTTTTTTAAGAAAAACTGTTAAAACTTCAAAAAAGGGTACTTCCGGTGGATCGATTATAACCAAAATCTAATCAACTCTTCATATGAATGTACAGATGAGGAATACGAAAGAATTATAATTTTTAGAATTGTAGTATTGGAGTTATCGTCGGAGAAAAATTTGTCACACACGGACACACATACACACACACGCACACACACGGACACACACACACACACACATACATACAGACATCATCTTAAAAATAGTAAATTCTTATTGTAGGGACCCTAAAACGTGCTTATTCATTAAAAACTCACCACCGAATTTTTTGACCAAAGACAATACCTTCCTTACCTAAAGGTGACGGAAGGTAAAAAATCAACAATAATCAGTTTTTCGTCATTATCTAGTGCCCTATAAAAACTTTTTGGAAAAACATAAGCACATCTGATGGCCTCATAAAGACGCACAAAAAGTTTAATTTAACCGACATTGTATCTCTTATAGTTCTCGAGATCCCAATGGTGGCACTTCTAAATGGGACACACTGTATAGGTACAGAATGTTCAGAAAAAAACTTAATTCGGAGTAAGCTATGAAAACAGAAACGTATGTCTGATCATTATTCAATTAAAAATGATCGTGAAATGTAATTTTAAAAATAAAAAATGCCTTCAATGTTGTTTCAGCGATACAAAAATTGTTAATTACAACTGTGAAAATTGCATTTTTTTACTAAGGCGTAATAATAATTGGTTCCCTTTGTCAGCATATTACCTTGCTCCAATGAAATGCCGTCAGGAATTTTATAAATTTGGACATCCGGAACCAAAGCATATTGAGCCCAACCGCCATCCGCAAAAATTCCAATTGTTGCATTTGTTCCACCGTTTTTGCAGTAGTGTGGGTTGCCACTTCGACAAGCTTTACATGTCGTACATCCCCTACACAAAACCGGAAAACATATATAAAATAAAAATCTGATGTGGCCAGCACATGACCTCCCGCAAATTCCATGTTTAAAATAGTAATAATGAGCTTTAAGTAAAGTATCTTTTTCCGTTCCGGTTGATCGTTTATAAACAAAATCTAATTTGTTGTTTTAATAAATAGAAGTCTGTAATACGAAATTAATTTCGTGCCAAAAATAATCGATTATCATGGGCCTATAACGCTCACCATCAACTATAACAGTTCGACCTTCATCATTTTCAAAAAAGTAAGTTCCAATGACGCCACCTGACCATAGTGCGCACCAAACAGTCTCATTTGGACATGTAATAGTACCTCGTAAATCACAAAAATTTTCCTCTGCCCATATCTGGCAATTTTGCTTATTAACATATCCAGAGAGGAGAAAATGTGCCTCAAAGAAAAAGATAATCCGCGAAAAATCATCATCAACATCCAAGTGCTCTAAAAACGCAATCTGTGTAAATTCTTTGCCGTACATGATCCATGTCGTAAATGTGTAGTTGTAAACCAATATTTGACATTTTGAAAACACGTACTTATACTGACAGATTTATATTTACAAATCAAATATATTTCTACTTAATTAATGTAAATGTGACAGTGATATTTGTTTAACTACGTCAAAATTTTATTAAAGTATTACGTTTTTGTTTGACGCATGGGTCAGATGATGTACAAAAATAAATTATTTTATAAATTTATATTTAAAGTTATTTAAAGTTTTTTAAAGTTATATTATCGTAGAATTGAAGATTGTACCATTATATTATATTTTTAATAGTAAAAGTTGCTGAAAAATTATATTCAATGCAATTTTTTCAACAAAAACTGGTAAAAGCTTGTATAAGTGATACTTCCGGTTATCTGATATACACTAAAAACTAATCAACGCTTCCCACATTAGTATAGAATGGGTATACAAAATATCAAAATTTTGTGATTGATAGTATTTGAGTAATCGTGTCCACAGGATCCACACATCCACACACCCACAGACATCATTGTAAAAATGTTAAAATCGGATTCTGGGGACATCAAAACGTGCTTATTCACTAAATCTCTATATGCGATTTTTAGCACGATCCCTATACCTCCCTTACCTAGGGTAGCGGGAGGTAAAAATAAATTTTCGAGAATTATCACTCTAATTGATTACCTATTGGGATCGACAACAACCTTATCACCAACTTGGATATGACGAATGTTTTTCCCAACTTTTACAGCAAGTCCTGAGAATTCGTGGCCGAGAACCAAAGGGCCGTCTTGCTTGCATGGGAATTCGCCCTGGAACGAAATAGTTATTTACGATATAAGGCTGGGAAGTGAGTTATTACGGTACGAATGGGAAGTTTACGGACGAAGCGACGAAGGAACATAGTCAGGAATTTTGAAATTTAACTGTATTAATCGTTCATAAGTTTCAAATTGTGTTATTTAAAACAAATTTGTCAGAAATTGAGTTTGTCTTTTCTTTTTGTTAAAAATAAACAGCTCGGGAAATGTTTCCAGGCAACACCGCCTGAGTGTAGTTATCAAATCGTAATTAACAAGTAAACAGAACATAATTGTTTAATCTTAACAATAATTTTTAAAAATTATACACGTATTTATAGAACTAAGTTCTCAACATCAGTAGGAACCAGAACATATAACAGAGAAGTTAAGATTACTTAGCATGTAAACTATGCCAGAGGTCAAAACAGCTCTAAGGAATAAGGGAGAGACCTCGGATTATATAGGGAGAGGAGTCACAAGTGAGTGGATACCTAATTGGGTAACTAAGATTAAACAAAATCACTCATATAATTTTGAATTAGCGATGGGACCTAGATCCGCGTTCATCAATTCATCTAAATTTACGTATTATCAAACTCTCGTGTGCGACCAAATATTTATTATTATCAACATGTTATAATAATTCTATATTAGAATTGTCAATTTTACGATTGTTAATAAACATATGTTGTAATTATTAAAATATCTTTCAGAACTCATATTATTAATTGGAAAAATACTACCTTTTTTTTAGTTTAAGTTCTGTAATTTATTATTTTAACCCAACGTTTCGGCACCATAAACTGGTGCCTTCTTCAGGGGTCATGTATGTCATTGTATCCCCTGAAGAAGGCACCAGTTTATGGTGCCGAAACGTTGGGTTAAAATAATAAATTACAGAACTTAAACTAAAAAAAAGGTAGTATTTTTCCAATTAAACATATGTTGTGCTATGCTAATGATAAAAATATTCTTTAAACCGAGTATCAATTTGTCTTTTAGTTTGTCTGATGTAAACTTTACTACAATCTTAACTTCTCTGTTTCTACTGATAATGAGAACAGAGTTCTCCAAATACGTATATAATTATTTTTTTTAATTATTGTTAAAGTTAAGAGATTTTTTTAGTTATAATTTAACTTTAAATCTCCATTTTAGTATTTATTTAGTTTTAAATTATTTTTTAAATTCCAAACCGTTAGTAGTATGATTCTTCAGAATTTGGGTGTATGGTAATATTTGAAAATAAGAATATTTAATTAATAAGTATTATCTGAATCTATGTTCACGAAAATCATTTTTTAATAAATTATTAGATGTTAACAATTACCTATTAAACAAACATTTCGATGCACTCATGCACCTTCTTCAGTGTAGGTAAAATCGTACAATAATTCATAATGAGCAGACACCAAATTACAAAAATAAATATATTTTCATTAGCAAAAATTGTCTGTTTTTATTAAACTTACTTGAACAATATGCAGATCTGTTCCACAAATTCCTGCATAATGCACTTGAACTAAAACGCAGTTATCATCAACATTTGCAGGAATTTCCTTCTCAACTAGTTCTAATTTTTTAGTTCGTGCATTAAACTGTATGGCCTTCATGTTGTTGAACTGTTCTCTACTGAGGCTGATAAGACACTAATAATAAAGTTATTGTGCTTATTATGTAAATTAGCTTGAACTATTGCACACAGCTTAACACCAATTATGATTATGATAATACATAAAAAAATTAATCACCATCACCATTCTATTTTTTAACATTTGAACTTTGTAATTTGTATTTGTTACCGTGGCAACTAAGAAAGTTTGATGAATTATGCAAACTTTTTTTTAGGAAATCCAGTATCAAATACCAAATTATTATTATTATTATTATTATTATTATTATTAAATAGAATTTTTCTTCCTTTTCAAATACGGTACCTAGAAGAAAAACTTGTATTGAATGTGTAATCATATTCACATTAATAATTAAATTTCATGCATTTATTTATGTTGTTGTTATTATTATTGTAAAGAGGTTTATTACAAATTTAATCAAATGAAATTGTGCAATTACAAATTCAATTTAATTAGAAATTGCGGCTAATTATTAAATAATAATTACTGAATGAATTAATATTAAAAACAATTTTCCAGCATAGCAACATTCAGTTTCTATTATAAAACAATTTGGTGCAAACAATTTATTTTAAATACTATCCATTTAGAAATATTTAAAATAATGTTTTCCTACTATGTGGAAAAAACCTACTACAATTTTTTCGCTATTTACTTTATTATACTAATTAAAAATTATTAAATTGTCTACTGGTATTAAAAAAAATATCTATATATTTTATAAATTAATTTATTTCGTTATGTTGCCGTTCGACTTAATTTGGTTTTGAGGGTTATGTGGCGAAATGATGAATTTTCCAAAACTTTTTTTATGAAGTCTTGGGTCAAGCACCAACTTTGATAATGACGATATATCTGTAAGTAGGCAATAAATGACGTTTTTGCCCTCCTGAAGTGTAATGGAAACTTTACAATTGTATACACAGCAAGTGTAACCTACATTTTACGCTTACTGTGTTGTAACTTGTCTAACTATGCGGTAAAATAATCAAAATACACTGGACGTTTATGGACATTTAGAAAAGAAATCATCTTTACTATAATAAAGTTCATGTAAAAAAATACTACCTACATAAGTTATTTTTTTACTTTAACATTTCCTATATTTAAAATTAATTTATATAAACCAAAATCACGGCAGCGACATCTATCATTGTAAAAATCCACCGTTACCGACATAGTCACCGATCGATAACCTGTCAAATACGCGAGGCGAACATTGCTGAAATGTCAAATATCGACACGTACCTATTATTTATTACAAAGCAAACATAAGCAAATAAATATATTATCAGTCATAAACAACGTCTATTATTACAAATAAATTTTCGCTAGAAGAAGGTAAGTAAAATCAAATTTGGAAACTGACTTAACCCCAGTATTTTAAACTAACCCTTTTCAGAAGTACAACCTATCTCATTAAAAAAAGTGATTTTCATTATCGTCGGCCGAAAAGTTTGATACAATTCTCGTGCGTGAAGTATTTTACAGCGCTCCAGCTAATAAGGCACTCGCCTTAAGGGCTCGTGCCTTAAACAAAGCTGTCGCGCTGTAAAATACAACTTACACGCACTCGAATGTAAATAACTATTACCAGTGCTGGGGATATGCCGTATCGCCTGGCGATTGCATGTGACGTCATATACCAATATAGCAAGCACCATCGAAATGTTAGTGACGTCATTTTTACGTCATGCGATCGCCAGGCGATACGGCACAATCACTAGTTCTAAAAGCTGGTGTAGAAAGAACACCGCAACGGTCATTTTGGTGTTATTTGAAAATTATCGTAACATATATTTTTTATCTCAACTTATTTTGTTTAAAAATCAACTTTATCTTTAGTTTATTTTGTTTAACTAAATATAATATAACCTTTGGAGCAAGCTATAAACAAATGATAACATCTGAAACAACAAAATTTTCTCAAACATGAATGCACAATTTTACACACTCTTGAAAACTTCAATAAGACAAGCGAACATTATATTGGTTTGCTGATGTATTTGTCTCTTACGTCAGTGGAATATTAAATTGGGAATGCGTCTGAATATAGCATCGTAAACATACAACATGACTATGAACATAGCATATTTTGAACGTCTTGTTCTTGTAGGTAGATGGCAGGCTTGTTAAAGCTAAGTGTTGCTTTTATAGTGAATATTTTATAAGCGTTTGCTTGTTTCAGTCTAATGAACGTTCAGCACTGAAAAATTTACGATGATACAAAGTTAATTTGTTTATAAAACTTATAAATGAGTGCTTTGTTGTTAAATCACAGTTTTGTTCGGCAATATAGGTAAAAGTTTCGGTTTATGTACAAATTGTATACAATGTTTGTTTATTACATGTACAGGGTATAAACTGAAAAGTTACTTAATTATTTTATGCAAAAATGCTTCAAGTAAAAGTTATGGAGATTTAAATTCAGCATAAATCATGTGAAACGATTAGTCTAGCTTTTCATATAAACGTAAAAATTAATTATAAAGTTACAGTTTTCAGGAACTTTTAGTCTAGGCAGCCATGGATTTATGACAAAAAATAAACAAATGCGTTATTTTTATCTGTCATTTATAACTAAATTTGGATTCGAGCAGTAAATTAATTGTTTTAGTTCTAATTGACAGTTAAAAACAATGCATTTGTTTATTTTTCGTAATAAATCCAAGCTCAAAAACCTGTAATTTGATATGTGGCTGAGGACTTGCTAGATAAAGCAAAACTTTTTATGAAGAATGACTGTTTTTGCTAAAATGCAAAATAAGAAAGTTTACAAGTATAGTTAGGTCCATCCGGGGACCCACTATACAGAGTGTCTCTCAAATAGGGGGACATGGCTTAACCACAGATTTCTGAGGCTAAAATAAGACGTTTAACCAAACTTGCTTCTACCGGAAAGTATACCATTTAGCCAGTATTCTGCTTCAAAATTCTTCGAATAAAAATTAGTTTTGTTTATAATAATAGGACGCTTTATTCGATTTGGATGAAATTTGATATGACAGTTTATATGGTTATGTCATCTTTAAAGATGATATTTGTTATTATTAGTGAACCACTAGTGTATGAAACTTAGGTGTCCCAACATTGATTAGACAGTAACTTTTTAATGGCCATGCCGATAACGTGAAATTATTTTATTTTTTAGAAAAATACATTCAATAGTAAACTTTTCTCTCTTTGTATAAATTGTGATATCTGTTACTGTTCACACAGAAAATAAGAAAACCGGAGTGACTGCACCTTGAATTTTTTAAAATAAATGTAATCTAGCAGTCTATTCAAATGTCAAACAACTAATTTTTAATGTTATCAGCGTGGCTTTTAAAAAGTTAAGGTCTAATCAATGTTGGAAAACCTAAGTTTCATACACTAGTGGTTCACTAATAAAAACAAGTAGCATCTTAAAAGATGACATAACCATATAAACTGCCATACCAAATTTCATCCAAATCGAATAAAGCGTCCTGTTATTTTAAGCAAAATTAACTTTTTTTTTGATAACCTTTAAAGCAGAATACTGGCTAAATGATACACTTTCCGGTAGAAGCAAATTTGGTTAAATCGTCTTATTTTAGCCTCAGGAATCTGTGGTTAAGCCATGTCCCCCTATTTGAGAGACAGCCTGTAGTTTTTTAAAAAAATTCTTCCAAATATAATTTTTTGGGAGTTTTTTTATTAAATATTGAAGAACATAAAATTCTCCATCTAATACACTTAAAAATTTGATTATATCTTGTATAGATTTAGAGATAAAGACACTATAATTTATAGAGTAAACTAATCGCAGAGGCTAAAGCACTAAGGAAACCAGTTGACAAATTACAATGTTTATAACATGACACATGTCATTGTCAAATATCAACAGTTTTAGTGATATTCTGATAGCTTTTTCTGGGAAATATATTTAACTTTTCTTATTGTTTTATTAATTAAATATTTGAAATTATAGGTAAAATTGCGGTAAAATGTATATATCCATCAGAAATACCGCCAATCTGGTTAATGAATAATTGGAAGAATCTCTGACATTTAGAAACTTCTTCATACAATGAAAAATATATATAATTGGAATTATATGTGTGCAGAAGACATGTTAAATACAATAAAAAACAATATTTGAGTAAAGTTCTGTATTTTTTTGTTATAAAACGACGGTTCGAAAGCGAAGTGCAATAGAATACTTATATAGCCTAATATGGAAATGGCGAGAGGTCTTGTGCTGGCCACAACATATTTTTTTTTTAAATATAGATAATGACATTATTTTAATCAAGAATCACACTCATGAAAATAAATAAATTAATTTGAAAATATGATCATAAGATCAATGATAAATAATTAAATTATAAGTAGTGTAAAAGTCAGGTTAATTGTCAAATTTGCATGAAAGCTCCTGAACTACACTGCAATGGGAATGTAGGAGCAAATGCTTTTAAACTAAAGTATGTAAATGAAATAAGCTTCTGCTTTCCTTAAGTAATATCAACTACTCTAACCAAATGAACTTTCCAGAGAAACCGCACATTTAAATTTAGATACGCACATATATAGGGAAATGTTTACTTTATCCTTTTAATTAAGGAGAAATTTACTGTTTAAATTAATTAAGTAGTAATTATGTATGTATGTATGTATGTGTATAGGATGTCTTAAACATCTTTCTCACTATTACTAACTTTTATTATTTTAAGATATAGTACGGGTTAGACTAATAAAGACAAAATGTGCTATAAATGTGTTAAACCTTTAATGTATAAATAACGAAGACAGATTTGTGAAAAATTTATAAATCTCACTGCGAATTAAACCCAGGGCCTTCCGATATCTAGTCGGACACTCTACCAACTGAGCTATAAGATTCCCTTTATCGTTACCCGTTCAACACCGCGACAAAGCCTGTGGTAGTGTAATGTAGTTAAAAAAAAGTATAAGAACCAAAATATAGGACAAAATACAGGGAATTTATTTTAACATGCAACATATGGCGAATCACTTCCATGGTTACACACTATTGTCAAAAAATGACAGCAATATTTGTCCATTTTAAAATGCAACATACAAAATTTGTAGTTTTGTATTCTCAAAACTAATTTTCAATAAATTAGCCTACATACGATTAACAAATAATCAAAACTTGAATGTTGTACATCTTAACAAACTTTAGCTTACAAAAATTCATAACTTTCACGTAATAAATTTAAAAAAATACCCCCAATCACTCTGAGGCAATATTCTAGTTGGTCGTAATAAGAACTGACACCATTTGTGATGTGTTTTGGAGGTATCTCCTGTGCTGCAATACTATTTATAATGTTGCACTTTAAAATGGACAAATATTAAATTGCTGTCATTTTTTGACAATAGTGAGTAACCATGGAAGTGATGAACTATAATGTTGCATTTTAAAATAAATTCTCTGTATATTTTTGTTTGTTGTATTCGAAAGATATTTTTTTCTCTTTCCAACAAAGTAATGTTACCTGTACAATTTTTTCAGATAATTGTTATTTACAATTTAAATCAATTATTTACAAATTATTTTCTTCATTTTGCTCAGCAAAGTAAGCTATGGAAATAATTGTTACTGTTTAAAAAGATCATTTACTTATTATATGTATAAAACAAAATATTGATAACAAATAAATTTGTACACAAAAGATACAACACAGATAACTATAGAATAGAGCATATTACGTAAGAAAATAGCGTTAATTTAGATAGAAGTAACAAAAATGTTTCTTTATGATAAAATATGTAAAGTACTCCTTGTACCCGAAGGAGTAAACTGAAATGTAATTTATAAACTATACAAAGTTTAAAGTTTCTGAGAAATTGATTGTTTCTCTTTGATATAGTTTCAATTCAAAATTAAATTTTAATAGAAATGAGTAAGTATGTATCTCTGTTAATAACGTCAACGGAAATAGTTGTTAAATTTTAATCAATCGTTTGATGTCAAATGCATACAATACATGATTGTAATTAGTAAATAACAAATACATGCTTTTTACAATTTCAGTTTAAATTATGTTTTAATAAAGCTGAGTTAAATCGTTTTTCAGTATTTGTAGTTCAGTAAATGGTGCAAACTGCCAATATATTGAATTATATTTAATACCTAGCAATCAATTTTTAACTGGTACTTAAAGCATTTAATTTCAAACAGATTTATAGCGTCATATTTTTAATTCCATTTTATATAGAAAACAACAGTGATATACGAGCCCTAATCCATATTAGTTGCCCTTAGTCACTAACAGCCCGATTCACAAAAAAGTTTAAGCTAATCCTCATTTTTGGATTAGCGAATTCTACTCTAATTTTGACAGTTTATATCTTAAAATATAGTCTAATCTATTTCTAGTATCTACCTTTATTGATAATATCATGAAAATTAAATTTTAAATACCAGAAAAGAATAGAATTCACTAATCCAAAAATGAGGATTAGCTAAAACTTTTTTGTGAATCGGGCTATAAAATTTTATTTTATTTAGCGCTTATACTCGTATAATACAAATAATAATTAACGTAATTTTTTACCTTCCGTCAACTTTAGATAAGGAAGGTATTGTCTTTGGTCAAAAAATTCGGCGGTGAGTTTTTAATGAATAAGCTTTGCTATTTATCATGTAAACAGCTGATTGGTAAATTCAAAAAAATTTAATTGACAGATGTCAGTTGCAAGTGCAAAACCAAATATAGAAAGTATAGGATATAAAATTGGTATGTCATAGTGTTCCTCGCAAGTGATATGCAGAGAAAGGCCAAAGAGAAGATGGAAAGCCTGTATCGCAGAAGACTTGAGAAAGAAAGGACTGTGTGAAGAAGATTCGTTGCACAGGAATGAGTGGAAAAGAAGAGGAATCAGCGACCCCTAATAAAATAGGAGAAAGCTGAAGCAGAAAGTAAAATGTGTCAAGTGCATTTTTCTTAGTGAACGTTTATGTCATAATTTTATTGGATTTATAGAACCTTTTCAAATGAACTTTTGGTATGAAATTTGTAAAAAATTGTATGTGTTCGTGTTCGATTTTACATGATATTATATAGAATCTGTTCCAAGGACCTTTTGGTATGGGATTTGTACAAAATAAATCGAATTGACGGAAGGTCTTGTGTTGGCCACAACAGATTTTTTATAGTATTATATATATTTTGTGGATCTTGTGTTACATAGCAAGATATTTTTTCTAAAATATTTTGTTGTTTTAATGTCAAACGAAATATTTCATAGCTTTACTGACAATACAAGACAAACAAATTAAGTTTGAAAAGAATTGACATCATTTGTTTAGAAGTAACACCATACAAAATCACGGTAATACACACATACATACCCACAGACATCATTGTATAAATGTTAAAATAGGATTCTGAGGACACTAAAATCTCTATATGAAACTTTTAGCACGATCCCTATACCTTCCTTACCTAGGGTAGCAGGAGGTAAAAAATCATGTGGCAACCTTGGGTTTTAAATTATTGTGACATAGCTGGTGCAAGTGATAATGGTAATGAACTAGATGTTTCTGTGAGAAAATTCAATGTTTGAAATTAGACCAACAGAAGATAGGATTGAAGTGGGACACCACAATGAAGTCAATGAAATTAATTCGAATAAAATATATCTACACGAACAGGCACAGCAAATTTGTTAAATATTTATAATAAGCTTGTATTTTTCTTTTGAGAATCCAACTTTGTGTATATCAGTGACAACATTCACAGTTTTGTTTGTGAGGGGACAAAATTTGGGGTTCTTTGTTAATTTAAGTGAGAGGTGTTCCAAAGATGTATAGCGATCCTTTGGTTTTCGATGAGATAGAGTATAGAAATCATTCTCCAGGTCCACGTATCGATGTGGCTTCTGTGAATTCTATCTGTAATCTTCGAGGTGGACCTTTTGCCTTTGTGACTGTGGAAACAAAGACATCCGTACGGGATAACAAGCTAACTTCAGAGAACATACAATTCCCTTCGGTTATATAAATTCCATTACAATTGTAATTAGTACTGTACTAATTGTAAACAAAATCAACATGCATTGGAATTAGCACATTGTTATACTGCGTTAACGATATACGTGAGTTGTACTGTATTTATTGTCCCTACTATATACATAAAACAAATTTATTTTTGAACATAATCACCGTGTGCTTGAAGACACTTATTTCACCTATGTTCTAACTTAGTAACACCTTTTTTAAAAAACTCGGAGTCTCTATCGCAGATGAAGTTCTGAACCGCTGCCATAACAGTTCTTCGGTTTTAAAATTTCTTCCTCGTATACTTTCCTCTAGCTTGGGAAATAAATAAAAATCACTACCGTTAGGTCAGAATACAGTGGATGTAACATCAGTCTGAAACCGACATCGTGAATTGCGTTCATGGAAACAAGAGTTTTATGAACTTGAGCGTGGTCCTGAAGAGACAGAATACCAATCGAAAATTCTCTTTTCTGTAATGCAACCAGGAATTTTAGCAATTACTGTTGCATAATACTGACCAGTGATAGTGTGGCCACATTCTAGATAATCAATCATTAAAATTCCCTCAGCATCTCCAAATGCAGTAGCCATAATCTAACTGGACCCTAAATTTGCGTGGTGGAGAAGATCCTCGATGTCGCTATTCCAATCTTTAAAATTTCGACTAGTGATCGAAGTGGTAAATCCACTGTAACAAAACGAGCCAAAAAGCTGTTTGAATTCTGATGAACAACGCCAAAATGGCTTCTGAGGAGGTGACTATCTCTCGCTTATGTTCAGACGTCAACATTCGGGGTATCCATCTTGCTGACATCTTATGAAGCATTGTAAATTATTAACATTAGAATAATCAAATTTGGCACTTTGTTTCACAGATAAACAACAAACAATTGCTGTTGTTATGAAGACAATATTTCAAAGCCTACTATGTTAGGGACAATAAATACTGTTCAACCCTCATATAATTGAAATATTTGAATCATTATTTTGACGTATGCGTCTATATGAGTTCCGCTTTATTAATTTTTAAATGCACAATTAGCAAATTAATTATTAACCTGGATACATTACAGTGACGCGTAATTTATTTCCAGAACCTTTCAATGTTACTAAAACAAAGTAGGCACTCATTTATTATTTTCGGACTTGTCAATAAAAATTGATTTTCATTTCATGATATCAGTTTATTTGTAATTATAATTTACAGAAGTTACTAACATAAAACATACTAACACCATTTTCTTTTTCAGAACGGGCCAACTGAAAGAAGAAATAAGTCGGACCTGTCTTATGCTATCGACTTGTAGTAAGTGATTCAAAATGTATTATTTATGTATAATTGTAGGATATAAATCAGGAAACTATCAGCAGTATGTATTGCACATAAAATCAATATGTCAGGACGGACCTGCAGAGATCTTATTATCATTATCCCTTATGCATAATGTATGATTGTACATCTGCGTATCACGTAACATGCACAATGATATTTTTATTCTGAGCCGGAGTTTATTTTTAGCAGAAAATATTTTCCTGTACTTCAAATATGTATGACGGAATTTTACACTTGCATTACCCACTAGTGTATAATATGTATATTATACTGAATAGTAAAGGAAATCTTAATTTTAAAGTTTTTCAATCACTCAAAATCCTATTAGTTATCAGGCCCTACCTTTGACATAACCAATTCGTATTCATTGTCAAAATGACATGTCAAATAGTATTTCCGCTTTCACCTGGTGTTGTGTAAACTGTGGAATAAAAAGATCCCCAGAATTATATTGTCATCTGCATCATTTCTTTTTATGGATATTGGTATTGCAAATATAGTAATAGGTATTTTTAATGATAAATTCCAACGACTAGTTTTTAACCAATTATGATGCAAAACATTTGAAAATTCAACCAATGGGAACAGTATTATACTGACAAAACCCCATTACCCTGAAAATTTTTGGTTAAAAAATTATCCAATTGAATCCCTTTATTGCTGACCACGTGTGCGACAGTAACCAATCAAAACAAACTTACACTGATAATTATCCTAAGACAATTATCACTTATGTCACCAAGTTGCTAAGTAACAAACACTTTTTGACATATAATTAAAAATTAATTGTTTTATTTTGAAAATGTCATTTTCACGCTGTCAATAAAAATGATGATTTAATCAACAAAATTATAGAAGAAAACACATAAAAAATACTGTATTAAATAAAAAACTAAATGTGGAGAATATTTATGGACTTTTGTTTGTCTTATCTTCTTCTCTTTGGTCTCACTCATTCTCATTGCACACTTCACACCACAGACCATCTACACACTGAACACGTTCATAGCTACTAGTGACATCTACTGGGCTATGTTAGACACAAAATTCTGTGAAATATAAATTTTAGGCAAATTTAATGTTAAAACTGAAAAAATTTTCCAACCGAATACCCCTCGATCATTGATAAATACTTATAATTTTATCACACTTCCTCAAGCACGTTGCTTTTAGGTAACACCACCTCCGCCTTCGGCGTCGGGCTGTTACCAAGCAACGCGCTTTCGGTAATTGTCATAAAATTATTTCATAATTATCAATGTCCTCGGGATATTATAGCTGATAATTTTCCGCTACCAAGTAAATAAACAGTTGTTATTGTTTATAACCGTCAGTGTGACAATTAATGTGTCAAGTTTAATTTATCTCACCAAATACCACACGACCTCTCAGATTTTCTCAGATAAACTTTTATTTTTAAGCACTCATTTTTTTGCTTTTAAGCAAAATCACTCAAGCAAACTGTTATTAGGTAAAACCCCTCCTCCTTCGGAGTCGGGATTTACCATGCAGTTTACTTTCGTGTTTGTTGCTAGGCAAAAAAAAATTTTGCAAAATAAAAATTTATCGATAAAATCAGGAGGTCTTATGATATTACTTCTGATAATTTTTTTATTTGCGCTTAATAAAAAGCAACATTTTATAATTTGTGTTTTATAAAAAACAACAATACTATTTCAATATTCATATTAAATATTATTTTTTGCTTCATAATATTATTTAAAGTAGGAAACATGTAAAATATAGATGTAAAACATACTCGTAATTCGTGTATTGTAAATAATGAATAAATGTATTTAGTAATGTTATTTTGGTTTAATGAATACACCCCAGAGAAACATACTGTTGAAAAACATAGACGTAATTTCATGTTTTTCACAATGTTACAATAAACAAACATGGTTTAATCTGAATTACAAAGGAAATGAATTATTTCCTGAAGGCAGCTTGTTTGCTTGTTTGATTATATTAAAATAATTATTCTCATTTTGCTTATGTTTATTATTCCATAGAATTTTTTGTTTATGTAATTATGTAAAATAAAGAAAATATCTCGACATTTTTCAAATATGAATGTGTGTATTATTTTGTTAATTAAAAAAAAAACATTCTAGCAAAACTGAAAATGTTTTTCATATTTAATAATGCATTTAAACAAAACATATATTTTTAGCATTAATTTAATTAAAAAATATCTGCTTTGAAAAAGTTTATAAAAAGTGTAAAAGTTTTATATTTATTAAAATATAGCTTGCATTTTTCTCAGCGCAATATGAAAACATAATTTCTAAATACAATATTGGGTTAAATTAATTTCATTTTATTTGCTTCACTGCACATATCTCACGTCATAAATAGAAAATTTTGCTAATTCACTTCATCTTCTACATGTGTTTAGTTTCCAATGAATGTTTGTCAATTTAATTTATCGATTTTCAGAAAATTGTCATTTTCATTAAAGCCTGATATAATTAGTAGGCTTCATATTTCCCATTGTAATAATATTTGTGTACAAACAAATTTAGATACACATGTTTATCTAAAGGTATTCATTATGTTGAAAACAACTTGAATATCTAACAAACAAGAAATGTATTCACGCAAAATGAAAAACTTCCGAAGCATAAATGACGATAATATAGAATTTACTTTATATAAAAAGCTGTTTGTTAATAAATAAACCAACCATCAATTTATTTTGGAGGGAAGAGGAAAAATAGATTAGAAAACTTAGTTGAATCCCTGGAAAATTGTGCATTCTTCCATGAAAATGTTTTTCACTTGAATGAACCAAATACGTGTGACTAAAGCATTTAGAATTATTGATCGTACACCAATTTTCACACTGGTAGACATGTTGACTTCTTTAAATATAAAGAATCTTAAACAAGACAGAATATTATCAAGAAAATCAGCAATGTTTTATTTTAAGTGGTACACTGTTGCTATCTGTACGAAGAGGTTTTTGGATGAATGCTTCATTTATATATATATATATATATATATATATATATATATATATATATATATATAAATATATATATAAACGATTTTGTATATTTTTTTTTTTTTTAAAGAACCAATGAATTTAAAGACTACATGGTTAAAAGTCAACTAAATAAAAATTTTAACTATTCGCCAAAATCAACAACCTTAACAAAGAATGACATCTATAGAAAGATGCAAGAATGAATGACAAAAAACATTAAAAACCCTAAAAATAAAAAATTACTGTGGAGTGATATATTTAACATTGGGATATAAATTTTTAGAATTATTGTAATCAGATTTACAATTTATAGAATTATCCTCAAGATTTATGTAACAACTTTCAAGAAATAATCTCTTTTGAATGTTAGATTCATGATGTAAAATTTTATAATTAGTTGAATCCAATTTATTTATTTATTTATTTATTTATTTATTTATTTATGTACAATTGGAGAACCAACAGTTTTATCCAACCAGTTATAGGTTCCCACCTATTAATAAATTTATATTAAGAATGGTACAATGCAAGAAGTAGCACAACAAAAAAAATAATAAAAAACAAACAATGAATAATTGAGAAAAAAACTGTGAATACAAACAAATAAGTGTTAAAACAGTGACATACATGGTAAACTAATTATTAACGGAGCAAAACTTCAAAATTTCCCTTTTAAATGCCATGAAATTTGTATGAAAAATGTCTATGTGACTGAAATTTTCATTATATGTTGGACATTAGTCTATTAATGGGTGAATTTCTATGGGTGTTAGTAGCAACTTTATGTAAGTGAAATAGTGAGCTAGATCGAGTCGTTTTCTGAGGGATATGAAAATTAAAATATTGTAAAAATGAACTGCAGTTCAAGTTATTATTAAAAATTTTATATAGAAATATCATGTCTGACATAATTCTTCTGTTTTCAAGGCTATTTATATTAAAATGTTGAAGTCTAGCCTCATAGTTCTTAATATCAACTTTAAATTTAGCACATAATACTTTTAAAAATCTTTTCTGAATATTCTCTATTAGAAGTATATTCTTTTTATACATCGGGTTCCAAATCACTGATGCATATTCTAGTTTAGAACGTACAAAAGCATTATATAAACATATAATAGAGAATGGATCAGTAAAATCTTTACAAGTACGTAAAACAAAACCAAGCATTCGGTAAGATTGTTTAACCATGAAATCAATGTGGAAGTTATGTAATAATTTAGGATCAAACATAATTCCTAAATCTTTGACAATGGATTCTTTTTTTATTGCATTTTGAATAAAATTATAGGGGAAATATAAAACATCATGATTCCTAGTATAATTAACAAAATGACACTTATCAATGTTAAGAGACAGATAGTTATTTTTGCAATAAAAATAGAATTTATCTAAATCCCGTTGTAGGTCGACCGAATCGTTTACACTGGTTATAGTTTTGAAAATTTTTAGATCATCTGCGTACATTAGAAAATTTGAATTTTTAAAACAAGTAGTTACATCATTTATAAATAGGTTAAACAAAATAGGACCAAGGTGCGAACCTTGAGGAACTCCAGATGTTACTATTATTGATCGAGACTTATATCCATTGCAGTAAACGAGTTGGGACCTATGAGATATATATGACTCAATCCATCTTAACAACGTTCCATGTATTCCAAGTTTAGTCAGTTTAATAATGATGTACTATGGTACTATGTTTATTGTTATTTTTATTAATATTGTAATTATATTGTTGTATTCTTTTGTATATATATATATATATATATATATATATATATATATATATATATATATATTGTTTATTTCACCAATATACGAAGATTGACAATCAAGACAATTTATTTTATAAACAACATTACTATTGAGATTTTTGAGGTTATTATCTTTTAATTTGGTAAACAACAAAGAAGTATCAATAGATGACTTATAGGCAATTGTTAAATGTAATTCATTAGTTATGGATTGTAATTATTCATGTAAATGTCTAAAATATGGTAAGGATATATATTTTTAGCAACTATGTTTCCTGCTTGAATGTTAGTGCTATTATTAGATTCATTCATTCATTAGAATCATATTTCTATATTACTAGACTATTACAATAAGCAAATCTAAATAAAAGCAGTGGTTCTCAAAATACGAGATAAAACTTTTATATTTTAAACGAAAACCTGTTTTATTCGCTTATTTGTTTTGACATGAAACTACAATTAACATGTAACAAAATATTCAATTGTTTTCTGATTGATATGAACATAGGGTAGATTTATATTTGTTCCCAATCTTCTACTTATGTTTCGAATTCCATTATTATTAAATAACGCACGAACACACGTGTATCAAATATCTTTTCTAAAGAAATACGTCATATTACTCAGAGTCAATTCGCATGCAGAGATCGGGATTTGCCAAAATCGAAGAAAAAACTTTTTCTTTCGTATTGGAAACCAAGTACGTATATACGAGTAATCTGAAATACGTGCAGTATAAAGAAATATTTGATTTGATTTTTAAACAGATATTCCTATATTTTAAAGAATTACGTTCATTCAATTGTAAATATATATTACAATCCCGCAACTCTCTATCAATTCAAATGACTGTAATCTACCTAGCTATTTTATTTTCATATACATTTGTATTTAAACCTGTTTTTTTTTTCTTTATTGTAGGTATTTTAAATTAATACCCTCATTTTTGTTATTACTCTAAGGGGCTGTTTTTCAATATCTGGTTAAAATTTTAACAAAGAGTTAAATAAACAAAATTAAAACAAGAACTATAAAATGACAGATGTATCATTGCTGTCAAAAAAACAATGCAATACTGTTTACTTAACTAGAAGTTAAAATTTTAACCACAAATTGATAAACCGGCCATAAGTAAAAATAAAACATATAGGGTTATACTGAGCGATAACTCTAGGGAAAAAGAATTGTTTACAAATTTTGCGCTCAAGAAATATAATTGTTTTCATATATTTACTTTGGGGTCTAAGTAACGGGTCTGGTGGGTGGTTATAAATCACCGCCGCTGTGACGTATTTATCCGCAAAGGGTGTGGAAATACTGACCGAGGCAACAAATGTGTTTTGGCTGCTTACTAGTGTTGTTACACTTTGTCGTTTTTTTTTTATTACTACCTCTAGTTAATGTCCACCTATTAACTAGATATGCTGTATTGATGAGCTCTAATAAGAGCGAAACACATGTTTACAGCTGCAATTGAGCGATAACCCCAGGAAAAAATCTGATGTGGCCAGCACATGACCTCCCGCAAATTCCATGTTTAAAATAGTAATGAGCTTTAAGTAAAGTATCTTTTTCCTTTCTGGTTGATCGTTTATAAACAAAATTTAATTTGTTGTTTTAATAAATAGAAATCTGTAATACGAAATTAATTTCGTGCCAAAAATAATCGATTATCATGTGCCTATAGCGCTCACCATCAACTATAACAGTTCGACCTTCATCATTTTCGAAAAAGTAAGTTCCAATGACGCCACCTGACCATAGTGCGCACCAAAGAGTCTCATTTAGACATGTAATGGTACCTCGTAAATCACATGAAGATTTTCCTCTGCCCATATCTGGCAATTTTGCTTATTAACATACCCAGAAAGGTGAAAATGTGCCTCACCAAAGAAAAAGATAATCCACGAAAAATCATCATCAACTTCTAAGTGCTTTAAAAACGTAATATGTGTCAATTTTTTGCTGTACATGATCCATGTCGTAAATGTGTAGTTGTAAACCAATATTTGACATTTTGAAAACACGTTCTTATACTGACAGATTTATATTTACAAATCAAATATATTTCTACTAAATTCTTTTTAACACGGTTTCTTTATTGATGTAAATGTGACAGTGACATTTGTTTAAATACGTCAAAATTGTTATTAAAGTATTATGTTTTTGTTTGATGCATGGGTCAGATGATGAACAAAAAAAAATTATTTTATAAATTTATATTTAAAATTATTTAAAGTTTTTTAAAGTTATATTATCGTAGAATTGAAGATTGTACCATTCTATTATATTTTTAAAAAGTAAAAGTTGCTGAAAAATTATATTCAATGCAATTTTTTCAAGAAAAACTGATAAAAGCTTGTATAAGTGATACTTCCGGTTATCTGATATACACTAAAAACTAATCAACTCTTCCCACATTAGTATAGAATATAAAATATTTCAAAATTTTCTGATTGAAAGTATTTGAGTAATCGTGTCCACAGGATCCACACATCCACACACACACACACACACACACACATACACACACCCACACACACACACACACATACATACCCACAGACATCATCGTAAAAATGTTAAAATCGGATTCTGGGGACATCAAAATTTGCTTATTCACTAAAATCTCTATAATGTGATTTTTAGCACGATCCCTATACCTCCCTTACCTAGGGTAGCGGGAGGTAAAAAGAATTGTTTACAAATTTTGCGCTCAAGAAATAATATTGTTTTCGTAAATTTATGTATGTTTAATTACATACACAGTTGTCCTTGCACTAATTAATTCATGTCCATATAATATTAGCAACATAATAATTTTGCAATTAGTATCAGTAATTATTGATATAATGAAACTAGTCATTGATTAATCATGTAATTATCTGCTTGCTGAATAATTAGATGAAGTTCATTTAACTATACCTGTGAACTTACAGTCTTCAGTTTATTAATTTTCATCTTACTTTGTTTATTACATCATAGTTTCGCTTGTTACTTACATCAAAGGGGTCTGCTATTTCATTTTATACTAAGCGTTACATACTTTACAAAAAGTTTTGTAAATAATAATGAACATGTAGGTCACGTCTGAAGAACGCAATATAATGATATGCATCTCTATTTGAGCTTTTTCGTTTTCTACATCAGTCAATAATAAAAGTTGCCCATGCAAATGGCTATTAGTTATTGTTATTTATTTCGTTGCAAGTTTCAATTCAAAACTTTAGTGAAGTTTAAAATTTTTCTATGAAATCTGAAAGTTTTTCAGATATCTTACGCCAACTACGCTAGATTTAATAACAAGATTTTAAACTTAGTTTTAAAAGTCGTGCATTAAATATACAAGATTCATAATATGCAACAACAACAACAACAAGAATAATTTGGGTCTTACCTAGTACTGTAATATTTTTTCAAGTTTTTATATAAAATAAAATGTATTCCTTTGATCCTTTGTTTGCTTGTTGCAATCCTTGTAACTGTGTTCCTAATAAATAATTGAAGGGCTTCCCACAAGAGACAAACATCTTCATTTATTGTGTATTGCTATATATTGTGCAAAAATATTGACATCTGTCAATAAAGTAAAGAATATGGATATTTTTAACTTTCGCTACCCTTGGTAAAGGAGGTATAGGGATCGTGATAAAAAAAGCATATCGAGATTTTGGTAAATGACCACGTTTTAAGGTCCCTAGAACATTTTCACGATGATGTCTGTAAAGGTATACGTGTGTGTGTGTGTGTGTGTGTCCGAGGCGTTGGTGTATAGTTGGTGCCTTTTAACGCAGATATAAAAATTGGGAATAGAACCAAGTCACAGGGCATTAGGTCAGGTCAGGTGAGTACGGTTGATGTACCAACACGATGATTTTGTATTTCGTCAAAAATGTCTTACCGGACAGGGCGTTTTGTTCAGGCGCGTTGTCTTCATGGAGAATACATCACATTTCAGTCCTTTTTCTTCTCACCAAGGCGCTAATCGTCTCCGATCTCTTTTCTTCCTTCTTTAAATCTTCTAAACTTCTTGAAAACTTGAGTACTAGATAAACCCTCATTACTATGAACATTCTTCAACAAATCGTATCTTTCTGTAGCAGATTTTTCAAGTTTCACACAGAATTTCATATTGACACTAATATAATTCCGGCGGAGTACGAGAAAGCAATTAATTTCAATCAAAAGCTACTGCCGAACGGTTTATCTAATTATATTGAAATTTAAACCGTGAATCGAGGAAAGATGACAAATTAATATGACACATCCTGCAATGTTGCCAAATTTACAGGGAAACCGGAAAAAATAAATCTCGTTATTTAATAACTACACCTCGTATGTGTATGGATTTTGCCAACGCTCTGACTCAAATAATGTCATTCAGAAAATTCTGAAACAATGAATTTCTACCTTATTCTAATACGAAAAGAAGCCATTAAATTTTGGTTTAAATCAGGTAACCGGAAATGGACTTTACTTCAAGCTCAAAATAGTTTTTCTTCGAAAAATACCGTTAAATGTATATTTTCGCGATTTATGTTATTATAAGAATTAAAGATTATTAAATTATCTACAGGTATATTTTCATACTTTTTCTATATATTTTATAGATAAATGTATAATGTAATTTTTTTTTAATTAATAAGATAAACATAATTCCTTAGTTACACAGTTCAGATTTCAAATGTATATAACTGACAGATAAAGAACCTTTATTACAATTGATGGTAACGTTTTTTTTAAAAAAATAGTAAATAAAATAATAGTTATATTATACGAATGCAAGGGAATATAACATTGTTTTTAAATTAATAAAAGTTAAAAAAAATAACACAGTTTAGTTTCAAAAGAAAAGTTTACTTTTACTTTATTGTACAGTTACGCCAGTTCAGCAGAAATACTGGCGAGAGGTATAGTGCTGGCCGCAACAGATTTTTACTGTAATCGAACATTTTATTCAATATTGATAATGCGGGAGAAAAAAATTTAATTAAATGCAAATGATGGTCCAAAGAGATTTCACTCCACCAACCTGATCACCGTTTATTAGCAATATTTTCGCTGTAAATTCCACCAGGTTAATTTTCTCATAATTTTTTTTAGAGCCAACAAAATCAATAACTCCCTAACAATGGCGAATGATTTTATGTGGAGATGGAGAGTGAAAATAAGAAGAGATTTCTTGACAAATTGGTAATTAAAAACCGTTGAGTAAACAATCGAGGTCTAATTATTTCGTTTGTCAGCAAATTTGAAATTTCCATCGCGGTCGGCCGGTGATTCGGTTTTGTTTGGAGTTGATTGTCGAATGCCGAAAGCACGCTGGGCGTTTTTTAGGTTAATCGAAGTCGGGCGACGATGTGCTCTTTCAGCAAACGCAAAACGACTGTTAAGAACCAAACCCCCCAGAGACAGAAAAGAGAAAGCTGGTGGGGTTTCCGATGTGTGGATTGTATCGAAAAGTGATATTAAAAACGCTCTTTGCAGCATTAGTTTACGAAGAAAATGCGTTAGTAGAATTACCGTGTTTCTACAGAGTAAAAAAAAATGATTCATTTGGCACGTCATTATTTAAGATTTAGCGAATTAGGTTTTAGGGATTTGCAGAAGTACACTATGCCTTGAAGTTGACAAGCACTAATTAAACAAATCATGTTCGTTGCTACAATTTGTGAAAACATCTCATATAGCTTCTTAGCTTATTTTTTATGACATATAATATTTACTCTCAAGCATCAAATTAAATAGAATTGTATAATTCATTTTTATTGTTCTAAAGTGTTGCCATACAAAAAAATGGATTAGTGTGCCATTCGAACTTGTATTTATGTGAAGAAGACCTAAATCCTAAATACCAAATGCCAAAATGCGACATCGGACTCAGCCTAATAAGGTTACTCTCGTCTAGAAAATATGAGATATTCGAGACGAGGGGCCCAATTCTCAATTTTCACCAGTGATATGATATGAAATGGTAAATTTATATTATATCACTTGTCAATGTCATCATATTATTTGTCAAATGTCAACAAACACATGCACCAAATTCGTATTTTCTTGTCATGCACAATCATTATTGTTAACATGCGGTAAATATATACAATATCACACTTTCTCACCCATTTATATAAGATCATTTTGCAATTGAGAATAGCTCCATCTGATAAAGTGAAAATATTTCACTGCATATCACTTCAGTGAAAATTGAGAATTGGGCCCGAAGGATGATTGTTTCGTAATTATTGTGGTGTGAAGTTGTATGGTTAGTAAGAATGTTTTATGAGAATGGAAAGACAGCTGAACTTTTATGTGGACGAGAAGAACGAAGTATGTTTGTACAGGTATGTGTAGCGAAAGATGATTTTTGTGTAACTATTATTGTGGTCCGGATGCGGTTATTCGCTACCGAAAATCGGTCACTTTAATATGTTCTTTGTATGAATGTTATGATGATTTTGGACAAGGCGAAAGAAGAATGTTTTTAAAGAGTTAAGTGATTCAGTGGAGCTCTTACTTTCATCCCTTTTCTTATTGTTTTCGGGTTTTTGCTAACCCACTAAGTGGGAAACGCGTGATTTTATGTATGTATGTATGTATGTATTGTGACGATGGTCACTGGATTTGAATTTATTCTTCATGTTTAACGTTGTAGCCTTGTGGTTAGCATGTCAGTTTTTTGCTAAAGTTTCATTATTTAAATCAAAGTTCAAATCCCACAAGTAAAAATATTATTTTTGCATTTTTTATTGGTTTGTATTGTTTTGAATTACGCATACAGTATAATTGTCTGGTTATATTGTATGTCGTTTGTTGTAAAATGTATTGTTGTATTTTGGTTATAGCTGCTAATGTTTATAAAATTGTTGTTTTTCTGTCAGCTATTGTGTGGTCGAGTGGCTAGTGCGCTTGACCAGCACGCTAGAGATCGTCGGTTCGATCCTACATGAAATTGTATTTTTTATATTTTTTTTATTTAAACTTAGCGAGAATTTGCAGGATGACTAAAATCGTGTTTGAACCTTTTTTGATATTTTTAACGGTTTTTCGGGGTATAAATACGAGCTCGAACGTTAGTTTCAGCAGAGAGTGTGTGCTCTCTCAAGGGAGCGTTAGCTCTCCAACGAGCCTAAGATGGTGTGTGCCGTCTTCTGCGAACCTGGTGAGGGCCAGGTGAGCGGGTTGTGGATGACCTTGGCTGCCTCTGACTCAGTGCTGTTGGTGTGTGCCGGCAGCTCGTGAGAGAGTGCAGCAGGTGGACCGTACCGGTGTAGCCGGTTGTTTTGTGCAGTGGTGTTGGCCGCTGTACGCCGTAATCGCGATTGTCAATGAGTGTTGGTGTGTGCCAACATTGTTAGATTGACATCGCGATTGTTAATGAGTGTTGTCAAAGTGACAACACTGTAACCGTACCGTGTTCCCGTAACTTTGGTGTGTGCCATTGTTACTCGTTCATAGCGTGTTCCCGCAACCTTGGTGTGTGCCATTGTTGCCCGTTCATTGTTGATCGCGCGTAGTAGAGAGAATATCCTGCAAGTATCGCTGATTCATTGTTACTTTGCTTTGTTATATTTATTACTTTCTCGTTTTAATATATTTTAATAAAATATTTAAAAAATGATTACAATTGATTTCATTGTCAAAAGCCGAACTCTGTCTCCACTAAGCTACCCGAGCACTTTTTTGGCGTTCCAGCCATCCTTTTCAGCGACGCTATGAGAGCGTCCTTTACAGGATCGACCATCTCTCCTTATGCTGTGTTTCCGAATTATTGGCGCCCGAGCAAACCCTTTGACAGCATGGAGAACGAGCAGGGACGTCATTACAAAATGGCGACCGAATAGAGACAACAGCGTCGTTTCCTTCCTTATTTTTTCGCCGTTACAAATGGCGCCCGAGCAGGGACGTCATTACAAAATGGCGACCGAATAGGGACAACAGCGTCCTTCTTCCTTTTCGTCGCCGTTACAGTATGTATGTATGTAGATCTCGAAAATGCGAGATCTGGTGACATCACTACAGAGTGATAAAAACTGCTTCAGTTGGCAATAACAAAAAATTACTTGAAATTGGTAACACTACAAAAATTTATTTCCTGTTGTTGACAGTGACATTTGAAAATTTAAATTTGGGTATATTTTCAATTTATTATTAAAGTGGTTTTTGTTTCCCTTATCCACGTACTTTTTTTTTACATTACCCATAAGCAATAATCTAAATCATTTCAATCCCTTAAAATCCTATTAAGTATCAGGCCCCACCTCTGACATAACCTATTTACATTTATAGTCAAAATGACATGTGAAGTAGTATTTCCGCTTTCATCTGGTGTTATGTAAACTGTGGAATAAAAAGATCCTCAGAATTTTATTGCCAACTGCATAATTTCTTTTTGATCACTCTGTAATAATGTAAGAATTTTATAGATGGCTCTGCATGTAAATACTTACTTCTACAGTCATCTTATCTTTTTGAGATGTTTATCATCTGCTCACTCATTCGACTCAATGCGTCCTAGATGCGTCAGTAAACCACACTGAAGACCTTAAGGGATCTAATAAGAGCGAAGCGCATCTGTGGTTCTGGTTGAGGGAACCAGTCTCTAATAAATGACCGAGAGGTTGATTTTGTGAAACATGTCAAGTGTTATTTTTTAAATATCTTATTTTACTATGACTTATTATACGTATAACATGAACCTCTCCAACCAAGAGTAGTAGATTGTACCGAAGCTACTCCCATGGTTTCTAAATAAAACACTATTACAAAAAATCTCTCCCTTAGCACATCGGTTTTCTTTCGTGTCATCCAAAGTTATTAAAACCAAAATTTAGATATTACACTTTCTAAACCCTCTATAAACATTAATTTACACAGTACGAGTATAATAAACACACACCAATCTTCACCCTCAAATAATTTCATTTTGGATTAATATTAAAAAGTATATTACAACATGAAATTGTTACTACACAACATTATTTCGTTTCACAAATAAGAAATGAACGTGGATCCGGTGAAATTTTTAATACAAAATATTAAAACGAGGATTTAGCCTGGCCGTGAGGTAGGAAAAAGAGAAGATGTAGAACATTTTTACGAGAAAAATCGATATGAATTTATAATGAAGCCGTGTCTCAACGCTGGATTTGATGAGACGTCAAATACACGAAGCGCGCCTGAAATGCACTTGGATTTAGCGACCGAGATTAAAGATAATGTTAGTTTTAATGCGTTTTTTGTTTTTTAATTGCATCAGCAATATTGAAAGTAGATAATAAGTTTTTCCCAGTAAATAAAATATCCACTTGTTTTCCATGGGCTGCAAGATCATTTACAACTTATTATTTTATATATTTATATGTATCTATCTCTCCATAGAAGATATGATAAAAATTTTAAATGTATCGCATAGAGGTTTTGTATATTCTTTAATATCAGTAATAACAGAAATTTTCAAAAAATAATATTTAGAAATTTTTTTTGAAGAAACTTTTACTTTCGGTTGTCCAATTGTTATCAAAATCTAATCAGCTCTTCCCAGGAATGTCAGATTGAAGACACTGCAGTTAAATATTTTTTAAGTCTTATAGTATTTGAGAAACCGTGTCTCGACATCCATACATACATCGACACACACACACACACACAGACATCATCGTAAAAATGTTATAATCGGATTATAGGGACCTTAAAACGTGTTTACACTAACATCTGGATATGCAATTTTTAACATGATTCCAATACCTCTCTTAGCGAGAGGTAATACCTGTACCTTTCTCATTATCTTATTTAATTTGAAGAAACTAAAATTATTGCTAAACCTACTCGACTTACCAACAGATTAATTAGTGAAGCCATTAAGATTTATAAAACCAGAAATATCAATCTCAATCATTGTAACGGATTAGAACTTAGTCGCGCATGGCTTCCAATATTAAATATGTTTGTAATGTGTGTAATTTGTAATATGTATACAATTTTTTCTAGACTTTTTGTATTATCTGTTAATAAAGAGTACGACTGCGGAATTTCGCTACCGCTAAAGCGTCTCTGAGATATACAGATCACTTCTCTGCCAGTTTTTGGGACGATTTTTCCTCTGGCAAAATGAGACTTTTCCTAAAAAGATGCATGTTCGCCGTGCAAGTTATTGCCGGGCTTGCATATATTATCTAGAAAATTGTATACATAAAAAAGGTAACATTGACGTATTTTTCATGTTACCTTGGTTACTTGTTGTCTTTGTTTTTTCACATTTTTATGTCAATTTTCCATGAAGAAGGCACCAGTTTATGGTGCCGAAACATTGGGTTTTATTAATAAAAAAAATACAGAACTTAAACTAAAAAGGTAGTATTATTCCAACTATGATCTTGTCTTAAATAAAGTTATCAGTCTTGAAACATACTATCGCTATATCCATGTCCCTTTTGTCTGATACAATAATCTCGGTTTCTCTCTGTAAAAACATGTGGTCAAGGTCCTCAGAGAGAAATATATTGCAGAATTATTAGGTTTACGTTTAACAAACATTGTGCCACGTGGAAAAACATGTAACAAACGTACAAACCTTGTAAGCTTTGAAAAAATAAAAAAAGAACAGGATCGCACTCATCAGGGTATCAGGGTCAGAATAAAGAGCACGTCCACGTGCTGCAAAGGCAAAGGGTAAACAATTTAATCTGCTACAAAAATCCACTGCCCTTTATCCTATCAATTTAAAAGCTATATATTAATTTTCTTTTATCTTTTCGTAATTAAATGTCTATTAAGTGTCAAAAAAATACAAAAGATGGTTTGATTTCTCGCCACCACACGTTTTTGTAAAAAAATGCATAGAAACTTTATCGCAGATATCGATAATGATGACATATTTGTACCGTGCGGGCGCTTACTAGGCGTCACCTCTAGAAGTCACTTTTGTGCCATTTAAAATTCGAAATATTTGGGGTCGATCGGGATCGAATCCGGTTTCCCAGATTCGCGACCAGACACTCAGGTACGTGGCCACGGGACCCAAATATATATATATATATATATATATATATATATATATATATATATATATATAGGTGAAAGGTAATTACGACTGTAATTAGTTAAGGAAACTGGATAGTGGGTTTGACAGTCAATTTGTAGGCTTAAGTGTAGTGCACTCTTTTTAATTTGTCAAGCTTTCGATTATATTGTGAAATTTAACTTAAAAATTAAGTAAAGTAGTAAATTAAAAGTTAATTTTTTACAAAATGGTGTTGTACACGTGTTTACTTCGACAACTTGTGCACAATTATAAAAGTTTAACATTATTTTAACAAAATTGTTTACTTTATTAGTTTGTAATTTATCAATTTTACTGTGATAGCTATTTTGGCCAAAATTTTTAATATGTAATTCAGTTATTTCGATTTATTATTTTACTAAACCATACGCGTGTGCATGTTCAAAATTACATATTTGTAAATGCTGTATATTCTACAAAAAATATCAACTAATTGTCCTGAGGATGGTTAAAAATATAACCGAAAGCTTGACAAATTAAAAAGAGTGTACTACACTTAAGCCTACAAATTGACTGTCAAACCCACTATCCAGTTTCATATATATATATATATATATTTTAATTTCAAAATTCTTTCGGACGTTTCGAGCTTAAGCGAGTATAAAATATATCATACCTAACGGTGAATATACAACAATACTAATGATTTTTTTTTACAAAATTATAAAATTGTGTCAGACATAATGATCACTATAAGATACGTTGATAAAATTTTAAGATTTAGCATTTCAACAAACCTCCGAATCAATTCGGTGTTGGTAAAATACTGAAGAGAAAAGCAAGAAGTCATGCGTGTGGTAGTTAGTGACTTTTTAGTTTGTCTATGAAGTTGTTTGTATATTTTAAGTTATGTTTAAAGTCTGTTAGGAAATTGACACATTTATTTTTATTTATGTTAATATGAATAGTATCTTTAAATAAACGAGGATATTTGGTATTAACTTTATCAATAATTTTAAACATCATCAAATTTAAATTTATGGCCAGTATTAACTGTGTGGTTAGTCAGTGCACTGTTATTTGGATCGAAAAGGTCACTGTGATATTTATATTGGTACATTCTATTTTTAAGGGGTTGGAACGTCTCCCCAATGTATATTTAGTTACATTTTCCGCATTCTTTCTAAGTTATTTAAAAGTTATGCAAGTTTTAACATCTCTGTGCATTAAAACTGACATTCAAGTTCTCCCATAAATCTAAATTGCAAAGAATTTTATAACTTATGCACAAGCTCTTCAAAGCTAAATAATACTATATTACATCCGAAGTGGAAGATGTTTCATTACAGCCGAGGGCTCATGTATATTACCAAAGCCTCGAGGTGAGATAAAACGCAAGGCTGTGATGAAATTCACACCGAGGTTATGTATACTATTTTATTCACAATCATCCTCATTTCATATCAATAATTTTCAAAATAAATCAATGACTTATAACCCATAATTTTATTAATATTTTTGACAACTCTCTCAAAATTTGTTTAGCCTACTTTATTTTAAGGAACTTTGACAATGTTGCTAGGCAACTCCTACATAAACATTTCCAACCCAAAAGATGGAAGTCAAATCTGTTATTTTCAACCCAAGAGATTGTCATTAAAGTTAGGTATGATGTATTTCCCAAACTCCAAAAAATTAGGAATCGGTATATTACTATAATGATTGTGAATAAATAATAGCTTTGTTCGATGACATGTACTAGGCCGCCCTAGTGTTAACTTTCTTACACTAACATGTTTTATGAGAAACGGGCAGCTTCTGGCAGGCTGTTCGATGACAAAAATTTTAAGAACTAGTGCTCACGTTTCTGACCTGACTCGCGAGGTGGTGTAGAAAGTGCAGAGTAGGAGTGGGGGTAACTAAATGTTGTTCGGTAGACATTTTAATTCTATCCTATCTACACATCTGTTTATTAACCTAATATTTTACACATTGAGAAAATAAAATAATGGATTCAGATATAGTATATTTTCTTTATTTTGTTATATAAAGAATTAATTAATATATGTCTCTGAATCTGATGAAGAATCAAGTGATGATTGATCTTCGTCAGAATCGTTTATTAGTTCAAATATTATGCTCTTTAAAACAGACATTTCTGCTGTCACTTCTTTGCAGCTTTACTCACAACTGAGCAAACTTGCCCAAATATACACTAGTGTGTTTTATGAAACCACAAGAATTAGACTGAACTAGTGTACACTACACTGCACTGCACTATTGTGCTCTGCACTTCAAGCACTTCTCATCGAACAGAGCTAATATTTATTTATAATCATTATAGTTCTCCTAACATGTCGATTTCTAACCTGTTAGAGGTTGGGAAATGCGTCATTCGTAATTGTTATGACAATCTCTTGGGTTGGAAATAACGAATCACGTTTCGACCCCACGAGTTGAAAATGTTTATATAGAGTTGGTTAGCAACACTGTCAAAGATCCCTACAATAAATTAGGCTAAACAAATTTTTATAGCCATATCAAAATTAAAGGTATAAGTCAATGATTTATTTTGATAATTATTTATTTAAAAAGAGGATAAAATAGTATACATACCTCGGATGTAAGATCCCATAATATGTTTTTAAAATGAAAGATTAATTGTATCTCTTTAAAATTATTATAATTAGGAAATAATTTAGTAAAGATCTTCTCATTTTATTAGGGCGTAATTTAATAGCAATAATGAAATGCGTAACTTTATCTCGTTTATTACCTAAAAGTTAATGAAATGAAGTCAAAGTTTGTGAAAGTAAATTTCGAAGTTCATCTTCCGGTTTCGTTATTAATGAATATTCTGATTTTTAAAAGTGCCAACGGAGGAAATGGCTTTAAGAAAAAGAAAATCTGGAGTACTTTTGCAAGTTGATGCATAAAGCTGGACAGGACTCAAGCAATTCTGGATTAGATGATAAAAATTTCGATTTAACTTTGAAATTATATTGCGAAGAATAAATACTTTTCTATTAAAATATACAGTGTCAGATATTAACAGTTTTAGTGGCATTACTGAAAGGTTTTTGTAGCAAGTACAATTAATTTTTTAATTATTTAAATATATAGTTAAATATTTAAAGTTATAGGCAAAATGCATATATCCATAAGATATATCGCCAATCTTGTCAATGAATTGGAAGAATCTCTGACATATACCTAGGTACTTCCTCAAAGAATAAAAGAAGAGAATTAGATTTTTTTGTGTGCACAAGAAATGACAAACACTTTCAGTTGTTATCTCAAAAGTCATTTTTGCGTAAAAAGTTCAAAATTTTAAAAAATCCAATTTTATGTATTTAGATGCTGTTCATCATTCTGATTTCAAATTTTTAAACCGCAGGTCGCTATCGTTTTCGTTTCCGAGATATTTGCATTTTAAGTCGTGGCCAAAATTACCAATTTTTGGGTAATAATCCCAAAACGGGTGGAAATACAAACTTGACGGCATCACCATTCGATTCTATGGACAAAATTACATAAGTATATGTAATATATTATATAATATGATGTAAAAACTCGCACAGTCTAAACTACACTAAGAAAAATATTTGACAAATTCAAATGTTTGTAACATAGTTTGTAATTGACAGATAAATGTCAGAATGTCAATATCAAAAATCAGCAGTTTTAGTGACATTACTGAAAGCTTTTTCTGGGAAGTAGGTACATTTAATCTTTTTATGTTTTATTAATTAAATATTTATAATTATAGGTTAAATGCAAATATCCATAAAAAAAAATACCGCTAACCTTGTGAATGACTTGGAAAAATATCTGACATTTAGGAATATATAGAATAAACGAATTAAGTGTTTTTGTGTGCACCAGAAATATAATTTTTTACCTTCCGTCACCTTTAGGTAAGGAAGGTATTGTCTTTGGTCAAAAAATTCAGTGGTCAGTTTTTAATGAATAAGCACGTTTTAGGGTTCCTACTATACGAATTTACTGTTTTTAAGATGATGTCTGTATGTGTGTCTGTGTGTGTGTCCGTGTGTGTCTCTGTGTGACAAATTTTTCTCCGACGATAACTTCAATACTACAATTCTAAAAATTATAATTCTTTCGTATTCCTCTTCTTTACATCCATATGAAGAGCTGATTAGATTTTCGTTATCATTGATTCACAGGAAATACTCTTATTTGAAGTTTTTAACAGTTTTTCTTAAAAAAAATGCAGTCACATATTATTTTTTGACATTTTATGTTATAAATATTAGAGAAAATGCACGTCTCTATACGATTTGATTATACATTTGCCTTCATATTCATCAGATATAGAGGTAAAGAGTTATAAAGAGATTAACTTTCAAAAATCAGTCAGCTTTGATATTTATCCGGGAAACAGCCGATATATTCAAAAAATTCTAAAGATGTCAGTTTCAAGTGCAAAACTAAAGATGGAAAGAATAGGGTCAGAAAGTGTCTTAGTGTTCCTCACAAATAACATGCAGAGGAAGACCAAAGAGAAGATGGAAGGACTGTATCGCAGAA
The DNA here is from genome assembly GCA_943142095.1 of Ophonus ardosiacus. NCBI lineage: Eukaryota > Metazoa > Arthropoda > Insecta > Coleoptera > Carabidae > Ophonus > Ophonus ardosiacus. Next base: position 1,239,106 of record OW964832.1, on the reverse strand, counting down.
AACAGATGAACTGTGTGAAGAAAATGCGTCGGACAGAAATGAGTGGAAGAGAAGAGTAAGAAACAGCGACCCCCTAATAAAATAGCGAAAAACTGAAGAAGAAAACAGTGTCAAGTGCAATTTACATGTGTATGTTAATGTATAATTTTATTGAATGTATATAATCTTTTCAAAGGAATTTTTGTTATGAGATTTGTACAAAATACATAGAATTGACGGAAGGTCTTGTGCTGGCCAGAACAGATTTTTATTATAAAACTACGTTTTGACAGCAAACTGCAATACAAAAATAGTTATATAGCATAAAATGAAAATGGCGAGAGGTGTTGTGCTGGCCACAACAGATTTTTCATTTTTTTGTAATATTTTTACTTGATTTTTCCCAGTTTGTTACTTATTAACCAAGCTTATTTTATTCAACTTTAAAAATCAATTCTGTTTCAGAAAACTCTTTAATACTATCCTGCTTTCGCATATAAAATTTGAGCAGCGCTCATCACATCCTCAAGGGAAGGTTGAAGACCCCATAAAGAATAACCTGACGAAGGGCAAGAAGGATGATTCAGATTTGTAACGCCCATTTGAAACCTGAAAAATCTCGGTCAGCTAAATATTTTCTCGTTCCTGCGATCCTACGTAGTTCTTTTCAGTGAATTTCATTCAATGTCATAAATTCATTTCGTTTTCATTTGAAGGCCAGAAAATTTCTGATATTTTCATAATGTTTGTGCATTTTTTTTACGTAATGCTTGCGGGTTAATCAACACAAAATATTGCAGGGAAACTTTCTGAATAATGTTTACACGTAAGGAAATTTTTCTGCCTAATGAGAAAATAATATGCCGTACGTTTATTGCGTTCACATTTTTATCAAATTATTTTATTGCAATTGTAATTATGTTTTTGCCCTCCTGAAGTGTAATGGGAACTTTACAATTGTATACACAGTAAGTGTAACCTACATTTTACGCTTACTGTGTTGAAACTTGTCTAATTATGCGGTAAAATAATCAAAATACACTGGACGTTTATGGGCATTTAGAAAACAAATCATTTTTGCTATAATAAAGTTCATGTAAAAAAGTACTACCTACATAAGTTATTTTTTTACTTTAACATTTCCTATATTTAAAATTAATTTATATAAACCAAAATCACGGTAGCGACATCTGTCATTATTGTAAAAATCCGTCACCGATCGATATACCTGTCGAATACGCGATGCAAAAATTGCTGAAATGTCAAATTTCGATACCTACCTATTAATAAATAAATATATTATAAGTCATAAACAACGTCTATTATTACAAATAAATTTTCGCTAGAAGAAGTACTCTAATGAAGGTAAGTAAAATCAAATTTGGAAATTGACTTAACCCCAGTATTTTAAACTAACCCTTTTCAAAAGTATAACCTGTATCATTAAAAAAAGTGATTTTCATTATCGTCGGCCAAAAAATTTGATACAATTCTCGTGCGTGAAGTGTTTTACAGCGTTCCAGCTAATAAGGCACTTAAACAAAGCTGTCGCGCTGTAAAATACAACTTACACGTACTAGAATGTAAATAACTATTTTTCAACTACCGACTTTCCAAATAAACTTTGTTACTATAGCAACGTTCAAATAATAAGAAAATAGGTAAATATAATAAATATATCATCACTGCATATTACCCATTGCGGTAATGAATAACATTTTTTTTACCTCACGCTAAGAGAGGTATTGGATTTATCGCAGATCCAGATTTTAGTAAATAAGCACGTTTTAATGACACTAGAATCCGATGTTAACATTTTTACAATGATGTCTGTGTGTGTGTGGGGATGTGTGTGTGGGGATGTGTGTGTGTGTGGGGGGGGGGATGTGTGTGTGTGTGTGTGTGTGTGTCTAGATGTTGAAGGGACGGTTTCTCAAATTCTATAGGACTAAAGACCAATTTAACTACGTATTCCTTAATCTGGCATTAATGAGGAGAACTGAAAAGGTTTTGGTAACAATCTGACAACCGGAGGTAGTGGTTTCTAAAAAAAAATCTTCTGAATATTATTTTTTTGGAAATTTATGTTATTACAAATATTAAAGAATATAAAATTCTCTATGCGATACATTGAACATTTTTGTTATATCTTCTATAGATTTAGAGCCCAAATAACTCCTTGGAAACCGGTTGAAAAATTAAAATGCTTGTATTTGACCGAAAAATGTCATGTTCTTATTTTATTATTATTAATTAAATATTTAAAATTATAGCTACATATATTACATATTTGCATCAGATATACCGCCAATCTCAAACATTTAAAAGGGGGAAATTTATTTATAGAATAAATTGAAAAATATAAAAATATAATAGATGTAATTAGAATTTGTGTGTGTGTACCAGAAATGTTAAATACAATATGTACTTATATAGCCTAATATTGAAATGGCGAAAGGTCTTGTGCTGGCCACAACAGATTTTTTAAATTTTTGTAATTATTCCTAATTTAAAAATAATCTATCAAAATTCTTGTTTCCAGTGCGATCGATTACTTTTTGCTACAATTGCACGTAATGAGTACATGTCTTTTGATCTTATTCTCAAAGTACCTGTTATTTCCTAGTGCACTATAAAACTTTGCTACAATATTAAATTTCCCTGTAATAAAAGGTCGCATTTCAATGCTATATTATTTCTAACTAAAGACGTTCCTTTGTACTCTTTGTGTATACGTCACAAACTGCAATGTGTTTTATTACTTCAAAACGTGAATATCAAATGACAATAATCAATACAAATTGAGAGGCAACTAATTAATAACTAAATTAATTCCTTATAATTCATTCTCTTCTTCTTCATTTAAATGACAGTGGATATGTTATATATATATATATATATATATATATATATATATATAATAAAAAAAATCTGTTGTGGCCAGCACAAAACCTTCCGTCAATTCGATGTATTTTGTACATATCCCATACCAAAAGTTCCTTGAAAAAGATGCTGTATATCCTGTAAAATTTTAACACCAACACACTATTTTTTACAAATTCCATACCGAAAGTTCCTTTCGCTTTTTTATTAGGGGTCGTTGTTTCTTACTCTTCTGTTTTACTCATTCCTGTCCAACGCATCTTCTTCGCATAATTCTTCCTCTCTCATATCTACACAGTCCTTCCATTTCTCTTTGGCCTTTCTTGTACTTCTAGCATTGAAAATTCCAATCTTGAGGCGAGTCTGCAACTGCAAGTCACTTGCGAGGAACACTCTATCACATTCACATATAACTTTCTGACCCTATACTTTCAACTTTGGTTTTGCATTTGACACTGACATCTGTCAATTAAAAATTTTTGAATTATCTGCTGTTTCCATAATTTTAGCAAAGCTGACTAATTTTTGAAAGTTAATCTCTCTTAATGTCTCTATAACTCTATATGTATTGAATCTGAAGGAAAATGTATAGAAAATAAGATATTCTTTCATATTGATAATCACAAAATGTCGAAAAATGATATTTAACTGCGTTTTTTCAAGAAAAACTGTTAAAAACTTCAAATAAGGGTACTTCCGGTAGATCAATTATAACCAAAATCTAATCAGCTCTTCACAAGGATGCAAAGAACAGGAATACGAAAGAATTATAATTTTTAGAATTGTAGTATTGGAGTTATCGTCGGAGAAAAATTTGTCACACACGGACACACACACACGAACACACACACACACGAACACACACACACACACACACACATACAGACATCATCTTAAAAATAGCAAATTCGTATTCTAGGAACCCTAAAACGTGCTTATTCACTAAAAACTCACCAACGAATTTTTGACCAAAGACAATACCTTCCTTACCTAAAGATGACGGAAGGGAAAAATCGGTCACTTTAATATGTTGTTATGTAGGAATGCTATGATGATTGTGGATAAGACGAAAGAAGAATGTTGTTTAAGAGTGAAGTGAGTCACCTGAGCTCTTACTCTTATCCCTTTCCCTATTGTTTTCGGGTTTTTGCTAACCCACTAAGTGGGATACGCGTGTTTTTATGTATATATATATATATATATATATATATATATATATATATATATATATATATATATATAATTAGCTCATATTACAATAGTTATTACAAAGTAAAAACAAATTGCAAATTTGCAAAATCCTAATAACCGCTGTGTTGTTAGGATTATTATCGCACAATGTTTAGTTTGCTGTTACCTACCTTTTAAATTACTCACTGTTGTAGTTCCATTAAAACCTTTGAAGTAAAACACACGAAAATCAGCGATACAATAACATAAAAGATTGCTCAACACAAAAAGCCACTAAATACAATTTGTTCCTCTGTGTTCTATTATGTTCTCTTCTCATGAAATTTCTTTCAGGTACACAGTTAAAAGACATAAAGCAAAACAAACATCACATTACACAAATCTCTTTGATTTAGAGGAATGCCGAGTTAATTACAAAGAAAAACTGCCGAGGTAACATGATTCACGAGAGTAATTACCGCACTCTTGACAATAAAGGTTTCATTTAATAACGCTGTCAGTACATGGGCATCCTAACCGCGAGGGGAAAGGGCACAAGATGATAGGAAACCTTACAAGGATCATGGGTGGAGAATAAGATCTCATTCAATGCCCTTTGGCCTTTCACTATGCTGGCCGGTGCTAGTAATGACGCATAGTTTCAAAACCCGACTTGGTCAAATATTGGGAAATTTTAATATATGTTCCAAATGAATAATTATATAAAAACCTTAGTATATATGTAATGTTGCTGATAAAGAACCAGAAACTACTTTATTTAATAAGAAAAATTAGTGCTCGGAATTCTGGTGGATCCAAAAGACCACCCGCTCACCCGTATTTCAGAGAATCCGGGTCAGAGTCGATTGTTTACTCAGAAGACTACATGAATTGTAAGAACCGTATTACCCGTAAGACCCACAAAATGTATCTGATTTCAAATTCACACATGTCGTTGTTGATTTATTAGATTAAACATTTAACATAATACAATAATTAGTTTTAAAAGTTAAGTTAGTAATATGTAGAATTAGGGCCGGTTTTTCAATGTACTGGCAAGTGTCTGTTAAGTCTCTGTAAAATTTATCCTCATGGTAAACACCTATTTCAGTTTTTCATGTCATGGTAACGTTACCAACAGGATAAGTCTTAGGTAAACAAGAGGATAACGTAACAGACACTTTGACCTACCGATAAAAGTTTACCAGTAGGATAAATTCAGCTGTTCTGACATATTGACATTGACAGTTAAATAATATTAGTAGAAATTTAAAGAAATATGTATATAATAGGCGTATGTAAATGTGTTTTTTTGGTAATATAGACAAGGACAAGGAAAAATTGTAAGATTTTATTTGTTAATATAATGGTAGTGAATCGAAGACCACGTATTGAAAGACGTCGAGCAGATCTCGTTGACTTCTAGTGACGATAAATATTTTAAAACATTCAAATTTCGCAAAGAAATACTGATATGTACTCAGATAATACTGATATTTCATTAAATTATAATACATAATACAATGAAAATAATTTTCACTTTATAATAATTTATTTTGTTTACAAGAATGAGAAGAATTAATAACAAGAAAAACGTTGATAACAACAATGTTGCGACAATATACAGCAAAGTTATTGTTTAATCCTAATAAATTATATAAAATATTTTGTGTAGTGTTAAAAATAGAATATATAACACAATGTTGTACTGATCACTTCGAAATTGAGAATTGCCAAGAAGACATGAACCTAACCTGCTCTTATAAAATACTGAAATTCGCTACCTTTTCTAATTAATTACCAATGAGACAGTATATTTTTTAAGAAACAGAACATGTGTACATTTGTAGGCAAAATCGCAGTACAAATTTACAACTTCTTGACGCTTGAAGCCCGAAAGATGCATATATGTAATAAAATGAAATCCATAATGATATGACAGTCAGTAGTAAAATAGTTTTTTCCAATCTTCAGTTCATTTATTCTTACCACATAATTGCAACAAACTAAAGCAAACTTTAAATTTGCTTGAACGTCACAGATTCAGTATTGTCAACAACTGCAACTGTCAATCATATTCGAAACGAAATGTATGGAAATATGTTCAAAATGACATGTGATTCCTTACGAACATAGCAAATATCAAATTATAATTATTGCCAACCTTAAAGTTGACAACCAAATGCTACTGTTACTTACCGAATAGATAAATTCGTATTGAAAAACGCATTTTCATTAACATGGAGTTTATCTGATGGATATATTTAATCTGCTAGGTAGTTAACAAACACTTTAACAAGAGATTGAAAAACCGGCCCTGAGAAGTAAAAAATCTCGATTTGTAAGAAATACACCATTGAATAACATCTAAGGTTTTCTATGTTAGGCTCTAAACATGACACCAAGTTATGAAGAATGAAAAAACGAATCCTTGCATTAACTCATATTTGGCCAAAAATGGATTCGTCGGATTTTAAAACTAGACTATTCACATATTATGTCAGTTGAAATATTGCATAATACTGTTCGAAAATTGCACATTTAGAGCAGCCTCTGATATTGAAATTAATACTTTGTCACAATCCATCATCTTTGACGTAATATGAGGGTGTTCCAGAAAGTAACAAAAAATAGCGTCATTCGTCATTAACATTAATTAGAAACATGGGTTATTTAAATAAAAGATAGACTTCAAAACTGTTATATTTAAATTTTGAAAGTCTTAAAGATCTACGTCACACATCTACTCCTTCAAATTCTTGTTAGTTTCAAGACATCTACTATCGTCTTTTTGAAATTTGGAATCTGAAGCATCCTTGTAAATATTAATTGAAATTCAGTTTCACAAAAATGAATTTCCTCCTTTTTTGAAAAAAGTTCCTGAAAGAGCAATACTTCCGATTTCCAACGCTTCAAAATCTGCAACGCATTGTAGTTAATAAAGCAACCAGACCGTTCACGTGTATATTATGTAACAGGAGAAGGGCGGAAAAAGCAATAAAAATATCAAACAAGCTCTGATCACTCGACGAACGCGTCGGGTTTTCCTCTACTCTGTTAGTGGCAGGGAATTTCGACTAATTTGGAAAACATAATTAATTGTTCAGCAGTGCTGATCTGACGTTTTGAATGTAGTACGCTTCAGATTTATAACATATCAAACATTTTTATTCACATTATTAAAGTAAAGGCTTATTCTACAAAGGCTGTTCTCTTAATTATGGAAATGATGCTGGTTTTATTGAATACGAGATAGCGACAAAATGTTCCCGGAATTAGTCAATAAAATTTTATTGAAAAAATCTGATGTGGCCAGCACATTACCTTCCGTCAATTCTATGTATTTTGGACAAATCCCATACCAATAGTTCCTTAGAAAAGATTCTGAATATCCAGTAAAACTGTAACAAGAACATATACCATTTTCTACAAATTCCATACCGAAAGTTCATTGGAAAAGATTCTATAAGTCCAATAAAATTACAACACGAATATACACTATTAAATTGCACTTGCTTGAACTGATATCTGTCAAAGTTGGCTCCTTATAATTCTTTAACTCTATATCTATTGAATATAAAGTAAAATGTATTCAAACTGTAGAGATATTCTTTCATACTGATAATTACATAAAATGTCAAAAAATGATATTTAACTGCGTTTTTTTCAAGAAAAACTGTTAAGAACTTCAAATAAAGAAACTTCCGGTTGACAAATTATAACCAACATCTAATCGGTTCTTCATATGGATGTAAAGAAGAGGAATACGAAAGAATTATAATTTTTAGAATGAATCCAACACCTCTCTTAGCGAGAGGTAAAAAAATATTGCAGAAGAAAGAAGTTTGTACAAAAATAGCGAGAAGACTCTCAAGAATAAAAAGAAATGAGAAAAAATGTAATAAAATACAATGACCCTCACCTTCACCTATTATTTTATTAGTGACTATACTTGCCGTCAAATATTTATGGACTGGATATTTCTACATTGATGCCAATTTTTTTAAGTGTCTACCAGTACAAATATCTGTAATCTGTCATTGTCATGTTATATTCTGACATTTTCGTTAGTAATTGCGTGCGCTTTTTATTCCTAATTCTATAAATTGCATTATATTTAGAGTTTTGAGAAGAAAATGAGTGAAACTCATGAATTAAATAGTCCTGGTTCTTATAAAAAACGTTTAGGAAAACAATATTTAAATGGGCAGGCAAAAACAATATTATTGCCAATGTACACAATTTTTTAAAAAAATTGGCGTTGCATCCTGAAAAAATTTATAATATATTAAATAACAAGAAAACTTTGGATTTGACTACAAAAGCAAGTTGTGTTGGCAAATCTACTGTTCACCTAATAATCAATTATTCTTTCCTTTTATTTAGATTTCACCGGTTATCGTATTTTAACGCAAACGCGATATTAGCATGATGTGTGGAAACTGGTCGAAATATAAATATAAATTTTCCACAGAGACAATTTTTATATTTTATATCACGTGTTATTGTCTTACCTTGCTTATTTTTTATAATATTTTCTTAATTTACGATGTATTAAAATTTTTAGTAAGGTTTAAATGTATTATATGACATTTGCATTCATCCTAGTCATGTCAAGTTACAAGCTGCAACACCGCTGGGCAAGGGACAGGGTGCGGAAAGGGATAAAAATTGAACATCAGTCCATAATCATTTGACGGCAAGTATATATTATACAATGTAAGAATGTAAGAATCTAGCACGCATTCAATAATCTCAGGATTTTCCATAAATTAATAAAATAAAATGTAATCACTTCAAGATGAATGTAAATACTGCTGCAATATAAATGAGAAAAATTAGCATATCAATCGTTTTCAACATGTTCCATTGCACTCGCTTCCAGGAAGTAATTAGATTTGAACACGCGAATTCTTCGACAGAAATAAACCTTGTTATTAATTACATTTGCACGTTTTTGACAGCTTGATATGATCTTTGCTTTACAAGAAATTTCTGTATTGTTCTACTTACAACGATTAAAACTACTCGTAATACTCTGGTCATTTATACACACCTCTCGCTAAGAGAAGTATTGGATTCATGGTAAAAATCGCAGATCCAGATTTTAGTGAATAAGCATGGTTTAAGATCATTAGAACCCGAGTTTAAAATTTTTACAATAATGTTTCTGTGTGTGTGTGTGTGTGTGTGTGTGTGTGTGTGTGTGTGTGTGTGTGTGTGTGTGTGTGTGTGTGTGTGTACATAGATGTGAGTTTGGATGTTGAAAGGACGATTCAAAAACTATATTACTTAAGACCTATTTAACTACGTATTCCTCAATTTGACATTAAGGATAAGGGCTGAAAAGGTTTTGATAACAATTGAACAACCGAAAGTAGTAGTTTCACAAAAAAATTCTTCGAAATATTATTTCTTGGAAATTTTTGTTATTACAAATATTGAAGAACATAAAATTCTCCATCTAATACACTTAAAATTTTTTTTATATCTTGTCTAGAATTAGAGACAAAGAAAATATAATATATAGAATAATCTCTTGCAATAAATCGCACAGGATGGACTACACCATGGAAACCAGTTATCAAATTCAAATGTTTGTAATTGACAGATAAATATCAATGTCAAAAATCAACAGTTTTACTTATATTACTAAAAGCTTTTTATGGGAAATATATTTAATATTTCTTATTAAATTATTAATTACAAATTTAAAAATGTAGGTAGGTATGTATATTAATAGTGATAGTACATATATCGTAAAAAAATACGGCCAATCCTGAATGAATTGGAACAATCTTGGACATTTTAGAAGAGTAGAACAAGATTCCTTATAGAATGAAGAATTAGATATACCGTGAGTATTTTTTAACATGAAACATTGAGTTTGTCGTATCCATGGGTACAACTTGACATTTGATTGACAGCAATGTATTTGCCTGTCCCATTTATAATGAAACATAGGGAATGAATTTGACATTTGACAAGACGTCATTAGAGGTTAATTTTGTTTAAATAATTGTACCTGCTTTCTAAATTAAATTTAGTTATAGAAAAAATATTGTGTGCACCTTGTTCACTAGTGATTTTCTGACTAAATTTCTTACAATATTTAAATATCATACTTCTGCCGAATTCATTCCTTATGTTTTATTTTAAATGAGACAGGCAAATACATTGCTGTCAATTATATGTCACATTGACAAGATGTCATTAGAGGATAATTTTATTTAAATTATATAATACATGTTTTCTAAAAATTAAATTTAGTTGTAGAAAAATTTTGTGTGTACCTTGTACCCGAAATATGTTTAGTGCGCTCGAGTGGTTTTCTGACTCGGCTAATTTTCTTACATTATTTAAATATAATACTTCTGCCAAATTCGTTCCCTGTGTTTCATGTTAAATGGGACACGCAAATACATTCCTGTTAATCTAATGTAACCATGGATATGACACCCCCAAAGTTTCACGTTAAAAAATACTCACGGTAATTAGAATTATTTGTGTATACAAGAAATGTTAAATTCAATACTTATGTAACAAAATGGAAATGGCGAGAGGTATTGTGCTGGCCGCCACAGATTTTTTGTATCTACAGTTTTTTTAACATTGTATTTCCTAAGGTTTGTAAAAAAGTAAACATCCGGTATAGTGAATTTAGAAGAACAATTAGTATTTTTATGAACTCGTAAATAATAATTTTATAGAATGTACCTTTCGTAATTTCGAACAATAAAATTGCTGGTTAATTTGCAATTTCGAAGTTCATCGGCAGTTTTGAAAGTAATTACGGAAATGTTGTCAAACTGTTCATGTATGATAATGATTTTATGAAGTTGTTGAAATTTTAATGTGTTGGTCCAATTTGTTGCCTGTGTTCGCTGAAATATTGTAGTGTGAGCTGTCAGTGTTCATATTAATTACAGAATTTGATTACAGCCCCATTTGAAATCCCAGGTAATGTAACGGGTAAATTTCCAATTAAAATAGCGATTATAAAACATAAGTATTGATTTACGAACGAAACCACCAACATATCAAATTTAGCCAGCGCTATTAAATGAAGCAATTAAGTACTCATCAATCTATAATATAAATTACAACATTTAAACTACCCTAAAAAAAATACATAAAATATGATTGTGTTATCCAATTTTTAGTCCCGGAACTCGATCTTTGTGTTTCTTTGTCCAAAAAAATCAGACTTGCTATGGAATTTTTGTAAGAAGAGACTTTTCCATCGCATAGATGAAAAAATTACCAGCTTGGATTGTTTTATGATAATTCATTTTACCCTGTAGAACCAATATTTCAGTTTTTACCTTCCGTCACCTTTAGGTAAGGAAGGTATTGTCTCTGGTCAAAAAATTCGGTGGTGAGTTTTTAATGAATAACCATGTTTTAGGGTCCCTACAATACGAATTTACTATTTTTAAGATGATGTCTGTATGTATGTGTGTGTCCGTGTGTGTGTGTGTGTGTGTGTCCGTGTGTGTATGTATGTACGTGTGTCACAAATTTTTCTCCGACGGTGACTCCAATACTACAATTCTAAAAATTATAATTTTTTCGTATTCCTCTTCTGTACGTCCATATGAAGAGTTGATTAGATTTTGGTTATAATTGATCCACCGGAAGTACCCTTATTTGAAGTTTTTAACAGTTTTTCTGAAAAAAACGCGGTTAAATATTGTTTTTTGACATTTTGTTATTATACATATTAAAGAAAATATTCTTCTCTATACAGTTTGATTATACATTTTCCTTCATATTCAATAGATGTAAATTTAAAGCATTATAAAGAAATTAATTTTCAAAAGCTGATGCTAACAGATGTCAGTTGCAAGTGCAAAACCAAATACGGAAAGTGTAGGATCACAAAATTGGTATGTCATAGTGCTCCTCGCAAGTGACACGCAGAGAAAGGCCAAAGAGAAGATGGAAGGACTGTATCGCAGAAGACTGAAAGGAATGCCTGTGTCAAGAAGATGTGTTGGACAGGAATGAGTGGAAGAAAAGAGGAAACAGCTACCTCTAATAAAATAGGGGAAGCTGAAGAATAAGAAGAAGTGTCAAGTGCATTTTACTTAGTGTATGCTTATGTTATAATTTTATTGGATTTATAGAATAGAAATAGTATGTGTACGTGTTTGATTTTACATGATATTATATAGAATCTGTTCCAAGGACCTTTTGGTATGGGATTTGTACAAAATACATCGAATTGACGGAAGGTTTTGTGCTGGCCACAACAGATTTTTTGATAATATATTGAAGATTAAATTGTAAATATGAGAATAGAATAGAATTCACTAATCCAAGAATGAGGATTTGCTTAAACTTTTTTGAGAACCGGGCTGTCAGTGAATTTAATATACTTATTTTTGCTTTTCTATAAATAAAATGCCTTCAACAAATTTCAATTCTGAAAAAATAATTCTCTGCACAAAATTCTTTGATAAAATACAAATGCGACTGGGCTGATAGTTCCTAACTTCATTTTATTGACCATCACAAAATAATTCAGTTAGTTTCTGTTATGTGAAATATATAATTTGCAGAACGGTTACATCTGGTTAAAATTTTGACATTTATATAAAACTAGCAACCCACTCTTGTTTCGCCCAGGCCAGGAACAATTTTAAATTTGGTGCTAACAGTATTGTTTAGTCGGGGTTCATAAAATCTTGAAGACTACACGCGCTTTTAATAAACTTACCCTTCCTTTACTATAAATGTAAGTACATACTATAAAGGACATGTTTTATCTACTCGTATATTGGATACTTGAACGGAATAAACAATTTATTTTAATAAGGATTAAGTGATTACTTTTAAAACATTTTCTGTTCCGCGCCTATCTTCTAGAAATAAGTGTACATTTCATTACTCACATATAAGAACTAACTACGAAGCAAAATCGCCCATTCGGCGATTATGCTATATTTTTAATAATATTCCTGTAGATATTGATATTTATCACTTGTCATTTGGACACTTCAAGCAAGCACTTTTAAATAGCTATAGTTTAATTTGATTTCCTTTATCGCAATTTTGTTTTGTATATAATTTTTTTTCTCTGTTGAAACATTGTAACCTTTATGTATTTTTTTGTGTATCCACCCCGTATTTGGGATTTCGATCCTGTGGGATGGATAGGATATATTAAATAAATAAATAAATAAATAAATCGTTCGTAAGCTTCAAGCGTTTTTACCTCTCGCTAAGAGAGGTATTGGATTCATGCTAAAAATCGCATATCCAGATTTTAGTGGATTAGCACGTTTTAAGGCCACTATAATCCGATTATAACATTTTTACGCTGATGTCCGTATGTGTGTGTGTATGTGTGTGTATATATGTGTGGATGTTGGAACCACGGTTTCTCAAATACTATAAGACTTAAATAAATTTAACTACAGTTTCCTCAATCTGATATTCCTGGGAAGAGCTGATTAGATTTTGGTAACAATTGGACAACCGAAAGTAATAGTTTCTTTTAAAAAATCTTCTAAATATTGTGTTTTGAAAATTGTGGTTCCAACATCCACACACACACACACACACACACACACACACACACACACACACACACACACATACACAAATACACACACGGACATCATCTTAAAAATGTTATAATCGGATTATAGGGACCTTAAAACTTGCTTATCCACTAAAATCTAGATCAGACACGAAGTATAATCAGGGGCGGATCTACATGGGGGCTTAAGCCCTGGGCCCCCAAGAGTCAAAGGGCCCATAAAAATTAAATTAATATTATGAATTTTTAATACTTTTTTTACAAACAAGGCGCACTTATCGTATAGTAAAAAATACTCCTAGTTAATATTAATTAATAAGGGCCAGTTTTACAATCTCCGGTTAGAATTTTAACTACAAGTTAAATAAACAATATTGAATCAGATTATTGACAGCAATGATCAATATGTCATTTGATAGTTCATTTCGTTTCAATTTTGTTTATTTAACAGAAAGTTAAAGTTTTAACCAGAGATTGTAAAACTGGCTCTAAGAGGTCAAATATACGAAGAAACCAGTAAAAAAATTCAATTTCTGTTTGATATTGGTAACAGAGAATGTGAGAATATTGACACTGAAAGTATTAAAGAAATAACTAAATTTTATGATCAGGATATTATTACAGATTTATTAGGAAATGAAAGTGTACATTTTAAAAAAGATTTGGAAACCGCTGGTCTTTTAGAGGTACCGTACAATATCTAGACTGTTCCAAAATGTTAAAAATAATATATGTCAGAGAGCTAGTAGATACATTAACAAATTTATATACAATTTTAAAAATTTTCCTTACTATATTATCAATAGAAAACGATATTACCGGATCGCTCACGTACGACGACGTTATAAAAGACTACGCAAATAAAAAATGTAGAAAAAAATAAATTTTAAATTAAAAATTTGCAGAATATCATACCCAGCTATGTGTAAATGCGAGATAGAATATTTATTTTATAAAAAAAATTGTTTGTTTATATGTTTTTGTTCCTAATATTTCTTCATTTTTGATATAATATGTAATGTTTGTATTCAACACCATTTCATTAATAAATATATTTAAAATAATTGAAATATTTTTAATCTGAAAAAAGAATGGGGCCCCCTTGTACTTCAAGCCCTAGGCCCCGAAAAACCTAGATCCGCCCCTGAGTATAATATTAAACAAAGTTGACATATTAGTTTATCTTTTACAAATATCAAACTTTTGGAGTTCATTAACTTTGTCACATTTCCCCGACCTTTCCACGTTCCACACATGACCTTTCCCTTTTCATGTAGGCCCAGAGGGCGTTCTATCCCACTGCTGCATTTCATCACGCCGGCCCTCAACTGTCTGCTCGATGGCGCGGCCAACATTGATCACTAATTCAACACCGTCACTTATTTCTCGTAAACAATGTCCAGTGCGACGTCACGTTCTGTGATTCATCATTTCTCCAATCGTGCGATCGTCTGTCGACTGTCATAGCGTCTTCCGTTTGTTTCCAACCGAAATGAAATGAAAGGAGAGCTGAAGGTTATGTAGTATCCACATCCAGAATGATTGAATGGCCTGCAAGGGTCTGAAATTTATGACGGCTACTTCATCTATCTTATTTACTGCAAAATAGGATAGAGTAAAACCAAATCGTAATTTATAATTCAATTTTAAAAAATCTGATACAGAATAAGAACGTTTATTAGAATCGTCGAAGGAAAATTGATTTTTATATCTGAAAAACTATTACATTTAGCGCCTTTTTTGTGTATATTTGCATTGTATGTAATATTTTATAAGTAAAAATGAATAAAATGTTAATAGGTAAAAAATATGATGTGGCCAGCACATTAACTTTCGCCAATTCTATGGGTTTTGTACAAATCCCGTACCAAAAGTCCTTTGGAAAAGATTCTATATATCCTGTAAAACTGTAGCACAACCATAAGCTATGTGAATTGCACTTGACACTGACACCTGTCAATTAAAATTATTTGAATATTTCAGCTGTTTCCATGATTATAGCAAAGCTGGCAGATTTATGAAAGTTAATCTAGTGAATATGAAGGAAAATATACAATCGAACCGTATAGACAAGAAGATATTCTTTCATATTGATAATCACATAAAATGTCAAAAAAGATATCAGCTCTTTATATGGATGTAAAGAAGAGGAATATGAAAGAATTATAATTTTTAGAATTGTGGTATTGGAGTTATCGTCGGAGAAATTTTTATCACACGCACACCTCCACACACACACATACACACACACACACACAGCGAGAGAGAGAGAGAGAGAGAGAGAGATACAGACATCATCGTAAAACTAGTAAAATCGTATTCTAGAGACCCTAAAACATGTTTATTCATTATAAACTCACCACCTAATTTTTTGACCAAAGACAATACCTTCCTTACCTAAAGGTGACGGAAGACAAAATAAAGATAAAAAAAATCTGATGTGGCCAACACAAAACCTCCCGCTATTTAATTTTTATTAATTTAAATACATACCTACGTATTTACTAATGCTGCAAACTGTTCCTTTGCAGAAAACTATTGCTTTATTTACTATTTTCTTTTTAAAATGTCACTATTATTAATTTGAAGTGATAAGTTTTCTGACAGTGACATTTACTGTCAGTTACATTCATTTGAAAAATGAACTGTGTAACAAAGGAATAGTTTTTATCTTAGGCTTCGCGACTAATAAAAAAAATTATTTTTAAATTTATCTGTAAAATATATAGAAAAAGTATTAATGTATTCCTGTACAAAATTCAATAATCTTTAATTTTCATAAAACATAAAATTCGAAAAAAATGGCATTTAATGGTATTTTTTGAAGAAAAACCATTATGAGCTTCAAGTAAAGTACCATTTCCGTTTATCCGATTTACACCAAAATCTAATGGCTTCTATTCCTATTAGAATAGGGTAAAAATACAAGGTTTCAGAATTTTCTGAATGATAGTATTTGAGTTAGAGTGCAAACAAAATTCGTACACATACACACACACATATACATATACACACATACAGACATCATCGTGAAAATGTTAAAAATGGATTCTAGGGACCTTAAAACGTGGTCATTTACTAAAATCTCGATATTAGATTTTTAGTACGATCCCTATACCTCCCTTACCAAGGGTAGCGGGTAAATAAGTAGTATCCTCACACCAATTTTAGTGTAACTAATACCAGAGTTATTAATAAAAATATGCTTGATGAGGTGCACTATGTGCTGTAAGTCTGTAACGAAAAGTTTCCGGACATACTTTCATATATAATTTTTTACTCAAAATAATCTCAGGAATAAGCTATTAATTTTTTGCACTAAAGTAAAATTAACTTAAAATGAAAATAACTACATATATTTTTTGCATATTGTCTTTAAAGAAGAGTAAATAATGAAGTAGATGAGTAAAAACCTCTCTTTAGTTTATTACACGTAAGAAGCTTATTAAACCATGTTGAACCTAATTAATAATATCTATTGTATTTTGCGTGAACAAAAACGCACTTAGTTTCATGTTCCTCCTCCACAAAAAGCTCTGATATTTCTCTTGAAAAGCTCAACCCTTCCATCTTGCTGTAAACAAATGCTCAAGATAAATAACCCAATTTTCTTTCCACAGTTAGATACCCATATCACCAGCGAATCCAAATAACTTTGCTGTATTTCAAATGCCAACTCAGGAACCTTTTTTTCTCTTGGAACATCTTAATAGTCAGACATTTTCTATTTCTTATTCTAAATCGGACCCCAGCGCATTTCGAACACGTACATTTATAATCATTTATTATCTAGAATTCACAAAGAAAGTAGCCAATAAATATTACAATATAATAATTGTAAATATTCTTTATCAGCATCGCATTTAAAAAAATCTGTTGTTGCCAGCACAAAACCTTCCGTTAATTTGATGTATTTTGTACAAATCCCATACCAAAAGTTCATTGGAAAATATTCTATATATCCAGTAAAATTGTAACACGAACATAATACAATTTATTACAAATTCCATGCAGAAAGTTCCTTAGAAAATATTCTATAAATCCAATCACATGAATATACATTATGTATACTCATATATAAATACTCTAAAAATGCGTGAACTTACTTAACATTCTCTTTATAATCAAATAATATTACTACCAAGTTTGTATCTCTACCCATTTTTAAATTATTGCCCCAAAAATCAATATACCCCACATTTAGATAAAAACTTCATAATTTTTAAAAATCTAATTTTTAGGTATCTAGATACTTCTCAATGCGCTGATTCCAAATTTTGAAACCGCAGGTAGATATCTCTTTTCGTTCTCGAGATATTTAGATTCAAAGTTTTGCTCAAAACTGCCCATTTTTGGGTAATAACCCAAAAATGGGTCGAGATATGAATTTGGCGACAACACCATTCGATTCTACGGGCAAAATTACATAAGTACACCAATTTTCATAATTTTTGAACACCGCATACAATCTCTAAAGCAAAATTACTGAAAATGGCCAAAAATCGCAAAAATAGTAAGGGGTACCCCTTACGATTTTTTCAGATTTTGACCATTTTCAGGGGTTTTCAAACTTTTATTCATAAAAAATGGACCGGTTGGACAAAAATTCTGAAAATTGCTATACTTATGTATTTTTGTCCGTACAATCGAATGGTGATGTCGCCAAATTCATACCTCGACCCATTTTTGGGTTATTACCCAAAAATAGGCAGTTTTGAGCAAAACTTTAAATTTAAATATCTCGAGAACGAAACGAGATATCGACATGCGGTTTCAAAATTTGGAATCAGCGCATTGAGAAGTATCTAGATACATAAAAATTAGATTTTTGAAAATTTTGAAGTTTTTATCTAAATGTGGGGTATATTGACTTTTGGGGCAATAATTCAAAAATGGGTAGAGATATAAACTTCGTAGTAATATTATTTGATTGTAAAGAGCATGTTACGTAAGTGTACACATTTTTAGAGTATTTGAACAACTGTGTGAATTTTTGGAAATAAAAGTATTGAAATAAAAATGGATAAATGCTATAAAAAAATTCCTTGGAAAAGATTATATTTATAATGTTGCATTTGAAAATGGACAAATATTACATTGCTGTCATTTTTTGACAATAGTGTTTATAATTCAAAATGGGTAGAGATATGAACTTGGTAGTAATATTATTTGCTTGTCAAGAAAATGTTACGTAAGTGTGCGTATTTTCTTTGTTATTAACTTTATCAATAATTTCATCAAATTTAAATTAATGGTCAATATTAACTGTGTGGTTAATGAGTGCACTGTAATTTGGATCTAATAGATTGCTGTGATATTTGTGTTGACACATTCTTTTTTTAATGAGTTGGGACGTCTCTCCGATGTATATTTGATTACATTTGCCGCATTCGACCTGGCAAACAACATCTGTACAGTGTAGAATAAACCTTTTGTTTACATAATAAATTAAGAACATTATTCATGTTTAATACAGTAGATGCTTTGTCATTCGATGTATATTACTAAGTTCTATTTTTTTTTTTTTTTTTTTCTAGTATATACGTAATAAATTTCCTGCAGGAAATTTTCCATGGTCACGCCTTAATTAAACGATTGATCTTCAACTACAGTATATTGGATTTGGCTTTGTACTTTGTAAAGTTATAAATCTTGACGAAACATCTAATATGGAACATTATTAATCAATTTTCGTATGGTGACAAAAAAAGTTCACATATATTGCAGGTTAAGAATTTTTTTTCTCTTTCATATTATTTTAGGATTTCCTGATCAATATTCACTTTTCTTGTAAGATTTTCAGTTTGATACTTTATAAAAGAAATCGAAGTTTCACAACAAGCTTATTTTAGTCCTATGAAATAGCGTTATCTAGTTCTGTGCCCCAGGGTAAAACAGTATTAAGTCCTCGAATAAACATAACCTTATCTCCTCATTCGATTGTAATACATAAGGCCTGTTTTAAGTAATCATTTCAATATAAATGAAAAAAGTATTGTCAATTTATAAAAATTTGCAATATCTGGAGCACCCAATTTTGAATAATATTTAACAAAAGAAATTAGATTTGAAAGATTGTGCATTATTATAATTAAAAAAATTATAATAAGATTTACTGATAAAATAATTTGAAATTGAAAACAGATATCTGTTTCAAAAATAATGTAAATGCTTGCTTGTAAAATATTAATTTTGTGACATACACTTTTATTATGAGGTACAGAGTTGATACCAACTTAGTCAGAGAAACATTATTATATTCTCTTTGATTTTCAAAGTACCTATACGAGTATATTTCATACAAACAGATTTTATTAGTTTCAAATTCATCTCTTTGTAATAATATATACTTAACATAATTTTATGCTGACAACGAAATAAGAAAATGCAAATATATTTCCTTTCCTTTACGTTTTTTAAAAATAAAACATCTATATTTATAAAGAAATAACGATGTTCATTACTAGTCCCGTCAATAGAGGTTTTTACCCTACAAAAGGTGGGGAAAAAAATATTTTAACATTTGTTTGGGTCGAGACGGGGATGAAAAATTCAAATTTGTGATCTCGGAGAGGCTCGGCGTGAGCCGCCATCTTGGATCAAAGGTGCAAAAAATGAGTTTGCTATTATCTCGAAAACAGTGGTCCGTATCAAATTTTTACAAGAATACAAATTAAAAGCTCGTTACGTTTTGTACAAAAAGGGTTCTTGCATTTTTTACCTAGGAGGAACTCTCAAAGAGTTCAAAAGTAGGTGACCAGAACAACAATTTATGAAAGAAGATTTAATCACTTAAAATATACACACTATTAATTTTTTAATACTTAGTCTAATAGATTTTAAATTATTAAAATATCTTTCAGAACTCATATTATTAATTGGAAAAATACTACCTTTTTTTTAGTTTATGTTCTGTATTTATTAATTTAAACTAAAAAAAAGGTAGTATTTTTTCTAATAGATTTTGTTATTTGTAACAGTTTACATTTGTCGTGGCATCAAAATAAGTAAATTATCGATGATTTTTAAATAATTTTTGTCAGCGCTTTTTCACAAATTTATCAACCACTCTGATCCGGTTAAAGATACGGTACCGCGGTTTAAAAATTTTAATTCAGTTTGGAATTCTCTTTCATGTCATGTTAAACGATTTTTGTTCCGATGAGCGGTTAACGAATTATTAACAATTTAAACTTATGTGAAATTTCACTAAAATTTGCAAATCATCTTAGTGTTCATTTTTTCTTGTGAAATTTCGACACGTATTAAATAGACAATAATGTTTATCTTTAATCGTATCCAAATTGATGACAAATGCCAAAAATTTAATTCGATTAAAGGGCAGTTCGAATTAAAAAAATCGATTTAAAGAATAATTTTTACATATAAAAGTATACACAGTTATACATGTCAAAAAAATAATTCAAATTATTGAAAAATTCAAATAAGAGAAAGTTTGATTTAGAGTCGACTGTATTTATTATTATTATTTATTATTGTTGTAATTATTATTATTATTATTATTATTATTATTATTATTATTATTTTGCAGGGTTTTATGCCTGTAAATGTGAATACAATCATCTTTTAATTGGAACTTGTTAGTTCTGTTGTATTGGTTCAATAAACAAATAAAAACAATGAAATATAAAATGAACTTTATTTTCAATTAAAACTAAACAAAAAACACCGTGCACCGTATTTGCTCCATAAGCACCCTTCAATTAATGCAAATTTAATTTGCGTATACAATTAAAAAGTAATAACACGCTAAACCGGTGTACTTCGTATGTTCATCATTTAATTTAAGCATTAATGAGTTCGATTACTATTAAATCAGTTCACGCAGTCTGTGGCGCCCTCTGAATCTGCCAACATTCTCTTGTTTCACTCAATTGTTAAGCTGTTACTCTGTTAGTGATAATTTCATTACCAATTACAAACTGGAATAAACTTTCCCGCGTGACGTCAAAGTTTCTATTAAGTAAGGGAATCTGTATCAATGTTAAATAGAAATTAAGCGCGTCTGATAATTACAATAATAGAATGTCTGGTGTGGACAGCACAATAATACCTCCAGCAATTTTATTTTACATAATTATCGTGCATAATACTTTTAGAGAAGATATTTGTATATATTTAAATCGCAGAAATAGGCTTTGAGGATGAAGGATATTTTTAATTAACGAAGATAGATTTTGTGAAATATTCATAAACGCAAACAATAAGTTGTTATTTATAAAAAAAAATATTCTGAATTATACTCGATTTCTGGACTGACATTATCTTTATTGAAAACACAAAATTGTTTCACAACGTTTCGGATGCTAAAATCTGCTTCCGTCATCAGGTGAACTGATACTAATTTACATCTGTGTAAGAGGAAGAATTTATACTATGCGGGGGTCATGAGTGAATGGCTCTTCGGGCGTATCGTGTCGTTGGTTGGTTGGTGGTATTGTAACTAGTTCCTGATAGGTCGGCTGCTTTTCTGTCGTAATCTTCAGTGAGTCTTCTTTGATAATAAGCTGTTTCCAAACTGGTTTGATTTCTACGCTGGGATGACTGAAAATCTTTTCTTGGTTTTTCATAATGATGGCTGCTTCCTTGAATTTCCTTTTAAATGTGTGACTTTCTTTGTGTATTACTTTGGCTTGATTCCACTATATTCTGTGATGTTTCTCCCAGGCGTGTTCAGCTATTCCTGATTTGGACGTCTCTCCCCTCTCAGTGTGCCGTCGGTGTTCTTTAATACGTTATTCTAGTGGTCTCTTGGTTTCTCCCACATAGGCTTGGCCACATTCGCAGTTAACTTGGTACACACCGGTCTCAGTTTTTGATGTTGGTTTTGTATTGGCAAGTATGTTCCGTAATATAGTAGTTGTCTGGAACCTGGTTTGAATATTGAATTTGTCTGAAATTCTTCTAATCTTTTCTGAGACGCCTTTTATGTATGGAATGTACATTAGTACTTCTGTGTCTGCCTTTGCTTCTTTGTCTGTAGGTTTTTCTTGATTCCTTCGGATGATTTTCTTGATACAGGGATCTGTGTCCCCATTTTCTTTGAGAGTACGTGTGATAATTCCAATTTCTTCTTCATAGTGTTCTGGTGTGCTGCAGTGGGTTGAGGCTCGTCTGAGGGGTGTGTTTGCTACGCCTATTTTGGTGCTTCCTGAATGATTGGAAGTGAAATGTAGATATCGTCCTGCGTGGGTAGGTTTTCGGTAGACTGCTGTTTCTATTCTGCGGTCCCTCCTTTCCAGTAGAGCGTCCAAGAACGGCAGACGGTTGTTGTGTTCTCTCTCCATGGTGAACTGTATTTGGGACCTTAAGCCGTTTAGGTGGCTAAGGAAACCTTCAAGTTCTTCCTCTCCTTGATTCCAGATAACAAACGTGTCATCCACATATCTCAGCCACTTTTCGGTTTCACCTTAGCATCCGAAACGTTGTGAAACAATTTTGTGTTTTCAATAAAGATAATGTCAGTCCAGAAATCGAGTTTTATTCAGAGTAATACATTATCTTGCGAGTTAAAGTTTAAAGACAAGTTAAAAAAAATATTCTTTGCTCTATATTTGACGTATGAAAAAACAGTTTTTCATTATTTTATATATGTATATCAAAGAAATACGCATGCAACTTTCGCCTACGTACTGCAACAAGAAAAACTACTCAAAGTTTTTTTTTTATTATTTCAGTCATCATTTTATGAAGCAAGTCTCGTATTCCTTGTGCTGTTGATATGTAAATGCATTCATGGATTTATCATTGCAGATGCATGTGTAGTAAGCCAGATGCAAAAGAATATGGCTTCTGCTATATGCCTCCATATAAATTGATATTCTTCTGAATACACGATTTTAAGAAATTTCTTTGTCATATTTTCTTGGTGAAATATGTTTCTGCGTTCCTGGATTTGATATTGAAATGAAAAGGAAATGTAATACTATATATTCACGTTAATATTCAGTATTTTTAAAAGAAGTTCTGTTCATATACAGACCTATTCATAACAATGATATTTTGTGAAACATTTGTATATTGTATTGTCAACATAATATGCGATTAAATTTTATATTCGAATGCTTATTATGTTGCTTTATTGTTAATTATAGCAAGTACATATTGTATACAAGAAATATATACATATTGTTCTATATTTGTAAATATGAGACGTAAATGTAAAGTTTTTTTTTTTTTATTTTCTATACAGAGAAATTGTATGGATGGATCAATAAAGGGGTTATTATAGCAGTGGAGGTATTTTTTTGAAATGTCATTTATTATGAGGGTATGTTCCAAATATTAACATATTTGCCTCATTAGTTTTTGAAATAGGGAGTGTCTACTGCACTGTCCAGACAGAGCAGCAAGAAAAATCTGTTCTGGCCAGCACAATACCTCTCGCCATTTCTATTTTATGTTATATAAATATTGTATTGCACTCTTTTAGTTTTGGAGATATTCAACCTCAAAGATTTTTTCAAAATAACACATTTCTGGGCTGGATCTCTACCTAGCTTTGAATTATTGCCCCAAAAGTTAATATACCCCATATTCAAATAAAAACTTCAAAATTTTTCTCAATGTGCTGATTCCAAATTTTGAAACCGCAGCTCGATATCTCTTTTCGTTCTCGAGATATTTACAATCAAAGTTTTGCATAAAACTGCTCATTTTTGGGTAATAACCCGAAAATGGGCCGAGATACGAATTTGGCGACAGCACCAATCGATTCTACGGATAAAAATACATAAGTATACCAATTTTCATAATTTTATATTAATCGGTTCATTTTTTATGAATAAAAATTTGAAAATTCTTGAAAACGACCAAAATCTGAAAAAATCGTAAGGGGTACACCTTAGATTTTTGCGGTTTTTGGCCATTTTCAGTTATCTTGCTTTAAAGACTGTATGCGGTGTTCAAAAATTATGAAAATTAGTATACTTATGTAATTTTTCCCGAAAAATCGAATAATGATATTTCCAAATTCATATCTCGACCCATTTTTGGGTTATTGCCCAAAAATGGGCAGTTTTGAGCAAAATTTTGGAACTAAATATCTCGAGAACTAAAAGAAGTATCGACCTGCGGTTTCAAAATTTGGAATCAGCGTACTAAGAAGTATCTAGATACATAAAAATTAATTTTTTGAAAATTTTAAAGTTTTTATCTGAATATGGGGTATATTGACTTTTGGGACATTAATTAAAAATTGGATAGAGATAAAAACTTGCTAGTAATATTATTTGATTGTAAAGACAAGATATGTAATATTTTGAATTATTTTATTGTGTGATAATGTTCAATAACTTTTTTTCTTTTTTTCTTGAAAATTTTGGTGCTCCTGCACGACCTGCCATTATAGGTAAACAATCAAAATTAATTTTTATTTTAAAATTAAATCGCAAAGGTCTTCAAAACGAACATTTTTCTAAAATTTCCAGTTTGTCCCGTTGTAAAAACAATTTTTCTGGAATTAGCATTAATATATTCCGGAACAGATTGCCCATTCCAAACAGAAGTTGACGTGAATATGCATTTCAATTGATCATCAATTAATGCGCAGCGTCCGTCATTTTACACGCAGCTCGCCTCGAATTTCGTCACTGGACAACCGTGGAAATTGGTTGATATTTACACAGTTTTAATTTCAGGAACTGAAACTCGACTGCTTGCTGTCATGATGGAGATGCATTTTAATTTTATTCCCTTTCATTCCCACGAATCACATGGATCAATAATTAATTCTGATGTCATTCTGCGAACGTGTTTTATAAATTTCAAATTTATTTTCATTGTTTGTTGCATAATGGAGATTTAATTGTTAGTGAAATTTATTTAAATTTAAATTATTTATTGAGTTTAGTCATTTTTAATTAAAATTTTTATTTTCATATACATGGAAATGAAATAAAATAGGCAAGTAAATTAAAAACTTATTAGAGTTTTTCATATTTGTTACAAATTTTTTTACAGAACCACGAGGTTGTTAACACTTCATGTTCGTTAATTAAAACTTCAGTGAAAATCTATTTGGACTATTTTTTTTTTTTTAATTTTTTCCCATTTATATATGTCTCGCAGAATAATGTTGGAATTCAAAATGCAAAATGAATATATGCAAGATTGTTTTGAATCAAGCCACACGTGACAAAATTTCTTTCTGGATGCCTTTTCTAATTCACTTGTAGATTATTAGAGACTATCTCAAAATAGTTTCTATTCATAACGTCAAATTTTAGGGATTTGATTTTCTAGATTGGTATAAACAGAGAGGAATATGACAGGTTAGTTTTTTCGGATAATTTTATGCCGTTTTTACCACCCGCTACCTTTGGTAAGGGAGGTATAGGGATCGTGCTAAAAATCACATATCGAGATTTTAGTAAATGACCACGTTTTAAAGTCGTAAAGTCGTTAAATGTTGTAGGGACGATTCCTCAAAAACTATAAGACTTAAAAAATATTTAACTGCAGTTCCTTCAATCTGACATTCCTGGAAAGAGCTGAAAAGGTTTTGGTAACAATTGAACAACAGAAAGTAGTAGTTTCTTAAAATAATTCTTCTAAATATAATTTTTTGGGAGTTTTTTTTTATTAAATATCGAAGAACATAAAATTCTCCATCTAATATACTTAAAATTTTTATTATATCTTGAATAGATTTAGAGATAAAAGCACTATAATTTATAGAGTAAACTAATCGCAGAGGCCAAGGCACTAAGGAAACCAGTTGACAAATTTCAATGTTTATAACATGACACATGTCATTGTCAAATATTAACAGTTTTAGTGACATTCTGATAGCTTTTTCTGGGAAGTATATTTAACTTTTCTTATTGTTTTATTAATTAAATAATAATATGAAAATGGCGAGAGGTCTTGTGCTGGCCACAACAGATTTTTTACCTCCCGCTACCCTTGGTAAGGGAGGTATAGGGATCGTGTTCCAAGTTTAACATTTTCACGATGATGTCTGTATATGTGTATGTATGTATGTTTGTGTGTGTATGAATATGGATTTTGTCTCCGGTCTAACTCAAATACTATCATTCAGAAAATTCTGAAACCTTGTATTACGATCCTATTCTAATACCGAAAGAAACCATTATATTTTAGTGTAAATTGGATAACCGAAAATGGCACTTTACTTGAAGCTTATGATGGTTTTTCTTCAAAAATGCAATTAAATGCCATTTTTTTTGTATTTTATGTCATTATGGAAATTAAAGATTATTTAATTTTC
This sequence comes from Ophonus ardosiacus, assembly GCA_943142095.1. Lineage (NCBI taxonomy): Eukaryota > Metazoa > Arthropoda > Insecta > Coleoptera > Carabidae > Ophonus > Ophonus ardosiacus. Next base: position 1,212,275 of record OW964832.1, on the reverse strand, counting down.
TAAAGTTATACATTAATATTTTTTCTATATATTTTACACATAAATTTTAATAATAATCTTTTTTATAAATCCAGGAGCCTGAGATAAACAATTCCTTTGTTACACAGTTCATATATCAAATGTATGAAGTGACAGGTAAATGTCACTGTCAAAAAAGCTAATAATTTTAAATTAATAAGAGTGACATTTTAAAAAGAAAACAGTAAATAAAGCAATAGTTATATGCAATGGAACATAATATTGTTTGCAGCATTAGTAAATACGTAGATATGTATTTTAATTAAAAAAATTAACTAGCGGGAGGTTTAGTGTTGACCACATCACATTTTTAATTTAAAAATGAATGGTAGGTACACTTCATGATCAAGTACTTGTCTTGCAAATAACTGTAATAATAATAATTCCAAAAATATCATTGAATCTTGGGAATCTTGTTTGGAATTTAATAACTTTAGGCCTTGAAGTTCCATAAGTTTATTGTTGTATAACATATTAAGAATTACAAACGTCCCATCAATACCAGATAAAAATGAAGTATATAAAAAAATGTAACAATGTTGTACAGTTTACAATTACCCTTTTAAGTTAAATTCAAATAATGTTATAATAAATACAAATTATTGTTTAAAATCTACATGACTTTAATTGTTTAGTAGAGGACCTGATTTCTTGTAATTCTTTGTCGCTCAACAGCTCGCAGAGGGCTGAAGAAATACGTTTCAATATTATTGAAAATAAATGGCAACCCCGGAAAGAAGAATAAAGAGCGCTAATTCTTTATCACGACCGTTAGATCGTATTGGTTTTATTATAACGATGTAGTTTTGAAAGTTTTAGCTTTCATGTACCGTTTGCGTTTTAATTCATGTCAGCACAACGTCGCACATGATTGAGTTCGGGTCGCTGTCGACTCCATCGGTTTGGAGAACGTTTGATCATTCACCTGAATGTTTTGTGGTGAAATTGTGTCGGAAGTTGCTTAACTAAGCTTAGATTATCAAACTATGGTATTTAAACAAGGGATCCGGGGGTATATTTAGAAATTTCAATTATAAACTTCATAATCATCAGCAACAATTATGGATTATAATATATAAATAATTATGTACATACTCTTTAATGCAATTGAATATTACAATCAGTCACTCGTACAAAAACCAAAGTGTAACATGTTACACTTATTACTGATTATGCCAAAAAGATTTAATTCGCAAATTTGCAGGCCTATTCTGTAACAAAAAGGTTAACTTAACAATTTTAACAACGAAAATTATCTTAATCAACTCAGATCCTTGTTTAAAAATCTGTTGTGGCCAGCACAAGAGCTCTCGCCATTTCCATTTTATGTTATAAAAGTATTGTATTGCACTTCGCTATCAAACCGTCGTTTTATAACAAAATAATTACAGAACTTTACCCAAATACTGTTTTTTGTTGTATTTAACATGTCTTCTGTACACATACAATTCTAATTATATCTATTTTTCACTGTATGAGGAAGTTTCTAAATGTCAGAGATTCATTAACAAGACAGAAAAGGTTTTCAGAATGTAACTAAAACATTTGAATTTGTCAACTGATTTCTTTAGTGTATTTTAGCCTACTCGATATTCTATATATTATAGCGACTTTATCTCTAAATTTAAAGAAGATATAATAAAAATTTTAAATGTATCACATGTAGAATTTTATGTTCTTGAATATTAGTATATCAAAAACTTTCAAAAAATAATATTTAGAAGATTGTTTTTAAAAAACTACTACTTCCGGTTATTTAATTGTTACCAAAACCTTTTCAGCTCTTCCCATGAATGTCAGATTGAGGAATTCATAGTTAAACTGGTCTTATGTCTTATAGTTTTTGAGTAATCGTCCCTCGTATCCACACATACATACACACATACATACACACATACATACACACATCTATACACACACCCACACACACACACACACACACACACACACACACACACACACACACACACACACACACACACACAGACACACACACACAGACATCATCGTAAAAATGTTAAAATCTGTTTATATGGACCTTAAATCGTGGTTATTCACTTAAATCTCGATATATGATTTTTAGCATAAATCCAATACCTCTCTTAGCGAGAGGAAAAAATGTAATTTCAAATCACAGTAAACTTTGACATTCTTCAAAATTGATCAAAGGCGATTTTCCTCTTGTGAGGAAGAAAAACAAAACTCAAAACTGATTTTTCTTCATTACTGTAGTTTTTATGAACACTAAATATTTTTTTGGCGATATTTAGACGACTAATGACGCTAATATATTTGGTTGATGACCTTATAATAAATGACATTTAAAAAAATGAACTCCTCCAAAAACGCAAGTAGTCAGCGAACTTTTTCATCCAATCACGTATTTCTCATTTAATTGTTTTGAAGTCGCAGAACTCTTAACACGAACGTTTGACTTCGGGTGACTGTTCTGGAATACTGTCTGCCCTCGTATATCATTAAAATGTAATTGAAACTTTCAAATACGTGCAATATACGAGTATATAATGAAACTTCAGATATTCAATTTATAGAGAGAAGCGTGAAAAGTATCAAATTAATTGGCGACAACTCAAATCAATGCAATACGAGTACAACTTGCAAACTACACGTATTATAACCGACACTGTACTGTTCCCTAACAAAGTTAAACTACTAATTACAATTACAGGTAGGTTAAACTAATACACAGTTACACTTTGTAAATCGTATTTCGCTTTAGATTATCTACAATTCTATAGACTTACCATATAAGGGCAATGTCATATGCTATGTATTTGTAGCAGCCATTCATCCAATTCCATTCATTAATTTATACAATTTATAATTGTTTGTAACTACATGGTAACTAAACAAATGTTATCGATTTACGCAAAACCGATAATTAATGGAAAGATCAGGATATATGTACTAATATAAGAGCCCAATGCCCAAACAATTTCAACGAATTATAAAACCTACACAAATTGTTAGAAATTTTTACAAAATTCGTTGGCTACTTTAAATATAGACTTAAAACTTTAAAACAAAGTGTGAGCCGAATAACTGGTGGTAGTTCGACCAGAATTTTGAAGGTCATCTTCTAGTTCAGGTTTATCTTCTACCGAGACCCTTTACTTTCGGTACAATGAAAAACAACTTAGTGAAAATCCAGTGCGCACAGAAAAACCTGCCTTGCAAGACATATGGGACAATGCTCACAGAAAAAATATGCAGGGCTTGAGTATACAATTTTTAATAGAATGGAACCTGGTTTTAGGTATCTACTGATAAAGAAGATGTAACTCAACATTAAACAGCATATTTAATTTTTATCTCTCGCTAAGAGAAGTACTGGATTCAAAAAATCGCATAGTCAGATTTTAGGCAATAAAAACGTTTAAAGATCTATAAAATCCGATAATAACATTTTTACGATGATGTCCGAGTGTGTATGTGTGTGTGTGTATGTGTGTGTGTGTGCGTGGATGTTGGAACCACGGTTTCTCAAATACTATATTATTTAAGACATTTCAACTAAGGACTCCTCAATCTGACTATACATTTAGACTTAGAGATATAAATATAAATATATAGAATTATATTATGTTGTAATGAATCTCACAGGCTGTGTTTGGGCTAAATAATTCCATGGAAACCAGTTGAAAAATTAAAATGTTTGTAATTGACAGACAATGTCAGTGTCAAAAATTCAGAGATATTACTGAAGACTTTTTTCTGGAAAGTACCTATATTTAATATTTCTTATTTTATTATTTTAATGAATTGAAAAAATCCTGAAAATTTAAAAAAGTAAGAGGAAACTTGTTCATAGAATGAATAAAAAAATATAAAAATATATGAAGAAGAGATGTAATTAATTTTTTTGTGTGTACTAGAAATGTTAAATATGTACAAAACTTACGTAACCTAATATGGAAAGGGCGAGAGATATTGTGCTGGCCGCAACCGATTTTTTTTATATAAGTGTAAAATCTATATTTTAAGTTGAAGAAAATTTATAGAAATTTCTCACCATTTGCGTAGCATTAATTTGTTTGTTGAAATATTATGAATTTGGACTCGTACAGATAATATGTAGTTCATCTTCGGTATATTTAATTTTTTAAAGATTTTCGATAATAGTATATTGTATAACTAGTGCTGAAAGTTGGATATTTCACACGAATGTGAAGTTTGAGCCACGAGCCGAAGGCGAGTGGTTTAATCACGTGAGTGTGAAATACCCTTTCAGCATGTGTTGTACACGATATTTTTCCGATGACCACAAAAATAAAACAATATAAAATTTTCATAAAAATGTTAAAACAGATTATGTTAACATCATTGCTATCAGAATTCACCAAAAATTATGTTAAAATCTGATAAATCAGGGTCCAGCCTGCTTAATCCGTGTAAATTTAGCAAATTACTTGCAACTGTCAAATTTTTACATACAAATTTTTAGGTTAGTTCACTCAGTTATCGCAGTGTGTGATAAAATCATATCACACAGTTGCGGACGCATCTGATTGGCTAACGAGCTTTTATTTCACACAGCTTTGGTAGTGATGTGCAATGACCAACTTTCAGTAATAGTTTAGCGTGTGAATTTGGAATGATGGATATACGTAGTATTTGGATTTTTTTAAGGCGCTCCATAATTTTAAACCTTCGTTCTTAATACATAGATCCGCTAATGCTTGTATTTAAAAATGCAGTGCAGACTCACAATGTTAGTGACAACATATCTCAAACACGACCCACTTAATAACTTCAGCGCTTGAGTTCACTTTGGTTTAGTTGCAGATTTGTTTCTCTCACACAATAATTAGTTCTAGAATACGTATGTGTTTACTCGAGCATAAAGTTTGCAGCAAATTACGTTTGTGTCGCATACAACAATATCACCCAGGTAGAATTGTTAACATAATATTAATCGAGTCGAAAGACAATAACAACTTTATTCTATTTCCGAGAAATTTGCAAATGTTTAACACCTCGCTGTTTTTCAAACAATAAAACACTGTTAAGTGGTACTATCATAAAAGCCTTTACAGCAAATTGAAATGAAATATAAATACGTTATTTATTATTCATGAGTTTTTACACAAATGTGAAAATTTGTAATAATTTTTACCTTCCGTCATCTTTAGGTAAGGAAGGTATTGTCTTTGGTCAAAAAATTCGTTGGTGAGTTTTTAATGAATAAGGGCCCCTAGAATACGAATTTACTATTTTTAAGATGATATCTGTATGTGTGTGTGTGTGTGTGTGTGTGTGTGTGTGTGTCCGTGTGTGTGTCCGGGTGTGACAAATTTTTCTCCGACGATAACTCCAATACTACATTTCTAAAAATTAAAATTCTTTCGTATTCCTCTTCTTTACATCCATATGAAGAGCTGATTAGATTTTGGTTATAATTGATCCACCGAAAGTACCCTTATTTGAAGTTTTTAACAGTTTTTCTTGAAAAAACGCAGATAAATATTATTTTTCGACATTTTGTGATTATCAATATGAAAGAATATCTTATTCTCTATACGGTTTGATTATACAGTTTCGTTCATATTCAATAGATATAGAGTTATAGAGACATTAAGAGAGATTAACTTTCAAAAATTAGTCAGCTTTGTTAAAATTATGGAAGCAACAGATATATTCAGAAAAATTTAATTGACAGATGTCAGTGTCAAATGCAAAACCAAAGTTGAAAGTATAGGGTCAGAAAGTTATGTGTGAATGTGATAGAGTGTCCCTCCAAAGAGAAGAAGATGGAAGGACTGTGTAGCAGAAGATTTGAGAGAGGAAGAATTGTGTTAAGAAGATGTGTTGGACAGGAATGATTAAAAGAGAAGAGTAAGAAACAGCGACCCCTAATAAAATAGGGAAAAAAACTTTCGGTATAGAATTTGTAAAAAATAGTGTGTTCGTGTTACAATTTTATAGGATATACAGAATCTTTTTCAAGGAACTTTTGGTATGGATATATACAAAATACATCGAATTGACGGAAGGTTTTGTGCTGGCCACAACAGATTTTTTAAAATATAAACGCAATAGAAGTGAATAACCAAATTTTATGAAACTACCGAAATTTTCGGAAATGTACCTAATATAAGTTAAGGTCAACAACGAAACAACACATATCATTTTATAAACTAGTGATTATTAAAACTTAAAATTGTTTGTTGTAGCATCCGTTCATTATAGGATCGTTCATTATAGCATACCTCACTTTTAAACTGTAACTATTCAAAATATCCTATAAAATAAACAAATGGATCAGTGTACAGACATTCACCAGACCATATACTAAATAAAACAAGTGAGTCGTAAACGTCAACAAACAACAATATAGTTTACAGTTCTCACAACCTAAATAATCCAAACATGTTACACAAACTTCGACAATAATCTTTACACTCTAAATAAAAATCCTTTTAAAACATCTCTCCATTAGTTTATTGTTCAACAATTTCTCCCTGCTACTCAAAATCTTAACATGAACGCTTTATAAACCTCAAGGACCTACAGCCGACCACCGGACGTTAGTTAGTTATCCTTGACGCGGACCACTCACCACTCTTCTTGGCTATTGAATGCCAGGACCAGGATTGTGAGCTAAGGATCATGTTTACTGACCACTGAAGCAAACGGTTCGCGTGACTGCTGGAGGTATAAATACAGCACAAACAAAGCAACATAACTTGAGGCACTAAGACGGAGATATATTTTACAGGACATAATGTATGAAGCCCAGGAATAAGGTAACCCAAATAAGGTTGCAATATTGGTTTATCGTACCGGGATACCAATATTTGGAACAAATAAAGAAAATATACGACGTGAGGTGATGTATTTTTGTAACAATCATCTTTTAAATTTAATTATTTATAATATTGTAACTATATTTTATGCAGGAGAAGAACAAGTGTGTCGCATTTCACTTCGAAATCAGTTTCGGCAATTAAGTAATGTTGCAATAGGAAACCATTTTCTCTGCATCTTTTGAAAATGTCACACGGTAAATAAAAACTTTGTTGTGATTACTAAAAATGAGTTCCAGCAGCAAATTTTTTTTTGTCAATATGGGACCAACAAATATATTTGTTACAGTTACCTAGGTAAATTTGCTGGTAAAAAATTGTTGTGGCAACAAATATAGTTTTGTTATGCGAACAAATAAAATAAGTTACCATTAATAACTATGAATTTGTTTTGTAAACTAATAAATTTTGATAGATATACAAATGCATTAATGAGGTAATAAGGTAAAAATTAAATACATGCATTTTATAATAATTTTATTTATTTATAATTATAATCTATATACATGTAACAAATATTATATAAAAAAATAACATATGAAACAATAGTCACTTAAATTATACAGATTTATCAGTAATCGATACATACCTTCAAATTTCTCAATAAGACACTAATTGCCATTGTTTTAAAATATCTTTTACAAAATCATCCATTTTTATTGACGGGCACAAGAAACAAGCACTTTTAAAACACAATTTTCGACAGGCTAAAACTTAACAGCGCAAGCAAATGCGACACGATGTAGTATTGTGTAACACGAACAGTGAATTATACTGTATACCAGGGAATACCCTGTCTACACAAAAGTTTTAGTTACCTGTACAAAGTATATGGCGGGAAGAAGAATTTGTAATCTTTACAAAATATAATGTCACAGGATACAAAAAAATAAAATTTGTCCCAGTAACAGATTAAATATTTTTAATTGTTGCAAAATGATTTTGTAATCTGAACAAAGTAACAAAATGACTGCTTAGTACTACTAATAATAATTGTTACCATGACTAATATTTTACAGCAAATAATACTTTTTATACACAACAAAAATGGTTTAGTTTTGGAAACTTAAAATACAAAGTTCTTCGTATACACGGCAAAAACATATTGTTGAAATAACAAAAAAAAAATACAGCTAACTAAATTTTGTCCGGAATATCAATGTAATTTTTTACCGTGCACGTACGTACTATCGGCAGATATATTTTATTTGACATATAAAATCTATTGGACCTCTTGACTTCCAAGTTTTCAAAATTTGTTTGATAATGTAAAACTTTCAGTTAAAAACATTTCATTATATATAAACTTCCTGAATTGACTTGACGTCAACAATTCAGTTCTATTTCAGAAAAAACGAGAAAAACAAAAGCACGACTGAAAATAAAACAAACAAAACAAAGGAATGTCATTTTTTCAGGATACTTTTAACAGAGGGAAGTTTATTACAAACCTTTGAAATGATTGAACATAAAAGAATCAAGAAGCGTTTAAAAATCATTGTTTCCGACGTCGGAGCGTCGCTTTGAACATCGCAGTGTGCCATGTACTTAATAACAAGTGAGTGTCGCCCTCGATCGTCGCTTGGGAGAGAAAGGGAGATGATTCAAATAACAAGAAACTGTTAATCAAACTTTTGATGAATTAAAAGTGTAGCGCAATTTCTTACAAATAAAGATTGCAGTTTCAAGAGTACCAACTTTTTGAAAGATTAAATATTCTGCCTTCCTTTGAAAAAACTGATTAAAAATTAGTTGTTTGACATTTGGATAGACTGCTAGATCAAATTTATTTTAAAAAATTCACGGTGCAGTCACTCAGGTTTTATTTTGTCGGTGTGAACCGTAACAGATATCACAAATTACATAGAGAGAGAAAAGTTTACTATTGAATGTACCTTTCTGAAAAAAAAATAAATTCACGTTATCGGCGTGGTTATTAAAAAGTTACGGTTAAATCAATGTTGGAACACCTAAGTTTCATGCACTAGTGGTTCACTAATAATAACAAGTATCATCTTAAAACATGACAATATGAATTGTCTTATCAAATTTTATCCAAATCGAATAAATCGTTCTGTTATAAGCAAATTTTTTTTTTTTTTTTTGAAGAACTTTGAAGCACAATACTGGTTAAATGGTACACTTTCCGGTAGAAGCAAGTTTAGTTAAATCGTCTTATTTTAGCCACAAGAATCTGTGGTTAAACCATGTCCCCCTATTTTAGAGATACCCTGTAGATTTTATATTAAAAGAAATTATGGAAAGAAACATCAAGTACTATTAGAGTTCATCTTTCATCCATCTCTTTCTAAAAGCTTATACCGTCCGTGAAAGATACATCTCTTTAGCTTCATGAAGAAAATAATTAATCCACTCTTGTACTTGTATCATAAAATATTTAATTTGATTTGATTAGAAGAGTGTATAAGAAGAAGAAGAAGTTTTGCCAGCAAGCTGAGGATTAGTCACAATGCAAGCTGAAAGGTTTGGCAAATGATTTCATTTGTAGCCCTATTATCTTGGGAGATTTGATTCCGTTCGTTGCTCATCAATAATTAAGCCGTTGCGCTTGTTAGTGCTTCGACTGCAAAAATAATTACATCGCAGCGGCCCTGATGCTCTGGTTTAAATACAGGCCAGGAGTAGCCCAATTTAAGGCGAAATTTGATCGCTACGTTTCGTTGCGTTATTAGTAATTCATAGGAGAATAGTGTATTTATTTATTTTTTTTATTTATTTATTTACTATTAATCTGACCAACATAAACTTATAAATTATAGACACAAGTAATAAACATGTAAATGGAATAACACAAAACAAAATAATCCAAACTTAATAATACGTAAAGTTATGTTTTAGACAGTAACAAATAGTAGCATATGTTAATGAACATAATAATTGTATAAAGCACTTCTAAATTTTTCAATCGAGCCGAGAAAGATGTCAAAATAATCTGGTAAATTATTGAAATTGAAACAAAGCATACGAATAGGCGAGTTTATTTCATAGTTCGTTCGAGGAGTATTGTAATAAAAGGTAGATTTAAACCGGGAATTATACCCAGGAACTAGGAAAGAAATTTTTTCAAGAATTATGGGATCATTTATAACACTATGCAAAATTTTGTAAAGGAACAATGTAGACTGAATTTTTCTGCGAGTATCGAGAGACACAATATTAAATTCACATAAGAAGTCTTTGTAGTCCGCATCAAAACTGGAATAATGTCTAAAAAGTTTGAAGAAGCATAATTTAACAAATTTTCGTTGAATAGATTCAATTAAATGGTTGTATTTATTATAGATAGGACTCCAAACCAACTGACAATATTCAAGTTTTGTTCTTACAAACGAGAAATATAATTTCTTTAGAGTTGAAATATGAACAAAGTACTGTGTATTTCTAAAAATGAAGCCTCAATTTTTGTAGGCAGATTTCACAGTATGAAAGATATGATTAGTGAAATTGATCTTTTCGTCAAATAAAACACCAAGATCCTTAAATTCAGTGACCCTTTCAAGAATATGAGAGTCTATTTTGTAACAATATTTATACATAGTTTTTTTGACGAAGTAGCTCATTATTTTGCATTTACTGTAATTTAAAAATAAGTTAGAGGATTCAGACTAAGCTAAAGTGTTATTAATATCTGCTTGTAAGAGTTTAGCATCTTCAATAGAATTAATGGTTTTAAAAATCTTTAAGTCGTCAGCATATAACAAGACGTGAGAGTGCCGAACAGAATTAACAATTCGAATGTTTTGGCGCCAATGGTGGTCCGCAGACCCCTCGGGGGCCGTGGTGTACTCACAGGAGGTCCGCGAAAACTGTAATGTATTTTTTATTTTAAATAATTAGCTTGTGCATCAACAAGTTAACTTATTTTTCCCTTTTTTCCTTGAAATTCATTTACCTACGACAAACTTTAAATAAATATTTGAGGTTCTTATGGTTTAAAATCTTGAATTAAGCTTGGTGGTCCGCAACAAACAAAGATTTTTGAAAGAAGTCCGCAACAAAGTAAAGGTTAAGATCCGCTGTAATAGATTCTCTAGATGAGACGAAGAGAATGCGATAGATCAAGTGTCATTACTTTTAGGGCCCCTGATTACAATAGTATATTAAAATTTGCAGGTTTAAAATTTAAACTAAATACAACTCTGTAATTTTAAAACTCGTTTAAAGAGCAGCAAAGCGTAAGGCGTAAGTAGGTACTACGTCAATACATTTTATAAAACTTTTTTTAGTTGAAAACTTTATTTTTATTTTCGTTACACCCATGTTTATTATATTGGTTTTATCTTATGCATATAGTATAGTTTAATTTTATTATCTTATAAACAGATAATAAGAAAAACGAACTAAATATGTTGGTACCATGGTGTAATGGTTAGCACTCTGGACTCTGAATCCAGCGATCCAAGTTCAAATCTCGGTGGGACCTAATTTTAATAATGCTATACAGTATACTCACTCGATTCGATCTCGCGGGCCAATACCGTGAGTATTTTTTGACGTGAAACATTGGGTTTATCATATCCATGGTTACGACTGGACATTTGATTAACTGCAATGTATTTGCCTGTCCCATTTAAAATGAAATATAGGGAACCAATTTGGCAGAGGAATATTATATTTAAATATTGTAAGAAATTTAGTCAAGTCAGAGCACTAAACATATTTCTGGCACAAGGTACACACAATATTTTTTCTACAACTGACAAATTCGTTCCTTATTTTTCTTTTTAAATGGGACAGGGAAATACATTGCTGTCAATCAAATGTCAACTCGTAACCATGGATATGCAAATCCAATGTTTCACGTTAAAAAATACTCACGCTATGTGAAAATGATACCACGGATGATACAACTCAAGAGACTTACTTTCATTGGTCGAGATATTACTATAATAGTAAAAGTACGGAAAGCTCCGAAGGTAACTGAGTCGATAGCTCGAACGGTTGAGTATTCGCCTTTTAATCCAAGGATCCAAGGTTCACATCCTTGCTTGGTAGGTTTTTTTACTAATGGAGAATTATACTGACTCGTTTGAAAGTTATTGTTTTCTATTTATATTTTTAATTTGATTTCAACTTTTTGCTTAACAAAATACATAGTATCAATGTTTGCAGACATATTTGTGTTATAAATCATATATATGCCTGACTAGCTCAGTCGATAGAGCCTGAGAATTTTAATCTCAGGGTCGTGGGTTCGAGCCTCACGCTGGGCGAATATTTTGCTACTAAATATTTACGTTACTATAAAACAGAAGAAATAAAAAAGAATCACTATAATATAAAAGATTCCTTCGAGCCGGATTTGAACCAGCGACCTATGGATTTCAACAGTTATTCCACACTACAGTCCACCGCTCTACCAACTGAGCTATCGAAGGTAATATATATATGTCCTTCACTAAATTATAA